>OX461808.1:95686664-96321030 GCA_949802685.1 Dicyrtomina minuta | reverse complement strand
AATCCTAACGATCGAGAGCTTTCCTACAATAGAAACTCAAATTCAACCGAAAAGCTAAAGACTCTGTTCACTTCCCTTACTTAAGAGATATCTTCTTCTCAGACCTCCTTCCAGTTTCGTAGCTAAGTGATGAGTTTGTACAGTTCGAAGACTGGAGACCCTTCCCGTTTCACAGCTAAAGAATGAGTGTTGAGCTGCCTCCACACCAACTCTCTTGCCAGGGAGTTGATGTGGCCCTGACATTCGTTTGTCTGTTTATCCGTCCTTTCATTCACTTGAGGTGGCTGTGCTCCACAGCCGCCGAAAATGAATGATTGGTTGGTGCCTACTTAGTATTTAACTGGAGCAGTATTGAAATCAACTGAGTGGTCATTCTACTCGCTTTCAAACCTCCACCACCTATCCGCATCAGGTCCCACTGATGCACATCCGGAAAAATTTTGGAGGATTTTCGTGATCGTTTCGGTGTTGGTTTACAGATTTTATACAAAATTTTACAATTCATTGGTTTTCACGACATATACATTTAAATTTGTTTACAACTTCGTTTATATTCTTAAGTGGGTAAACATACGAAAACAATTGCGGTTAAATTTCCAGGGGGGGCATTCTCCCCTGGCTACATCTTCATACACGAAAATTTCAATATTAACGGAATATTTTCATGTCATAGGCATGAATTGACAGACATAAATTTCACGGCTCCATACGACGGCGTATGGTTACATGGTTGGGGAATTACCCAACGAAACAAAAATGTTTCCTATCAAACATCTCAAAAAAAAATGCGGAAATATTGTAATAAAAATAAAATTCTATGTACACAAGAGGTTAAAAGACCTCGAGTCATGAAACATCATTATAAAATCAATAAAAAATAAAATGGTACGTATAAAAATATATCATACAAATCACATGTCATCTCCCTCATCCAACTTTATCTGATGGATGAGGAACACACAAAAACAAAACAAATAAATCATAATAATCGTAGTCACAATCATAGTCATTATCCAAATATCGTTGGCCATGGCCTGGCGTCATGGGAGCTTCAACTTCTTCCGGTGGAAATAGAAAGGTGAATGTATCTTCCTCTTCGGTGCTCGGGGTCCGGAAGTTTGTTGGTTGGGGGAAGGGGTATCACGAATGGGGCTGAAGGATGAGTCTAAGCTATCTTTATAGCTGCACGTATCTTGGCTCGTTTCCGAAGTTGGTGGCGTCTTGACTGGACGATCCCTCGGCAACGAATTAGAAAAATCCAGTGGTTCTCTCCGCTGGCTCGATTCTCCTCCTTTCTTTTCCAGCGACTCAATTCTGATCCTCTCCCGAAACCAATATCGTGATCGGGCGCGTTCGCGAAAGAACATCTCTCTACTCCTCTCCTCCGGGGTCATATCCACATAATCTTCAGGATTCCAAAAGAAAAGAGCTAGTTGTTTCCGGGCTCTGGTAAGCTCATCCGATGGGTGGACAATCCTCCTCCGGTTCTTTGGAGGCACTCTGTGGTGAATAGGAGTAAAATAAATGTCCCCGGTCTCCGATTCGTCTCCATAGAACTCTCCTTCTGGTGATGGTCGTATGGTGATGTGATCTCCAGTCTCTCCATTGGCCACCTAAGGGTCAATGGCGTCCTCAGAACTCGTATCTATTAAGTCCTGGTCCCTTAGTCTCCATCTCCTCATGTCATCGTTTGCTTGAGGATCCATATTTTCTTTATCCGTGCCCACAGTGAAAGAATCTCCTGCTCTCGCAGTTTGGTATGACTCCAGTGTCTCGGAAGGATTTTCCGCTGGAACCAAACTAGGTCTGAGGTTCGATTCATCCCCCATGGTGGAAGTCCAAAGAACTAAGGTCGGGTTGACATTCACCATCATAGAGTCCAAGGTCGAATCGACGTGAGACCCTGGTTCGTTGTCATCCACCGGCTCCGGTGTCGGTGGCTCCTCCGGAGCAGTGTGCTCCGGCGAAAAATCTGGTGGATTATCGAAAGCGGGAGGCGGAGGTTCGTCATCATCATCGTCCTTTCTTTCTCTCTTTACGTCGTAGCTCGGAGCGTCTCCGTTGTCATCTTTTTCCTCCTCCTCCTCCGTCTCCGCTTCCGACTCCGGCGGTGGAACAATTTCCACGCTCTTGGTCTCGAAAGAAATTTCCTCCTCAGTCTCACTGAGGGCAAGTATCCATGAGCGGTCCAGAAATATTTTCTCGCCGGTGGCGTCTGTAGTGGTTCTCCACTTTCCTCTACCCATCCCTTTGGTGGTGGATGGCGGTGTGCGTCCTCTCCCCCTTCCTGAGGTGGAAGGCTTCATACTCTATACAAAATGGGGAAAAAGAGAGACATCGACATGGTTATGCCTCACTACGCTAATGCCTGCATTTTTCGACTATGATTTCCATACATTCTATGATTGTAAAAACGTAAGTCACTTAAAATTAAATTCGTTTTGGCAATTTTCAAGATTATACTATTTTTAGTTAAAGTTTTTGCCATCAATGTTACTATGGAATTTTTCATTTTTATGTTTTATGTTTTCTACTTACTGCGGTAAATAAAATGTATCAATTTACAAACATCAACATTTATTCATGACCCTGGAATTATTTACTGTGGTGAATCTCCAATTTCCGGATCCAAGTTCCATACTATTTTCCAGAGCCGGGACTCTGGGTATGGGAGCTACACTTCAGTTAAAATAAATTAAAGGAATGAATACTAACTAATCACCATCCAATGAAAAATCATTGGCATTATCCTACGGTTTTGAATTTGCTTGATTGAACTCAGGTACTTCGTTGACATTTCCTCGCCACCTCCGTTAGGAGATGGGATGCCATCGAGACTGCTCGCAGCCCCTTTATCAATCTCGCACTATCCACCGTTAGGACGAAACTATATTCGGACTTGGGGGTCCATTACTTATTGTTGTAAACTGTACACTCACAAAAATATTTCGATGGGTTTGTACTGCTTACGCGTGACAATTACTCCTCCAAACTCGTCTGATCACGTCAGAACGGAATGTTTAACGGAACCTCTCCAAATAATTTTTGGCTCACTAACATCCCTAACTAAAAATAAGGTAAAAATAGGAAATACACAAATTTGCGACCAACACTTTAATTTGATAGGCCTGTATTGCATAGGCTCCACAGTTATTCCTCCAGACTCGTCCAACTTTATTGGAAACGGACTGTTCGACGAAACCTATCGAACTAACGTGTTGTTCGTGCCTACAAAAATGATTTAAAATTGTGAAAATTAAAATTTTTTTAAAATTCTGACATAATAATGTCTGCGTCAAGGAATAAAATACATTGTAGATTACAAAAACTAAAATCTCAAAAGGGGAGGTCTTTAAGTTTAAATTATTACGACACTGTCGTCTAACCTTGTATGTTTTGCCATCACATTCTCAGCATCCGTGAATCTCTCCGTTCTTTTCCGTTTTCTGTTCGAACGGCGCTCAGTAATATACGGCAAATCGTCTCGCATGCTTTCCTTACCCGAGATTGCAACGTGATTTAACAGCACATCCACGTTAATATTTTCACTAATTTGTGAGTTAATATTTCCACCGATTTGGTCGGTGGCTACCCCATACTCGACGGACAAACCACTGTCTTGGAAACCCAAACAGTAGTCGTACTCCTCGTCAAGGAAGGCTAACATTTGATCGGATTTATGATTCATACTAAGTTTGTTAGCGTGCGCACTACCTTCCTCCGGTTCAGTTTGACTGGTCTCCGGAGGCTTTTTGGTCCGAAATCGACCATAAGAGTCCCGTAAAGGCCCAACTTTATTTTCCATTACGTGTGGTTGACTCTGCTCGTGACTAACTGGGTTACACACCTCGCATGTTTTGTATACCGAGGCTATTATTCTCCACGTGTGTTTGAACCAAAATTTATCCGCGACTGAAATTAATATCAGTTCGCGGCCGCAGTGAGATTTCTCATGTATATCACGACATATCTGAAAAGCTTCCTTTTCAGGTAATACCGTCACCCAAGTGTCATCGCTTGGACGATGGCTACGGTGTTGTAAAATATGATTTTCGCCAAACTTGAAGTTTTCCCTATTTTCGTGATCTGAAGGTTCACACTCGTCCTCCCTCTTGTCCAATGATTGTATAATTTTTGCTAGTTTTGCGTCTTGGAGCTGGGAGACGATCAAGTACGCAGCCATTCTCCTATTCAGGTTTATACCGTCCATGCCTTCTAGTCAAATGGAAGGAAGGTCCTCAAAAATAAAACAAATTAGAAAATGGTCTAGGGATAGTGATAATAACAGGTTGGTTGTCCATTCGTTACTGGTCGACAAAAATCTCGTGGTGAATAATTATTAAATTATTCATACAATAACCAAATGAGTAATCGTGGCTCTTCAACAGACTAAATTACACAGGTATGGTCTCGATCTCTATACCTTTCGACTTTATATTAAATCGCAATTACACGTACATGTTAACGCTGAACTTAAAAATCTGTCAGTTGCATGTATTACTTTGTGTCTGAGAAAGAGAAGGACTTGGAACTCGAAAGTTCTCGAATATCCTCTGGTGGCTAATAATTTCAGTCGCTGGCGCCGGAATGGAACTCAATGGCTACTTACAATCGCTGGGCGGATATCGTCACTCGTGCCTGTATACGAATTTTACCATGACCTGAAATTCATGTGAATTAAACCAAGTCCTAATTTGTACAAAAATTCGTTATAGGAAAAGGGACAAAACTCAAAAATTTCCAACTCTTAGTTTGCTGTTGGATAATAAGGTGCACTAGAAAGCAAAGACTTGGTAGTAAACCGACTGGGATTCTGGTCGGCAAAGTAATCCCGCATAATCTAAATATAATAAGTTTAATTTTTACAATTTTTAAAGGACAAGATAAAAGACGAATGACGTTGCTTCTACTACGGGTCAATCACTGCCGTCCAAAATCTGTGACGCACTATCCTGACCAACCATATACCCTTAATGCACTTAAAATTTTGACTGAAACTCAGTGACTCTCTGTCTTATCCCTAATAAATTAAAATTTATATTTGAAATTGGATATACATAATATTTACATAGCTTTTAATCCACAGCTATCTACCTCCAAAAATTTTTCCACTCATTCGTTGAGTGGCCGGTGACCTAATCTGCATCTTTTGCTCAGTAAATTACTGGGCTGTCGGTAAAATAACATGTACCTAAAATTTGAGATATGCCTCCACACCAAGGCTGTTATCCTTTGTGTGTCTTGGTTCGATGACCAATTCAAAATATAGGGAAAATTGGAAGATAAAAATAGTATTATTTAAATTCGAACCGGCTTAACTTTTCCTATGCGGAAAGGCGATCGAACGTTTGAGAAAAATACAAAGGAACACAAAGCTTCCTTTTCCAAAAAGTTTCTATTGAATTCCTTACTCCAGAAACGAGTGGCAACTATTCTCAAAATAAATCACTGGTTGAGTAAGTACATAAGCGCTATACCCATAGCCATATATATATATAGGTAGTCTAATCCAATACCGTACTCGATGCCTCCAATGAATATGTACCAATCTAAAGTTCCTTCAATAAATGCAATGACCATAGACGTGTTCAATGGCTTCATAAAAATATGGTAAGTTAAGATACTAGGTAGATGCAAGTGTCCTTTTCACGAGGAAAAGGGAATGGTAATATCCTTATTCAAAGACTAGGTAGGTTCAAGTGTATTGTAAAGACAGAAAGATGAATACTTAATTTTGAGGGATGCAAAACCAAACCACCACGGCATCAACAATTTCCTTTGTCCACGAAGTTAATATTTTTGGGGTTGTATTCGCTTAGGTAGTGAAAAATACGGCGTATCGCGCAACTCTCACCGTTTGAGTGACTATCAAAGGAAAATTTTGGAAATACCGTAATTCGTCGGCTAATGCACCCAACACTATAAATGTTTTGGGCGATATGTATTCACACGTAATTTCTCGCGTAGACAATCTTTGCAGTTTTGTACTTATTCTTTCGATTTTCAATCCAAAAATTACTTTTGCTTATTTCTCGTAAATCCAAATAAATCCTTATTTCTCGTAAAACAAAATAAAAATCCTTATTTACCGGATCCTAATAAGGTTCAATAACAAATCCGTATTCCAATAGCGAAAATCTATTTTCTTACTTTTAAAACTGTCATAAAAGCTTCGAAATTTTCAAAATTTCGGCTTTTTCTTTCAAAAATTCAAAAATTACAATACGCCTAGTACAGAAATGCGATACCCCGCACCTAAAATTTGAGAGCAGAAAACCCGGGAGTTATCCACTCGTGATTTTAAGTTCGCACTTCTGTAATGGTTACTAATGGTAAATGGTAAAAGCTCGACTATGTGTATGGTTCGGCCAACCGTTGGGAGTCACGCCGTGACGACGACGGTTGGGAGTTTTACGGTATAATGAAATGACTGAATAAAATATTGAAAATGAATGAAATGAATCGTAAACTGGAATCTGATTTTCGGATTGAAGCGATGCGAATATTTACGGATACTTTAATTCAGTAAAAAGCAAAGGAAAAGGCTTCAATGATATGAACACTTACAAAACTGCTCCGACCTGTCTTCACAACCACTAGACAAGTCCGGATGCCTTCTTAAATGCTAACAATTAAATTGGCAATTACCTCGACACGAAACGATCAACACGGGATGTGGGGAATTTCCAAGGACTAGGCTCCTTGGTCCAATACTTCAGTGTAGTTCCGAAAAGCTCGTTTTCGGGACTCGGCTCTTCAGGTGGTTCACGCTCTATTTCTCCAAAGCACACTCTTGATCTCTACTCAAGTACTCTCGAAAAGATTGCTTGCTTGAGTTCGTGCTTTGGTCCTAAACAAAAAGGCTAAATCCTAACGATCGAGAGCTTTCCTACAATAGAAACTCAAATTCAACCGAAAAGCTAAAGACTCTGTTCACTTCCCTTACTTAAGAGATATCTTCTTCTCAGACCTCCTCCCAGTTTCGTAGCTAAGTGATGAGTTTGTACAGTTCGAAGACTGGAGACCCTTCCCGTTTCACAGCTAAAGAATGAGTGTTGAGCTGCCTCCACACCAACTCTCTTGCCAGGGAGTTGATGTGGCCCTGACATTCGTTTGTCTGTTTATCCGTCCTTTCATTCACTTGAGGTGGCTGTGCTCCACAGCCGCCGAAAATGAATGATTGGTTGGTGCCTACTTAGTATTTAACTGGAGCAGTATTGAAATCAACTGAGTGGTCATTCTACTCGCTTTCACTACTAAGCTTAGACACTTGTGCAATACTTATAGATTAGGATTAGAATTCATAAAAAAAATCATTCTATCTAGAATATGACTATTTTTCGGATTTTGGAACGAATAAATAAGAAAAAATAAATAATTTATTTTAGCATTCATAAATTTGTGTGCTTATATTATTAATTTGTTTTATTTTTTTTAGTTTGTGTGTCTGGCCTGTTCTTGAAATTCATCGTAGTAACATGGCCCACCTATGGCTGTACAAATCGAATGCGCCTACCTGATCTGATTGAAAAACTGATCCAGAAAACTATATCTACATCGAATGTCTTTAACGCAGGTGATTTGTGTACGATCTTCGTAAAACCTGCGCCAAAAAGTATTTGAACGAAAGCGGTTTATATGAACATGAAACTCTACTACTAATTTTATTTAACTTTAATGTTATTGTAAATGTAAAGTTGTGTAGCTTTAGCAGACTAATTTAGCTTTAAAAAAATTGCAAATCATAATATTGTACTTATATCCTGCGATTGGCAATATTAATACTTAAGTATTATACTGCGTAGGCTGCATTTGTACTAACTTCGCACTTTACATGTGCCAGCATTAAATTCCATTGAAAATTGAAACTAAAACTAAACAGTCAACTCAAACTGAGTCAACAGTCAACAGTTGACAGTGCAATTGTAATTTGGCCTCACTTAATTTAATTTTATTTACTTACTTCCAGTGCCAAGGGAATTTATATTTAAGTAGTATTTAAAATTCTTTGTGACTGATTGTTTAGTTACGATTTCATTATTATTATCCTACATCCTATGATAATTGAAGCGTTGGCTTTAGTGATATTTTAATACGCAATTAGTAGTTACCATATAAAAGTCATCGTCAATTATTACCTAAGTAACTGTAATTATCACTTATATGTTGATGATACTTCTCTTGTGTCTTTATTTATAAATCAAAGAAATTGATTCTTGAAAGAACGCTTCACCTTCAAAAAAATACACTTTTAATTATGGATACAGCAACAATTTTTGTAACGGTTTCTTCCCTGATTGTCTCATTTATTTTCATATTCCTTTTCGTCGCATTGCGTAAGTACTTTTAAACTAGTTGTACATTTTTTCATGAAAGTTCAAAGTTTACCTTTAAAGTGCTCTACTATTGTTTAGAATTATTTGTGTTATTTAGTTGCTAGTTATATTGCAATAGATTTTCTCCTGTGAAGAAACAAAATGATCCATATCCATATCCATTTGTTGCTAAAAACAATATCCACTATCTACCAAAATATTGAAACATGTCTTGAAAGTATGTAAATAGAATATTTTGCACTTTTCAAAAACATGTCAATAAAAATTTTTACACTTTTCAAAAGCATGTAAATAGAACATTTTACACTTTTCAAAAACCATGTAAATAGAACATTTTGGACTTTTCAAAAAGCATGTAAATATAACATTTTACACTTTTGAAAAGCTCCTAATTAACATTTTACGCATGTTTCTTATTTTGTTTTTATGACATAGCTCATTTTGATTCCAGTTTAAATTGGATATGGGTCATTTTGATTTTTGATTCTTCACATACAATATAGTCATCTGTAATGTAAGTTACGTGCTTTACTTATAAGGTATTTCTGTTCTTTTTTTTACAGTGTGGTACATCGTATGGGTATGCTACCTCTCTCGATTTAAATTTGTTCGTGAATTAATGGGAAAAGGAAGTGAAACAAATTTAGCGGAAGCATCCTCATCATCATCATCTCCTCCACCAACAAACATTCCTCCTCCAAGACGACGCGTCACAGCAAGAAAAGATTAAAAAAATAATTAGTTAAGAAAAAATGCTGTTAAGTAAAGATTTGATGGAGAACCTGGCGTAGGTTGTTATCATTAAAAAGAGTAATAAATAATGCTCTAAACTTTACAATTTTCAAAAAAATACATTTATTTTGTTTTGTATTAAGTTAAGAAAAATGACAGCTTTATAGCAATAAGTCGAAATCGAAATAGATATACATTTTCAATTTTATACATTGTCTTACTGCTGACTGTATACAATTATAGTACGTGTGTGCTTGTGCTATCTCTACATTTTTGTACTGTGGAAACCTAATTTACTTAAAAGAATGATTAAAACAAATATATCGTTATGTTCATACTAATATTGCTAGCTTCCATGCAGCTAGTCAGATGACAAGAAGAAAAAAAGGAAGGTGCTCGATCAGCAAGCGTTTATAAATACAGAATTTATAGTGATTATTATTATTACGATTTAAATATTATTAAATGTGTTATATAACTTCTACGGACAAATTCATTTAATTAATTATTGTAACTGACGCTTGTGAGTTCTAGTTTGTGTGCACGGATTTTCACTACGTTGTGTACTGAGGACCTATGGATGCTTTGGGTACTAAAATGCAAATATAATTTTAAAAAAAATCTAATTAATAAAAGCAAATACTATTTTACATGAGTGCCAACAGCCTTATAATAAAAATAATTATAATTAGTCAGTTCCGACATTAATTTTTATTGTCATTTTATTTATTACAAAAACTATGCAAATACCTCTATATAGGTAAATTTGACTCTACTACATTACTACATATATGTCACTACAACGCAGTCGTTTTCAAAATAGTAATATGCAAATATATTATTGTCACACATATTATTATTGTCACTGAAATTCAGTACATGTATAAATGAGGTTTCTATAAAATATATGAAAACTCTACAGTTCAGACAGTTCATTATAATCAATGCTGTTGCAGCTAATATAGTTCTGGTTCTGGTACTTAAGTAATTATTACATAAATGCATTATTTAAATGTTCACGTGATCAAACTTATTAAGTACACGTCATACAAGTAATAAAACAGACAAAATTGAGCATATATGTAATTACTATTGAGTAACATATGAGCTAGTAAGTACCAAAAGTAATTTAAAATTAATAGTTTAAATATGCATGTTGACACAACGTTCTTGACATTTTTTTTAAAACGTCATTATTATCAAGTTAAAATTCAGTTCTAGCATCACTATTACCCTGTACTAAAAATAATCGAAAGACGTATTAATTACTGTGCTTAAGATTTATTTTAAAATATAAAGTAGGTATATTATATAAATATCGTGAGTCAAGAATCAAAATGGCCTATATCCAATTTAAGCTACCTAAGTAGATTTAAATTAGTTCTGTGTCAAATATACTACGTAGTACTACGTACACGCTATAGATGTGTGAAATCTTAGTTACGAGTTTTGCAAAAGTGTAAAATGTTTCATTTACATGATTTTGAAAAATGTAAAATATTTCAATTTCATGATTTTAAAGGGTGCAAAATATTCCAATGGAAAAGTGCAGAATATTTATATATTCATTCTTTATTTGACTGCAAGGGAAAGAAAAGTAAGTTCATTCGTGAATATTTAAGAAGTTTGGAATATGATACCTGGTGTAAGCTGCCACAAAAAGGGCAAGGTGTTATTCAATTTCAAGAATGTCCGTATGCCAATAAATGGATTCATTCGAAAAATGGACTTTCCACATCCGAATGGATCACTGCAATTAAAATGATTGGAAATGTACTACCTATAAATGCTATCCCTCGACCCGACCAAGGATCCCTTTATTGCCGACATGGCTGTAAAGAGATTGAAACGATAGGACATATCCTTGGAAGGTGCCCTCGTGGAGAGCTTATTCGTAATAATCGCCATCATGCAGTTCGCCGGTTAGTTGCTGAAGCTATGCAACAATTGGGGTTTAAAGTTCTTCAGGAAGTTGAATGCACTGGAGATGGTTCAAGGCGAGTGGACATTATTGCGTACAACTTAACATCAAAGCAAGGATTTATACTTGATCCAACCGTGCGAATGGAGCAGAATGATGTAAATCAAGCTGAAGCTGTTCATCAAGAGAAAAAAGGGATTTATGATCCATGCATTCCTTATTTTAAGCAAAAATTAGGGCTTACTGAAATCCAAGTGATTGGGCTGTACATTGGAGCGCGTGGTACTATTTCCAAATTTTTTCTCAACTTTACGAAATCACAGTGTCTACCTAGTACCCTGATTGAAGACATAGTTATCTCAGTTTTAAAGAAATCAGCTCAAATCTGTGTACACCATTTATATTCTTGTGTGCCAAATGATTAATTTAGGAAAAATATTGTTATTATTTTATCATGCAAACATAATCCGTTTATAACAAAATTGTGAAACGTATACTGAGTCCTTTGGGCTATCGTCGTTGGACGACAGTGTCAAGTTTATTTTAATAAAGTTGTCTTTCTCTCTTCTTTGTTTACTACGTTTTTAAAAATTGCAAAAATAATAATCCTTTTAGGTGCATAGCAGATGTTTGCCCTAATGGTGATCACTTCTCGGATGGTGGTCAGTAGCTGCCGTTCAAATGCTACTGCTTTTTAAAATCTGTCTCGCTAATACTGCTATAGCTTATAATCTCAACTGTCTATAATCAGTCACACATATTTTTAAATTCTGTAGGTTTTGAACAGCAGATCTACAATGATCACCATCAGAGAATTAATGACTATTAGACTATTAAGCCAGTCCCTACTACATATATATTTGAGAACTGAAGAGTTTGTTAGGAAAACGCATTAAGTCCAGTGGATAAAGTGTGGACTTAATGCATTTAGTTAACAAACACGTAAACTGTAAAATATGTCATTTGCATGTTTTTTAAAAGTGCAAAATGTTCCATTTGCATGTTTTTTCATAGTGCAAAATGTTTCATTTGCATGTTTTTGAAAAGTGCAAAATGTTCCATTTACATGGTTTTGAAAAGTGCAAAATATTTCCTTTGCATGTTTTTAAAAAGTGCAAAATGTTCCATTTACAAGTTTTTGAAAAGTACAGAATGTTCCATTTACATGTTTTTAAGAAGTGCAAAATATCCCATTTACAAGTTTTTGAAAAGTACAGAATGTTCCATTTACATGTTTTTAAGAAGTGCAAAATATCCCATTTGCATGTTTTTAAAAAGTACAAATTATTTCATAATTATATATTTTTGAAACTTGGAAATTGTCCTATATTTAAACTCTTTTAGAATCTCGATATGCTAATTTTTATAAGTTTAGATAATATGCCTAATATTGTTTCGTATTGTTCAAAAAATATATCCATGAATATAGCTCATTTTGATTCTTCCCTCAGGATATTGCAAAGTTTCACATACATATACAATACAGAGTATTGACAAGTTTTCTTCACTAGAATATAAGTTGGCATTGGCAATCATACTACACCCTTTTGCCTATACAGTCTACATTGGTTGCTGCCTACATTTGTAATCACTACTATTGTGGATACCAAAAAAGATATCCCAAAAGGAACTTCGCTCTCATTACTTTCAATCCTGGGAAATCACGGAACGATACTTGCATCTACCCTCATGCCACTTGACAGCATTTCTTCGTTTAAAAGTGACCTTGCAGCCTTTCTCCACGTGAAGACAGGGAAGCGGCTCGGACCCTTCGTGACTCATAGAGTAGTGTGACTCCAAAACGGCCTTGTTCAGGAAGTATTTGTCACAACTGTCACATTTAAAACTTGGGCCGGTCTTTGCCTTGAATGTGTGGCCAGCCTTTAAATGATACTTCAGGCCAGAGGCAATTACGAAACCCTTCTTACAATTTTCGTACGGACATTTGAACGGGCGCTCCCCCGTGTGGGTCCTCATGTGGACTGTGAGTTCAAATTGGGTTCTAAATGCTTTTGTGCACGCCCCTGCTCGAGCAGCTTTCTTCCATTTCTTACTACTACTTTTATGATTCCCGCTTTTCTGACAGTCCTGACCTTGACCCTGACCTTGACCTTGACCCTGACCGTAAGTGCAGCTAAAGGGCTTCACACCTGAATGAACCTGAACATGCTTCATGAGCCCAATCTTAGTTTTGAAGGTCCGCGTGCACTCGGGAAAGTGAATACATTGAAACGCTGGTTCAGTGGAATGGATTTTAACGTGCTCCTTCAAATGTGACCTGGTGAGGTAGCTCCGCCCACACAGGTCACAGGGGAAGGGACGACTATCGGCGGATTTGTCCCTTTTTTTATCATGAAAATTTTGGTGAAATTCCAAACGTTCTTCTCGCCTAAATACTTTGTGGCACAGGTCACATTCAAATTTCGATTTAAAGTTTCCATCTTCGTCTTGGCTTTGGTCTTGGTCAGTGGCATAGCAGGATAGGGAATGTCGCTGGAAACTACGTGGACTTGCGAATTTTTTAACGCAGACGACACAGTAGCGATGATTCCGCTTGTTGTAGAGCCAGCAATTTAAGACATGATTCTTGGTCTGGACCTCACGGACCAGTTTTCGGGAGCAGAGACGGCATCGAAGGGGATTTAAAGGAGAGACCGCCCCCACAGCGTCGTCCGTCATGGGGTCAGGGTCAAGGAGGATTATGTTGTCCTTTAGTTTGGGATGAGATCGTTGCTCCATGAGCCAGTCTTTTAAAGGTAGCAACGGGACTAGCGTTTTTTTATCATTGGCATTGGGCTCATCATTGGCTTTAAATTTGGTTATTTTAGCTGTAGATTCTTGTTCTCCTTTTTGAAGAGATTCTTTTGGCTTATTTGGCAGGGAATTCCCATGACTAATTTCCTCTTGACTATTTGTCTTGTTAGTTTTACTATTTTCTGTAGTAAGCTTTATTGTACTATTTTTATTATTGTGACATTGGGTCTCACAATTTTTAGAATTATTATTGTCAACTTGTATTAACAAGTTTTGCTGGTGCTGGTAGGTTTTTTGTGGGGTTTTATTGTGTATTGATTTGGATACTAGGGTTGTTGAATTTGTTGGATCTAATGACGTTATTTGTTCTGTTTTGGATTTGGTGCTGGTTCCGGTTACGGTTCCTAATCTTACAACCAGCACGTATGGACTAAAGTTGAGTTTGTTGAATGGCATTGTAATTTTAGTTTTATTTAGTATTGCTTGATTATTAAATTTGAATTTAGTGGATTTAATCAAAGCAGTTTTTATAGGTGGATTTATTCTACATTTTTATAATAATTATTGTTATTGGTAGACACTTGTTGAGATTGTCGTGATATTTTTATAAATTTTTCCATTGCTTGATCAGATCAGACTTTGAGACTTTCAGACTATTCGTATTTTTGACGTCATTCGACTCCGAACGTTGACGTAAGTTTAAAATACGGAGAATTTTTTCAAAAAAATATTTCCCAATATTCACTATATAGCACGGTCCTCTGTACAACTCATCTGCAAATGTAAAAAATATGAGGCAAGAATTAATTATTGTAAGTTATAAAATTTATATCGTGTGTGAAGAACTAAAATGACCCGTTTCCATATGTTGCTAGAAACAATACCCACTATCTACAAAAATATTGAAACATGTCTGGAGAGCATTTAAGTAGAATATTTTACACTTTTCAAAAACATGTAAATAGAACATCTTGCACTTTTAAAAAACATGAAAATATGAAATTTTGCACCTTTTCAACAACATGAAAATATGACATTTTACACCTTTTCAAAAACATGAAAATATGACATTTTGCACCTATTCAAAAACATGTAAATAGGAAATTTTGCACTTTTTCAAAAACATGTGAATATAACAGTTTGCTCTTTTTGAGAACATGTAAATAGAACATTTTACACTTTTCAAAACCTCCTAATCACATAACATTTTAGGTATGTTTCTCATTTTGTTTTATGACAACTCATTTTTATTTTAGTTTAAATTGGATATGGGTCATTTTGGTTCTTTACAGACGATATGTTAAAATCAGGTAGTAAATAATTAAGTGCATTATGTCTACATACTTTCTTATAGTTTGTATATTATTAAGTATTTAATAAATACTTTAAAAAGTTTTTGATTACAAAATTCTTACACGCAGTTGTTGTCGTCACATTTAAAGCGGTTTCATGATGGATTATTGTCAATTGTAATTAAACAACTTTACTTGCAGCTTTTTACTTACGTTTATCATATTAACACAATTCTATTTAATGTGTGATGAATTTAAATATATTAAAGTTATATAGGAAAATAAAACTTTATAGTTGCTAGGTAGAGCTCGCAGAACTAATTATGTAATTTAAATGACTAAACTTGTGAGTTTTGAAATAATTCTATTTAAGAAAATGATAGAAGGCAAAATTTGATGAAGGCAAAACTAATACTATATTAGCAGTAGTATTTAAGTTAGAATTAAAAGTTAAAAAGTTTGAAAGTTTAAAAAGATAAGAAATGACAAGGGAGTTGAAGAAAGGGATAGGCTCAAAAGTATCTTACTTAATTAGGATGTTCCATTCACCCTAAAAGTATTGGGATAGGCTATTGGGATTGGGAAGGAAATATATCGGAAAGGGAAGGAATAAAAGGAAAAGTGTGACTGTAGATAGAAGGATAGGATAGAACTGATAGAGGAATGAATGTTGACTGACTGGACTGGGCTGAAATGTACAGAGATGAAATTTTAAATCACTGCTGTATAGTTTCGTATATGGTTAGCTCTAGTCCCTTAAAGTTATTGTTGCACCCTGTAAGTAGTTTAAGTCGCATTACATTTTACATAGTAGTTTTCTAGTTCTCCTGACTGCATGTAAGTAGAACATTTTGCATATAATTTGTGAAGAATCAAAATTACCCGTATCCATTATTAACTAAAATTAAAATTGACCATTTACAAAAAATATTTAAAATATCATGATCCTGAAAGCATGTAAATAAAGCATTTTGCACTTTTCTAAAACAAGTAAATTAAATATTTAGTACTTTTTAAAAAGATCTAAATAGAGTATTTTGCACCTTTTAAAAACATGTAAATAGAACATTTTTCATTAGTCAAAAAGCATGAAAATAAAACATTTTGATATTTTGAAGAACTCGTTATTAATATTGCACTATTTAATTTAGAATTTTTTTAAATAGCACATTTTAATTCTTGCTTAAATTAGAAATGGGTCATTTTCATTCTTCACAGACGACGTTACTCACTCACGATGTTATGACGTCCATTTAAGGAGAATCACTTGTCGAAAAATTCCGTTTTCCGAGAAAACTATTTTCTACTGAACTATTGTTCTTAAGCTAATCTAGTTTTTTCATGTACTTTTTTCAAAAACAATTATGTGGGCTGCTTAGGCGGCATGCGTTGTGACAATTTCCTCGTTATTTTGAGTTCCGCTACCATATGTTTACCCGGCATACTCTGAAACCAAAAAGATCCCAGAGAAGGAGGGGGTAAGGGGGTTAATATGTTAAATGTTTCAAAATTTTGAGAGGGATCTCAGATTTTCCTATGCTCTTCATGTTAAACAAAAATTTCCAGGGGAGATCAGCGATTATTCCTATTAGTTTCCTAAACGATAGTTCCAGTTCCAGCAGTGCCTCTGCGAACTACACAACACTAACAGCTGAGTAAAAGACCCCCTCGAATCACACATGACAACTGGAAAATAGTAAATAAAAAATGTGCGCGTGGCTTTTACTCAGTGCGGTGGTCGCACATGTGAGACCAGTGAGTGACGAGGGTGAAATCCAAATATAAGTTTGCACGGGTCTTTAGCCGGGCCCCGGGTACTGCCTCCACTCAACCCTAATAAGAGACGGGGAAGTTTTTTCGTTCAGTTCCAAAATTATCCCACGGAAGGATATCCAATCTCTCCCTCCAGGATCCCGAATCATAAAAAACTCCTGTGGTCCCGGGAGTTATTACATGCTTTTAAACGCTTTTACATGCTTTTTACGGTATATGAAAATAAAACGTGTATGTAGGTACATATAATAGTTTGTACTTATGGCTCCTTCACAAAAATGATTTAAATTGGGACCCTGTGTAGCGCTTTTTATTGATAGCCTCTAAAATATTACAATGTACAAAAATACTCACAAATGTGTCCACTTAACTGCAATCGAGTAAATATAGAACATTCAGCACTTTTAAAAAAGCAAGTAAATAGAACATTTAGCACTTTTAAAAAACATGTAAATAAAACATTTAGCACTTTTAAAAACATGTAAATAGAATATTTTGCACTTTTAAAAAACATGTGAATAGAACATTTAGCACTTTTCGAACACATGTAAAATGAACATTTTGTACTTTTTTCGAAATATCGTAATACTAGAGTTTAAAGCGCCTACCTCGTGGCGTGTGTTTTTTGACATAAGTTCTATACTTAAAATTGAAAATGGGCCATTTCGATACTTCACTAACGATATGAAATAAATGACAATTGTACAGCGTATTTTTCAACATATTTGATTGTAATTAATTTTCAAAAAAATACAAACTACACAATGTTATGAACTAGCAAATGTTTTGTCAAAGTAGCAGCTCTCGTAAAGGTCTTTCCACACATGTCGCACTGATGAACCTTCCCGCCCGCATTGTGAAGGAGCGCATGTCGCGCTAATCCCGCCTTCCGCTTGAAGCTCAGCGCACACCCTGGACTAGTACATTGAAACGGCTTCTCCTCCCTATGAACCAACTCGTGTAGTTTGAGACTGGAACTCGTCAAAAACGCTTTAGCACACTGTCCGCATTTAAATCTTCTCGATTCACTCTCATCCCCACAGTGATGTGCTTTGACGTGATACGCTAAACCCGCCGAGCGGACGAACCCCTTGGAGCAATTGGGGGCGGAACATTTAAAAGGGCGCTCTCCCGTATGTCCTCGGATGTGAACAGTGAGCTCGTACTTTGACTTGAAGGCACTGACGCAGTCATCACCCGGATTAGAACCCGGATTTTTGTACGGGCATTTGAAAGGTCTGTCATCTGAATGATATTTCTTGTGAATTGCTAGGCCGGTTTTAGTCTTGAATGCGAGGGGACAGCTGGGATACGGGCATTTGAAGGGTCGGTCTTCCGAGTGTATATTTTTATGGGAATTAAGACTTTCTTCCACGCGGAAGGTGAGGCCACAGATTTCACAGACGAAGGGGCGGTACTGCTCCGCTTTACTTTTGTGAATGTCCGCGTGGAATTTGAGCTGGGCCTCCGTATTGAACTCGACAG
The DNA here is from genome assembly GCA_949802685.1 of Dicyrtomina minuta. Taxonomy (NCBI): domain Eukaryota; kingdom Metazoa; phylum Arthropoda; class Collembola; order Symphypleona; family Dicyrtomidae; genus Dicyrtomina; species Dicyrtomina minuta. The sequence goes on along the minus strand of OX461808.1, from coordinate 96,302,737 downwards.
GGCAAACTTGACATTTGAATCGATTCATTGTGATTACTTTGTTGGTTTGGGAGTTTACGTCACAATACTGCGCATGTCTTTGAAATCGGCAGAGGTCTCTGAATGTCCGATCACATGGGAGGCAGTAGCGATGTTTCTTCTTATTATGCCGCCAACAATGGAGCACGTGTGTCTTCACAACTGGCTCACAGTCCAGTTTTTTGCAGCATAACTTGCAGTAGATTGGATTCAATGAGGTGACAAGGCCAATGTCAACGGTGGCAGGGTCAGGATGGAGAAGTATAAGGTTAAAGTTGCTTTCATGGCCCGTTTCCATTGTCAGTTCGGGGTTTGAATCCGTGTCCAGAGCTGGTTCCTTTTTGGTGGACAGTGACCTTTGTTTGATGACCCAGTCCTTTAATGTCATGGGGAAATCGTCCGTGTCTGTAGCATGGATGGGGGATGGTGGTGGTTGTTCTTGCTGCAGCGTTTCTTGTACCACTTCTAAGGCTGGAGCTTTCGCTGGAGCTTTCGTTAGAATTGGAGTTTTCGCTGGAATTTCGTTTAATCGAGTAACTGACACATATGGATTTAATTTGGACGAGATAATTGGAGCTGCAGATGCACATTCAACTTCTTGGTTGTTATTAATGTTAGTATTTTTTGTATTCCTTCTATTATTGTCCGTCAAATTTGAAATCGAAATCGAAGTTAGCGGTTCTTGTGTTTCTTCGGTATCAGCATCATTGGTTTCAATTACATCGACTTCAATCACGATTTCTTCGGCTCTTTTTGGTTGCTTACGAGGGAAGGGTCAGAGGTGGTCCCGCTAAATTGGCTTCATATATTTTTTTCTGAAAAGAGCATGTGAAAAAAACTAGATTTGCTTAAGAACATGATGCGAATGGGCATTTCGGCTCGCTAATAAAGTCAGATTTTTGAAAGTATAAATTTGCTAATGGTAACTAAACGACCGCCATATTTAATTGACCATAAAATGAATTTAAAATTTTTCGGAACCCCGTAGGTCCTAAAATTTTCGCCTGATTTTTAAAGAAAGTGTAGTTTTGTAGTTCTCAATACATTTTCTAAAAAATTATTTTGGGATTTTTGAAATTTCAAAAATTTTAATGTTTTCAGAAAATGAGATACTTTTCTTGGTCCTGGGTAATGCAAATTTACAATTATTACTGATTAAAGTACCTCATTTTTTTTTTTATTAAAATTTTTGAAATTTCAAAAACCCAGAAATTGTTTTTTAGAAAATGTTTTGCAAACTACAAAACTACACTTTCTTTAGAAATCGGACGAAAATTGTAGGACCTACAGGGTTCTAAAAAATTATAAATTTATTTTATGGTCAATTAAATATGGCGGCCGTTTGGTTACCAAGTTACCATAAGCAAATTTATACTTTCAAAAATCTGACTTAGCGAGCCGAAATGCCCATTCGCATCATGTTCTTAAGCAAATCTAGTTTTTTTCACATGCTCTTTTCAGAAAAAAATATATGAATCCAATTTGGCGGGACCAACTCTGACCCTTCCCTCGTTAGAATTAAATTCGAAATCATCATTAGTATATGTTAACTGTATTACTTCCGAGTCGCTCTCACGATCAGTCGACTTCTCACGTGTTGGTTGAATATTTTTTTGCCATATTGGCTCCTGGTCGAGTTCAGCGTTTAATGGATTTTTAAGGATGACAGAATAAAAATTGGGAATTTCATTATTTGTTGTCACAGTTCCTATGGCTTTTTCCGCATCAGTACTGAAAATCAATAATTATTGTTGCATTTAATTCACCTAAGGGCTTAAAATTACTTACAAATATATTATATCTCTGCAATCTGCTATAGTTATGTACATTGTGCATCATGCGGCATACGTATTTTTGTACCAACCATATTTTTCTAATTTATCAAAATTCTACTATATGAAAAATGTTCACGTGTCACGTGTTGTCATTTTAAAATATTTTATCGCTGATTTTTTGTTCTTTTTTTGTATTTTTTTACTAATATCGCTTTACTGAATAAGCAAAATTTTCTAAATCCAGTTTTCACTAAAAGCAAAATTACATCTTATTTTTTTTATCCTTAAAATGTATTTAATTTCGTATCCCACAATTATTTATTTCATCTCATTAACTTATTGCATATTGAATTCAAACACCAAATTATACATTACATATTAAACTCAAAAAACGTATATCGACAATTTTGCTTCTTCATTAGGACGTTTTATTATGTTGTTGGCTTTTAAAAGTTCATTCCAAACTTTGAGAAAACTGCGCAATATCTGCGTATAGTTAGTATAGGTAGTTCCTTTAATAATTTATTCGAATATACATAAAATGATGTCATAAAGAATTCTATATGCTTATCCATATATCGTGTAATCATGCTTACTCTTTATTATTGGAACTTTCTTCAAATATAATACACTTAACATTTTGAAACTCCACAAAATGTTTGTCTTTCTTATGTTCGAGGAATTCCGGAATTTTTTGAAAGGCACTACGACATACTTTACACACCAACCAGACGTTTACTTGTTGAATGCACATATTTACTGACGCTTTAAATTTTACAAAATAAATAATACTTAGATGGGAAACTCAAACTATAACATGATTGGTAATGTGTGAAATTTGAGATTAATTAAAATCGTCAGAATTGCGAGTTTCTGTAAATTATGATTCATTTGATTTTCTGTCTGTCTGTACTGTGGAGAATAGCGGAGAATCGCAGAGTCGCAGAGTTTGCCCTCAATATACATATTTAAATACCGCGCTTGTAAGCAGTGGTCTCTGTACTACAGATCTGTCTCTGTCAAGGTGAAGTAAAGCTTAAAAAATAAAAAATTAAAAACTGAAAACTGAAACTGAATTTAACTGTTTTAGTAAAGGGAAATAACAAAAATGAAACACGGAAAAAATAATAACAATATTTAAAATATTTGATTTATTCAAATAATGAATTATATACATACGAATAACAAGCTACGACTACGACACGACGACCCATAAAACCATTTGATTTAGAGACGAAAAAGGAATTAATTAATAATTATGTAGGCACACAATTTTCATTGCAGTTTGCAGTATACTTTACACAGAATAAAATTGTAAAAACGACTTCCTCATTAGTAACATTAATTCTAATCAAACTCCAATTACTTAATGATGCATAATTAATTGCATTATACTTACTAGAAGTATATAGGATATTATTATAAAGTTATTCACCGTTATATATAGTAAACATTTCACAGAGTTATAGTAGGTACTTAAGAGTAGTTTTTGATTTCTACCAACATTTAATCAAATAATCGCATAATAATTATGTAACTGACAAGCAGAATAGTTTAAATATGCATATAGAAAGGAATTAAATTGTACTTAAATTTTAATTTCAATAAATACATAATAATATTGTGGGTGAAGAATCAAAATGAGCCATTTCCAAACTTTTTGTTTAAAACGAAAACGAAATACACTACATATACAATAGGCCTTAAAAGAATGTAGGTACTTACTTAAATAGAACAACTTGTACATTTCCAACACGTGTAAATAAAACATATTTTGAGCTTTTCAAAATTCATGTGTAAATAGATATTTACAGTCCACTCTCTACATAGCGTACTTCAGCGGACCAGCAATATTAGTACGTTATGAGGAGAGTTCGCTATGTAGAAAGTACAGATTTAAAAAAAAATCATTATTATAGATGAAAACAATAAAAATCCTACTGTTTAAAGTAATTATTGGTTCTACACAAATCAATCAAAGAATGTGCTTAGTAATTTTGATTGAATAAGTTTGCAAAATCAGTTAGATCAAGAAAAAAAATAGTAACTTTTTTAACTGAGCGCTAAAATTTTTTAAATTTCTGAAAGTACGCTATGTAGCGACGAAATTTACACATGATGAGTGTTTTGGGCCAGCAAAATTAGTACGCTATGTGGAGGTATACGCTATGTGGAGGTACACTATATAGAGGTATTATTGCATTAAAATCATAGGGATTTAGCCAGGGATGCGTGAAAAGTACGCTATGTGGAGGTATACGCTATGAGGAGGTACGCTATGTAGAGAGTGGACTGTATACACTTTTTAAAACCAAATACGGAACATTCTGCATTTTCCTAAAACGTGCAAAGTGCAAATGAAGCATTTTGCCTTTGTCAAAAACTCATAAATTTACATTTTCGCTGACACACATACATCGTCAATAAAGAACCAAAATGATCCATTTCCATGTTTAGCTAAAAACAATATCCACTTTCTACAAAAATATTGAAAAACGTATTAAAAGCATTCACATAGAATACTTTGAACTTTTTAAAAACATGTTAATCGAATAAATCGAACATTTTGCACTTTTCAAAACTATGTAAATAACATGTTACGAATCTTTCTTATTTACTGTTTTTATGACATTTTATGGCTAATTTTAATTCTAGCTTAAATTGTACATGGGCCATTTTAATTCTTCACTCGCGATATACGCATGTAGCTACACAGTTTACAGATAATAATTATAAAAAATGTGTACCAAGTATTGCACTGCCAAAAAAGAAACTAAATATTTTCAAAAATTACAAAACGCGCTTGGTTATTTTATAAAAGTACCGTAAAACTTCTAATAACTTCCGAGGCCTTTAATACCATTACATTAAATGAAGAGGGAAGCAATAAAGTTTGACTTAACTCCCCCCGTGGGGGTATTTGAAGGTTTAAAGTAGATGATAGTTTTATCTTTCGGTAAAGCTAAAAACCAGTGCCAAATGGAATTCAGTTCGGTTTCAGTTTCAGTTTAGCAGTTTAGCTAGACAGCTCAGCCTCTCCTTCTTCCCTTCCTTCAGCCTCAGCCTCTGCATCGGGTGCTTTCGGGAGAAATTCTTCCCCGGGAAACATTTCCTCGAATATTTCTCTAGCTTTGTTAATTTCCCCAGTGATCCCAGTGGATTTTGATGTACAGTACAGAATCCTGTTCTTTTCTTGTGCAGATTTAACTTCCGCCCCATTTTCATTATTTGGGGGCAGGGGATGTCGGTCTACAAAATCCACAAGAAAGTAGGAACCGAAAAGTACGAGTGGACGGGGTGGTGCACCTGGATTTTCTCCCTCAACTTTTTTAGCTTTGTCAGTCTCCTCCTCCGTTTCTGCTTGACTTTGGGGGAACTCCATAAATGGCTTCAAGGCATTTTCAATAATGGTCCTGGGATTATTTTCGTCTCCGGACGACAGGCAAGGGTAGGTGACGTGGACGAGTCTGTACGGATCCGGCACTGCAAGACTCGTACTATCAACTTCAATAATTTCCATATTTCCAATTTTATACACTGACATGGAACTTTCCTTCTCACTTTTTTCATTCGCATTTTTAGCAGCAGTGCTATTTTTTATTTTGCCACCAACTGTAAGGAGAACCCCCCTTGCAACAGTTCTCGTTTCTTCAAAAATGCCAGAATGTTTTGCCCCCTTTTTTGGCTTCACGTCCGAGCCTAATACCAAGTATTTTGCTTTAATTGAGGCATCGTCTGTTGTTACAAGGATATGACTCGTCTTCGTCTCTTCGCTGTCATTTTCATTTTCTGATGATTTGACGTGGTGAACTACACTCGCAATTTGCACAGAACGTTTCAAAATAAAAATCCCGCCGTAAATAGCAGATAGGCGACAGAATGCTTGACATATTTCGCCCACTCCGTAGAGTGTCCACAAATACGGGGTTTGATTCCCGTAGCGACCGATTGACTGGAGGAAAATTCGAAAGGACTGGACAAACCGGACGGTAAAGTGAGGGAGGTCGAAGGCATCCTCAACATTTTTCACCGAAGTTTGAATTAAGTGCTGGATTTTGTCGGTGATCCCGGAGGATTTAATGATGTCTTCATAGGGTGTTGGTGTTGATGTTGTAGTACGAGTAGGAGTAGGAGTAGGAGTAGTGAGTGTTTCTGTTGGTGGTTCGGATGTTTCAGATTTTAAAATTAAATCAATGAATTTCGTCAATTTCCGTTTTTCCACCAGACCCAAAGATGTAGAAGTGAAAATGTCTGAGCGGGAGAGTGGGACCGGCTCGATGACAGTTTCTAAGGGAGGCGGTAAACTTACGAATAATTTAGAAATACATTTGAATTCCAAGTAGCGAGATACGTTGGAGTCGATGAGAAGTTGAATGATTTCTTCACGGGCTAAAACCACTTTGGGGTAGATGTCAATGTTGAATTTTCGGGATAGCTTAGAAATTCTGGCTTTATCGGTGGTGGTGATATTTTTTACGTTAATGTTATCATTTGCATGGGCCGGTGCGGGTGTTGAGTCGGTCTCGGTATTGGTCGTGTCAGCAGATGTTCTAACGCTAGATTCGTACCACTGTCTTTCCACATTCCGGATGCAATTAGTACGTTCAAAGTACAAATTTTTTTCAGACGCTATCGTATCAGAAACCGAACCGGTTTTGGTATCGGTATCGGAGTTTGGTTTGGCCTCCTTCTCTGAGTTTAGTTCTTGTTCTAGTTTGGTTCCGGTTTCGGTTCCGGTAGCAGGAGCAGGGGCAGAGAAGCCTTTGGAGAGTAATTCAGAATCTAATTGGTCCCAGCTGAGTGTCGCCCATTTCCCGCCGTAGTACTCGCTGGGATCTAAATGTAGGACCGTGTGTCCAACTCGAGATACAGCTGCGGATAGAATGGATTCAGAAAGGCCGGTCCCAACGATTATTACATCAAATTCAGAGGGTAAATCATCCATTTTCTTTTGGAGTGACCGTATTCCGGGACTATTCAATGGAAGTTTCCTGATTTTTCTATGTGACAAGCAATGAACAAAGTGAAATGTTTTTAAATGGTAATTAATATATTTCCAAATAAAGTAAAAAATAAAATTATTTTAAAACAATTCCAATACATATAGTATACATAGATAAGCAATCAGATGTCGTTAGTGAAGAACCAAAATGACCAATGTTCAATTTAATCTGGAATCAAAATGAGCTCTGTCATATTTACATGTTTTTGAAAAGGTGCAAATTGTTTTTATTCCTTTTTTTCGAAAAGGTGCAAAATGTTCTAATTCCATGTTTTCGAAAAGGTGCAAAATGTTCTATTCTAATTCCATGTATTTGAAAAGGAGCAAAATGTTCTAATTCCATGTATTTGAAAAAGTGCAAAAATGTCTAATTCCATGTGTTTTAAAAGTGTAAAATGTTGTATTTAAATATTTTTTTAAATGCAAAATGTTCTATTTAAATGCTCTCAAGACATATTTGAATATTTTTATAGATAGCTGTTATTGTTCTTAGCTAAAAATGGGCATGGGTTATTTTGGTTCTTTACAGACGATCACCTTTTTTTTGCTGAAAATCACTCATACTCATAGTAGAAAATGAGCTATTTACAAAAATATGTTTAATATAATGTAATTTTAAAAGGATACGAACACATAATAATTTATCACTTTTTAATCTCAATAGAACATTTCGCACCTTTACAAACATGTAAACTGAACGTTTATCAACTTTTAAAAAACTCGTAATAACAATAATTAAAACATTTTACGCACAGCAATCTCATGAATTTAGTTTTGTTTTTGATATAGCTCATTTTGATTCTAGTTAAAAATGAGTATGGAACGCTTTGATTTTCAATACAATAGGGTAATAGGGTTGCTGCTGATTATCAATTTAAATCTGTGTTAAGGAAGCAACAAATTTTTCTAACTGTAACCAACTCAGCAATACTAAAACTTAATAAATGAACAGTCAGTGCAAAGTGTAAAATTAAAAAAAAATTTACAATCAAAGTCATGCACACACGTGACATAGAAAAGTGTACAATACGTAGTACAGCGTATAGATTTTTTATGTAGGAAATTATAATATGTAACTACCTCTTTTCTCTATTTAATTAAACGACAAGTGCTGGACTGCAGTATTGACGATCCAGATCCAGAAATCCAGACGATGACTAAGCAGAGAGATAAGTGTGAAACGTGAGATCTTCCTCAAACCTTCCCAACCTGCACAAACAATGAACAATACGTAGCATTATAACGAAGCTGTGCTATATATAAATAGCTTTGCATGTCACATCTATTTAATTTGATGATTAATTTTGAGATATAAATCACTTTACTTACTGACTGGTGACTGGCTGGGCGTTCGACGTTCGCACAAAATTACTGACTCAGACTCAGTGGCAGTACTTAATTGATCTATTTCTGCATAATTTTAAGGAAAAACTTCCCGAGAACTGTCGAATAAGTTATGTAGAATCTGAACTATTAAACGATATAAATATTAAATATGACTCATTCCTATGTGGCACAATGATTTACATACTGTATTTTTTTACAATTAGATTTAACTAGAATTAGAAAAATTGGAATCGAAAATCGAAATATTGAAGACTGCCATGGAATTTAAAACTTCCGCCAACGAAACAAGGAAACCAGCGACTTTTTCTTCCGTCAGCTTATATCTTATATTTTTTTAACTTTAAAATTAAAACTTTTTTCAATTTATTTTATTTCAATTATTTGTAATGAGATTTGGTCTTACAATGATCAATTAGTGGGTTTAAAAGCTTTTTTCCTCTACACGATTCAAGAGTGACCCGTGACATTCGGTGACATGTTCTGAGTCAAAATCACGTCACCATTTATCACGATTAAAAAACAGTAACTAAGTCACTAAAGAAGTAGTACTGCATACTGATGTTTGGTATAAATTTAAATGAAATTAACTGGACAACATTCATGTGAATTCAAAATTCAAAACATAATTTAAATTAATCTGATAAGAGGCTTAAATCCGTGAGGAAATAAAAAAAATTAAATATTAATTTTTAGCTAAAATCAAAATTCACTATCCTTATTATTAATCTCCAGTAATATTAAAACATCATCTTCTAAAAACGTGTAAATAGCGCATTTTACACTCTTGTCAAAAAGTATGTAAACAGAACCTTTTGGAGTTCTGAAAATAATGGAAATAGTACATTTTGGACTTCTCAATAGTGTGTAAAATAGAACATTTTGGACTTCCTAAAAGTATGTAAATAGAATATTTTACATTTTTTGAAAGCTTGCAAATACCTACAACAGTTTGAACTTCTCGAAAGCATGTAAAATAGAACATTTTAGACTTCTCAAATGAATGCAAGTGTAGAACATTTACTTTTCAAAAGAATTCAAATAGAACATTTTGAACTTCTCAAAATCATGTAAATAATCGAAAATTTTGGTCTTCTCCAAAACTCGTAAAGTTCCCATTTCACGTACCAATCGGAAATCTTTCATTGAGTTAGTATTTTAGACCGATCATTTTATTTCTAGCATTTTGGATATATAGTTGATTTTAATTATTCACTCAGGATATGTAATACTGCAGCTTAAAGTAGTGAAATAAGCCAACAGTGGATATTTCTGACGCAGTAATTACGAAGAATGGGATTTTTAAATAATTAATTACAAACGTTATCAGGTTATCATTTTTGTGTCAAGATTACATGGAATCAGGCAGGCACAGTATCTTCATTTTTTCCTTGGAATATTAAGAAGAACTCTGGAATTTCTGGAGAATGGATGAATCAGAAGCTCCTGTATGATATTTAAGGCAATGTTCACAAGTGCTCCCCATCATTGTAGCCCTATGAGGCTGACGGGCAAAGTCAGGCACGCATCAGTATCGATCAACTTCCATGGTGGTATATGCTTCTCCCTACTAATTGTATTGTATACACACTATAGGAATTTTTATATACGGTTTATATATCAAGGTAGACAATGTAAATGACGGAAGTAAAAGTGAGTTAGTCATTTAAATAGTGAGTAACAAAAATTTGAATTTTCGTTTTCTTATTAGTTCAAAACAAAAAGCAAATATGCTGTAATTCCGTGTTCCATCATCAGTGAAGTGTTCCCCGGAATCAATTTTGAAGCGCTATCTACTTATTATGTAGTTGTTAGTTCAGCTCTAGTTTTGAAAATCGAAAATTTCAAATTTTTGTTAGCTCGGATGTGTTGATTTCTTGAAACTGCAGAAAACCACGACTGAAATAAGTGAAATACTACTAATTTTCTTTTCCTATATCAAATCTGTTCGTGAAATATTTAAAATCATGAAATTATAGGGCATTTTAATTGCTAATTAGACAAAAGTTAGGCTTGCCTTCGGTCGCATCGTTGATCGCTGATGTTGATCGTGTAGAATACAATTTTAAATTGTTCAGTTCTTCGGTGTCAGGTCCTGGTGTTCGGGTGTTTGGAGAGCGGAAATAAATATGATTTAATAGTTTTTAACAAATTAAGCTGAAATCTCTTACATTTTTACTTTTCTATCTGTTGTCTGTTGTCTTTGCCAATACTGGGTCAAAGTAACTACGAAAACACGATTAACAATTAACTATAAGGTAAGCTACAATCTTATTGGAGAAATATTTAATTCAAATTCATATCACATCACTGACAACTGACTACTGACGATTCGATTAAATTGTTTCTTAATTTAGCATTATATGATTGTAATAATACATATACCACCAACTTGCAACTTGCTTGTTGTGTGTGTGTGTTTGTGTTTGCGTTAAAATTGTAACAAAATTACTGCTGACTGCCTACTGATCAAAGAAGCACTTTCGAATGTTTGAATAAGCTTATGATTTCTGAATCAATCAATCATTTTTCACTACATTTAACTCTGAACTAATGTTTAAACGAAGCAGTTATTTTATATGTTTCAAAAAATTCCAAGATAGGAATGCATATCGTAATTACTTAAATAAAGCCAAACTCATCTGAAACTAGTGAGATTACTGAATTTATTTACAAGTCGAATTTACTAATGAATACTAAATTAACATTGTTGTTTGTTAAACTATGTAGTTGATAGTATTTACACGGGGATTGGCAGCTTGCAGCATGCATCAATGATGGCTAACGCAGGAACTGAGAGGAGTCGGGCTCACTTACAGCCCCCAAAGGATGGGGAAGGAATTTGTCAGGTAATAAATAATATTATTAGTAATAATTATTGCACATGAATTATTTATTGTCGTTGTATTTTTACTGTTTCCTTGACTGACGTGAATCTTATTAAATTTGTGTTAGGTTTACGTGGGAACAGTGTGCCAAAAATACATAGGAAGTCGGCTCATCTATGTCCACTCTAAAGATAGTCAAACTTCCACAGAAATTAAACTGAAAGAAGCCTCAACCGTCATTGGGCATTCTGCGTAAGTAAATACCTATACCTACTTCCATACTCATCTTAACGGCGGCTTTTAATATCCAATATATAAGTAATAGCAGAAGTTTAATAATTATATCTGGCAAAAATTTCGAATGCTACACGCTTAGAAAGATCTTGAAACTAAGCAATCTTATCGGATCGTCCTGCTAACAGTGAACAGGCTAATACGTTAGCTTTGACATGTTTGTCGGTAAATTTTCACATTTTGGATAGTGGAAAATCAGTTATCTAGTTGTAACAGCGCCGCCTATATGTTACCAGGAGCGCTTAACTGAATTTTCTATATCTAATACATTTACAGAAAAATCTGTACAATATATACAGGAAATCTATTAAACCTACTGCACTGTCACTGTTGTTGTCGGAGTAACACCATTGGTTACAAATTAACAGCTGTTTGATTTTCCCAATTTATTTTTTAAGTGTTTATATAGTTAAGCCCCTAATAGGAATTTGACATAATTCTCTTTTTTTTTATTTTTAGGGACATTGCGGCCAGATGTTCGGACTTCGCAATCCCCTCCTTATGCTACTCAGCTTTTCCATTGTGTCCGGACTATATTGAAAATCCGGAGGAGCATGTCAATTTTGTTGCTCCCAGACGACTGTGCCGGGAAGAGTGTGAGCTTCTCGAGCACGACCTATGCCGTCAAGAGTACGCACTAGCTAAAAGACATCCATTAATTGGGCAACAATTACCCATACCAGAATGTGGAGAGCTGCCACCCCTGGGCTCGAAAGAGTCCTCTACCTGCATCCCACTCGGAATACCACTCAAACCCGTCGTCGAAGATCACAATTGTTACGTAGCCAATGGACAGAGCTACCGTGGGACAGTAAAAGAGACTGCATCCGGGGACTCATGCAGACCATGGAGTCATCAGTACGAGTTTAAATCTTCAGAGTTTCCGGAATTAATGGGTGGACACAACTATTGTCGAAATCCAGGGTCAGCCGAACCTGTCCCTTGGTGTTTCTCAGACTCGGAAAGTTTTCGTAAAGAACCCTGCAATATTCCTCAGTGTGGGATTTTTGGTTTCGGTAAGAATATATTTAAAATACCATTTTAGCATCCTTGAGTGTGGTGTGATAGTCTGTAGTCAGTAGTAGGTATGGTAGAGGCATTGTAATGTGAGGGAAAATAGTTTTTGTATACGTATGTATATCAGTTGCACAGCGTGGGTGAAGAATCAAAAAGGTCTATATCTAGTTTAAGCTAGAGCTAAAGTGAGTTATGTCAAAAGAACATAAAATTAGATGCGCCAAGAATGTTTTAATTACATACACTTTTAAAAAGTGTACATTTTTACATTTACGAGTTTTTGAAGAGTAAAAAATGTTTTATTTACATGTTTTTAAAAGGCCTAAAATATTCTAATTACCGTTTTTTGAAACGTGGAAAATGTTGTATTTACATGTTCTTGAAAAATGTAAAATGTTGTATTTACATGTTTTGGAAATGTTCAAAATGTTGTATTTAAGTGTTTTTGAAATTGGCAAAATAATATATTTACATGTTTTTGAAAAGTGCAAACATAGCTCTATTTACTTGCTTAAGCACAAGAAATTTCATATGATCATGATATTTGATATTTTTGTATAGACATATTACATTTAAATTTTAGCAAAATTTAGATATATGGCTCATTTTATTTAATTCCTCACCATGTCTTGTAATTCCATATTTCAGAAAACAAAATGTGGCTCCTTGCCACAGGAGGTGCAGCTGCGTTAGTTATGCTCCTTCTCCTCACGTTCCTCATTTGCTGCTGTCGTCGGAGTTGCAAATCTAAGAAATCATCTGGGAAGAGCATGTCTTCCGTGGGATCCATTCAAGCTCTAGAAATGAACAGTTTGCTTAGGAAACCGGGTCAAGTCAAAGCACCTGAAATCCCTATTGGAAATGTTAAATTCTACCAAGAACTTGGGGAAGGGGCCTTCGGTAATCAAAACGGCTTATAGTGTTCTTTTGTTAAAAATCAATTTGTCCACAAGTGCATTTTAATAGCGTATTATTTCCTATTAATTCCTTATTGCGGGCTTTACATTAAATTTTAATTTAAATATTTTTAAATTTGCAGGAAAAGTTTACAAAGGGGATGTCATTTTTCGTCATGGGGAATCACCTCTACTGGTTGCCATTAAAACTCTTAAAATGTCCGCAACATCTAAAACCCAGCAGGATTTTTTGCGAGAAGCTGAGTTAATGGCTGAGCTAAAGCACCCGAACATAGTTTGTTTGCTGGGTGTTGTGACCAAGGAGGATCCCCGATGCATGCTCTTTGAGTACATGATACAGGTAAAACAAGCCACGTCGTTAAAAGATATAAACTGTCAAACAAATACAAGTACCTACATATGAAGAGTTTTTTGGCAAAACGGGATAAGTCCACATAAAACATAAATTTCTGATTTCCATTTGGTTTTCCAGTGTTTTCCTAGTTTGTAGAAGACAATTCCCATGCGTAAATTATTTTATGCAAGAAAAAGTTTAAAAGTACAAAAAAGTTTGGTTTCACTCAAACCGATTAATTTATTTATTTTTCTTAGAGACAGACACACAGTGGGTCCAGAGTAAATTATAAAACAAAACGAAAAAAGAGAGAGATATAATAGGCATTTACATTAAGTAAATAAAATATGAACAACATGATATTAGTACATAACTAAGGTACACTACATGATATCAAGTCATGTCACTATTGCAATCCCTGTTAGGATGAGATAACTGATTATTTTAAGGGGGCCCAGTCCCTGGAGGGGGTTGGCTGAGGACAGGGGAACTTAAATAGGAGTCAAAAATAATGCTTGAGTTATGTAAGTTAAATAAAATAGAGTTTTTTGAAATTGCAATTCTTCGGAGAAGTGAGGCTTTGGCCAGCTTGCAGACTTCATTAATAGAGCCGACTTTGTTTTCCCGAAACATTTCTGTAGCACTGCAGTCGCGCCTGTACCCAAAAATTATTCTGAACGAGTCATTGTAGGCAACAGTTATACTCTTTTTGACGCTTCCTTTAATGTCCCACAGACTACAGCAATAGATAGTGGAGAGGAAAGTTCTGAATAGGTATTTTTTCACCTCAGGGCAACATTTATTAAATCTAGCAAAATCTAATATTTTTTCTCACGGACTTTGTACTCCACGTTAAGTTATTGATTTTGAGGCAAAACGGAAGAAGTCCACAAATTAAAATTTTTGAAAATTTTCTACACTATTCCAGAGTCAGTCTATAGATTCATGAAACTGCTTGTAACAATAACGCTTCGTCAGTTACAGTACCTGTAGAAAAAAATTAGTTCAAAAGAATAATCCTGTCACCTTTTATTCATTATTCGTTGTTCCTGTAAAATTTCCTTTGATTGACTTATCCCCACTCACCCAAAAACTCTTCACGTCAATGTGTTTCACAAAATATTTTGATCACCTATTACTGCTTTGTTTTATGCACAGGGAGATTTGCATGAATTTCTCATGATCCACTCGCCAAGGAGTGAAACACCCAATGAATTCGGTCAAGTTTCTGTTATAGAGCAGAATGAAATGCTCCTCATTTCAACTCAAATTTCAGCAGGTATTAAAGAAATAGTTGCATGTTTGTATTTTATTTTACTACACCAAATTTTTCCTCGTGTGAAGAGTCGCTCACAATAGCACGAACTAATACAAATATTTATACATAATATACTTGCAGGAATGGATTATCTGGCAGCTCATCATTACGTTCATCGTGACCTAGCTGCAAGGAATTGCTTGGTGGGGGAAGGACTAGTCGTCAAAATATCGGATTTCGGTCTCTCACGTGACATTTACTCTTCCGATTACTATCGAGTTCAGTCTAAATCCCTTCTTCCTGTTCGCTGGATGCCTCCAGAGTCAATTTTGTATGGGAAATGTACGACGGAGTCGGATGTTTGGAGCTTTGGAGTGGTTCTCTGGGAAATTTACTCATATGGGTTACAGGTTAGGGCCTATTTCTAATAATTATAATGTACTTAATTATTAATGAATGAAATAATCCTAAAATATGTTTCAATTGTTGCTTTAATGTCCAGCCATACTATGGTTACAGTAACCAGGAAGTAATTGACATGATTCGTTCTCGTCAACTTCTCCCATGTCCGGATATGTGCCCTCCTAGGATGTACGGTCTGATGGTGGAGTGTTGGGCGGAGATGCCGCATCGACGTCCCACTTTCGAGGAATTACATGCTCGTCTCAAGCAGTGGGTATTGCCCCTACTTCCTCACCCCCACCATCATCCTCAAAATCATCAAGCTCAGCAGCCTGCGAATAGTTTAAATTGGCCAATTCAGCACAATGTTGGAAGTCTTCCTTGCACAAGTAACAATTCCATGAGTAGTGGCCACCAGTCCAACACAGGTCCAAGGAATATCGTGAGAGAAAATTCGACGAGTGTCACGAATTTAGCCCCAGTTTGGGCTCAGCAGGAGCAGCCCCTCACACCTCAGCAACAACACGCAGCCGCACAAGGTCATCACTCCTACCCCAGAACACCCCAGCAAATGCAAATGCAGAATTCAAACCAACAACAGTCACCATCCCACTGTGCCATGAACCATCAGAGTACGCCTGTTGTACATTGTCCAATTAACTGTGGGGGTCACGGGGGAGGGGGAGGAGGGAGGTTTTCTCCGCAGCATTCCGGACAGATGGCAACTCCCAGTATGAATCATGGACACGGACACGGTCACATGCATCATGGGCATCCGGGACAATCTGCAACCGCAACCGCAACTGCCGCTGGACGAAATCTTGGACCACAGGCACCAGCCGGAAATAATGTTCCCAATGGTCACCCACATTCTCATTCAAACTCCCCGTACAAAGTTTTAATTGACGCCAAGACTACCAACATTTAGTCAAAAATTTTTTATAAGGGGTCTGGACATAAGCTGATTGGCTGTGGCTATACAGATGGGACTGTTGGTGGCAGAAACCTATGTAATTATGTAAATATAATAAAGCATTTAAAAGTATGTATCTACTTAATACATTCTGTAGTAGTATTTCTGCTGATTTTTTTGTCAAAAATGTGTGATGAACGAAGGCTAGAGATCTGTTGTACAAAATTCTTATTTTATTTTTTTATTCCGTGTAAACTTTATGTCAGCTAGTTAACTATACTTAACAACATACTTACATCCCTGCATTTATGAAATCTATAGGACTTTCCAGACCGCTAAATTTATTAAAACTATATACGTTGCAGATTTGTAAAAGATATATCAGAAAAATTAATCATTATGTTACTAAAAGGTTTGTTAATTGTAAAATCAATGTATTAAATTATCAAGCTTTAGAGCACTAATGCAATGCACTGATCCAGGTAGTTGAGTATAGGCATTGGCACTGATCGAAAGCTTGATGATTTAATAAATCATTGTTGCTAGCCCCGTGACAATTAATTTGTTTTATTTAAGTACATATACAGATACTATAGATATAGATGACTAATAACTAATATAAGCGAATGTTGCATTTTAAAATAGAAGCCATATGTTTTTGTGTATAGCTTATGAAATACGTATAAGTAAAAAGGAAGCAAACGTCCTACTCTTGCGTGGAACTTTAAGAACACCCGGCCCGAAAGTAACTATATAATTAGTAATTAGTGGTTTTTAAACGGAGTGAGTTTTGCACACTTTTTCTAATCCAATTTAATAATCAAAAAATTTCTAATATTTGTAACTACTTGGATACAAGTTTTTTATTTACATTTTACATGTAGATAATACATTTTGTAATATTTGAAACGCATTAAGTTTATAAGCAAATATGCGAAAAGTTGCCAATAAAGTAATACGTGTTTTGATAAATCTACAAGTATAAATGAGATACTGTCAATAGCCGTCTTCTCTTTTACATACAATTAGTGTAGATCCGTATATTATAGTAAAGTTTATTTTTTAAGTTAAAACCACCGTGTGTTTTGTATAAGTAGTAACGAAAAATATTTTCACGAGAAAATTGAAATCAGCATAATTTTTCAAATACACAGTTAAAACCAATTCTTAAATGACTTGACTTTTGCGGAATGTTACACACGAATGTGAAGTAGGTAGTTTAATTTTTAATTAATTAAAGTTTAATAAACAATCAGGATTTGCAATTTACAATAATCTTGTAATAATTAATTAATTTATATTATTGTTAAATGCCATGAAAAAGGACGTTGTTTGGGAAATACAGAAGCATGTTGCACATTGTTTAAATACGGAATAAATTAATGATACTGACGGTATCGTCCGAGTAGCTATGGGGTGTAAAGGTTGTTACCTCACCATGAAGTTAGCGGCTTCGCGGGTACCCGGTGCTCATGCAGAGCTGAGGCGTGGGTTCGAGCTTGGAAGAGTTTGGGTTCTCGTCTTAAGCAGCTGGCTCCGTAGTGAAAGGGCATGCCGTATACCATTAGCTCCAGAGCTCTCCATGTTTGCGGTAAAGCTCGAGCAATTGTGGTGTGTCATTTGGCATGTCAACTATCCCTTGTGGTCTTTGAAGGGAATAAATTTTTGTTTCTATATCGAAATGTACTCATAAAAGGCAGATTTAGATTTTCTTGAATTAATTGTCAGGGGCCATCCATATATTAAGTTTGAAGTTTTTCTGGAAACCCCCTCTCCCCCCCCCAGAGTCTCAACTTTTTTAACATTACGGTAAATGGAGAGCTTACCCCCTCCCCCCTGCCAAATGAAACGAAATATATGGATGGCCCCTTACTACATCCTGTTCCTCTGTTCCATACTCAAAAGATAAATGCAAGTGCGACGTTTTTTAGGGATCTTCCATAAAATGACGTCTTGTGTGCTACATGACATTTTTATGATAAATGGAATGACACACACTGTGGTTCCTTAACATTGCCTTACATGGGGAGGTTTTTAGAACCCACCTAGACCCAGACGATGACATCCTTTATGGGCGATTTCAATATTTTTGTTTCGAAAAATACCAGAACCTGTTCACAATAATTTTGCTTTACAATGATACTCCACAGTTCCACACTGCATTCCAGATTTGCTGGGTTGCTGCTAATAAATGGTTTCTTATTACTACGTTACCCCTAACTACATGTATTACAATAAATTACAATGTAACCATAATAGTGAATGATTCTGACTACTAGTGAGGATAGCTTAATTAATATAGTTAAATACAATATATTTATTCTTTGGTTAGTTTTACATAGCAGAGTTTTTATATTCTTTTAAATAGTTTAAGGACTTGCAGATTTCATTTTGTTTTATTAATTTCAACTATTTAATCATATAAATATAAAGGCTATGCTTCTTATATTACTGGAGTTGTCTTTTTTTCCGGAAAAATTGCTAATATTTATTCATTACCCTAAGTATCATTATTATTACTTTATTAATTAATAATATAACCTATGTAATATAAAGCATTTAAAGCAATTAAAGTAAAAAGGAAATGAAATAGAAATGGCAGTGTTCAGTTTTTGCTTGAAAGAACGAGACAAGGATACGGAACGGAAAGTAAGGCTATGGGGCTCGCTCAGTTTTGGCTTTCACATTTTCACATTCGACTGTATTGTCAATATCTATCCAGAAATAGCGCCTTTTATAAACATAATACTTTTTGCAGAAAATCTAAAATCTAAATGACTAAAATGTAGGTAATATAAACTCTGAATTTCGAAATTGAGAATTATTAATTTTGAAGAACAAATACATAAAAAATAAAATTGTAAAATAAATACATACATTAAAAGCTAATTGAACTCACAGCTGGTTTTGACATGGTTTTAAAAGCTGCTTATAATTAAATTAGTTCATAACAAGAGAACGTGGAGTCGGAGTCTTCAGTTGTCAGTAATTATATTGTATATCCAGAATATTATCTGATCATTTGTAAACTGTAGCATAACAATGCAATTATTGCTGAATGTGATTAACGTCAAATGGAGCCTCGAGTCACGAAGTTAGAACTAAAAGTGTGAAGTGCAAAGTGGTTTGGCTTGCTGTAGTGTTATAATAAATTCATGTCTCGAATTTAGTTCGAAATATACAAAATATAATATACGAAACATCGAATGAACCAAGTCTGAAATGTTGAATGTAGTTTCGAATTGATCTTCGTTCCAATCTATTAAAAAATCAGTTGTGTACTTGCAAGCAAGAAACAGTAACAAACATTAATGAAGGATTTCGTTGTTGGTCATTGGTGGTGGTTGTAAAATCGAAACTGCCGAAATATCCAGCATAATTCATAAAGCTGTTTATTGTTGATTCAATTTATTTACAAAGCTTATTGACATCCACAGCTTAAATTTATAAATAATAAACCAATCGTGTGTTAAAATTCACATCTGCAGCATTCAACAAAACTCGTCTCGTGTCTGAAGTAAGTTGGAAAATTCAAGAGCAGCAGGCTTAATTTAGCCCTAACTTAAATTAGCTACAACAATGTATTTCATCACATGACAATTTAGTCAGCTAAACGCTAATAATTTTTATAATTTTTGTTTTCAAATTTGTAGTTGATTGATTGATTGATTGATTGATTTAACTTTATTAACGTGTTATTTAAACCAATTTGGCGCAAAGCCATTCTTCCATTGGTAACACTACAATAATATTAGTTAACCAATGATCAAGTTATTGGGTAACATAATTATTCTTAATGTTATAATTAAAGCAATAAGGGCAACTATTTAACAAGTTGATTAATGGCTACATTTACATAATATGTGTATATCTTTAAGGCTATTTAAGTAAGGCTCTCTCCCTCCAAGATTTTGTACTTTCTAGAGACTACTGTTATGTTATATAAATATTGTTACGAGAATTTAGGCACCACTGTGCGATATCACATTTGAATTTGTCAATATTAACATCTAAATTTCTTAATGCTACAGGTACAAGGTTCCAAATTTTAGTTGCAATGAATACCCCAGATTTTTGAAAAAATGAGGTTTCTTTTTTTGGTCTGCCTAGCAAAGTGATTAACTTATTCCTACTATTATCCTCATATGAGAATAGTGAGTGTAACTCTGACACAGATTTAAATTTGAGCATTTTAAACATAAAGAGAGAGCTGTAGTAATTTACACGTTCATTTACAGTTAGAATGTTACATTTTTCGTAGAGTGATACAAAATTAATTTTGCTTCTCTCCTTACTTAACAATGGGTAGTTGATCTTATTTTTATAGCCACGTTTATACAGGTGTGGATAAAAATAGCTTCCAAGTAGACTGTTAATTTTATTTTCAATTATGTTAAACTTAGATTTACTTATTGAGTTCCAGATAGTTAAGGCATAGTCAACTTTAGATAATACAAAACAGTTAACAAGTAATGTGAATATTGATAGGTTAACATATTTTTTTAAAACATTAATACAGTGTATAGATGATGATAATTTGTTGACAACATTGTCAAAGTGTGTTGAAAAACTTAGAGTTTCATCCAGGTGAACCCCAAGATATTTAAATGAGTTTACTCTATGAATTATGTTATTTTCACATTTAACATTATTTAGGTTTGAGGGTATGATATCTCTAGGCTTGTGGAATATCATATATTCTGTTTTTGCAAAATTTATAGCTAGTCCCATCTTTTGACACCACTGGTTTAGGTCATTTAGCTTAACATTAATTTTGTCAATCATAGTATTTAAATCTATTCCATATATATAAAATACGAGGTCGTCAGCAAATAGAACATATTGAGTGTCATTAAGAGCTTCATTTACATCATTATAATAGACAGAAAATAACAGGGGGGCAAGTATTGACCCTTGAGGAAGCCCAACGTTTAGGTCAAATTGGGTTGACATATATGTGTTAATTTTGATAATAAATTTTCTGTTAGTAAAATAGCATGCCAGTAATCTAATCAGTTTAGGGTCTACATTGAATTTAAGTTGTAATATTTTTAAGAGCTCTAAATGCTGTACATGGTCGAAGGCTTTACGTAGGTCCACAAATACTGCCAAGGCCTTAGATTTAGGATTATTTAAATTTGAAAATAAATTATGTGTAAAAGTGGACAATGCCGTTTCACATGATCTGGAATTTCGGAATCCATGTTGAAATGGATTTAACAAATTTTTAGATTCTAAATGATCTGTAAGTATACCATGTAGGACTTTTTCTAATAATTTATTTAGTAATGGCAGATTAGAGATAGGTCTATACGACGACGCTTCGAGCACACTACCCTTATTTTTATACAGTGGGTTAATTATTGCACACTTAAATGTTTCTGGAATATGACCAATTTCCAAAAACTGATTAAACAGAGTTGTTAACGGGCTAGCTAGTCCTTTAAAACCACGTTTCAGAAATGTAAGTGGTATTTCATTTTCTTTAAGACTAGTATTATTTAATTGTTTTACACTAGTAGCTATATCAATTTGGTTAATTACAATTTTTGATTCAGCTAAATTTAAAGAATCAGCAAATATACTTATATCATTATCTTGATTATTACCTGGTACAGTAAAGCTTTGGGCAAAGGTTTCACAAATTTTATGAGGATTATTTGACAAGTTGTCATTGACATTTAAATATTTGACTCCGTGTGTTAATTTGGTTTTTCTGTTTGTTAGCTCATCATACAATCTCCAAATTTCTTTGGAGTTCAAATTATTGTTAAACTGGTTTATAAAGTAATTTTTTTTTGCTGCAAATATTTTAGATTTTAGCTGATTACAATGTTTACGGTATCGTTTATAGTCCGCCGCCTGTCCTGTTCTATCGGCTTCTAATTTATAATTATTTCTTAATTTTATCATGTCTTTAATTTCAGTTGTTATCCAGCGAAAAGGTTTACCTTTAACACGTTTTTTTGTCAATGGTGCTACAGTATTAATTACATTTAGAACTTGCTTCTCGAAATGAGCTAACTTACAATTTACATTATTGAGAGACATGAGGGGCTCCCAGTTACATTCATTTAATTTTTCATGCGCACCATCCCAATTAACAGAATCTAGATTTCTAGTAATAACAATTTTAGATTTGTATTTTATCTTCTTAGATTTACGAATTACATAGGTTGCTTTATGATCTGAACTAAAAATATTACAAGTTCCATATTTTTCTATTATGTTACAGTTAGATACATATATGTGGTCAATAAGGGTACTAGTTGTACTTGTTATTCTAGTGGGTTCATCAATGACTTGTTTTATATTATTTTGCCTTATAATACTACGTAACGTGCTTATATTTGAATCAGTTTTTAATAAGTCAATGTTTAAGTCTCCTAAAATTACATAATCACTAAATCGTATTTGAACAGCGGCTAAAAGACTGCTAAATGAATTAAGGAACTCTTGTTTACTTACGTTTGGTGGGTTATAAATACATATTACAAGAAAAGGCTTAAGAAATTCAGGGTGAATGTTAACACAATTAATTTCTACATTACTAGGAAAGGCTACATCAAATATAATAGGATGATAGTTACAATTGTTTCGAATATAAAGAGCAGTGCCTCCTCCAGATCGATGAAGTCTATCATATCTCAAGAAGTCATAATTATCAATACCATATGAGGTTGATGTTTTTGTTTTTGAAAGCTTAGTTTCGGTAATAGCTAGTAAGTCTAATTTATTGTCTATTAAGAATGTGGAAATCTCATCAAATTTACTGTGAAGACCGTTAATATTAATGTGACATATCTTAGTACCTTTAATATTAAATAACTTATTAGTGTCATAATTAATTACGGTGCAGTTACTATTTATATCGAGTTGATTATTAATCTCTAGTGGATCTGTAATGTCATGAATACTAATAGGAGGGAGAGAGCAACTAATACATAATTTAGAACTATCCCTGTTAATACAGTTACATATATTACATACTATTAAATTCGTATTATTAAGCTGAGCGCATTCATCGCAGACGAAATTTTCTTTTTCCTTACGTTGTGCTGAGTTGAGATGAAAGAGATGTATTTTCTTTTGGCATACGGAGCAATGGACGTAGGTTTGTTTCCTTCCTAATTTGAGATGACATGTAGAGCAATTCATTCATGGGTAATAAAAGTTGAGTTGGTCTGTGATGAGGAGAGCAGCTTGATACACCGGGTCGTTATCTTTTGCCTTTGATATTAAATATAGCTCCGAAAACCGTAGTAAGTCCGAGTAAGATGGATAAGTTCCAAAAAATAAATAAATAGGGAATGGTTAGTAAGTCCAGAGAGAGAGTATTGAAAAATTATGGACATTTAAAATTGGACATATGGCAAGTCTGAATGAATTAGTATAGAGCAATTTGTAGTGTAATAAAAACTTACACTGGAGGGGAGTACTTAATTTCCTCCCCTTTGTCTGAATTAGATTAATGATGATTGTAGATTAGTCCAGCTCATCCAGTATCATGTCATCACTATATGCTCCAACTACCAGTCAGTTCAAGAAACCACAGTCAGTCATGTCACAATTATATGCTCCAAATGTAATTCAGCTGAAGTATTGAAGGGTTGAGATCCGAGTCCAAACAAAATGATTATGAGTATTAAGGGTGAATCGTTTGAGTAATCCAGGTCATTACCAGCAGCCACTACCGTCATATATCTCGAGGAATCGCAATCAGCCAAAATATGAAAATGAAAATTTCAATAATAGGGAACGGTTAGTAGGCCCAGAGAAAAAATTTTGTAATTATTATTGGACTGGCTGCAGATGCATTAATTTGTGGATGGATTAATTAGTTGCGTAGTAAAGACTTACGCTGAAGGGGAGTACTTAATTTCCTCCCCTTTATCTGAATTAAATATCTTGGAAAATTGAAGAATAGTGGAATCCAATTTATCCAGTTTAAGCAAGGTAAAAGGTTATATTATCGTTTTCAGATCAGGTTTGGGGGTTTTTAAATTATTGGGAGTAAAGTTAATGGTTTACACTAAATAATTAAATCAAATCCAACAGAACAGATATTATTCTCAATAAACAATGTAATTAAGATAACTGTAACACTTTTCACATAATAGTTTTACAATATTACGGCACTAGTTTGGTTGATAATCATAGAGTGGTTAATTGTGCTATTATTATGTTAAAGTAATTATGAATTTGATATCATGAGAGTGATTAAATTATTTTTTTTTTTTTTTTTTTTTTTTTTTTTTTTTTTTTTTAACCATTGACCAACTTTAGTCTTTACTCAAACTCAAAAAATGGAAGTTCAGCTGATACGACAGTTGCTGGAGCAACTCCTGGACTACCACTATGATTTCTACGTTGGGAAACTTCGTGACTGGTTTGCAAACAGAATGTCAAAGGAACAATTTGACACGGAGTTGTCATCCATCCTCCGTGGGGAAGTGCTCCAGCTTCACAATCAACTTCTCATGGCAATTTTAATTCACAGTAAAAACCCAGATCCAAACCTAATAAAGAATGAAGGAGGAGCATTAGCATTAGCAATCCGCACCTATGGCCCTGCTCAAGGTCAAGGTCACGTTCAGGGTCAACATGACAGTAGCGGTGTCACAGCACAGCAGATTAGTGACCTCTTAGTCAAGCACAACTTGAAGATGGAAGATTTTAATTCTGGAGAAAATCCAGACCCAACATGTCTTTTCAAAATCCAGTCTCGACCTCAATCTTCACACGTTAATACTCAAGAAATGTTAGTTGACACCTCGTCCAGATTCCCAGATGTTTTTATGTCCAGGGAAGTCCTTACATATCCTGGTGGTGAAGGTCGGAATCCTCCCTCGGGTCAAACTCAAGATCAAGATCCAGATCAAGAAAGGATGGAATCTGAAACGGAAGAAGCTTCGAAAGAAAATGAACCTCAAAATTGTGGGAATTTATATGGGCGATCTCTCATGGATGCTTGGAAGTGGAAATTAGGGAATATTCAGTCAAATGCCTTTAATCTTGCAGTCGCGGCAAGTGTTGACCATATAAAACATGTAGTCATTGCAATAATTAAGCAACGAAAAGGATTTCGAGTAAGAGACGGACGCTACGTTCACTCGATCGGGACTCCCTATCCGAATCCATACCTTCTCAAGGGTCACCAAATTTTCGACGAGACGTACAGTTCCGAAACAGCCAAGCTTGCGGATGTCATGCAAATCCCATCCTTCCTCCCAACTAGAGAAGAGAAAGAAAGACTGGCTGCCCTTGAGGTATCCGCCTCTGTCCCTCCTAAATATCCACATTTAATAACTAAAGCTACTCTGTCGGATTTCTATGATGCTATGCTCTGTGATCGTAAACTTATTCCAAATACGAATGGTGTGAGTGCTGCGAAATTGAAGGAAGTCATATTGCAAAAATCTAAAGGTTATGGGGATGCTTATAGTAGTTATGAAGGGAGCAAGGATCTTGTAGCGAAAACTGTTTATCCTGTCATTTTATATTGATTGAGCCTTACTTTCGGGAGCCTCAAAGTTACTGTGCATCGTTAGTATCAAAATGTTATATAGTAATATTATTATTTATTTTTAAAGTCGCAATTTTTTACGGTATGCATTTTTATTGTTTGTGTAAGGTATATCTATATTTCCAAGAAGGAATTCAGTACACGCAGTACATAAGTGCTGTCTATAAATAATCTAATTATTTAAATTTGCTATACAGCTGACTTTCAATTGTCGTTAGAATACCTGTAATAGTTTAAGCTAATTAATTAATTTAAATTGACCCATCTTAATAGACATAATAAATTGTGTAAATAATTAAACTGTCAGATTCTTAATTTACCTAATTGTTATGTAATTACTTAAAAACCATTGCATTGGGATAAACCCAAACCAAAAATTTGGACTGCAAATCTTTAAATTGCTGTTTCGAAGTCTGTTATAATAATTTTTTCAATCTCAAAATTCTGTTATACCACTCAATAGAAGGCAATTTTCTTTTTAATACTTACCACCCTAAATTAATTGAATAAAATACGTAAGTACATAAATGATTCCATGGGTTGTTAGCCTTTTTTTGGAGTGTTGATCTGCGGTTTAGCGGTTCTCTTTGTATAACTTAAACTTATCGAAAAAGTCGCGGGTGCGGTGTGGGCTACGGCTCTGTGTTAAAAGTCAATGAACAGATCAAGAGTGTCAAGTGTGAAGTTCATTTGTCATGCATGCGTAATGTAATTCAAACAAAACTAAATAGGCACACATATGCTAATCTAAGTATATTGCCTATTATAAATCGTCTGTGAAGAACCCAAATGCCCCATATCCATTTGTAGCTCAAAAACAATAGCAACTATCTACAAAAATATTCATTTATGTCTTGAGAGCATTTAAATAGAGCATTTTGCACTTTTCAAAAACATGGAATTAGAAAATTTTGGACGTTTTAAAAACATGTAAATAGAGCATTTTACACTTTTCAAAACCATGTAAATAGGACATTTTACGTTTTTCAAAATCTCCTAATTAACATTTTACGCATGTTTCTCAGTTAGTTTTTTATGCAATAGCTTATTTTGATTGTAGCTTAAATTTGATATGGGTCATTTTGGTTCTTCACATACGATATACGGCATTTCCCAGCACCTACTTACACACCATCATTAAGGCCAACCATGAAACATCACTACTTGAGTATACGTATACGATATGATAGCGCAGCAGACCTAATCCTATAATAATTGATTCTAAAAATCATTTCGTTTTTTTATTTATTTTTATTGGCGCTATGGGTTGAGCTGTTGAGCTCCTAATGGTAACTGACGTGTGACAATTATTATTGGAATTGGAATGTTTCCCCGTCCCCGTCCCGTTATCCTTCAACCAAGTCCAGATAGAAGTCATCCATACGTGACTTTAGCAAGCCACTGATGTTAATAATTCTTAAGATGCCCACCCACATGCCTATAATGTACTGTGTAGAAATTCATACCTCTGAACTGACGATTGATGACGATACAGGGATCATTAATTATGGACCACCCCTCTGATCTCCAACATTCCTAACTTCTCCGTGCCACATCATGTGGCCCCATGTCCCATAGTATCTAGGTGCATCTTTAATCTATAAGTAATAGTAGGTAAAGTGCTCCTAATTATAATTCCTGTAAACTGCCAGCACTTACATGAATAGGCAATGAAATTCAATTTATTGCCGTCATTCACACCGAGATCCGAGACCGAGATCAGCATTGACAATAAGTAGCTAAAAAGTCCAAGTATATTATGTAGCTTGCTAAAAATGGTATATGAGGGGCTGAGGGGAAATTCGTGCAAGAACATTGTGCATAATATGAAGAATTTTTTTGCAAAACGGGTCAAGTCCATTCGTAGCAGATTTTACAGGAACAACGAATAATTAATAAAATGTGACAGAATTATTTTTTGAACTCTATTTTTTCTGCAGGTACTGTAACTGACGAAGCGGTATTACAAGCAGTTTCATAAATCTGTAGACTGACTCTGGAATTTTTTTAAAAAATTTCAATTTCTGGACCTTTTCTGTTTTGTCAAAAAAACGAAATTTTGGAAATTTTTTAAAAAGTATGTTGGTTGAACTTTGACCTTTACCATTCAATACAGTAGCGTATCTAGTTGAGTAGTATGCGTAAAGCAAAGAATCTTATTTTTGAAAAAAAGTGTGATTGATCTGTTTTGCCAAACACCTCTTCATATAATTTCGCATACGAAATTCTATAAGCATTATGTTCTCATTGTAAGTAACGTCTGTAACCCTGGACATACTGGTCACTGCTTTCATTTAATTTTGTGCAACTTAATTATATTATAATGTACCTACCTCTACTGCGTACGGACGACAGAGACTCAGAGTTTTAATGAATGGGCATTGGTTATAATATGCAAAAACTACACACACACACACACACATTTGTAAACCCAAGCTAAAATGTTAACCGTTAGATTTTTTATATTGTTTTAATCTTAAAATTTTTTTTAATTCTCCGTTATAAAGTTAGACATGTTAGCAGATTGGACTAAAGTTGGCAGTTTGTAAATTTCGCCTTTTATTCAGGCAGCTTGCAGGATGTGCTCCAATTTTTCTAGTTGATCAATAGCAGACACACGGAGTACATATCCACTATCCACAGTTGGGCAAGGAAATTTTTATTGAAAAATTAATTTTATTGATTCTTAAATAACTACATTTTTAATGGAGGACTTAACTATAATTGAAGACGCTACCGGCACTGGTACTGGTACCGATACCGGTACTGATACAGACAACAACGGCTCAAATACCGGAACTGGACCCAGACAAAATCTCAGTGTGTGCTTAGAGTACGGAAACCGAAGTAGCGCTGATAGTAGCGAAGTTGGAGGGGAAATCAAAGTAATCAAACCGAAACTATTGCAGAAACCCAAGTCAAAGGGAAAATCAAAATTTAGTCAGTTTTGTAGCTCAAACAATATAAATTCCAAGCTTATACTTTGGGTATTAGTTTTTGGGAGGATTTTTGTTATTGTTGCCATTTGTATTTTTGTTCTTGCTCAGCAGCGTTTAACTAAAAGTAAGTTATTAATTTATTACATGAATCCTTTATTTTTTGATCACTATTTTTGGCATTCACTTGGAATATAGCTGATTCCGTTGTGGATTGTGGAGTAATCTGCCTAATGGTGAACGGGGTTATTTTTTCAAAACTTCAAGAGCCTGCATCTTTTTGCACGCAGATCTTTAAAGGCGGTAGTATTTGAACCGCGGCTAGTGATCACTAATAGGGACCGATCACCACTAGGCATGTACCTACTTTAATAATTCGAATTAGTTACATAAATTTTTGATCAATTAGAAAATTGTTTTGAATCAATTGTAATGCGTGTCGTACTAAATTATCTGCTGATTGCCATTTACAGAAAAAGATTTTAGCTGCGCTGCAAGGCAGCAGGAGGTGCAGTCAAAGGTCAGCCATGACCGGTCTATATCCAGCTTTGGATCTTATTCGTCTGTTTTAGAGGTTGTTAGTCTTGGTGAGACGTGGTCACTATTCTCTGCTTTAATTTGTAAAAATTATCTAGTTTAAACTAGATAAAAGTGGAGCACGAATCCTAAATGTACCCCTTCACACTTAAGTGTCTGTTCACATTTAGGCACCGTGCCCCCATTAAATTATTTTGTTTTTTAAAGCCGAATTCCAGTTTTAATGTATTACGTGTGGTTGTTACATATTCAGATTGCGGCGGGATTGTGACGATGCCTCCAGCGGGAAAATCAATTTTACTATACTACAAGTCTAACGATCACGATCACCAAAGCCAAAACGAATCAACTCACAATCTAGACGCGGAAATGGACGTTGAGCAGTGCCTTTGGACGTTGGACAGTACGCGAAATGGGATATTTTTTGGGGTCAAAGTTAAAATTACGCTTGAGTGTCACGATGTCAATGCTGAAGAAGCCACTATTTCCGTTCTTGACTGGAAACCAGGATCGGATAGTGACGCTGACTCGGATGCTGACGGGGAACTTGCTACGCATGAATTACAGTATGTTTTATATTTAACCTGGGTCACGGGGTCACTGACCTCTCATTAGCTTAATTTTAGCATCCTAATTAATTAACGTTTTGTACTGCTAATAATGTTCTAAAATTTGTATTTAATTACACCATCTTAACAATGACAAGTCAGACGGCCGTGTACAGATCTAATTGGCTCCTGAGGCTGTACCTTAGTTTTACCTCCAGGCCAAAGCCGAAGTCCAGCGTAGAAGATTCGTCCAGGTCACTTTCAGATCTAGGTGATGATGGCGGGTCATCAGGGCCAGGGTTACCAGGGTCACAACCTTCGGTTCCGGATCCGGAAGTGAGTCCCAGAACCTTCGGATTTATTGTGCGCATCGACGTCCTTCAAACATTGGAATGGGACACGGGTTCAAATTGGGCGTTTAGTTCAATGATCGGGAGGGAAACTTTCGGTCCATTTAAAAGATGGGATAAAGTCTCCGTCGTGGTGAGCCCACAGAGGTTAAAGGAGCAGAATAAGAAAAGTGAGAGGCATGAAATTCATTTTACTGTGGACTCTTTGAACTCGACAAATCACAGTCTATGTGGACCTATTGACAGTCTCTATGTCTACAAAATTATGGAGAAGGGCGTTCCACACAGGCTTGGGAAGTAATACAATTTTACAACTGCATTTTTTATTGAAAATATTTTTAAAGTTTTGTATTGTTTCTTTATGCATTTTTTTATGTGATTTAAATTTAAAGCTATGCTCTTTGTTGTTCTTAGGCTGTGTGGACGTATCACCTCTCCAATCTCCTACACAACAGAACATCCGATTTTGGCTGTTTTCTACGCTGGGGCCCATACGGTGGGAGAGGGTTTTGGAATTTCGTGGAATTTTTTGAATTTAAGGCGCTGAATACCTAACCAACTACTGTAATAAAATATTGTAGCATTTAAAATTTATTTAATTTAGTAGGTCGTTGGTCCTTATGCATTATTACGTAATACGTTATAAAAAATATATCTAGGTAGTTTTGTACAGTATCAGACTATATCAGCCATATAATGTTAGGTGTACTATATATAAATAGCATTAAATATTAATTGTGGTATGGTTCCTGTATCTCATAATCTCATCAGCATCAGCTGTTCCGTTCCTGTCATTTCTTTATCACTTATTAGTTTTGTCATCTCGCCATAACAATTTTTATTTGCTTCACTTTTTCACGATTATTTAAATAATATTTCTCGCCAGGGCCGGATAATGCGGCTAGCACATGTAGCCCCCGCTGCTTGAGTTTTCAAAAAACATGTAAATGGAACATTTTGGAGTTTTCAAATATATGTAAAAATAATATTTGGACTTTTTAAAAACGTGCAAATAAAAATTATTGCACATTTTAAAAACATGGAAATAAATTTTTTTGCACAATTCAAAAACATAGAAATAAAAGATTTTCCACTTTTCTCAAAACATGTAAATAGAACATTTTGCACTTTTCTGAATCAAGTAAAAAGAACGTTTTAAACTTGTATGAAAACATGTAAATACAACAATTTGCTTTACCAAAGAAAACTATTAAACCATCAATAAAATTAAAAAAGTAGTTTTTTTGTGGAAACAAATTGCTGCCTAAAATCGATTCCTTCGTTCGGTCCTGTTTCTCGCTACTCAAGAAGCAAAATTTCCTATCTCCAATTCTCTCATTAAAAGCAGTCTTTATTTGTGTATGTACATACCTGGATTAGTTTTGTTGCAATTACGTCAAATTCAATGTAATTCAGTTCAGACGCAACAAAAAATTTTGTGTCATAAAATTTAATAAAATGAAAAGTTTGGTTTACAGTTTACAGTGTAACTGACTTTTAACTTCAGTCAATCAAATAGCATGATAATACAGTGCAATAGGAAGATGTGTATAGCTCCTTCTCCAAAACAAGCGCAATTATGAGGAACAATATTAGCATTAGCATCATAACCTGTCTGCTGACTACTCACTTGAAATATACGTGTAGGAATATGGGAGTGGGTGGAATCGTAATTCCTAATTCGTAATCGTGTCAGTGGCAGGTCGGAGTCATCTTTACCATCTTTTACATATCATTCTCAGAATCAGAATCGAAATCGGAGCCCATCTGTCATGGCACAACCCTCCGCTGTCATCCCATTCCATCTTTTCAAAAGCTCAGTGTTATTCCGAATAGCGAAACCGTGACACTTAATTGGCAGTCGTCCACGACAACGGTACCGGTACCGGTAACTGTAAGTAACACGGTATAGGAATAGGAAGGAAAATAAATAAAAATTGAAAAATAAATTGGCTAGAAAAAAAAACATCTCGCAAATTTTTGAAGATTGTGAAGAAAGCCCCCATCGTTTTTCTATTGACTTGTTGCCATACTTCTTGGCAATTGTAACTGTGCCTTTAATTATATGGCACAGCTACTGACACTTACCTAATATCCTATGTTCATATCGGTTCGGTACCGGTACTGGTACCGGATCGGTTCACGAACTGATGGAATACATAATATATGTTCTGCCTACACCGTATTTTCACAGCTCCACTTGTAAATCATTTATTTTAATAAAATTTCCCCCCAAGTTCTCCCGTATACCGTAAATGTGAACGTGCTGCGGCAGTATAGACAAGTTTTTTTAAAGAAAGCGGGGGTTCAGTATCAAAGTTTGAATGTTTGGTTGGTCTACTAGTAGAAGATTTACGGTAGATAGGTACTTTAGTTGGAAGCATTTGTTGGTAATTGAAAATTGGAAAATTTGGCAATTTGCTAGCGTGTGGTAATTACTTGTGCACCTACTGTAATGTAAGCATCGTTATAAAAAATGCAAAATTTTAGCATCTCAATTACCCGGGTCCGGGTATATCTACGCTTTTCTTTTAGGGTTTTGTCTCACAAAATAGTATGTATATTACCCTAACTGTTATAATTTACCTACATGTATATGTATGGAAGTACCTAATTGATTTCTCTCTCGTTCAATGTTGACATGTTTTCCCGGGTTAACTTGCAAAACTGTTACCCGTGTGTGAGGTGTGGAAATGAGTATTATCGCCTGTCGTTTTGTCACTTGTCAATCAGGTCATTAGTCATGATCTTCCGGCTTAGTGCGGCTACGCATTATTTTCTACACATATGAATTTTTAAAATGCTGTTTACATTCTAGTTTTAAATGCGGCAGGAATTTTAAATTAGCTTCAATTAAAGAATACATAAAGTGAAGCTGCTTTAAAATTCGTTTTTGTCAATACAGCTCATTAAATAGTTTAAATTCTGCTAATGGTATAAGATACGTAGCGTCTGTGATGAACCAAAATGACCCATATCCACTTTTAGGTATGTAAATACAATATCTACTATTTACAAAAATATTGTACAGCATATCTCGAAAGCATTAAAATTGGACATTTTCAACTTTTAAAAAACCATAAATAGAACTTTTGTCGCGTTTATAAAATATGTAAACATTTTACGCTTTATAAAAACATGCAAATAGAGCATTTAACACCTTTTTAAAACATGCAAATAGAACATTTTACACTTTTTTAAAACATGCAAATAGAACATTTTACAATTTTTTAAAACATGCAAATAGAACATTTTGCACTTTTTTAAAACGTGCAAATAGAACATTTTAAACTTTCTAAAAAACATGCATACAGAAAATTTTACGTTTTTCAAAAACTCCTAATTAACATTTGTCGCATATTTCACATTTTGTTTTTATGACATAGCTCATTTTGGATCTAGTTTAAAATTGGGAATGGGTCATTTTGGTTCTTCACACACGATATGGTTACCTTTTAGGCTCCTTTAATAATTACAAGTTTTTGAAATCCAACCAATCAAAATAAATTCAAATCTTTATCAACACATTCGCTAAGTGTGACCTGTAGTTGACTTAATAATTTTGGAAATTAATTCATTACTGTGGCATTAACGAGGTTTAAAATTAATAAATTAAGAATATGATGCTACTAATTGTAAGTGTCTACATAATATTTGCAAACATGCAGCACTCTGTATGTACTTGCATTTCTTTCAGTAAAAATGACTGACTGACTGACTGACTGACTGTCTACTGTTTTGTAAATGTAATGGAAGAGAAAATGGAAAGGACGACGACAACTGCAACTAACATCAGCATCACCATGAACGGCATCAACCATGACGATATGATATAAAATCAAAAATATCTCCCTTATTTTTTTAGCTTCCAAACTTCCAAACTCCCTCCAACTTGCACAAGCTAAAAATAATTTCTATTTCCATTTCTCTAAATCCATTTCAGATTTACGATTTACACAACTCCCAACTACAAAACACAGGGAGCTGTACAAAATACACAGGAAAAAGAATATAGTAAAAAAAACCTGAAGGATGTAAAAATTGTATTCTTATATGTGCATATGCCAGCTTAAGACTATAGCAGTGTATAAGATATATACAGCTAAATTTTCTAAGGGACTTTAATGCTATTTTATTTTTCCACTTCCACTGACACAGATTGACTGGAAAAAGCTAAATAGTGAGAATAGAGTGTGAAATGTCTTAAAAGTTTTATATATATATAGCGTGTGTGGATGTGAGGTGATCTTTTTGGTTTTCTCGTCAAAAATCCATAATTCCCTCATTTCTTCACTCGTTTAGCTTCTTCTTCCTTGGAATCCGGAACCATTCAAACGTCTCTAATCTCTCGCAGATTATTTCCTCCCAGATTTTCACACATTACTACCACTTACTCAAATTTTTTTAAAAATATCACACAGTAATTAATTCTAAATTTCCCAATTTTTGCTGCTAATTTCCGTACTAAATACCAGAAGAAATAATGGTAAGTTTTGTCGCAGTTTTCAAGAAAATAAAAATTCTCTTACTGTTTCAGTGATGCACATCTGTTAGTAATTCACATGTAATTACAGACAAACACTTTGAGAGGCTGTACTATTTTCCATCTGGTTTTAATTTAATTTTATATGATATCGTTTCTTTTTCCTGCAAAAGTCTGTATACTACCAACGTATCTTTGTATATTTGTGCTTCTGACCTATGATATATCTATATTGGTGCGTTAGTTAGTCGATTTTAAAAAGTACAGTGTTAAATACAAGAATTACTAAGTGTGGTGCATAGCTTATGCAGTTACATGATTTTGCAAATATGGTGTGTCAATTACTGAATTATGTGAAATTTTGTTTGGTATTTTGCATATAGGCTGATGACTTGGACAAGGAACAGATTGCCAGTAAGTTACATGTATTTGAAATTTATTGATCTTTTATTTGACATGTTAAAATGCATGTGTGATTATTTTCATTTATTTAATCATTTATTTATTTCGTATAAGATTGTAATTTTTACAGATATTACAGCGATTTCCTATTTTTAAAGTGTCATATATTTTTTTTTTTAAATTAATTTGTAATCTATACCAATCATTCAGAATTAAATTTAATTTAATAATGGCTGTACTTTAAAAAAAAGTCTTGCAGAAGGCATTTGACAGCTTTGCCCAGGGCAATGGCTACATTACCCCAGAGATGGTTGGAACAATTTTGAGAGTTATGGGTCAACCCTTTGTGGACAGTACGCTTCGGGATATGATTGCTGAGGTGGATGAGGATGGTAATAAGAATTGATGTTGTAATAACTAATTGATTAATTTAAAATAATATTATAGTTAGTGGGGATATATGATTGTGATTAATTGATGACATAATGTAATTACTGATAGGTTCCGGAAAGATTGAGTTTGACGAGTTCGTGATCCTTGCCTCAAAATTCATCGTTGAGGAAGATGCGGAAGCACTTGTGAAGGAACTGAAGGAAGCTTTCCGTCTCTACGATAAAGAAGGTAAGCCTCGATTTGGATTATTTTCTCTGTCTTAATTAATTACTTAGGTACTTGTTAGTACCTATTAAGCTCATCTTCAATTAATTTTCAAGTACTATGCCAAATGCTAGTAGCTTTGCTATTGCAAGAAGCAAGTAAAGTGTTGTCATAGTCATATGTAGAGAGTTGATTGCATTATATTTAACACGCGCTGCAAATGTAAATCTCACAATTTTGTAATATTATGTGAACTGTTCCCCAAAACCTGAGCTAGAGATTATATGAAGTGAGAAATACGCGAACTTCCTTACGAAAAAATCTATGCGGCGTGAAACTAAATCTACAAAACGCGGCCTACGTATGCATTAAAATGTCTGAAGATGGCACCAAAGTGGTGGCCAATCTTGAGTGAAACGATAGCAAATATTTTGACAAATTAAATGATTTTAGTAAACTATATTTATTGAGTATTGAGTATGGGGTATCTTACACTTGTTTGCTAAATGCTTGTGTTTAAAAATGGTAATATAGAATATTTTGCAATTTTTAAAAACATGTGAATCGAATATTTTGCACTTTTTGAAAACATGTAAATAGTGCATTTAGAACTTTTAACAACCATGCAAATAGAACATTTAGCACTTTTAAAAAACATGTAAATAGAACATTTAGAACTTTTAAAAAACATGCAAATAGAACATTTAGCACTTTTAAAAAACATGTAAATAGAACATTTAGAACTTTTAAAAAACATGCAAATAGAACATTTTGAACTTTTAAAAAACATACAAATAGGATATTTTCCACTTTTTTCAAAAACGTGTAAATAGAAAAATTTACGCTTTTTAATAACGCTCGAATACATTACCGTATATGCTGCGATAGTCGCTTACTACTCCAGATCCGCATACCACCATATAACAGTGTGTTAAATAGCCCGGCGTACTATTCTAATAGTGACCTCTCAGACCCGGGTAGCATTACAGACCCGCGCATTATTGTAGGATACACGATATGTTACACTTTTCAAAAAGCATGTCTCTGGGAGGTCGGAACTTAAATAGTGGACGGGCACTCTATTATTTAACACACTATTATATGGCAGTAGACGGTATAGTAATTAATAGAAGACGGGCCTATTATAATGGACGGCTATGGAAAGTCAGGATTCCAATAGTAGACGGGGTTCACTATTACAGGAAATACGGTAGCCATCATTAAACGAATTAAACCAAAGGCTTGAGATTTGAGATATGAGATACTGTTACACTTTTCAAAAAAGCTCTACGGTATATGTACTTACATAAATAATTATACAAAATAGAAGATCTACATAAATTGGTTATTTATGTGTGGGGATTTTACTACAAATGGCACGACAGTTTGAAAAGCCTAAACTTAGGTAATATAATAAATAGATATTCAGTAGAAGTTTAGTATAAGACATGTCTCTAAATTCTCTAACGAACGATAAAAAAACAAGGAATAAACTGGCGGGTGTCGGGCCGGGTGTGGGTGTGGGTTCTCTATTATTATTGGCATACACATAATTCAACCTTTCACACTGAGACTTCTTGTTTAGTTCTTCTTCTTCTTTTATCATTTCTAAATATAAATTTACTTCACTGTAATAAAAAAACATCGTAAATCTTCCAAGATTTACACGATACACACGATCCAAGATTTTAGAATGGACAAAGAAATGAGCTGACACTTTATAGGAAATTGGAAGTGGGCTACATCGCTGCATGAGCCTTTTGCTTTTAAAAAGCTTTATAGTTGGGCACGGGTTCCAATTTTCCTACAACTACACAAATTGAACGCTCGATTTTACGAGTACAAGATTGATTTTGTCTTATTTTAGATTTTCCACACACTTTCCTACAGTATTTTTTTACAATTTTTGCACCACGTCTTTTTTTTATTTCCTTGTCTTCTTGCTACATTTTTTGCAGAAAATTCTCCCATAAAATTTTCCCTTCACATTTTTTTTAAACTTTGCCATTTTTTAATGGAAACGCCAACGCAACCGACTTTTGCAGGGCTGAAGGCTAAATGGCAAGGCACTGCGGAAGAAGTCGTTGTTGAACTGTAGAATGTTGTAAAGTAAAAAAAGCTGCCTAATTATGTAGACCACATACTGAGTTGGGCAAGTTAAACATATGGCACATGATGTAGACTTTAAAATTACAAAAAATTCTATTACAAAAGCATTAACACATGACAATGAATTTTATTTCGTAGCTTTGTTTTGGAA
The DNA here is from genome assembly GCA_949802685.1 of Dicyrtomina minuta. Taxonomy (NCBI): domain Eukaryota; kingdom Metazoa; phylum Arthropoda; class Collembola; order Symphypleona; family Dicyrtomidae; genus Dicyrtomina; species Dicyrtomina minuta. The sequence continues at coordinate 96,264,996 of OX461808.1, read as the reverse complement.
CACGAATTTGAAATAAATAAAAAATCCATTATCCTTTTTTTTTCAAGTTTTTGGCACTTTTACAATAATTACTGTAAATCAGTGTACACTTTTTTAGACCAGAATTAGAGGTTACCAAGTAAAACCTATAGGCACGTACATAATATGTAGATTTAAATTTAAATTTTGCAGTTTAATAGATTCACATAGTTAAATTTAAAAATTCCTACTACAAAATTTAAATCCGTTTGAATTTTGAGTAAATAAGGTCACGGTAATTGACGCTGTAGGTAGTCTCCTTTGTTAAAGCAAAATATTTAAAAATACTGATTTAATGGAATTATTACAATATTCTGTTCTGTATGTATCACTTTTTGAATGGTCTGATTTCTTCTTTTATTATTATTTTAATGCGTATTATTTTCCTCAGTTGAAATGTTGAAATCCACACACTTTTTTTAAAACTTTCCTTTTATTTTGTAAGAATTTTTAATTTAAAAAATATAAATTTACCTACAAAAAATGTTTGAAAATTTAAAACGTACAAGAATTAAACAGTACCTACCTATAGGTTGGGAGTTATTGCTCGATTCAATAAACTCCCAAGTGAAAAGTTAGAACACGAATGTGTGTTCTTTAAATTTTAAAATTTGTTCTGAACAGAGAGAAGAACAAAAACAGGAAGGGAAAAAAGAGGGGGAGGCAGAGAGTTTTAGATTTTAATTTAGAACAGAACAGAACAGCGTGTGTATGGAAACTGTATCTTCTTAAGGGGAGTGCGCATGGGATGGGATTTGAGTATTTGAGAATTTTAAGAACAAGAACAAGAAGTGCAAAGCTTTAACATACATACGTTGAAATACATACGTAGGCTTCTTGTTCAATTTAGATTTTGAATTAGAAATTTCTAGAATATTCAAACAGAGAGCGAGAGGACGGAGAAAGCGGTGGAAATCTGTAGTATTCTGTATAGTCAGTAGTGCAGCATATATTACGAGTGGCAAACGGAAAGTATGTACTATGTACTATATGTATTAGCTTAAAGAGAAAGTGATACACTACTCCTTTACATTACATTACATAGATTAGTTTGAACTGCTGCTTACGACATAGGGCTTATACCACACATAATATTACCCACACTATTACAAATTCACAGCACATAATGCCGTGCAATTTGAAAAATGAATTTTAACGGGTATTATAACAGAATTGCCTTTGGTTTTGATACATACATTTTCAAATTTGTAAATGAAGTGTACATATTTACTTGGCTGGTCACTGATTTGAACTGCTATTTTTAAATTTGCAATTTCAATACTTTTTAGGAAGAATTTAGGAAATATTTTCGAATACTTTTACAGAAGCATGAAATTTTCCTATACTAATATGTTTTTAAAATTTGTTTTTTAAAGGTAACGGTTTCATCCCAACATCTTGCCTGCGAGAGATTCTCCGGGAGTTAGATGACCAACTGACGGATGCGGACTTGGACGGGATGATTGAGGAAATTGATGGGGACGGCTCCGGAACTGTAGATTTTGATGGTGGGCCTCCTAATAATTTAATTCTGTATTTAATTAACATACTATACTTAAAATTAGCACTAAAATTTATATCGTAATCACAAAGTTGAAATTTAAAGCGTTGATCTTGTTATGAAAAACTATATGCGAATTATGATATTGAATTTTTGTAATTTCATTGGTCATTGTTGATTTTCTAGAATTCATGGAAATGATGACTGGTTAAGCACTAAAACATTGCCTCCCCCTGTCGCCTGTCACGTGCCTCTCTGTCCACCATGTTTTTAAGCAAATGTTCTACTGATAAATCCTAAAACCAATAAAAAAAGAAATCCGTCCATATCCTCCAACTGTAACTTCAACCACGTCAACCCGTCAAATATGTCAACGCTTAATGTTAATTAATGTTTTCTTTATAAATTCTGCACATATATTTAATTTTCTCTGTTATCTTATGCACACAACAACAACGAAATCTTTTATGACGTACCTACCTTTACAAGTAGGTACAATTTTCGAAAAATATTTAAGTAAATTTCGATTGAAAAAATTTAAAATCCTGCCGCCTTCTTTGATCAACATGAAGTATAGAGGCAGGTTGTAAACTGTGAATACTTATAAAATTGTATGTAAAAAGCAAAATTGGATTGATTGAATTTGAATAAAATCTGCTCTTGTAATATGTGTGTGTTTTATACGCACGAGAAATAAAAACAAAGATGTAATTACTTGATTGCCGAAAACTGCTCATATAAATATATAGGCATATCGTCAATGAAATGAATAACCAAAATGACCCATTTCCAATTTATGCCAGAATTAAAATGAGCTATGTCAAAAAAAAACAGTCAGCAAATGAGATTATGAGATTCATATGGTTACATTGCTAATAACGAGTTTTTAAAATGAACAAATTGTTCTATTTACATGTTTTTAAAATAGGTGCAAAATGCTTTATTTACATGTTTTAGGAAAGTGCAAAATGTCCTACTTCCATATTTTTTGAAAAGTGCAAAATATTCTATTTACTTGTTTTTTGAAAAATGCACAAAGTTCCAGTTACATGTTTTCATGAACATGTTATTTTAATTTTTTCTGTAGATAATGCATTTTGTTTTTAGCTAAAAATGGATATGGGTCATTTTGGTTCTTCACAGACGATATAAAATTTTGCAATTAATGTTAAATATGAATCCTAAATTTCCATAAGGGGTCATCGGTAAATGACGTCGTCGAAAAATCCTCGCTTCAAAGACCCAACATGGCAACCCCTGTCATCAGCCTAACCATTGCGTAAATGGCTGTCTTTAACATGAGATGTCATCAGTAGCTAAGTATAGACCGATTGACTTTATAACGATGACATCATTTATGGACGATTCCTAATTTATTTTGTAAGGAAATGAATTTTGAGTCAAATTAAAATCCAAGGATGTTTTCAAGGATCATAAATACTTACTTTAATTGGCACTGTGCCACTGGGACTGGGACTGGGACTGGGAAGGAAATGAACCGCAATTTTTGTTTTTCTCGTATTTATTTTATTATCACCATCTTGAGTCTTGAGTACAGCTCCTTCTTTCAGTTCTTTCTCGTTTGTCGTTACTTCCAAGTTCCAAGCCTTCTGGTTTCTGTTTCTGTATTTCTGGTTGAACTGTCTGTACTTGGTAAAGCAGTATGAGATTTTATGTTTTTCAGGCTTTCGTCCTTTCGGGCATCGGATAGCTATATAGCTACATGTGACATCTCTAATACCCTTCCCATCTGCTTATCTTTCGTCCACGTGTGCAAACAATCAGGCATCACGAGAATTATTGAACCAAAACCGAAAACTGTAAATTATGCAGAATGACTGTATGGCCTATACGGAACTGAATTGCCTTGAATGTGTAAACTTTTATTTAGACGTGTTAAGAAAGGGGCAGAGATTTTTGACATAATTATAGAACTTGCACGCAGTTTCAGTCAACAACGCAGTTTTTTAGGTCCTGTTGGCTCGTACTTTATAAAGAAAAATCAAAAGATCTACTATCCACAGCACATTGTGCCAATATATAATTGTTAAACACCAATTTAATTTTTAACAAAATATCAAAAAATGCAAATCAGTTAAGGTTGAATGCAAATTAATCCTTACAATAAATAGTAGCTACCGTAAAGCTTCAAATAAATCCCCCAGGAGTTAGCTCAAACTTTGGCTCAAATCCCGGGAGGTACAAGGGGCCCGGGAGTTGCTAGGGACCCGGGAGTTACGTAAATGTTTTGGGCAGGGTAATGTAAAATGAACGTGGTGTCGAGGAGGCGCTAGGTGGTACTAAATTTTTTTACTGTACTATACAAAGGCACAGGGGAGTTACAAGGGACCCCGGGAGTTGATAGGGGTTTTATGAGACCGAAAAGGTGTACCTATGGTCACAATACCTCAGTTGGTTACTGGAATATGGAATTAACTAAATCATTTTAATTTTAAATTCATTAAGTAGAACAATACAAACATTATAAATTTTACAATATGCACGGATATTCTATGCGGTATAATATTAAATAAACATTTTGTATTGGCTATAACCTTATCATAGGTTATAACGGTGTACTGTTAAATATATATGTTCCGTAAAGAACAAAAACAGCCCACATCCAATTTATGCTAGATTTAAAATTAACTGTCACACATTAAACGAGAATGAGATTAATAGGATAGACGCGTACACTGTTAATTACGAGTTTTTAAATGTACAATTTGTATGCTGTTTTTTGAAAAGTGTAAAATATTCTGTTTACATGTTCTGGTAAAGTGCAAAATGTTCTAATTACATGTTTTTGAAAAGGCCAAACAGTTCTAATTACATGTTTTTGAAAAGGGCAAATAGTTCTAATTACATGTTTTTCAAAGGTGCAAATAGTTGTAGTTCTAATTACATGGTTTTGAAAAGTGCAGAGTGCACAATACCCCATTTACTGATATATACTATATGCTTTAAAAATCATAACATTCTACAGTTTTTGTAGATAGGGCAATTTGTTGTAGATTAAAATGGAAAAGGATCATTTTAATTCTTTACTCACGATATTTAGCTTCTGCATGTATAACACGCAGTCCATACCAAAATTAAACCCTCTATGTCCAACTTTATAGCATATACGATAGTATAACATAGAACACTGCAAGTACCTACCTATATAAATTACGACTGTGAGTTAATGTATTCAGTAACCCAGCTAGAACATGCACATGCACTATATACTTCGCCAGAATTTGAATTTTTCGATTTTTCAAGTTTTATTTTCGTCTTGATTGGACCTATAACAAACACATTGTGACTTAAAAACATGATTCCATCTCACAAAATGTCGCAATTCTGAGATTTTAAAAATTGAAATGCTAATATTTTCACAAATGTGAATGTCATACATACATTAAATAGTAAACGTTTATGTGGTTACGGTTACGGTTATGGTTACGTTATGGCACGAGGAACGGGAACGGATTGGCACGATGTACAGTATACGGGATGGTAACCGTAACGGCGAGTCATAATCATAATCTCATGTGTAATGGTTAAATGGTAATGGAGGGATTTTTCGGGAACAGACAGCTGCTGTACTTACCCGCTTCACTGACTTGACTGACCGACTTAAATGAGTTGCAGACGACTGACTGACTCGAGAACGACGACGACGACTCACTCCTATTTTTTTTGACTGGAGAGTGTAAACTAAAATAAAAAAAAAGCCAAGGGAAAATGTTGGAAATCACACTATTCTTTTATTTTTTGTTTTATGGGAAAAGCTAAAAATAAAATCTTCCGCCCTCAACAACATTAACAATTACATTTAGGCATTTACTGTGTATATTTTCCCTGGGTACTTCTCGTTGTACAAATATGACTTTAAATTCCTTATATGTGAAACACGCTTGTATTAGAGCGAGGCCTGTTGAACGTATACAAAACAAGCCAAATACCAAATAAAAGAAGGAAATATCAGTAAAAATGAAAAACTATAAGCATTAAGTACAGCTTTAACTTTTACTGCTAGAGCACTATCAACGATACAGCTACTTGCATGATGAGATCATATCAGTAAAACACTATTAAAGATTGTGGAGATAGGTACTTATGGCCTGGAATATACAGGGTGGCTCGTGACTTTTAAATTAAAAATCATCATTTTATGCTTGCATACATTCATTTACACGTACAATGTTAATGCGAAATTGTAAGCGGCGTTAAAGATACGCCATGTCAAAGTTTCAGCAGTTTTTTTGTTCGAAAATCCTGAACTTTGGCTTTATTTATGGTTTCCCCTGTGACACTGACTCAATCCAAGCAAAAATAATCTTAAAAATGTTATTGACCTAAGTAATACGTGATGTCAAAGTCCCAGCTAAATCAGTTTGCTTATGTAGCTGGAAACGTTTTTTTCGAAAATCCCCGAGTTTGACAACTTTTCTTGTTTCCCGACTATACTGACTCAGACTGTGCGAAAATTATTGCGAAAATGTAAACGGCGTTGAAGATACGCGACGTCAGAGTTCCGGCTAAATCAGTTTGCTGATTTAGCTGGAAACTTATTTTTCAAAACTCAACGACTTTGACTATTTATTTGGTTTTCCCCACTACACCTCAAACTGTGAAAAAATTAATGCCCAAATGTAAACGGCGTTGAAGATAGGCGATGTCAAAGTTCCGGCTAAATCAGTTTGCTGATTTAGCTGGAAACGTTTTTTTCAAAAATCCCCAACTTTGACAACTGTTTTTGTTTCCCCCACTCTACTGACTCGAACTTGGCAAATAATATCCCAAAAATGTAAACGGCGTGGAAAATAGGCGATCTGATTTAGCTGGAAACGTTTTTTTCAAAATTCCCCGACTTTGAGTATTTATTTGGTTTCCCCCACTACACTGACTCAAACTGTGCAAAAATTATTGCGAAAATGTAAACGGTGTTGAAGATACGCGATGTCAAAGTTCCCGCTAAATCAGTTTGCTAATTTAGCTGGAAAGTTTTTTTTTCGAAAATCCTGAACTTTGGCTTTATTTATTGTTTCCCTTATGCCACTGACTCAACAAGTGCAAAAAGTAATGCGAAAATATAACCAGCGTTGAAGATACGCAATGTGAAAGTTCCAGCTAAATCAGTTTGCTGATTTAGCTGAAAAAGTTTTTTTCAAAAATCCCCGACTTAGACAATTTTTTGTGTTTTCCCTAGTATACTGGCTCAAACTGTGCCAGAATTAATGCAAAAATGTAAAAGGCAACATTTACGTAATGTTAAAGTCCTAGCTAAAGCAGTTTAGCTGACTTAGCTGGAAACGTTTTTTTCAAGAATCCCCGACTTTTAAATTATTTTTCGCTTCCTCGACTATACTGACTCAAATTGTGCAATAATTATTGCGAAAATGTAAGCGGCGTAACATATACGCAATTTTAAAGTCCCAGCTAAATCAGTTTGCTTTGCTGATTAAGCTGGAAACTTTTTTTTCAAAAATCCTAGACTTTTGTTGGTTTTATTGTTTTTCCCACTATACTGACTCAAACTGTCCAAGACTTATTGCGAAAATGTAAACGGCGTTAAAGATACGCGATGCCAAAGTTCCAGCTAAATGAGTTGGTTGATTTAGCTGGAAACGTATTTTTCAAAAATCCGCGACTTTGACAACTGTTTTTATTTCCCCCCATCTACTGACTCAAAATCTGCAAAAATTATTGCAAACATTTAAACGGCGTTGAAGATACGCCATATCAAAGTTCCGGCTAAATCAGTTTGCTGATTTAGCTGGAAGCGTTTTTTTTTTTAAATCCCTGACTTTGACAATTTTTTTATCCCCCACTACACTGACTCAAACTGTGCAAAAATTATCGCGAAAATGTAAACGGCGTTGAAGATACGCGATGTCAAAGTTCGGGCTAAACCAGTTTGCTGATTTAGCTGGAAACGATTTCTTTGAAAATTCCCGACTTTGACCATTATTTTTGTTTCCCCTACTTAACTGACTCAAACTGTGCAAAAATTATAGCGAAAATGTAAACGGCATTGAAAATACGCGATGTCAAAGTTCCCGCTGAATCAGTTTGCTGATTTAGCTGGAAAAGGTTTTTTTAAATCCCCGACTTTGCAATTTTTTTTGTTTCCGCCAATACAAAGTGCATGTAGTTATTATAAATATTTAGCTCTCGACCTGGTGGCTAATCGAGACTCGGTTACTAATTGATCCCCGCGGTCTATTTGGATGTTTACAGCACATCTCATTCTTTACGTAACTAATTGTTGTAAGTCTTGACTTTGGCGATAGAAATGGTGACAACATTTATTGCCCACCCTGTATACCGCCGGCCTCAGAATGTACATGCATCAAGCCAACCAGAATTGTGTAAAGTACCTATATAGAATCTGGAGTAAAAATCAGCTATGGTTTTGTGGCTCTCTCTGATATGCCTCTTTTACTTTGACGATGACGATATGATACATTTATTACATGACACAGATTAAATGCTACAATCCATGGCATGTACAATACACGAGAGGAATCATCTGGTCCTATGATCCTATGGTCCTCATCTGTCTCAGTCAGAAAAAAGGGTTTAAGTTAAAAATTAATAAAAATCTTTGTCCATTCGGTTAGTTTCTTGCGGGCGGTCTGGACTGGAACTTCCGAGTCTCTCTCTCCCTATCTCTTAACACATAAGATATCTCATCACACAGTCTCCAAGCAAAAGCTTTTGCTTCATCCTAACTTGTAACAATGGTAACTACAACAACCGCTATTAGCAACCTCCAATAAAATACCAAACTACTACTACTAGTTTTTTTGAAAATCATTCTAGATTTTGACATTTGTTTGTTCATTTTGACCACGTGGTTGCTGATGTGGAGAGTGGGCCTAGGATATAGAAAAAAGAAGTGTATTTTCTATAATAATTTAAGGCGTGATTGTAATTTACATATTTTATAGTTTATGTTTTTGTTTGGGATTTTTTGCACAGGGTGACGATGTTTTGGACAAAGAACAAATTGCAAGTATGTTTGAGCCATTTTTTTGTGTGTGGTTATTTTTTTGAATTTTGAATATTTTCTTTTTCAAAAAGAACGTGGCAAATTAGTTTGTGTTGGGGTGGGTTGCTAAAAACGTGAATTTAAAATTACCGCTCATTATTTAATAATTTTATTTTTATTTCAGTCCTGCAAAAAGCCTTTGAAGGCTTTGCCCAGGGAAAAGGCTACATTACACCAGAGACCGTCGGCACCATTTTGAGGGCCATGGGTCAACCCTTTGTGGACAGCACCCTCAGAGAAATGATTGCTGAAGTAGATGAGGATGGTACAGTGTTACAGTATTTTAATAAATTGCGGGAAATTAGCTACAGTTCATAATTTTTTAGATTGGTTTTAGATTTTGAGTCTCACGCATTTTGAAAATATTTTAGGATCTGGTCAAATTGAGTTTGAGGAGTTCGTAATCCTGGCATCCAAGTTCATCGTTGAGGAAGATGCTGAAGCCCTGCAGAAAGAACTCAAGGACGCCTTCCGTCTCTACGATAAGGACCGTAAGTAGTGTCTTGAATTTTAGTTTTTTAAATTGGAGTGCTTCGTTAAAATTCAAAGGAAAACGTTTGTAGCCCAAAAAAATATTAGTAGATGGCTAAAATATTTTTTTGTTTTTTCAAATTCTCACACTTTCTGGTGACTTACTATTGTACTTCTCAATTTTTGATTCATGGTTTTGAAAATTGTGCAAAATTAGAATTAATGCAAGTTACGGTGCTTACGATTAGAAATATTTAATTTTGTGATTTTTGCAAAATTTTAGTAGTAAAAACGTGTACAAACTATATAGCGATTGAATTTCGTATACAAATCATTCAAAAGTATTGAGCTGTATACAGTAATGCAGCTTAAATGCTTCACGTAATGATGGCTTTTAGCATAAATAGTAAACCATCTACTACAGATGCATGTACGTACGTGAATGAATTAACTGTTGTTATGACTGTGGCCATGTAGTGTTGCAAATCGTAAACATTCCCAAATATAATTCAAGCTTTCTTAGAAATTGCCTTCTTGGCAAATCAAACGGCGTATAAATCATAGAGCCAGAGTCTTACAGCATAAGACTACAAACAAACAGAGACGCGATTACTAGCGCGATTAAGTAAGCAGATGTGCGTGTGATTAGTAATGTGTAAATTGTAAATCTTAAAATCAACACTAAAAAAACATAGAGGAGCCTCACATTCACTACACTACAGTTATTTGCCAAGTGGCCAAGGCAAAGTAAACGGGGAATTCTGTTGGAAAACGTCTGTTTTTAGATTCTTTACGACCGTTTCAAGAAGAGAGAGAGAGAGTCGGTCGTTTTCGTTCTCGTTTATCCTTATCCTGTGTATTCTGGTCGTTTCAGTTTATATTTCTTATTTTATAGTTTATATTCTTCCCTACTACCAACATAAGCAACCACTTTGTTTCCGTATTCCGTCTCCGTCATTCCCCTTGTGCATTAGGGATCGTCCACAAATGACGTTATTAGTAGGGTCAATAGGTCTACTTTTTGGGTAGTGATGACATTCCTGGATAAAGATAGCCTTTTTGTAAGCAATGTTTAAGCTAATGGCACGGGTTCTAAAATTGGTAATTTTCCATTCCGTCATTTTTGAACGATCCCTCACAAGCTCACTATACTTGTAACATGCTAAAATTGCTCTACTGTAAAAATAGGGATTTTAGTATAATGCAATGTAACGGAAGCGAAAAGGATGCTCGATAAATCTAGCCAATTTTATTTATTGCTTTTCGGCACTAGAAACTAGAAGGTATAGCTAGGAACTAGGAAATATAGGCCATAGGTTCTGAAAGGCAGTATAGAAAACACAAAAAAAATAGTACAGCGTTTTTAGCGCACTTTATTTTCAATGCTAAAATTAGGTTACAGAGTTTTTAAGGAAATTATCATAAAAATCTAGTACTAATACTAATGAAAGCGATTTTAAGGACTTGTTCTTGAAATAAAAAGTTATTTAGAATTAAAAGTTCTTACCTAGGGGAAGGGGGAGGGGGTAACAAATTTGCCTCTTTCATAACGTCATTTATGGGCGGCCCCTAAGGACACGTATATGACTAATAGGGCTACAACATACTAATGATACTAGGGGGTAACATTTCCTAGACGAAAATATACTATAGTATACGGGCTTGGTTTCTGATTTTGAATTATTATCTATGAACTATTCTGAACTCTGATTTAATTTTAATATAGAGAGTTTTTTAATAGTCGTGCTTTTATTGAGATTTATTAATGTAATAATCGTTGTCAAAATTGCCGCCCATAATAATAAAATCAGAGACATAACATTCGTCCATGCCAATAGTAAATTCAGAAATATTGTATAGCTCTATATATTAAAATGCCCCATTTTTCAAACAAAACAAACTATACAATTTTTGAGTGCTATATATACAGCATTTGTACTTTGCGTAGAGCGCAGGCAGCTACTTGCAATTTCCTTATGCTATTTAACGAGTAAAGTTTGCAAAATTACGTTAATTACTGTATTGAATGCAATTAAGCTCATGTTTTAAAACTTGAACAAAATAAATTGATAGATTGTAACATATAATGAATAAAACAGCTCGTACTTTGGTTTATAATTTTTAAAAAGTTGAAATCAAATTTTTGGCCAATATGAATATTGGTTTGTGTTTACCTAAGGTTCCTGTCTTACTACGACCTCCCGCAAAGACAGATGTTTAAACGGGTTTTGTTAATGCTAATTTGAATTCGAGCTTATTTGATATAATGTCATAACGATGGGTGAATATAATTGCAAATTTTGAAAAAAGAATTAATTTTTGCAATGATTATTATTTTTCCTTCTAAGGTCTCGGTTTTATTCCCACATCATGCTTGCGAGAAATTCTCCGAGAGCTGGACGACCAACTTACGGAGACTGACTTGGACGGGATGATTGAGGAAATTGATGGGGATGGCTCCGGAACTGTGGATTTTGATGGTAGGATTTTACATTTATGTATACATACATACACTTAATAATATAATTATGTGCCTGTATAATTGTATCCAAGTTTTAAGCAAGAATTAAAATGAGCTATGTCAAATAGTATATTAAATGAGATAAAAAAGTACAATGTTAAATGCTAGTTTTTGAAACGTACAGTATGTTTTATATTTACCGTATATTCTATAATAATGCGCGGGTCTGTAATAGTGCGCGGGTCTCAGAGGTCTCAGTTTGAATAATACGCGGGTCTATTTAACACAGTATTAAATGGTAGTACGTGGGTCTGTAATAATACGCGGGTCTGAGAGGTCCAAATTTAAATAGTACGCTGGGCGTACTATTATAGAATATACGGTACATGTATTTAAAAGGCGCAAAAATTTTCATTTACATATGTTTGAAAAGTAAAGCTTTTATATTTACAGCTTTTTGAAAAGTTCAAAATGTTCTATTTACAGTTTTTTTGAAAAGTTCAAAATGTTCTATTTACATTTTTTTTGAAAAGCTCAAAATGTCCTATTTATATATTTTTTAAATAGTTTAAAATGCTCTTTTAACATGTTTTGAGAAAGTTTTAAAACTTTCCATTTACATCTGTTTTAAAAATGCAAAATGTTCTACTTACATGTTTTTGAAAAGTGGAAAATGTTCTTTTTTTGGTTTTAAAAAAGTGCAAAATGTTTTACATGATATGCTTCTAGCCTCATGCAGTTTTATTTCCTTAGGCGTAGATATTATATTTAATTTTTAGCTAAAAATATCTATGTATAGTTATAATATACTGTTTAATTTATTAAATTTAATTACTGTCAATGATTTTTAACTGGATTATATTTTTGTAACATTTCAGAATTCATGGAAATGATGACTGGTTAAACCAACAACAACTTTGGAATCAAGTCATAATTGTCAATATACTTATTTCTGTTTACAGTATTAAGTCTTCCATTCACCTGCCAAAGTGCCTTTTCTTCTTCTTCTTCTGTAAAGAAATGTGTAAATTGTCTTGTTGTTGTTGTTTATAAATTCTGTAAATTGTCAAAGAAAAATTGTAAATAATGTCTGTGATTTATTAAATTTGGAATTTCACTTATTCAAAAAGAAATACTAAAACAAAAATGTTTTTGCTGATATTTTCATTTCACATTTTTATTCAGTGTATTTATATAATGCTCGATTTACACTTTTAGCCTTAAAATTTTCGAATTTAATAATGTTTTCTTTGTAACTGTGTCATTGCATGTGTTTAAAGATGTTTTGCAATTTCATTTTCAAACTGTCAACTGTCAATTGTACTCCGTCTTCTGTGTACTTTATTGTTAACACTACATATCTATGTAAATATAATGCCGTGGAATAAATATTAAGCTGACGATGAAATTATTGCGAGCACTGTTGAATAATTTTACACTAATCATTGCTCACGTGTCAATATTTATTTTACGTATTTTAAATTTAGCAGTTAGGGATCGTCCGCAAATGACGTCATCGGTAGGGTAAATGGGCCTCTACTTGGCTACTAACAACATCCCATGTTACACGTAAAGACATTGATTAAATTGTTAGAAAAATGTCAGGAGGGTGATTAAGTCCTAGAAATAATGATTTTTCTCTTACGTTATTTGTGGATGATGCCTTGCAATATTAGAATTAATAAATATTGACACTTTGACACATGTAAGTAGATTCCATTTTAATTCGCTGAGTGCTGAGTTTGCTTGTTTTTCCGGGTATGTACGTGCTTTTTGAGAAATTGACAGAATTGGATGGTTGCCAGTTAATAGCGTGTGTAAACATGTTACATGGAGTAACGGAGTAACAGTTTCTTTAAAATTTGCAATGTAGGTTCAATCTGCCCGCCTTCTTTTTTTCAATGTTAAAAATCTACTACGTGTTCACAGCTTTAAACAATGTTGATGAGAGCAGGAAATATTTCAAAATTGTCAATTTGGTAATGCTGTACACTCAAAAATGTTGCCTATGTTGTACTGTGTACTCTATGTATAACGGACTGCATATGGGAAGGCCTAGTACTGTATGTAGTGTGGTTTCGTTGTAAAGAAGGTCCGCTAAAAGTGCGATTATATAGTGTCCAGGACCGCGCCAAAGTTTGAAATTTTGAATTTTTTCAGTTTTTTACCTCCACAAATTAATTAATCTTGTACAGTTTTGATCCGATTTTAAACTAAAAAAAAACATTCTTGTGAGTTTTTGAAATTTCTAAATTATTATATTTCTTTTTTTTTCGAAACTAAAAAAATTTTTTGCATTTTAAGTGAAATTTACAGGTTTTATGAAAACATTTAAAAAAGCTTATAAATTTCAAAAAGTTGAGAAATTTCGATGTTAAAAATACGTTAAAAGTAAAGTTTTTTAATTTTTAAGGTTTGAATATTTAAGTAAGATACAAATTACAGGGATTACAGGAACAGGGATAAGTAGAGTTTAAATATTTAAAATTTTGAAATTTGGCGGGCTATACTGTCACTTAAACCAAACAGTTCATAGGTTCAAAACAAAATGCATATTTTTTTTTCTATTTTTTTAAAGTAGGAGTTCGTCCATCAATGGAGTTTAGGAAAATGGAATTAATTTACCCCCACCCTCCTCTAAATAAATCTTCCACTTTTTCAAAACAAATGCTGCTACTGATTAATTTTATGAAGTGGTATTTACATTATGACGTCAGTTATACCGTGAGCCTACTGTACACTGACTAACTAAGTGTGCGTCGCATCTGCATAAATACAAAAACTATATGTAATTTACATTCAGGTATAGCCAGAGATAAATCTCCTATAAATGGTAAATCTCGACACTTGCACCTCTATATAACAAGTACGTAATATGTACTGTTACTCACAAGTCAGTGCCTTCATACAATTAATACTGTATTCTTCACAAAAAAAGGTTAAACACTTTCTATTTTTGTAATTCCCCTGACGTCAAAAAAATAAAATCCGTTGGCAAAAATTTAATATATTTCCATATCATTAGTAAATGCTAATCTAGCATTTTAGGAAAAAAACAGAAATTCTTGTTTCTACACAAACACATGTCTGTACATACACATGTAATTATTTTACTATTTGAATTTTCGAAATATGAAAGGCCATACACCTGCAGTCTGCATCCGCTAAAATAGCAGCTGTCTTATACAGAACCAGACACACGCCGAAACGATTGACTGACTAACCATACACTGACGATTGAAGATTGACAAATATTTCTCTCAAAATGAATGAGTAAAAGCTTCATGGCGATAATTATAAGAAAATACTAACGATGAAACTGCACACACACACACAAAAAGAAGAAAATATTCACACATTCAAAATTTATAAAAGTCTAAAAATAAAAGTTTTCTCAACGACGGCCCTCTGCCACAATTTTGTCATTCTCGTGCTCTCAAAAATAAATTGTTTTTGCTGAGAGGTGCACAATTAAAAAAATATACAAAATCAGAATTCAAATCTAAACCAGAGTGAGAATGAGGAACTTTATTCTTTTGGAGGGGAATTGATATACCCTATAGACTACATGGGACCACCATGGTGATATTGTATAAAGAGGGAAGACATATGAGCTATAAATTAGACGAGTTCATCTAGGAAATGAGAATGTACTGATAGAATTGTATACTTTCTATGAGGATATATGCAGCACATGGCTGGCTATATAGACTGAAAGTTAAGGTTTGTACAAAAAAAATCTTGAAGTTTAAACAAAAAACTTCAAAATCTTTCCATTCGTTGAGTTTCTTGCGGTCGTGCGACTTGGTCTCGGAACTCAAGCGTCTCTCTTAGATTTGGAAATTTCTGAAGTAGTGCTTACTCACAAATTATTGTTTCTTTAATTTTTTTAAAAATCATTACAAGCTTCTTGAATTTAAAATGGTAAGAACCTTTGCAATTTTTTTTGTTTAACTTGGAGTTTGTGGTGTTTTGGTGTTTTGGTTTTTCGGATTTTTCGGGTTTTTCAGTTTTTCGGGTTTTTCGGTTTTAAATAGTTTTCTGTTTTTTTTGGTTTTTCAAATTTTCCGGGTTTTTGGGTTTTTCGATTTTTTAGATTTATCGGTTTTATTCGGATTTTTCGGCTTGATTATAAAATTAATTACTGTTACTTTTTTTTACAAAAAATAAATGTTCAAATTGTTTTATTATTTTTTACAGGCTGATGAATTAGACAAGGAACAGATTGCCAGTAAGTACAGTACCATGTAATTAGTTTAATTTTGAGTGTAACTTAAATTAAAAACCTGCCTTAAACTTAAAATACCTAGTTAATTAATTCGCAATTTCTATTGAAAGTTCTGCAGAAGGCATTCGACAGTTTTGCACAAGGCAAAGGTTACATTACCCCAGAGACCGTGGGTATGATTTTGAGAGCCATGGGGCAGCCATTTGTGGACAGCACTTTAAGGGACATGATTGCTGAGGTGGATGAGGACGGCTCAGGTCAAATTGAGTTCGAGGAGTTCATTATTCTTGCCTCTAAATTCATTGTTGAGGAAGATGCTGAGGCGCTCCAGAAGGAACTTAAGGATGCTTTCCGTCTCTACGATAAAGAAGGTTAGTTTCTGGGGTTTAAATATTTTATACATTTACAGTGTTTCGGTTCAGATCGAGCAAATTTTAAGAGTGTGTAATTTGTGGGAAAATTTTATTACGTTATTTTGAAAAATAAGTAGGGGTTTGGTTACAACTTACTGATATGAAAATTTTGCAAATGTTAAACAAGATGTATATTTAAGTTTTGAATATTTTAAGATGTAGTAGGTTATAAGAATAAGAACCAATTTACTAATTCCGCATGCCAATTGAGATATTCAATTTTGCATTTATGATTCTGCTTGGGTAGACACACTTAGAATTTTGTCAGACTTTTTTCAGAAAAAAGTATTTTACACTGTAGAAAATACAATACGGCAACACTATTACTAGAATGCGGTTCTTAGGTTTTTTTCTGTTAGTTTATTTGTCAATGTGTGCGTGTCTTAACTGGCTTTACCAGACTTCACCTTTTCCACCCACAACAAAGGCAAATGTGTGACTATGATGAGCGGTAACTTCCTGAATTGAAAAGCCGTAATCCGTGCCGAACCGTGTGTGTGAAAGTCTAAACTTTAAGCCAATAAATCCTGTCTATAAATAAACGGTTTTCAGTTATGATTAGACTGGTCCTGGTCCTGGTACAAAAGAGATTGTTTTCATTGTATCCAGGGCCTGACGAAGGAATTGGTTTTAGGCAGCAATTTGCTTCCAAATTTTGATTTGCGTATTTTTTAAAAGTCAAAATATTCTAGTTATATTTTCTAAAGTGCAAAATGTTCCATTTACACGTTTTTTGAAAAATCCGTCAGCGGAGAGTGTCTGAGCTGGCCGCATTATCCGGCTCTGATTGTATGCTAACTGAATGGCTTGTATATTACGTGATGTCCATATAGGTCATACAGGCAGGGCTTTTATGTCCCGAACTGACAAGATTATAGATAATAATAATAATAATTTATTCATGTCGATTTGGCGTCATCCCATACAACATTAACAAGATTATAGATGTATTACACTTACTGTCCTATTTGTATGTGTAACAAAAAATGTAAAAACGAATAATTTATCACATTTTTTTTGATTTGTTTCAAATAAAGGAAACGGTTTTATCCCCACCTCCTGCTTGAAGGAAATTATGCGGGAATTGGACAGTGAATTGTCGGATGCGGATTTGGACGGAATGATCGATGAAATTGATGAGGATGGTTCCGGAACCGTAGATTTTGATGGTCAGCATCTACAGATTTAATTATTTTCATTAGTGTATAATGCAATATTATGTGAATTTTACTGTAGCCGTAGCCATTCTGGTACGGTGCGTTGGTATTTATGATGTAACTACCTAATTTGTTAATACTGTTTCATTGTATCTTTCAGAATTTATGGAAATGATGACTGGTTAATTTTCTCAACCCTCCCCTTCGCAGTTTCGCACTTCTCTCTCTCCCCTTCAGCGAGATTGATTTAATTCTGTATTTAATAAAAAATTATTCTCTTTTTATTTTACTCATTCAAAACTTGAAAAATTTGTGGAAATGAAAGCAAATACAATAAATAAAAATTTGAACCTCCCTACATGTTTTGACATATTTAATTTTTAAGTTTTGTCTATATGCAGTTTGAAAGATACAATTTTATTGTGCATTTTTGTTCTCAATAGCTCAAGTTTTGTGTGCACCGCTGCTGTATGATTGCATGATTATAAAGCTGAAAGAGATCGCTATATATGTATTTCGTGTCTCAATTACAATGATAAAACTTGGAAGAATATAAATTACTAATTAATTCTCAGATTTGTAAAAAACTCCCGACTCTTCCCTGTTGCATATATTGACCCTGAAGATTGTTTCAATTTTTTAATTGTTTTAAGAATCAGATGATTTGTCAAGCATACATACTGCATCGAAATTAATTTAAATTAATTAATTAAATTTTATTTACTTTATATCTTATATTTGTATGTTTTAACCTTGTTGTAAAGCTCTTTTATTCGGCAATTCTGTACATTCTTTTCTAGCATAATTTAATTTGACGATGCGAAAAGAAGGTTGAGCGGCCATCGTGTAGACAGAAACAGAACTTTTATTCATTTTGATTAACTTGTATTAGCTAGACGTTTAATTAGGGAATATTTCAATTAATAATTTGTAATTTATATTACTGCACTCGTGTTTTCTATAACGATACCAACTTAATTCTTATGATTTGGTAATCTGTGCATTAACAGTGGCAATTATATCAATACTTTAACTTTAGCACATGTAATATCCAATAGCACGTAAGTTAATATTTACAATTTAAATTTATACAGGGTCATTACATTTTATAAGTAGATACAGCCTGGCATTAAATCAAAATAAAATCAAAATTTCTAATTTATGCAAAATAGTGACGTAGGTTCTGCGGGAACGAAACTTCCAAAGCTCTAGCTCCATAGCTTAGTTAGCCAGTCATCATCTCCAAGAATTCTTTAAAAAATATTAAAGCATTCAATTAATCCTTTCATCATAACTTGTAAAGGCATTAATTATTATGTACAAAATAATTTTTGTAATATATATCAGAATTGTTTGAAACTAAAATACCGTTGAAATCTACAGTTCCAGAACCATCTTCGTCAATTTCATCGATCATCCCGTCCAAGTCTGCGTCTGAGAGTTTGTTGTCCAACTCTCGGAGAATTTCCTTTAAGCACGATGTAGGAATTGAGCCGTTCCCTATATATGGGAATTATTAAAATGGGTTATTAGAAATTGTGAATTTATACGAGTTTTTTACTACCTTGGAAATGCATTTTTTTAAAAACAAAATCATATTAATTAATGTGTATTTCTTTTGTTTTTGCATTTGATCGTGGGAATTAAAAAGTTTACCTTCTTTATCATAGAGACGGAAGGCTTCCTTGAGTTCCTCTTTCAGCTCTTCCGGATCGTCTTCCTCCACAATAAAGTTGGATGCGAGAATTATAAATTCTTCAAACTCAATTTGACCAGAGCCTATAAGCAATGAGAACATAATGAATCGTTAAATTCCTAACTGACAAAATTGTTTTTTTAATAATGGCCAGGGCCGGATAATGCGGCCAGTGCAGTCAGGCCCCGCTGCTTGAATTTTAAAAAAATGTGTAAATGGAACATTTTGCAGTTTTTCAAAAATATATAAAAAGAATATTGAGACTTTTCAAAAACATGCAAAATAATTTTTTTGTACATTTCAAAAACATACAAATAAAACATTTTGCAATTTTTTGAATCAAGTAAAAAGAACATTTTGCACTTTCTGAAAACATGTAAATACAACATTTGTGTACAATTTAAAAAAAAACGCAAATAAAAAATTTTGCAATTTTCTACATCAAGTAAAACGAACATTTTACACTTTTTTACAACATGTAAATACAACATTTTGCTTTAGCAAAGAAAACCATCAATAAAATCAAATTATATCAAAACAAATTGCTGCCTAAAATTAATTCCTTCGTCCGGCCCTGATAATAGCAACGTACCATCCTCATCTACTTCAGCAATCATTTCCATCAAAGTCTGCTCCACAAATGGTTGACCCATGGCTTTCAAAATATTCCCAACCATCTCTGGGGTGATGTAGCCCTTCCCTTGGGAAAAACTGTCGAATGCTTTTTGCAAGACTAAAATTTGAAATTACAATATTAAATCATTAGTTCTTCAGAATTTAGTTATTAATTACCAATTATTATCACTAACATGATAATCAAAAATGTAATTAATTGATTATTGCGATCGCATAGTTTAAATCGACTACACAAAATTTCACCCACTAGCAATCTGCTCAGGATCCAAAACTTCGTCAGCCTATATTTCAAATTATTGTTAAAAAATTAAATTACTTTCAACATTTTAAATGTAAACAGTTGCTTAAAAAAACAATTCAGGCAAATTTAACACGTAATTATTTAAGATCTCTTACCATTTTATAAATTGACCCGCTTCTGCTGTGAATGTGGACGGAATTTATTCAAAAATCAGCAAAAAATCCAAAGTGACAAAAAAATTAGAAATTTATTCGGATTTTATACAGACTTTTGGAGCTCCAGTCCAAGTCCAGACCACCACACCCGACAGAAACTAAGTGAATGAAGTAGTAGTGATTTTTAATTTTTTAGTCTCTTAGGCGATTGGCATTGACATCAAGACATCATATCAGTATCAGCTAGCAAGCATTAAGTATATCTAAATAACTAACCGTATTTCAAAATTACTATAGACATTTTACATAGTATCTCGTTTTAACGCCTTCTCTGCAGCTATAGTACAGTAGACAGTTGCTCGGTCAGGTCCAATAATGAACCTGCTGCCCACTTTGAACACTTTGAAGTTTAACAACACTTCCTATCACGTCACATGGATTTACATACCTACAAAAAATTCCGTTTAACCTACTTTTAGGTTGACAACAAACTACAAAGGCGTAGCACGACATTTAAGAGGCCTTAGAGCAAGGCACGTCGGAACGTCTTCACGGTTTGTATAGTCTAAATGCCTTGAAACTAAATACTGGTATTGGGAATTCTACTATATGAAATAAGTAGCATTTTTGATTTGGATCTAACGCATCTCCCGTCTCTAAGGGATCGCCCATAAATGACTTCACGGGTATAGTGTCAATAGGCCTGCCATGGCGGAATTCTATGTTAAAGATATAGCTATTCACGCAATTGTTAAACAGATGGAGGGGCGTCATAGGGTTCCATAAAAAGCTGGTATATTTTCATAACATCATTTATGTGCGACCCCTAAAGCTCTAACTATATAATTGTACTTGCATTATGTACAAAATACTGAAAAAGTAAAGCAAAATTTTTGAATTGTCAGTTATCAGTTTTCTGAAGGAACAGTCGAATTAGACCGAGAAATTAAAAATTGTTTATGAACCTTATAGTATGCATATGCACGCATCCTACAATAATAATAATTCAAAAATAATTCATAATTGTGTGTAAAGTAAATAGTACACTATATGTTAAATTAATTGACCACCCGCCCTAGCAACCTCCATCCCATGACCATATGTTTAACATTTAACGCATATTTTTCAAAATGCTTTCCCAGTTTTATGTGTGGGTAAGTGGTGGGCAAATGTGGTTGCCATAGACATTGGGTTCTTTAATTGGCCATAAACGTTTTAGTATGATATTCTATGCTGGCTCCTAGGTTTTATGTTAATGGAAACTTAATAGACACATTCGGAGTTTCGGAGTGGGAACCTTTACAACTTATGGAGACGCTGACTGCGTGTAATAGACGTGTATAATATGTACTAAATGTTATTACATTAGTAAAGTATTGCATTACATAGAATTATAGTAAGTAGTAGATGCGATAATGTGTGTGTGTGTGTTATTGAAAATCATCTGGATCCACTTGTTTTTACTATGTTGTTTGCAATTAATACACATTGTGATGGTGAGATAAGTGCAGGCGAGGCGATAAGCAACATCAGATGTCAGCAGATTGATTCATTCAAGATGTTTTTAGAATTTCTTTTTGTATGCGTTACTGAAATTGAGGTGTGACCGTATGTTTTAACAAAAATAGTTGGGATGAAATTTTAATCGTTTTGAGTGAAACTGAAATTTAAATGCAAACCAGTGTCTTTAAACAAATTAATAACGAATTGATTATGAGAACAAATTATTTTAATACATATATTTATTTTTACAAGTTTTAAAGGGCAAAATAGGCATAATTATTTTCTAATTAATCACATACAAAATAATTTTGACTTTTTTGGAAATTCTTTCCAGTTTCTGTACAGTGACTGGGTCTGGATGTCTAGAGATTCTTCTGCTACTTGTGGCTGGCGCTGGAGGAATGCTGAAAGACAGTAAAGGCGTAGTAAGTGACGGATTTGATTGAATTCTCAAGTTTTTGATCCCATTTAAAACTAAAAATGGAATTATTACAACTTTCAAATTGGGTGGGAACTAATTTAATTTCTGGGTCAAAATCTAGAACTGATCTGGCGACGGTGGGAGTCCTCATCAAGGTTGTTTTTTTATTATTACAATTTTTTGATTTTATTCTCTGTTCAAATTCTACGTGATTATTTTGAATAAACAAATCTCGATTAATTTGACTTGGACTTGTATTAATGGTAGACTTAAAAAATGGCGGCTGTAGGCTTAAATGTAACTTTTTCTTGAAACGCAAACTGTTTTCAAGCAATTTCATTCCTGTCACTGCCACAGCTACGGACGACGATTTTATCTTGACTAAAGCGAGAATTTTCAACGAACCTTGAAAACGAAAAAAAAAATGATTTAATTTTTTAGTAGTAACTTCTTAATATAGGAAGTTAACCCAAGAGAAAAAAAAAGTGATGATTTTCACGATTTTTGCTTTATACGATTTTATGCTGTATATTATTATAATGTCAGTGCTAACTGTATGTAGTTATTACAATTTGTAACATACCAATATCAGCCTCAGCTTGGTCTTCCCCAGCACCGCCTCCCCGCCTTATCGTAAGATTTTTCTGATTAATAATTCGTTTTTCCATAGCACTCTCATAAATGATCTAAAAAACTGTGTAATCTAATTATAATGGAAATTTGGTTTTTGAAGGATTTAAACTTCTTGCTCCTCTTCGTTTCTTTGAAAAAATTTCCCAATCAGGACGAGAATTAGAATGACAATAATTGTTTTAAAAGCCTGTTCCAAGTCCTTTTGACTTATCAACTTATTTGGATCCTCCGCCGCACGCTTATTCTTCTCCATTTGTCTCTTGTATTTAGCCGACTGTTTTTTTGGTTTTCGTTTTGTCTTCTGGGCACCGCCAAAGAGAGCCTCGTACGTGTATTGATTTCCGTCGTCCTTTTCTTTTTCAGCTTCCATTCCGTACGTCGCTCTGTGTTATAAAATCCGTCCTGCTAGGTCAGGTTTATTTTGTCAAATACTTAAACGTTGGTAAGATGGTGATTCGAAAATGTTTGATTTTAGCATTTGTTCTTAGCTTAATCAGTTTAAAAATACCTAATTGCATTGGGTTAGAATTGACATCTGGCATATTGATTCTGAATACACCAAAGAAACTTGTAATTGTCTTTACGAGTTTACGACTTACGTTAGTTCAGTCAGATTGAAATTTTTATGATATGCGTAGAACAAAAGACCTGAAACTAATGGCGGGCTTAAAAAAGTCAAACGGAAATCGAGTAATTAAAGAAACGATCTTAAATGGATTTTACGAAAATATTTAATATGTGTATATAGATATCGTTACCGTATTGCAGTGGAATATTACACCCCCTGAGCGCTATTACAGATCGAGTTACTGCCATATAATAGAGTGTCACATAGACCTGTTTACTTTTCAAACTCCAACCTCTTAGGCCTCAGATCCGTGTTCTAATACAGGCATTCGTTATGTGTACTAGTACAGGAAATATCGGTACATATCTTCAGTGAAGAATAAAAAAGACCCACATTGAATTTACATTAGAATAAAAATTAGCTCTGTCACAAAAGTTACTAAACAACAAATTAATTGTTAACTATGAGTCTTTGAAAGGTGCAAACTGTTCTACTTGCATGTTTTTGGAAAGTGTAAAATGTTCTATTTACATGTTTTTAAAAAGCACAAAATTTTCTATTTGCATGGTTTTTGAAAAGTGCAAAATATTCTGTTTGTATGTTTTTAAAAGTGCAAAATATTCTGTTTCCATGTTTTGGAAAAGTGCAAAATGTTCTGTCTACATAAATATTAAAAAGGCAAAATATTCTATTCACACATTTATAAAAAGTGCAAAATATTTTTTGACATTCTTGTTAGCATCAAAAGCAATTTGTTTTGTTTAAAAGATAGTGCATTTTTATCTAAACTCAGAATGGAAATGAGCCATTTTAACTCTTCCTTTGGCAATGTATAAAACACTGATTGTCATATGGCCATATGGTATAAGTATGTACTTAATACGTTATTAAACTATTTCGTACATTCAAATCTTCGATTGCTATAGAGGTGATATCTTGAATTATTAATTATGGGGAAGTAATATTATTGTACTATTTTATATGAAAATGATGATTTAAAACAAAAATTTCGAATTTCTGTTCTTTCTAAAAGTTTATAATTCTGGAGGCAACGACTTAGTATGCCCCGTAAATTTTTATTATTGGCGCCAAATTTTACAAAGTAAAGTTTACAGTTTTTTGGTTACATATTACATAACAACGAGTAACGAGACAGAGTTTTGATCTGAGCTGCGAAAACACCTAATATAAATACAAGCAAAAGCTTACAGACTTTTTGAAATCATAATAGTATGTATAGAAAGTGTAACGAAAGAATAATTTAATAAGGTATAAATGAAAACAGTGAGAAAAGAGTATTTGGCTTCAAGTCCATAGAATTAAGAATTTACGAAAGCTTGTGTATTCAGAATACGAGTAAAGAAGATGAAGAGTAGTACACAGAGAGAAGAAGAAGAAGTTGCTTGACCATTTTTTTGCGTTGAAAAGGCGAAACACATTACACAATTTGCGAAAGCTTAACCAGTCATCATTTCCATGAATTCTAAAAGGGCAAAATTAATTAAAATTTCATTATGTAAATCACTAACTAACAGGCACATATTTGACTCAGATTCTTGGACTGACTAAAATTAAAATTGTAAGTTATAGCATACACGCCATTCAAAACAACTAAAAATCGTATATCTCAAGTCAAGACTTTTGAAGAAAATACTTTTGAACAAAAAATTTCGAAGAAAAAAATTTCGAACATACACTTTGGAACTAATGACGCGAGACCGCATTTAATAATTTAAATAAATATACGTACCATCGAAATCTACAGTTCCGGAACCGTCCTCATCAATTTCATCGATCATACCATCCAAATCAGCATCAGACAAGTCATTGTCCAATTCTCGGAGAATTTCCTTCAAGCACGATGTTGGAATAAAACCATTTCCTGTAAACATAATAAAACATTGAAATATTCAACTTTAACAATTTCAGTTGTATAATCGTAGCAAATAATACTGAATTTAAAACATTTTATTCTACCTAAATATACAGTATTTTATTTTAAGAAAGTTTTGATTTTTAGACTGGGAAAAGCATAGCAGATTAGTTGAATTCTATAAATCTGTGTTAATTAACTGCCGAAAACTACCGAGGGGTCAATAGACCACAAAATGCATAATAAAGAATGCCGTTATTTTAGCGGATGCTTATACCTTCTTTATCGTAGAGACGGAAGGCATCCTTGAGTTCCTTCTGGAGAGCTTCAGCATCTTCCTCAACGATGAATTTAGAGGCAAGAATAATGAACTCCTCGAACTCAATTTGACCTGAGCCATCCTCATCGACCTCAGCAATCATCTCCCTCAAGGTGCTGTCCACGAAGGGTTGACCCATGGCCCTCAAAATGGCGCCAACGGTCTCTGGGGTGATGTAACCCTTGCCCTGGGCAAAACTGTCGAATGCCTTCTGCAAGACTGTTTAATAAAATTTCAAATTAATTCACATGGTCCATGGTCAGTCAGTGTATCAACAGTTTTTGGTGTAAGGTCAAATTTAATGTTAGAAAAAGTTAACACAAATAATACAGGGTACTTACTGGCAATCTGTTCCTTATCCAAATCATCAGCCTAAATTGCAAAAAATCACAGTAAAAAATCTGTATTAAAAACACGATCACCAAACACACAGCCTTATCCAAGGCCAGTTTGAAAACTAATTTTTAAAATTGGAAATTTATTAAATTTGGCAACTGCCATTTTTATTTGCAGAAAACAAATTCAAATGTTAAAATCGCGTCTTTTTTTGACACTAAACTATAGCCTTACAACTTGTAAAATAAATTCCGAAAAATCCTACAAATATTTTGTAATTTTTCTACACAAAATGTAAAACCGAACAATGTTTTATTGGAACATACCATTGTATGTTAGTTTGGTGGAAGGAAGTTCCAAGAAATTAAATAAGATTTAGATATTTGTTTAGAGACGCTTGAGCTCCAGTCCAGGTCCAGATCCCCCGCAAGAAACTCAACGAATGAGACGAATTTTGTAATTTTGTCTTTAATTTTAACTTAAACTTGGAGCATTCAGCATTCAGAATTCAGCCGAATCTGAGCCAGTCAAGCGTAAAGTAGCGTATACATAATAATATTTAATTAAGTCACGGCATTCTGTCTCATTCATATAAAACTCCTGACATTACAATCACTAACTATAGCAGAAGCTACCTAAACCTAAACGTGTGTTATAGGTAGATCTTTCAAAAGCCAAAAGAAGCCGCTTAAATTTTTTCCCCTACTAAATTACATGCTCGTGCATAGTTAAACTTTCAACTGTTAATTTTCTCCGAATTTTTTTTCGTAGCAGTGTTTTTTATACAGGAAAAAATGTGTAAACTTCGGTGGATTTGGGAGGAGGGGGACTGTTCACTGTTGACTGTTTTAACAGTACAAATTATTTTTAGCTCGATATAAATATGTACAGTAAGAAAAGAAAAAAAAACTGTGTTTTTAACATTGTCAGTCAGTGTCAGTCTTGTGTAACATATTCAAGTCGGTCAGTTAGTCAATCAGCGCTAAGAATCTGAGGGGAATATCAGTAGGGACTACATACATACGCTGTTTTGCATTCAACTGTTACCGTTTTCTTTACTATTATTTGGGTTCGTCCATAAATGATGTTACGTGTGGGGTCAATGGGTCTGTTAGAATATTGATGACAACCCCTTTTAATGCCATGGTTAAGCTGATGACAGGGGGGTTATAGGGTCGTAAAAATATGGAAATTTCCATGACACCATTTATGGACGACCCCTTAGCTTGTATTGTGTGGCATAGGAGTAGGACTATCTAACAATAAGACACCAAAGCAGATAATTACATTCTACTATTTTTCGTCTGGAATTTGGGATTTAATTTGGGAGGAGGGTGTGAGAAAATTTGTATGTAGATTACAAATGCAATTGATGGGGTTGTTGTGACGCGGCGTGACAATACTTTATGGAAAATATAGGGACATATGTATACGAGTTATACTGTATACACGGTACGTATAGTAGTAGTAGTATACTACAACTGCAAGCAGTGGATATTAGAACGAAATTAAAGCACATTGTATTTAAAATAATTCAGGTTATTTAGCAAATATGTAAAGTTAAAAATAAATATTTCGTAGATATTTCTTTACAGTTCTTTCAATTACCTACACAACAAAATTTGCTAACTACAAATATATATCGCGAGTAAAGATTCAAAATTACAAATGGTTAAAAACAAAATGCATTATCTGGAAAAAATTAAAATATCCGGATGTCCTGATCCTAAAAGCATTTTAAATAGAAAAGTTTTGTAGATTACAAAATCGTGCAAGTACAGATATAACATTTTGCCTATGTCAAAGACATGTGATTATGCCTTTTTGCACAATTTCCAAAACATGTTAATTGAGCATTTTTAATGCTTATAGAAGAAGTAAATAGAACAATTTAAATTTCAAAAGGAAGTAAATAGAACAATTTAAATTTCAAAAGGAAGTAAATAGAACAATTTAAATTTCAAAAAGAAGTAAAAAGAACATTTTGCAATTTTTAAAAACAATAAATTTAAATAATTTGCCCTTTTCCAAATTTCAAATGAAGTAAATAGAACATTTTGCACCACTTAAAAACTCGTGAATAGGAAATTTTGCAATTTTCCAAAATATGTAAGTAGAATATTTTGCCCTTTCTAAAAAGAAGTACATAATTAAAATATCCTAGAAATTTAAAAAACATGTAAATAGTACAATTTGCACAATTAAAAAATATGTAAGTAGATCTTTCTTACTTTGAAAATAAACATGAAAAAACAATATTTTCAAAAACATTTCAAAAACTCGTAATTAACCTTTCATGCACCTATCCCATTAAGCGTTGCTTTAACATATCGCCGGTGAATAAGCATTTTTGCCTAAGTCCAGTCCAGTACTAAAAGCATTACTGCCCAAGTCCATTCGTTTCTTAAAAGCACATTTGCCCAAGTCCATGCAAATCCTGTTCAAACCTGCACAGTTCGGTGGACTTGGGCAAATGTGCATTTAAGAAACGCATGGACTTGGGCAGTAATGCTTTTAGTCCTGGACTGGACTTAGGCAAAAATGCTTATTCACCGGCGATATGTCACTAATTAATTCTAGTTTAAATTGCTGCTGCTATGCCATTTTGATTCTTCCCTCCTGATATTATTTTATTAAGCTTATATATATTTATCCGTGGAAATACAAATACAAATGCATGCAATTTCGCCCTACAGACAGAAATACATTACAATAATGTATGCACTCTTCAATATATTTGACAACGGAAGTAATAATAATATTAAATATCAAAAATAATTGAACAAAAATGATTGTAAAAAGACTGTAGAGGTTTGTAGTTTTATTTGGACTACGCACATTATTGGCATTTACTTTAATTATTGATCACATATTACATAAAGACAAAGTTATGCTCCCTTCTTTCCGCAGTAATAAAGACGCTTCAACTGTTTTAATTTCGAAACATGCAAGTTTAAAAAATTCTTTTTAGAACTTGCAAATTTTTGCTTTTATTTCTGAAACATTGAAATATAAACTTTTGTACATTTCAGAAACATGTATACATATAGACAATTGTATTCAAACAAAATCAAAGTTGACGCACTGTCCTTCAATTATGATTGCCCAATCGACTTAAAATTCCAAAAACAATTCTTACTAAAAACCTGGCAATAATAATATAGGCCTATATGTACATACGTAACTATTTTTTTAAATGCATCATCAGTATTGAAACTAGATAATTTTAATACAATAAAATCTGCGTTATATCATCCTAATTATTACGCGCCCGTACCTTTACAACTACTACAATATGAAATGCAAAGAAATCAGTCAGCTAGTACGTCATTGTCTGCATCTCTACACATAACTTTACGTCACAAGTTCAAGAAAACCAGGCATTACATTTATTGCATACGATATATTTTCACAATACAAAACAAAAACTGCGATTGCCCAAATGTGGGCTCTGAATCCGGTGCAGTGCTGGTACATAAGTAGAGACTGGAATGGAAACAGATATTTTCTGAGAGCATCTGTTACTTTGGGAATATCTGTAAATGGTCTTTATGTATGTAATCGTTTTCCTTGCGTATTTGACAGCATACAGATATAGGTATAGCAAAAAGCAACCAGTCTATCCCTATACACTGTCTACAGTGTGACACATAATTTACATTGATTGCAAGTTGTAAACTTGACTAAAGTGGAAACAGATGCGCGGGCGGTCATGGTCGCTCACTCAAACTGAGGTTAAAAAAGAAGAAATTCCAGGTTCAAAAATTTAGAAAGCTCCCAACTATTTTAAAATTTACATTTATATCGGCGGATGGGAAGACGGGAAAAGTCTATAGCAAGATATACGTGAGCAATTACATTCAAGTTTGTATATGTATCATGTTTATATGCAGTGTATGTTGAATGTTTGAAGAATCCCAGAGATCATAGAGAATCTCAGTAGATGTGGATGGAAAGATGCCAAAATTCTGCGTGTGTCTCAAACTGCGGAACAAGCAGTCGCTTCAGAATGGTGGATGAAAGAGGGTTGAAGAAAAAACTACTCCTACTCCGATTCAAATTCAAATTCAGGCTCAGTTCATAATTCCATATTATGCCTTTATAAAATTTCCATAAAATTCTTAATCTAAACGAAACAAAAAAACAGACAAAACCTTTATGAATGTATTATAAAATACTTCGTAGTAATATATCTAGGCTGCAATTTAAAACAAACAGTTATTAGAAGCTTTACGATATATGGTTTTTAATTGGTTTTTATACAATTGAAATGACTTTTATTGAAGCTGTATAGACCAGTATTTAAAAATTATTTCGAACGCTTCCAATTAAAAAAAATCAAAAGTAAAATTATGCGATAACCTGCAATCAAAAGTTCGATTAAAACAGTATTTACGTTCTGCTACAGTGCGGTAAAATATCAAAATATTAATGCTCTATTATTAGAATATTTTTCCAGGGCTGGACGAAGGAATTGCTTTTAGGCAGCCATTTTTCTCATACAAAAACTACTATTTTGATTTTATTGATGGTTTTCTTTGGTAAAGCAAAATGTTGTATTTACATGTTTTAGAAAAGTGAAAAATAAAAATTCTTTTTTAATTGATTCAAAACAGTGCAAAATGTTCTATTTGCATGTAATTTGAAAAGTGTTAAATGTTTTATTTCCATGTTCTTGAAATGTACAAACATTTTTATTTGCATGTTTTTGAAAAGTACAAAATGTTCTATTTACATGTTTTGAGAAAAGCGGAAAATGTTTTATTTCCATGTTTTTGAAATGTATACAAATTTTGATTTGTATATTTTTTAAAAGTCGAAATATTTGCATTGTTATGGCTTGTACAAAAAAATTATGTCTGCATCTTTTTAAAAAGTCAAAATATTCTTTTTACATATTTTTGAAAAGTGCAAAATGTTCCATTTACATTCAGAAATTCAGGCAGCTACGGCTTCCTGCGCTGACCACATTATCCGGCCCTGTATTTTTCTTTGAAATTTTCTTGGCTATACTTCACACTTCACGCACTCTAATGACAAAATTTTAATTTTAATTCATTTTAAAATTCTAAAGAAAATGTGTGTATATTTATACGTGTAGTTTTAGCACACTGTTAGCCATTTCATATAGTAGGTAGACTACTGCCATAGAATGTAGTGTCACGCAATAAATGAATGTGTACCGTGTATGAATTAATTGAGATACACAACTTTTTACAAATGTACTGTAATCTTATTATACAACTTAATAGCTAACAGCTGTTAGTTTCTGGAAAAAAACAAAGTTGCTGTGTGGCTTTGAATGTAAATGTAACCAGTTCAGTATATTGAATTTTGAATTTCAAGTGTAACTTATAAGAACTGTACATATGGGTAGAGGCAGAATGGCAATGGAAATGGCAAAATGTCAATTTATTTGAACAGCTTTAGTTTTTTCATACAAGTTTTGCAATTCTCTCACTCAATGCACTACTCAGCGTGTACGTACCTACCAACACCTACATTCAGCATAATATGCTGAAGCTCCACTCGTCTTTCCTATACTGTCCGTTACATAGCTTGTTTGAATATTCTAGAATTTCTAATTCCAAATTGAAAAAGCTTGTTCTATGTTCTGTTCTATGTTCTCCCTTTATTACCATGCGCATATCCTTTAGGTACGTTCATATTCTGTTTTTTTTCTGTTCTGTTTTCTGTTCTATTCTAAATTAAAATCCCACCCTCTTCTTCTACATCTCCGTCTTCCACATACTTTTCTGTCTTGTTCAGAACAGAATTTGAAAAGGAACATTCGTGTTCTAACTTTCCCCACAACCACTCTCTCCCGTTCCCTTTCCTCTCATACCTATACTTTTGTACTAAATCCCATACATAATTTTTGTTCAACATTCAATTTCAAATTTTTTAAAAGTTCTGCATTTCACTTTGCCCCTATCCAGTTCCAGTTCCAGTCTTCATTTCCAGTTAATACTTACAAGTTAAAAGTGTTCATTAGTTCAGTAGTTTTTCTAAAAGCATTTAAATATGGGAATTACATACATTCAATAAAGCAAGCACTGCGGTGATCCTACTGTTCTTTTTTAATCCTACGTCAAGTGTGATATTTACAAAAAACAACATTTTTAATAAAAGGCAAAACTTTTATACTCTTGAAGGGAGACCCGAGTTTAAGTTAAAGTTAATAAGATTAAAAATTAAAATTCGCTTTGTTTTACAGTTTAAAAATCAAGGAGACATAATAAATTTAACATGTTACTATTGTGTATTTTTTGATGAAGGTTTTTAAAAAATTTATTAAATTAAATACAGCGTGTATTTATATGAGTAGTGAAAATCAATAATGTTTACTGCAATATTCTAAATATGAATTTTAGTGGCAAGTTTTGAAAGTTTGAAAGTGTAGTTTTTCAAGTATAGTGCAATTGCCGACATTCTGTAAAAGACAAAGAATGGAAAATAATCTTTAAGAATTGTAAAAATGTAAATGTAATTGAATGAATTTCGGAGCTTTGGATACATCCACAATCCACTGTACTATGAAACTTACTATGAAAATGTTGTCATCTTAAAAAAATGTGATTTTCATTTTATATCTAATTTTAGTTGTGTTTAAATATGGTGATGTGATGGTTTAATGACGTACTGCAGACTGTAGGCAGAACATTAATAGTAGCAGGCAGAGTGTAAGTTTTACCCTGTGCTGTGCCTGTGACTGGGCCTGGATTATTCTGAGGTTGCTCTGGCGCTGGGATTTTCAGATTTTCAGGATCAGGATGTGATGTGTTTTCTAATAGTATAGTGAATGTTTTTACATTTTTTTTACTATACAAGATGCGATAGTATTTCTATACGTGCGTATGTTCTACCTTAGTCTCTATATATTCAGTAAAAAAGCCCTTGTAAAAGGATTATGGTATAGAAATATAGAGAATAAACTGAGAATTATTTTTGGACTACGTGACTGTACTTTATATTTTGTGAGATGTGCTCCTATTTCCGCACAGAGTTGTAAATTGACATTGAGGTGAAGGAAAACCGACCGCCGACTCATTACACCTTTTTCACCCTTTCCATCTCCTCTTGTTTTAATCCAACAAAATTCCAAGATGAGCTCGATTTATATTTAGAAAAAAGAACCAAACCAACAAGACCTCATTTCTTTCCAATCTAAAAACATTCCTAATCTTTTTTTAAATTTTATTCTTTCTGTATATCTGAAGCTATACAGTATGTCAAAAAATTCATAGTCAGCTTGCCAAATCCCACGTCTCTTATTTCCTATATTTTCGAATTAAACTACTGTATTTCCCAGTACCAGTAAGTAGCACGTTATGTACCTTTACCATTATATATTCATTTATCTTTAGCAAGCGCTTAGAAGCCAGGGCCAGAGCCTGTATTTAAATTTAAATCAGAAATGTGTAAGAAATTGTTTTATATACTGAATTTATGTCTGATAAAGCGGCACAATAAAGAACTTGAAACAATATGGATTTTTACAAAATATATTCCAAGGTATTTTAGTTTCCGTCTTTGTTCCACTTATAGTTATTTGCATCCTTGTGTCATGATTATTTTTTTTAGTTTATATTAATGCTATTAGTTGCATAATTTTGTTTAAATTTAATTTCATATGCTACAGAAAGGCATACTCATGAACTGAAATTGCAATGAAATGAAAGCATATAAAATGTGGATACGTACTTGCATAATTTAAAAAATAGATAAACGTAGCACTTGCATTGTGTGTTCTGTTTCAGCTGTAAAAGGTGGCAGCGTTATTATTTGAAAATATTTTTAAATTATGGCAGCTACATGTACAAACTACCATATAAAGTAATATAAATTAAATTAAATGCGGTTGTTAAAAGTTTGAATAATTTCTTGTCTACCTTCTTTATTTAAGCTCTCTTTTAGTTTCAGTCACAGTCGCAGACTGCATATTACATAAATATTTGTTGTAAATAAAATTTGTAGATGAGACCCACAATTCAATATTGACACAAGGGAGTAAGAGCGATTCTTAAAATAAGGCACACATTACATAGAGCTTTGATAAAACATAAAACATGGTCCAGGCGATTTGCATACTATGTACATGTTGATTTGAGTTTGGTCCTAAGTATTTAACCAGTCATCATTTCCATGAATTCTGAAAAAAAGAAAATACATAAGGTACAAAATATGCAATATGAGCTCAAATCACCTGAATATTCAAGAATAAAACTCGTTTTGATAATTTACCGTCAAAGTCCACCGTTCCAGAGCCATCCTCGTCAATTTCATCAATCATACCGTCCAAGTCCGCATCTGAGAGGGAGCTGTCCAACTCTGCCAGAATCTCTTTCAAGCAAGATGTGGGGATAAAGCCGTTTCCTTCATATTTTGTATTTCATATTGTTGTTTGAAGAACATAGAATATAAAAAAATTAGAGATAAAAGTTAGAATTCAGAAACAACATAGTTAACATTTAGTTGTACAAAGTAAGTACCGCAAATTACGTATAAAAGTAGACCCGTCTTCTAGTCAAATTCTGGCCTCTGAGACTAGTCATAGTCTACTATAACAATTTGTCTAGTATTAATGGCCAGTCTGTTATTACTAGCCCGTCTACTACTACAACTGCACTGACCCGTCTACTATTATAGGAAATATCGTCTATATAGAGCCAAAATGACCCATACTCATTTTTAAACAAAACTAAAATCCACTATATCTACAAAAATATGGAAATATTACGACCTCGAAAGTAATTAAATAGAAAATTTTACACACCTTTTAAAAACATGTTGAATATGAAAATATAATTTTAAAAACACGTAAAGAGGAAATTTTACACTTTTCAAAAACAAATTAAATATTAAATTTTGCAAATTTTCAAAAACATTTACACAAAAAACATTATGGACTTTTTAAATACAAGTAAATGGAACATTTTGCACTTTTTAAAAATATGTCAACGAAACATTTTGCAATCTTAAAAAATATGTAAAAATAAAACATTTTGTACATTTAGAAAATAATTTAATAAAAAATATTGCATTGTTTAAAGAACAAGTGAGGAGTTTGCTAGCAAAACGCGTTAAGTCCATTTTTTCAGAAATTGAGATTATTGGTGTTTAAAAACGACTAAGTACATACAATTCACACCGTGCAATATTAGGGGTCAAAGGTCACTGGAACTATTTTAAATAATTCGCTCAAAAACCGTTTTCTGGCAAAACACGTTAAGTCCATCCGTCTTTTGTTGGCAAAACACGTTAAGTCCACTAAACCCAATAAAAACAACTGATTCTTATAAAAAAGTATCCTTATTTTCCCGAAACTGCTTCTTGTAATGAAACGAAATTTATTCCCTTTAACATCAAATTCACGTGGACTTTTCGTAGGGGATGGTCCATAAATGAGGTCCCACAAATTTTCACTTTTTAAGGCTAATCCATCGCCATGTCATCACTTTAACATTGCGTTCATCTGTTATCTTTCCCACGGCATGACATATCATTACTACATGACTAGATTCACATACCCTACCGAAAACGTCATTTACGGACGATCCTTAACAGATCGATATGCAAACTAAATTTCAATTTGTTTAGTACATTTGGAAGGTTTGCTGTTTTAATAATACAGAAGGGCATGGTTTAAAAGGTAATTAAGAAATTGTACAAAAGAACAGTCGCGTTTCTTATGAAGAAAATAAAGACGTAAGGAGTCGTTCACAAATGACGTCATTGATAGGTTCAATGGGTCTACTTGGCAATCCTATGCTAGGGATAGTCATTTACGCAATACTTTACTTACTTAAACGTAAGTACGTACGTACGTTCATTCACGCAATATGATTAATCTGGTGACAGAGGGGAACATGGTTTTAAAAATGAATACTTTTCTATGACGTCATTTGTGGACAATCCCTTAGCAAACAACTTCTTTAAGGAGTAGTAGATTTGCACTCGAAAATTTAACATTGGAATGCAGGATTGTTTTAATTAATGCTTACTGTTGTATTTACATGTTTTTAAAAAGTGCAAAATGTTCTATGTGCATGCTTTTGAAAATTGCATAATGTTCTATTTACATTTTTGTAAAAAGTGCATAATGTTGTATTTACATGTTATTGAAAAGTACAATTGATACTTCAATTTTACAATCATAAATTAGCATGCAATTCAATATAATTCAAAAGGTTAATTTTTTGCATTGTTTCTTATGGGTTTTTTGGCAAAACACGTTAAGTCCAAGATTTCAAAATTTTTAATGATTTTTAAAAAATTACGACGCTGCGTCAGATTTGAGTTATTTTGGCTACTAATACACCTGGTAGTATGCAGTTACTGAAAAAAAAATTTCGAAAAAATATTCACGTTTTCACATGATTATCAAAATTTGCGGTTCCTGTAAAGTTGGGCAACATGGACTTAACGCGTTTTGATAACAAAGTCCTCAAGTATGTAAATGGCACATTTTCCACTTTTTAAACAACTCGTCATTAACAGTCTAGGCATATATTTCTCATTTAGTGTTTTTATGCCATAAATCATTTTAATTCTAGCTTAAATTGGATATGGGTCATGTTGAATCTTCACTTACTGACGATAGGGTACATAGTATCATGTAACTAAATCTGAAATAATTTTCCTATTTCCTTGCTGGCAGTGCTGGCATGGGAAGCACCTTTTTTTGTGATTTGCGGAATTATTACATATGCGATCCCTGACTGTTTCTGTGTTTCCGTTCCCGTTGTGAACTTTTTGCTTGTGCACTTTAGTAAATTACAGCTAATATCTACATATTTATGTGCAGTGTTCCGTGCTACAGGCTACATCACAGTACTATGAACTCATACTACTGGACTTAAGACCAGGACTGCGTCGATCCGGCTTTTTTCTTAATAATGTCTTATTGAACTAATCGTATAAGTAACGTGGTGGTAGATTTTAGGCGTTTAGTGCATCGAGATACGCTTCTATCAATTAAAACTATTTTAAGAATACTGTAAATTAATTAAAAAGACTCTGCTCAGGCACTGGCATGTGATTCGTTTTTAATTTGAGACATATTAAATGCTAGTCTATTCACAATGAAGACTGGAACCGAGACCAACTGCTATACTGTGATTATAAAAAGAAAAATGTAAAGTACATTATATTGCAAATATACGCTTTAATCATTGAACGCCGCTTAGCCACTTATGACCGTATATGCTAAACCGGGCCAGGGCTTCTAGTTAAACACAAATATAGCTTAAAATGACACATTTAGATTTTTAGCTACAAGAAAAAAGCACTGTCTAAATGAAATATTAATATATTTACTATTTACTCTACTGAAAAAATATAATGAGAAAATTTTGTACTTTTCAAAAACGTAACTTTTGTGTTAAACATATTCTGGAATTTTTAAATAAATGTAAATGGAAAATTTTGTGCTTTTTAAAAGCATGGTATAATAGAGAATTTTACACTTTTTAAAACAAGACAAAAAAAACATTTTGCACATTTAAAAAACATAAAAATACATAGAACTAATATTTTGTAGTTTTCTAATAAAAATTGTGAATATTGTCGGTGAAGAACCAAAATGACCCATATCCATTTGTAGCTAAAAACAAATATCAAATATCTACAAAAATATTGAAACATGTCCTAAAAGTATTTAAATAGAGCATTTTACTCTTTTCAAAAACATGTAAATACAACATTTTGCACCTTTTCAAAAACATGAAAATAGAACATTTTGCACCTTTTCAAAAACATGAAAATAGACCATTTTGCACCTTTTCAAAAACATGAAAATAGAAAATTTTGCACCTTTTAAAAAACATGCAAATACAAAATTTGAAACTTTTTAAAAACTCTTAATTAACATTTTACCCATGTTTCTCATTTCGTTTTTATGATATAGCTCGATTTGATTTTAGTTTAAATTGGATATGGGTCATTTTGGTTCTTCGCAGACGATATTCTGTTACTCATGCATCTACATCATTACCTATTTTTTTTGACATAGTTTATTCAATTTTATTTTATAGCTTAAGTTGGATATATCGACCATTTTGATTCTTATCACTCATTAACTCACTGTATAAATATCTAGCACTTACTCTAATGCAATTGGACTATTATTATAATTATTATTATATGACAGGGGTTTGGCCCCAAAGAGACCAACGCCGCCGAGGCCTTTATAATTATGGCCTATTGCAGACTCCCCCTCAAAAACTAGCAGAAGAAACAAGATCAAATCGCAAGCCTGCCAGTAGAGCGCGAAAACGCCACTAACTGAGCCACTGACGCCTGACCCAACATATCCAACGATATAAGACACCCCCCAAGATAGAGGTTTCTCACAAGTACAAAGGCAGGGCACACAGTCAAATAGTGAATTGGTGTATCATCCTCCTCCCCACAGTGCACGCACGTTGGGGAGTCCAACACTCCAATCCTCCAACCGTGAGCTCCCCAAGCCCCATGCCCCGTCACTAGCCCAATCAACCATCTTAATTGATCTCTGGGATAACGCACCAACGACGCATTGCCGTGATTGGACTATGGGACAGTAGGCAAGGCAGTAGGTGAGATGAACGCAATTATATGGCATTTGAGAAATTTCCTAAAACGTAGCAAGTGTTTTGCTATTATGCAATTCTACATTTCTACTACAGTTTCTTATTACATCTACCTTACCTACAATATAACAAATGCAACTGCGCTATATCTATTTAGACTTTTAGACGTGTCAGTCTAAAGATAATGCACAGCAGAGCACCTTATCAGTCTAAAAAATTTGATTAATTTATCTTGACGCAATTAATAATCTACCACTGCAAGCTTCAAGTTAGCTAAAGTCAAACTATACATATATCTATGACTGCACTATTCACATATAAGCTAAAAGCTAAAAATGACCACTGTCAGGATCGACAGTTATAGTAATTGTAAAATTAAACTGGACAAAATCGAGAATTATATTACCTTCTTTATCGTATAGACGGAAGGCTTCCTTAAGCTCCTTCTGCAAGGCTTCGTCATCTTCCTCAACAATGAATTTGGACGCCAGAATAATAAACTCTTCGAACTCAATTTGACCCGAACCTATATCAATTTTCATAATGATTATTTTTCCAATTTAAAAAAAAACAAACAAAAAAGCCACTTATTATTACTTCGACACCTTTTCATTGCGTTGCAGTAGTATACGGCAGCCATGTTATAAGCCTAAAGCAACTACTGGTAATACAGGTAGGTACTGACACTGACTGACGGGGGAATGGTGGACCGGTACCGGACCGAATCGCACAAAGAACCACCGAACCAGAACCAGTCCGATTACTTAATTTAACGCCGTTTAAAATGTTTTAACACCGTAAAGCGTCTGAATTCAATACAACTGAATTCAACAATTCCCCAAATTAACTGCTGTAAGCTATTGGGAATTCAAAGTAACAATAAATGTAACTGGAAAAACCAGGTTGATTCGACAATTAAGAAAGCTGGCAAAAAAATATTTATGCTTACTAAATTACGCCATTTTGGTTTCTCTATTAATGAACTGTTAAATGTGTATAAAACTTTCGTCAGATCTCAAATAGAATATGCAATAGCAGTTTGGGGCTGCAACCTGAATAAATGTGATTTAAATAGAATTAGTAGAATAGAAAAACGATGTTTGTCCATTATCACAAAAACCAAAATTAGCTCTAATAATTATAAAATTGTACTTGATAAAAACAAAATGATGTCAATTATTGATAGAATCAGTCTCTTAAACCTTAGGTTAGGTAAATCATTCATCTCGTCCCCAAGATTTAAACACATTGTTAATTTTCAACCTAAAATATACACTAGAACGCGGTCAACCAATCACTTTAGATCCGTATTATGTAAAACCAAAAGGTATCAAAAATCCGCAGTTCCGTCGATAATTACTCAATTAAATAAGTTAAACACAGAAGAAATACAAAAACTACTCAACAAATCTCTAATTTAACCGTGTAGTATTTGGCATCTCAACCATTAGATTAACGCCTACCTTTGTAATTACTATAAATGTTAATAATTCTAGCTATGCTATATTTACTACCTTGTCTGCTATCTTTGAGACTTTCTTACTCATTACTCCTAACTCTGTTATTATGTAATACTTGGTGTTTGTCTCATGTATGCTTTCCTGACAATAAACTATTATTATTATTATTATTATTATTATGAATTGTGAAGTCATGTCTGTCTTTAACTATACTAGTAGGTAAATTAATAAAAACTTGCCATCCTCGTCCACCTCCGCAATCATCTCCCTCAAAGTCTGTTCTACAAAAGGTTGACCCATGGCTCTCAAAATGGTGCCCACGGTCTCTGGGGTGATGTAGCCTTTGCCCTGTGCGAAACTGTCAAAGGCCTTTTGCAGAACTAAATACAAAAATTCACAAAAAAATAATGAGTACTCTTTATATATATTTCTTGTCACAATATTATACATAGCACAAAACTGTACAAAAAATTAAAACTTACTTGCAATCTGTTCCTTGTCTAATTCATCAGCCTGAAATAAATAGGTAAAATAAAATGTCTGATTTAATAAAAAATTCCCAAAATAATGTAATTAAAACTGCTATACCGGTAAACTATATAATTTCCAAACTTAAAAACATGCAAAAAATAATTTAAAAAACAATTACACACAACACTAAATTAATAAATTCCAAGGATTATTTTTTTATTGATAATTTTTTTAGCCGACCGGAAAGAAATTGCTCACCATTTTGTTGATTGAATCAAAAGATAGACCTTTAGCAAATTTTTGATTTGCTTAATTTTAAAGGCAAAGGAAACGCTTGAGCTCCAAATCAGCCGGAGGAAAGTTTTAGAATGAAAGAAGTGGCATTTGGAATTTGGGAGGATGTACATAAAAATATCTTTATCGTTTCTTGATCTTTTTCCTATCCGAAATTTATTACTTTGACTTTGTACCTTATTACCTATCTACTCCTCATCCCATCACATTATAATAAGCGGAATATTAATATGCACTCGATTTTCCCATTTGTCATGCCCACAGCAGAGAGTTATACGCAGCGGGTGAAAGAAAGCAGTTGCAGTGTACATATACCAGACCTACAAAATATTGGTACCTATAGCCTGCAGTATAGGTAGCCCTATACAAAAATCCCGTTGCTTTTCATCACATGCTCAATATTATTAATCATTGTGTTAACATCCTTTCTATGGATACACGGCACTTTAAGAATGTATAATATTATGACAGGACAAGTATATACTGTGGCTGATATAGGACAGAGACGTCGTATGGCGGAGATGGCAGGTCTTGATTTCGTTTTTCGCATTATGTCACCATGTACAATGGTGAAGGGTGCAGAAATTTTTTACAAATTATTTTTAGCACCCAAATTGTGTCGATCGTCGTTCCGGTAATTATTTGTTCATCGTATTTCGTTTTCCTGTAGGTACGTAGGTGTATCATCTGTCTTCCTATACTAACGACAAGTTATATGCATATATCCTAACATAGTTAGTATATACTACGTAAACTGGCTTTATAATTTATGTCCAGTATAATCCAGTGGATCGGAAATCGTCATCGGTATAGCCAAATCAGCATCTCTCAGTCGCTATACTGCAAACTGGTATTAGGTGATTTAAAGAATTTTGCTATGCTTATGAATAGGGTCACATGGTTAACGAATATTTGCTACATTTTTTATGTATTTTACCCAATAATTTGTCCTTAGGAACTATCCCCCTAAACAAATTTGTATTTTTTGTATTTTTGTTTAAATTCAGAACAAGCAGTAAATGAAATATTTCATAAATAACAAAATATTGACTTGACAGCTTGACTACTAAAATGTAAAATAACCTGTAAAATTACATCATATATTTTCTATAAAAAATATACAATGTACGTTTTTGCTTAGGTAATTTAAAAAAATAATGTTTAAAAGGGCGCCTACTCGAATGCCCGCCATCTTTACAGTACAAGTTACGTTTTCATTTTTTAATTAATTTCTATCTAGAAAGGAAGCAGGAACCAAATTGAGTAAGAAAATTGAAATGACGCGAGATTCCGCGCTTCAACAGCTTTCTTCGTCACTTCACCGTCACGATAGAGAACCCACGAATATTGAGAGACTCACATAGACGTAGGATATAGGAACAAGTGCATGAAATAGTGTATTTACGGGGTTGTTAATAAACTGTCAGGGACTCTCATATCTCTCACAGGAAATATGTAGGTGTTACTGCATGACAGTCACAGTAGTACGACTGTACATTTACTTTTCATACTTGGGTTTATTAATTTCCACAATTTAAGATGACAACTGTGAAGGTACTCACTCCTCTTCAATCTCATGTCTATTTAATATTACCATTATTTATCATATATACCACACACCCACCAACCTCCACCATTCACCAATCAATTTAATAGAGTCTCAACTCTTTTAAATGTCTCCAATTTCGCCAATGGTAATACATACTCACAAATTATTTTTGCTGTCCCGTGGCCCGGGTCATGAACCTTGCTAAAGATGTACCGTAAAGTTTTCTTAATCAACCTAAGGGGCTATATAGATAATCACCCCCTCCCCCCTGCTCTGGTATATGGTCTAATTACACCCGCTAACACAATATAGTCACTAGCCACTATACTAGCTGTGATACATTGTTAAAAAACGTTAAAAATTGAAACTGGATATGCGCAAAGTACGCAAGATTTAAATAGTGTAGCTATACCTTGTAAATTGAGACAGTTTTTAATTTTCCTATTTAATTACATGTAGTCTGCGCTGTACCTGTACTGCATGACTGGCGCAAGCCATCAGTCATTTAATACGCACTGTTACAATCCTGTATTGATCTATTCAACACAAAAACACATTCACAAATTTGTCTTAATCGTCCATAGGGATCGTCCATAAATGATGTTATGAAAATATCCTGCTTTCTTAGACTTTATGACTTCCCTTGGTCACCAGCGTATCTTTATAGACTATCTTTAACATGGGATGTCATCAGTATTCAAGTAGACCTTTTGACCCTACCGCTTACAGGTGACGTCATTTATGGACGATCCCATATAGAAAATTATACATGCGTTGAAATGTGAGAAAATTTGTCAGGTTTCCAATAAGGACCAGTACCATCAATAGTCATGATTGACAGGCGACAGGTAATGAGATACTTATAAGTATTGCACAAAACAAAAAGACAAAAGGGAATTTGCCATACGCATTGTAAATTGACAGCTGTCTGTCACCGATGCGTCATCACATCCTGAAAAGTTTTTTCCCCTAAATACAATTTAACGCTTAAATTACAATTTAGCTAATGCCATTTTTCTCAGCTAATTTTTGGTACATAATATCGTGCATGTATTTTGACTGCAAATTCCTGCAATTTATTCAAGATACAAAATGTCTTTCCTGTGGTATCTGTTTGCCCACGACAGTTTCTATTTGATCTTAAAAATGTGAAAAAAGAATATTTATATATTTGTAAAACAGGTTTCAACTTGGCAACTTAAAAATCCTGCAAGAAAGTGTTGTACCAGTTGCACATAACTTATTATACAAAAGTAAAACTTATTTTTGCATAGCTACACCTGTTATAGGACGTCACAAACGACCATACAGGAAGTGCCTTTGTAAATATTATCTGTAGCCCTGTAGCACACGCAGCGGGCAGATTTAGGGATTTACACTTTTACGTATCATTGGTGTAGAATCCAATCCAAATTTTTAAGGAAATATAGGGCTTTGCTTCTATACATACACCGACGACCGACAGTATACTATCGGTAATACGAATCCCCCTTGATCCATAAGTTTAGAAGGGACTACAGGACCAGGACAAGACCAGGGGCATATATTATGATGAACGTAAATAACTAGGTACTTTCATTTCTGTTTTAAAAGTATTGTGTAGCCTTTGGATTGGAAAGATGACGCCGATTCGGATTTCAGATGCGAAGTATAGTCAAGAAGAGTCAAGTGAAAGCGATGAAAATTTTATGTACATATCCAAAGTCAAACAGGCCATTTGCCAAAGTTAAGAAGCACAACGAAAACGAAGCCGTGTTCAACTTTTCCATGTTTGATTTTTTCTACGCTCAACATTGAAAGATTGAATGCTGCACACTATGTGAAAAATAGAGGAGGAAAAGCGGTGCTATCTAAGTGGTATTATCTCAGTGTTGAAAAATTTAGACGCCGTACAACGCCATGTCACTGATTTATTAGCGTAACACATTTCCAATTATTTTCATGGACAGGTGCCATTGCCATTTGGAAGGCTTGTCCTCCATGTAATTTAAACGGATGACAGGAAAAGATAGTGAACTCAAAAAAGCTAATTCATTAATTTAATAATTATTTTATAGTTTTACGATTTTAAACGAAACACTCATTAATAGTAAAGAAGTTTTTAGAGTGCTAAGTTTATATGCTTCTAGGCTAGATTTTTTTTTATGTATGCTTAGATATGCAGGCCATATATTTAATGTACAGGCTATTAGATATAGACCAAAATATAACCAAAATACGTTTGGTTATATAATTCAACTTGAAGGTATAGTAAAAAGTTTCATATTTTGTGATAGGTATTTATTTAGTATGCAATATGTTAATTAGTGTCTTTTTTCAATTTTTTTACAATTTTTAAAAATTTACAACATCGAAATAAAGAAGTACATAGTGTAATTTTGAAATCGAATTAAAATTAGGAGTATTAATGGCGTTTAGTAATCAGTGAAAATAAGTTGAAAGTTTCAAATATTTTTTTGTGTCTTGTAAATCAAAAAGCATTATATTTAAGTGTTTAAATAAGTGTGATAATACAGAATTGGTAAACAAGGTTTTTTCATAACGATGACGATGACAATAGCGTTGGATTATCGTTTGGATTTTTGATGGTGTTTTATCTGGTTCAGTCGTGTCTTTTTCTTTAATTACTGCCACTGCATTTTAATGGGCAGACCAACACATCGCAATTTGAAAGGTACAAACGGAAACGAGAGGCAGATAGAATTGTTTTGAGA
Source organism: Dicyrtomina minuta (assembly GCA_949802685.1). Lineage (NCBI taxonomy): Eukaryota > Metazoa > Arthropoda > Collembola > Symphypleona > Dicyrtomidae > Dicyrtomina > Dicyrtomina minuta. The sequence goes on along the minus strand of OX461808.1, from coordinate 96,220,264 downwards.
AGATGAGAAAAAAAACTTATCCGTTCATCATCTCCATGAATTCTAAAACAATTGAATAAATTCGAATTAATTAGGATAAAATATATCGTCTGCAGTGTTGTGAGGGCTGAAGCCAGATCAACTCATTATAAATAAATTAATATTACTTATACATATCTCATGTAAAGAATCAAAATCAAACATTTCCATTCTTTTTAGTAAAAATAAAATGCACTTTCTATAGTATCTACACCATATTTAAAATATTAATCATGATCCTGATACCATGAAAATCAAAATAGAACATTTTGCGATATTAAGATATTAAAAGAAATGCAAATGAAAAATTGTGCACTTTTCAAAAACATGTAAACAACATTTTTCATTTTCAACAAGTTGCGAATGGAGCATTTTGCACCTTTTAAAAAAAGTGCAAATAAAACATTGTGCACTTTCAAAAAATATGTAAATAGAGCATTTTGCACTTTTAAAAAACATGTAAATGAAACATTTTGTAATTTTAAAAAACATTTATATAGAAAATTGTTTACTTTTGAAAGACATGTAAATAGAATGTTTTACACATCGTAAAACCATAAATTAAATTTTTTGCACTTTTAAAAAACTCTTTATTAACATTTTCATTTAACGCTTGTTTTAGATAGTTCATTTTAACTCTAGCTTAAACTGCAAATAGCTCATTTTAATGCGCCCAAAAAAAACTCTGTAAGAATTAGGTACTATACAGAAAAAATGTGTAAAAAATGCCTACCATCGAAATCTACAGTTCCGGAACCGTCCTCATCAATTTCATCGATCATCCCGTCCAAATCCTCATCCGACAAAGAACCGTCCAACTCTCGCATAATTTCCTTCAAGCAGGAGGTGGGAATGAAACCATTTCCTATGAGATTAAACAAAATCAAAAATTACTACTATTAAAAACGAAATGTATACCTTTTTTATTTCTTTAATATTTCATGCGCAGTTTGTATTTTTATTGTTCTAAGAGCAGTTATTGTCTATCTGCTTCTGTCGATGATATTAATTAATCAAAAATATAGAAGTCGAATTCAAACTCGAAATGATTTCGCATTCCATAGGCTTACAACATATCACAAAAACATGTGTACTCAGCTGCCACGTACATTTTACTATGAGTATTAGCACAGCTGACAGTGCCAAAAAAACATAGAATTTTTAAACTGTGAATCCGTCCGCTTCAGAATATCAGTACTTCATGAGATGCACTAATTAATCTGATTCTGAATTTTTGTAGTGTCTAAATTTAGTTTCTATAGATAAACTATGTTATATAAAAGTAGCACTGTAAGCCAGGTTTTTTACTCACAATTTTGTGGCCTTGTTTTCCTTTTATATATAAATTCATTTCAATCTGAATTTTTGTAATAAATGCTATATATCTTGTAACTATACATATAAAGTAAGAGTCTACAGTATATGTCGAGTGCCGACAGTTTGGGATTGTTATTTGAATTTGTAATGTAAGAGAAAGGATCAAAAATCTGCCTAAATACTAAACTTATATTAAGCAACACACTATACAAAAATTCAGTAGCGCAAGAAGGATTCCTTTGTGTTCTATCTCTTGTGGATGCATACAGTCAAAACAAAGTCGGTCGTTTTGAAAAACCATTAAAATAAAATGGTAAGGCTTATTGAGTATATACTGTTATAGTATATACGCCTAAATTAAAGTATAAGCAGGGAGGTTATGTCACCATAAAGAAACATTAGCTGACATAAATAAACGTAATACAGCGTGTTTTTACTACTAGACAAGCATTTTATGTTGCCATTATTTTATCGCAAATACTGAAACTGAAAACGCATATTATCAACAGGAAAAGTAAACTGTATAAGTTTCTATTTATTTTTTAAATGTGCATAGGCACATGCACCTGTATTGTAATACAGTATGGAAGTATGTATCTAGAACTTTTAGAACCCTCCATGTATTTACAAGCTATATGCAGGGCCGGATAACGCGGCCAGCGCAATCAGCCCCCGTTGTTTCAATTTTCAAAAAACATGTAAATGGAACATTTTGCAGTTTTCAAAAACATGCAAATAAAATGTTTTGTAAATTTCAAAAACATGGAAATAAAACATTTTCCACTTTTCTCAAAACATGTAGAACATTGAGCACTTTTCTGAATCAAGTAAAAAGAACATTTTGCACTTTTCTGAATCAAGTAAAACGAATATTTTGCACTTTTCTAAAACATGTAAATAGAACATTTTGCTTTACCAATGAAAACTATATAAATACATAAAATAAAATCAAAATGTTGATTTTTGTAAAGAAACAAATTTCCGCCTTAAAGCATCGTAATAGCAGCTTCTTCCGGCCCTAAAGCTATGTAATCAGAAAATCTCACCATTAATCTTCATTATTTTTTAAAATTGCATGCCAAGGTACTTTTAAACTTTTAACCAAATTGGAATTTAAAAACCTTCTAATACAAAATAAAAATCCTTGTAAGGTCCTATAACAGTAAAGTAACTTTTAATTTAATACTTTTGCTTCCTTTAAACGGTTACTTTAATTTTGTAAAATGTAATAATAGGCTAAAGCTGCCTTTCCTCCTCCTTAATTTCTGAACTCAAAATTTTGCAAATATTCCAATAAGTTTTTGCAGTAGCTAACAAAAGTGGCTGCTAAAATGGTAATCAGAGTCACATTAAAATTTCTTACCTTCTTTATCGTAGAGACGGAAAGCTTCCTTAAGTTCCTTAGCCAAGGCTTCAGCATCCTCCTCAACGATGAATTTAGACGCCAAAATAATAAACTCTTCGAACTCAATTTGACCCGAACCTTTTACATTTTTTGCAGAACGAACAACACTTTTAAAAAATTGTACGTAAATTGCTAACAAGAATTCGTGAATAGTTAATGGCGCTTACCGTCCTCATCTACCTCCGCAATCATCTCCCTCAAAGTCTGTTCCACAAAGGGTTGACCCATAGCCCTCAAAATTGTGCCTACGGTCTCTGGGGTAATGTAGCCTTTGCCCTGTGCAAAACTGTCGAATGCCTTTTGCAAGACTGGAATAATGCAAATTAGAAAACGTTTTACATTTTTATTAATCTTACAAAATTCTACGCTCTTTTATAATGTACTTTGAAATTAGTTATATTTTCATTAATTTAAATTCAATGTTAAATTTAAAAAGTTGTAAATTACTGGCAATCTGCTCCTTGTCCAATTCATCACCCTGTTACAAATATAAACGAAAATAAAATCAGTAATCACTTTAGGCAATATGCTAATTTCTCCTATTACGATCGCCTGCTATTTTCAAGAAACGCTACACACTAACAACAACATAGGCAAAACCACAAATTAAATTAGTTCCTACTTACCCATGTAGTTTCATTGGAAAGTAAAAATACTGATTGACATTGTTTTTTTAAAGTAAGTCTTTAAAAAAAATTGTGAACTTACCATTTTGAATAAGTTAGTAGATCGTAAAGTTGATTACGAAGGGGGGTGAAGGAAGATACAATTTACGATTACGATTTGAGAGACCACAAAGCTCCAGACCGCCCGCAAGAAACCCAACGAATGAACGAATTTTTAATGTTGATTTCGACTTTTAGCCCTCGAGTCAATGGGAAGCCCTGTGTCTGTGTTATTTAGATGCAAATAAAATTAATGGTTCCGTAGTTTTTTTTTCGCTGTGTGTGTCTATATGCTCTCTTCTGTAGAATGTATTATTGGCAAACGGAGGTAATAGTACATAATAATATATTCCCTTAATTAAATTGTACGCCTTTTATCTTGAGGGCATATCTTATATCTTATGCCCGTAATTTATTTTCGACCCTGATATACTGACGTACACTATACAGCAGTTGCTGGGTGGTATACTAGTATACCAGTGTATACTTGGGTAGGTATAGGCACTTTTTATAATGTCAATATATAATATGTAGTAAGGTGCTCTATATTAAGATTATAATGTTGTTACTTCAGGTAGCGCAAAGAAATTCCAGGTTCCGGTCTATTCACGTACCCCTTTTCCGTTTCGGTTTCCTGATGCACCCTTCTCGTTCTCGGCTACTCCGGTACTCGGGTTTAATTTGGTTCATTTTGCATTGTTTCGTTGTATGTAGCTTCTTTAGTGTGGCCCAAATATAGCGTCAGTGAAGAATCAAAATGGCTCGTTTGCAATTAAGCTAGAATTAAAATGAGATACATTAAAATCATATTAATTGAATTAGAGCGTAAAAGTTTAATAATGTGTTTTTAAAATATTAAAAACGTTCTCCTAAGTTGCTTTTTTAAAAGCTTATAATGTTCTATTTACCTGGTTTTAAAAAGTGTAAAATGTTTTATTTACTTGGTTTTGAAAAATGTAAAAATTTCAATTTAATTGTTTTTTAAAAACGTAAAAAGTTCAATTTACGTGTTTTTGAAAACTGTAAAATGTTCATTTTACAGGTTTTTCAAAAATGCAAAACGTTCTATTTACTTAATTTCAAAAAGTGCAATATTTAATAATTTAATGTTTAGCTATTTTCAAAAAATGTAAGCGCTGCGTTCTATTTACGATAATTTACATGGTTTTTAAAAGTGCGAAATCTTCACTATTTACAAGTTTTTAAGAATGGCAAAATGTTCTATTTACACTCTTTCAAGATCACGTTTTATTCCGTTTTAACTAGCTTGTAGATAGTTCATTCTGTGTTCAGCTAAAAATGGCATTTTGATTCTTCACTTCTAGTCTATTATGCCTAATACCCGCATACCCGGGTCCTCCTCATCATGTAGATACTTATTACATTAAACATGCATAATTCATAGTGCATATTATGCCGGTACCGGTAACCGTAACCGTGACTGAAACCGTATCTCTTTAGGTTCCTGACTTTTTCTTGTTTTTTGTTTCAGAATCTGTCCTGTGTATTTTGCCTAGTTGCACTATAGTATATCATATATGTATGTATGTAGTACCGCCGCATGCTATTAACGGGACTGCATGTTATAATTTACAATGCAATACAATGTGAGATACGATGCAATAAAAAATCGGACGGAATATCTTTTCTTGGAGATGTTGAGGAGACTCGGAACAATTTATTTTTAGCTCATCTGCTCAATTCTGAATTTAAAGATATTTCCCTTGCTTAAATGTGCCTTTCATCTTTCATTATAATTTCCCTTGTGGTGGATACCTTTAGCATATAGCATAATATGATTTTTCGATGCCATGTAGTAATATTATATCCAACTATCTAGAGTATATAGTCTAGAGAATGTGCCATTTATAAATTCCGTACCGCAATAAGACCCATGTATATTATATTTTATTACCAGATTTATTCAAACTAATATAACTTCTGCTCTTTTTTGTTGTATTTTAAACAAATGGTTTTTTAAAACGTGTAATGTGCAAAGTCAATAATTTCTATGCCTACAGGTTCAATGCTGATTATGAAACAATTATTGTTTTAAAATTTAATATTTTTCATAAAGGTTACACATGCCAATATTGGACTTTAAACGACCACTTGGGAACCCAAGGTGCTGAAAAAAATTAAACTGAAACAGTATCTTTTCAACACAATACGTTTAAGGAAATGATCTATGGTCGTTTAGCAACTTATCTCGTATTGTTAGAGGCACAGCCCCAAATAGAGGAGCCGTAATCTATATGCGAGAAAACAAAAGATTTAAATGCAATAAGCATAACAATTTGAGAAATAAATCGTTTAAATTTAACGAGTCTAGAACATTTAAAGGCTATGCTTTTAAGTACATAGTAAGAGTAAAAATCAAATTTGGGAATGCTGTCAAAAATTATTTCTATTTAAATAATGCTACTTTAAGAATGCTAATATTATTACAGGTAGATTTTCACACATTTATTAGTGAAAATTTACAGCATCTTGGCATAATAATATTATTACTATTATTAATATATGGTACTTAAAGGGATAGGGATAGGCGGTAGAAGATAGCTTGATAATAGTATACATATCATATGTGAAGAACCAAAATTACCCATATCCCATTTAAGCAAGAATCAAAATGAGCTAAGTCATAAAAACAAAGGGAGAAACATGCGTAAAATGTAAATTTGGAGTTTTTGAAAAGTGCTAAATGTTCTATGTAAATGTTTTTGAAACGTGTAAAATTTCTTATTTACGTTTTTGAACCGTGCATAATGTTCTAATTCCATTTTTTTGAAAAGGTGCAAAATATTCTATTTAAATGCTCTCAAGACATATTTGAATGTTTTTGTAGATAGTTTATATTGTTTGTAGCTAAAAATGGATATGGTTCATTTTGGTTCTTCAAAGACGATTTATGTTATTTAATGTAGCTACCTTATTTACACATTATTACAAATGCAATTTCATTCACCACAAAACTTAAGTAGGGTGCTAATAGGTATATACATATTTGCTCAAAACATTTAAAATCCGGCGCTTCCGTCGAAAAATCGCCATCCTTACGGCCCCATGACCCCGCCACCCTGTCATCAGCTTAACTCGTAGCGTGCTTGCCTTTCTTTAACGCGGGATGTTATCTGTTGCGAAGTAAGTTACTGATACGTCATTTGTGAAAGATCTCTTACTAACGATAAGTATTAGATTAGTGGTGTGAATTAGTAATTATAACAGTTTATACATTTGCAATAATTTAACTCGTAAATGTTGTAGTGTGCCTTTCTAGGGCAGTACTATAGGCACATCTAAAACTGCAGTAGGGCAATGAAACGGCTTACTTCCTGTGAGTTTTCGCAAATATGAATCTAAACTGGATTTATAAATGGATGAATATTAGCACAGTTGTTCACATTTGAATACTTTTTGAGCCATTACCCATTTTTAATGTTTTTGCTTCGGATTTTGACAGCAAATATTTTCATGTAGAGTTTTATTTTTATTAGCATTAAATCCTCTTTCACAGAACTGGCAAGCAAAAGGAATCTCCCCCGTGTGACTCAGTATATCGAGGGCGAAGTATCAAAATGGTTTGCTTCCACTTTTTGCTAAAAGCAAATTGGTTTCCTTCCATTTTTGGTTAAAAGCAAAATGGTGTCCTTCCATTTTTAGCTGCAGACATCCTTTATACAGGCATTACCACACAGGGAAGTCGTATTGCATGATTTTAATGGGATGATGCATAAATGACGTCACGAAAATTAGGGGTCATCCACAAATGACGTCATGGAAATATCTCAATTTTAGGAACCCTATGATACTGTAAGGAGTACGGCGGTTGACATAGCAACCCCCAGTTTTAGTTAAGGATATTTGCAAATATCAATAACAAACATTTTAATATGCCGAGTCATCCCAATCTGTCCATTCCCAGTAGTGTAAAACTTAATGTTAATCAGAATCAAACGACCAGCCTACCGACTAACAACTCACAATAGTTTCTCGTGAAAATAAAATAAAAGTTTGATTCTCACCTACCTACTCCAATCCTATCATTTATTTATAATCATAGAAGATAATCATAAACTTCTATCAATACCACTATCAGTATCAGCAGCTTTACCAATATGTTAATGGCTATCTTCATCTTCAACATAAGATATGATCGATATCCAAGTAAACCTGTTTACACTACCTGTGATGTCATTTGTGGACGATCTCTTACCGCTGTTTTAGAACCTACCTATCCTCATATTGCCACTTTAAAATAGGTGTATGGTAATCTTTAACATGGATTTCATTAATACCTGCCAAGACTCTATTGATAATATAGTTTATAGGAGATCCCAATGATTTGATGACAAAAATAATTTTTTTGCCTTCTATCAATCAAAACAAAATTATCTGTACCTTCCGCACTTTTCACTGCATATTATTTTTATGGAATACTTAACAAAGGTACCCACACAAATATAGTTATATAACAAATAAATATAACAAAGGAGAGTGTCAAATGTCCTATATGCAAAAAATAATTGCAAACTGTACTTTCTACTCCTTTAAAGTGCAAAATGCGATATCCACAACATTAAAGTGTAAAGTATAGTATTTAAAAGTTTAAAGCTCAAGAAGCTTTACCTATCTATTAATATTTTTACATTATCAAGTCTCGTTTTCTGTAAAATTGAAATAAATGGCAAAAATGGGATAGTTGGAGCATTGTATATCGTCTGTAAAGAACTAAAACGACCCATATCCATTTCTAGCTTGAAACCAAATTCACTTTGTGCAAAAATATTATAATTTATCGTGATCCTAAAGAAACTAAATCGAACAATATGGTTGCTCTTAAAAATATGTAAATAGAACAATTTGCACTTTTGAAGGGTATGTAAATAGAACGTTTTGAAGTTTTCAAAAATTTGTAAATAGAACATTTTCAGCTATTTTAAAACATTTAAATAGAAAATGTTAGAGTGTTTCAAACCTATGTAAATAGATCATTTTACAATTTTAAGTAACACTAGCAAGCATAGCTAACTCGCTAAACTCGCCCAAAACTTAGAATGGCTTAACAACATGGTGTGCGTAATAAGTTTCGTTCGATAAAATATTTTTTCGAAAAAACAAAAAAGGCCCTAAAATGGTTTTTTAGGCCTAACTTTATTTTTTTTTAAAAACATGTTAGGCACAATTTTTGAAAATTTTGAAGAAAAAACCATTTTAAAATATTCTAAATTCAAAAACAATTAAAATTTAAAATTTTGAAATTTTTAATATTTTCAAAATTTTTAATTTAAATTGTTTTTGAATTTGGAATATCTTAAAATGGTTTTTTATTCAAAATATTCAAAAATTTTGCTTAAGATGTTTAAAAAAATAAAAAATTAGGCTTAAAAAACCATTTTAAGGCCTTTTTTGTTTTTTCGAAAAAATATTTTATCGAACGAAACTCATTATGCGCACCATATTGTTAAGTCATTCTAAGTTTTTTTAGACGTTCTTTTCGAAGAAAAATATTTCATAGAAAATATCGCTTATGGGCTGTCGATAAATTATACCTTCGAAATATATCGATTTCCATTGCGTAAATGGCTATCTTTTACATGGAATGTCATCAATATTCTATAGTAGTTCATTGACTCTATTCATGATATCATTTATGGGCGACTCCTAATGGTTTGGCGAGTTATGCTTGTAAGCTAACATCCTTTACGTAATGTTGAAGTAATCACATGAGGGTGGGTAGGTTCTAAAACAGCGGTAAGGGATCGCCCATTAATCGCATTACGGGTAGGGTAAATAGGTTTACTTGGATATCGATCATATCTCATGTTGAAGATGAAGATAGCCATTAACATATTGGTAAAGCTGCTGATACTGATAGTGGTATCATAGGGTTCCTAAAATTGAGATATTTCCATGACGTCATTTGTGGATGATCCCTAATTTTCGTGACGTCATTTATGCATCATCCCATTAAAATCATGCAATACGATTTCCCTGTGGGGTTATGCCTGTATAAAGGATGTCTGCAGCTAAAAATGGAAGGACACCATTTTGCTTTTAACCAAAAATGGAAGGAAACCAATTTGCTTTTAGCAAAAAGTGGAAGCAAACCATTTTGATACTTCACCCTCGATATGTGTGTACAAATGTGATTTGGAATAAAACTTTCTTGAACACAAATTGCATGTTAAATTTGCATTTCAAGTTTCATTCCTGTGACGAAACTTTGTATGTCTCTTCAAGGTCGCTACTGAAGATGCTGAATAGTCACACTCAAGACATTTGAATGGTTTCTCCCGGGTGTGGGTGAATATGTGGCGATTTACGTCTCGTTGAGAACTAAATTTGTAGGTGCACAAATTACAAGAAAATGGCTTCTGCCCAAAGTGTTGTCTTAAATGTTCTCTCAAGTGTCCCGCATCCCAAGACGCGAATTTGCAGAGATGACACTTGTGTCTTTTGTTTTCTTCCAGCCACTTTGCATCACTATGTTTGGGATTCTTTCTGCAGAATATCTCGTGTCTATTCTTGTCGGGCGATCGCATAAATCCCTTCGTACAAAATAAGCAGGTGTAGGATTTATCACCTTGGTGTGTTAGCAAATGCGAGTTTAAATATTCACGAGTTAATCCCTTGTAGCCACACTGAGTACATCTGAATGGTCGTTCGTCTGTGTGAGTTCTCAAGTGACGTGCTAAATGGTATTGATTATTTGTAGTATATTTGCATAAATGACAAGTAAATGGTTTTTCATCCGAATGAATTCGTAAATGGACTGTTAAAGAATTTCGTCTCGCTCCCGAATAATTGCACAAATGACATTTAAACTGTTTTGTAATTTTTTCAGTTTTAGTATTTCGTCTGTTTTGGACGGGTATTTGAATTTTTGTCTGTTTGTTATGGCAAGAGTTTGGCCACAATTTTGTTTTGACACTTTCTGACTTAAGTTTTGTGGCACGCGTATTAAAGTCTACTTTTAGTTTCAAAAGTCGTATTTGAACTTTCTTTCTGATTCCAAACTGAAGGAGAAGTTGTAAATCCTTATTGGGAGTAGTAATATGACTTAGTCGTACAGGTTTCATGATATGTTCTATATATCAAGAAGAAGTTATTTTTTGCACATATAATTTGTTTTATTTACCTACGTTGTTTAATATTTAAGCACTGTTAATTTCACACAGATTTTAAAATAATTGATGCAACAGACATGAGGGAGCAACATCAATCACTCAGACTCAGCTGATTCATGTAGTGTAAAATTAATTCAAAATTGGCGCTCATTTGAATGTGAGGAATATTATTGTGATAAAGGAGTCAGTAAGCCTCCTTACCTGACTGAAGAACTCAAAATGACTCATTTAATAAATACATACCCATAATTTATTACTTTACTTATAGGATTCATTCTAGGTTCTGATTATGTGTATCACTAAGCTGCTATCTATATTACTGGTTTGGCTTCTCTATTAACACGATCATACATATGTATAAGATGCGGAGAGGCTCATTGACAGCTGACAGATTTGCCTATTGCTACTGTGTAGTTATCTTATTGACATTATTTTATTATACACAACGAATTCTTTGGAAAAACCCCTTTGGATTAAATTTCAATTTTGTTTTAGACTACAATAATTCCAATATTTTAATGGAACTGAGAACTGCCCTTACCTAGATACTTTACTACAAAACTTGTAGTTGTTAATAATAATAATAATAATAATAATAATTTATTCATTGAGTCGATTTAGCCTTAGCCCATACAACATTGTTAAGTTTTTACAAAGTGGTTATTTACAAAATGGATCAAAAGATCCTTGGTAATTAATAATAGCTTTTCAGTAAACCGTTTTTTGCGTTTAGTTATTATTTATCTTCATATATTCTAAATTTCATTATTTAAATAAAAATTAATTTATTTGTAATCTAAAATCTCTTTTTTGATTTAGTTTCGTGACCGTGTTTTCCCTTTGTAACAAATTAAATCTTTAATAATAATTATTGTTAATGGTTTGCGGGGGCCCAGGAAAGCTTATTCTTGGATATTGTATGTGAAGAACCAAAATGAGGCATTTCCAATTTATACTAGAATTATAATGAGCTATGTCAAAAAACACAGTTAAGATACATGCTAAGAATGCTAATCACGAGTTTATAAAATGAGCAAATTGTTCTATTTTCATGTTTTTTAAAATGTCAAAATAATGTATGTACATACATGTTTTATGAAAGTGCAAAATATTCTATTTATCTGTTTTTTGAAAAACGCACAAGGTTCTATTTACATGCAAACAAATGATTTAATAGTAATAAGTAAATGAAAACTAAATAAAAATGATGATTCTTATTTGTTTTTTATTAACAAATTCGCAACATTTTCATGTGGATATATTAACTACCTATTTACATGATTTACTAAAATTTTCACAATTTTAAAACACCTGATCAATTTCAACGTGCTATATACCATTCGTTAGGAATAACTAGTAGATTCCAAATAACAGAATGTGGAAAATTTATCGACAAAGGTTTGGCCATTTTGTTATTAGGAAAATGTTACTTTTTATAAAAATTTCGCCTCAAAAGTGTTGTATGGGCCAGAAGCTTAAAACAAAAATATCGTTTAAAACAGTTTTAAGGGCTTTTAAATTGATATATTATTTGGTAAAATGAGCCATTTTTGAAAAAAAAAATATATTCAAGTTTGTTTTAACTACATTAAAAATATAATCACGATTTTGCTAGTAACAAGTTAATTACATTTGCGTAGTCATTCAGGTTTAAATGGTAGATCGTTTATGTGCACCCTTATTTAGTAACTGGTTAAAATGTTGTTTTTTAGATTTGGCAAGAAAAAAATGTATTTATTACAGGGATGGTCCATAAATGATGTCATTCACATTAGCAATCTTTTACGACCACCTTACTGATTGCAGATTGCCGATTACATATTAATATGCATGATAAATTTGTTTTCGGCTGCCATCTCTAAACAGCTGCCCAGCAATAATATCTAACACCAGTCCAATCAGTGCAATGGCATAAAGATCAGTCAGCATTTTCTTTTTACCTAAAAATGGATCAACAAATCGTCTTTAAACCCAAAATGAGGATACACTTAATTTGTGAATACAATGATTACGTATTGTAAAGGACATGAGAACAATTTCTAATCAAAATGGCTATCTGTAACAGGGAAAGTCATCAGTTGCAAAGTACCTAACTAATGACGTCATTCGTGGACCATCGCTTCATAGAATATCAGAATGATGACGTGAAATGTGTCTTTCTAAAATGGATTTGGCAATTTGGCTACGCATCAGTAATTGCAGTGCGAACACTTAAAAGGTTTGTGATCTGTATGTTGTTGTTGTGAGTGGTTTCTCAAGTTCGAAATATAAGAAGACTTGTAACTACACTGGGAGCAATGAAATGGTTTAATTTCTCTGTGAACTGTCGAATGTACATCTAACCTGGATTTATAAATGGTTGAAAATTGACACAGTTCACATTTGAATACTTTTTGCGCCTCTATCCAATTTTTATCTTTCTGCTTTGGATTTTTTTGACAAGTTTCATGTAGATTCTTGTTCCCATTCACATTGAATCCTCTTTCACAGAACTGACAAACGAAAATAGTCTCCCCCGTGTGACTCAATATGTGATATGTGTGTGTACACACTTTTTTTATAATAAAATTTTCTTGGACACAAATTGCAAAGAAAATTTGCATTTGGTATTTCATTACTGTGACAAATCTTTGTGTGACTATTTAAGTTCGAACTTGAAGCTCCAGAGTAGTCACAATGAAGAAATTTGAATGGTTTTTCGCGGATATTCGTTCTTATGTGGCAGGTGAGATCTCCATGACTGGAAGACCTGTACGTGCAAAAATTGCACGCAAATGGCTCCTGCCCAAAATGCCGCCTTAAATGACCTTTCAAATGTCCAGCGTCCCAAGATGTAAAAGTACAGAGATGACACTTGTGCCTTTTGTTTTCGTCCATCCACTTTGCATCACTATGCCCTGGATTTTTCCTACACCTTTTCTCATGCTTACTTTTGTAGAGAGTACGAATAAATCGTTTTGCACAAAATTGGCAGGTGTAGGATTTATCACTTTGGTGGGCTAGCAAGTGCTTGTTTAAAAACTTGACAAGGGAAACCCCTTGGGAAAACATTTGAATGGTATTTCATCCAAATGAATTCTCCAATGGGATTTTAAATAGTTTAGTTTTGCTTCAGAATAATGACCTAAATGACATTTAAACTGTGTACTCGTAATTTCTGGAGTTTGAGTACGTCGTCGGTTTTGGACGGGTATTTGAATTTTGGTTGGTCTATTATAGCAAGATTTTGACTTAAATTTTGTTTTAACACTTCTTGTTGACGTAAGTTTGTTGACACGTTTATTATTAACGTCTACTTTTAGTTTCACGAGTCGAATTACAACTTTCTGGCTGATTCCAAACTGAACTAGAAATTTTACACCGTTAGTAAAAAGAGTAGGACACCTTTGCAAAAGTTCCAATATATTTTCTTTACTGCCTACAGAATAAATTGTCCTTTTTTCAAATATAAGTAAATAGGTAGTTTAATATTTAATAACTGTTAAGGTTTACATATTTTAAAATAAATAATGATGCAAACCACATGAGAATCATCACTTACCTGATTCATTTTAGTCAGTGTAAAATAAATTATAATTTTCCGCTTAATTTAAATAGGCTCACGTACAATTATATGTAAGCAAAATCTGTAGCACTGGCAGTGAAATAGTTTTTATTTGTTTGTATGCAAACTTCGTCCTTGGCTCATTGACAGATAAGCCCTTGCCACTGTACTTTTCCTATTTCAGGAAAGGAGGTTGCTCCCTTTTCCTATTTCGTTTCTATTCCAAACTCCCAGCAGTATTATACTATCAACAAATTCTATGTAAAAATTACTTCAAAAATTGAACTTCAGATTTTTCTACTCTACGATGGGTCCCAAGTTTTAATGGATTTAAGAACTGACCTTATACCATAATATAATCTTATACATTATTATTAATTACTGTGGTACTGTCAAGACGTCTGATTAATTCCCATACCTTCTTCCAACTCTTAAATTGTGGTGCTTACATCTTAAATACAGTATCACTGGACTGTTTATTAATACTTTTACAATTTGGGCATATGCCTCAGTAATACAAAATTTAAATCTGACAGCACGCTATAACTATGTACTTACTCATTAGTAAAAAATTACAGAATCTTGGAATATTAAAATTATTGTGTTGTACTTTCAAGCATATGGATGGGTGGCAGAAGACCGCTTTAATAATAATTGGCATGTTTAACTAAATGTAACATCTTAATTAAAATTATTACAGGAGTGATTTCATTCACTGCACAAGTTAGCTGTTGTACGCACGTGTATATTTTTGCTTTATTAAAACAAAACAATACACGTTATTGTGTCAAATTACACTGAACTCTAAAATAAATCCTCATTTTTAGGACCCCATAAGCCGCCCTGTCATCAGCTATAAGCAATTCCGCAAATGGCTATAATACACGCGAGAGGAATTTCATCAGTTGAGAAGTACTTTACTCATGACGTCATGCGTGGTCAATCCCTTAATTATTAT
This sequence comes from Dicyrtomina minuta, assembly GCA_949802685.1. NCBI lineage: Eukaryota > Metazoa > Arthropoda > Collembola > Symphypleona > Dicyrtomidae > Dicyrtomina > Dicyrtomina minuta. The sequence goes on along the minus strand of OX461808.1, from coordinate 96,205,227 downwards.
TACAATGGTGCGTAGGCGATCCCTTAGAGTGTATATTAAAATTGTGGCTCGAAATGTCTTTTTAAAATGGAGCTGGTCACACATCCGTAATTGCAGTGGGAAAACTTAAAAGGATTGTGCTCTGCATGTTGTCTTTGTGAGTGATTTCTCGAGTTCGAACTAGTAGTAGATATGAAACTGCATTGAGAGCAATGAAACGGCTTACTTCCTGTGTGTCTCCGCAAATGCGTACTTAAACTGGCTTTATGAATGGACGAATATTGACACAGTTCACATTTGAATACATTTTGCTCCTCAACCCAATTTTTATCTTTCTGCTTTGGATTCTTTCGGAAAATTTTTTCATGTAGATTTTTACTTTTATTTTCATTGAATTCTCTTCTACAGAACTGACATGCGGCATGGGTCTCCCCGTGTGACTCAATATGTGTCTGTACAAAGTTGATTTATAATAAAATTTTCTTGGACACAAATTGCAAAGAAAAGTTTTATTTCGCACTTCATTACTGTGACGAATCTTTGTATGTCTATTCAAGTGGCCCAGTAAAGATGCTGAATAGTCACACTGAAGACATTTGAATGGTTTCTCTCGGGTGTGAGTGAATATGTGGCGATTTAAGTCTCCTTGAGAACTGCATTTGTAAGTGCAAAAATTACATGCAAATGGCTTCTGTCCAAAATGTGTTCTCAAATGAACTGTCAAGTCTTTCGCATCCCAGGACACGAATTTGCAGAGATGACACTTGTGTCCTTTGTTTTCATCCAGCCACTTTGCATCACTATGCTTTGGATTCTGTCTACACCTTTTCTCATACGCAGTTTTGTTGGAAGCAGTACTAAATCTCTTTGCACAAAATTGGCAGGTGTGGGATTTACCTCTACTGTGGATTAGTATGTGTCTGTCTAAATAACTACGAGTTAATCCCTTGTAGCCACACAGAGTACATTTGAATGGTCGTTCATCTGAGTGAGTTCTTAAATGAGCTGTTAAATAATATGATTTGGCTCCCGAATAATTGCACAAGTGACATTTATTTATTTATTTTCTTATAGACAGACACACAATGGGTCCAGAATAGCTTATAAACAAACAAAAAGAATAGTTATACGTAACATCAATTAATAGTACTAGCGAATCAATGGTTCGAGGTTATATCCTCGGTCAATAAACATAGTAATAATAGAGAGAGAACAAGGACAAAATATATTAACTAGAGTAAAACTAATTCAATAAGATTCCACAGCACAATTTCTATGATCAGCTGATCTAACAGGAGAGCCCAGGACTTGGCTGAGATTGAACAGATGAGTTAAGACAGATTTAAGGCAGGGAGACATAGGTATGACTGACTAAAGATGGAAGAGTTATAAATGTTGTAGATAATTGAGTTGTCTGAGGTCGAAATTCTTCGTAGAAGAGAATCTTTTGCAAGCTTGCGGACTTCAATTAACGACCCGACTCTGTTTTCTCTAAACATATCAGTGGCACTGCAGTCCCGTCGGAGCCCAAAAATGATTCTGAACGAATCATTATAGGCCACTGTGATACGATTTTTGGCAACTCCTTTGATGTCCCAGAGGCTGCAGCAATAAATAGTGGAGAGGAAGGTTCGGAACAGATATCTTTTAACTTCCAAATTGCAGCGCTTAAACCTGGCTTTGATCATGTTAGCGCGCTTATACAGGTCACTAACTCTCTTCCCAATTTCATCCGCGTCAGAGCATACATCACTCCAATGATATCGAGATGTTGCTATTTCGTATCCCAAGTATCTAACACAGGTCTCCGGTACCAGATTAACACCTTTAAAATTGACTTTGATCACTGGTTCCCAGCGGTTGTGGCAGGCAGGGAGATAAACCTGAAGGTGGGTTTTAGAGGGATTAAAAGCCAGATTATGAGACTCGGCAAATTCTTCACAGACATAAAGCAAACGATTCATGGCTTGTAACGTAGTTGAAAGAAGACAGACATCGTCAGCATAGATTATGTTGTTTACTATAACATCTTCAATTCTGCAGCCAACGGATTCGTTGATTAGGGCCAGGCATAGAGTGTCCATGTATACGGCGAAGAAGTAGGGGGAGAGGATGCCTCCTTGTCTTACCCCTTTTCTTACAGGAAATGAGTCACTGATGGTAGAACCCCAATGAATGGAGAAAAGTTGGTGATGGAACCAGAAGGCAATCAGGTGGATTATGCACTCGGGTAACCCTCTTTCTGACAGTTTCTGAATTAAGATACTGTGGTCCACATTGTCAAATGCTTTGGATGCATCAAGGAAGCATATGAACAGCGGGGTGCGTTTTCTTTTGTAGAAATTAATAATCTGTTTCAGGGTAAAAATGCAGAGCTCACATCCCAGCTTCTTTTTGAAACCAAACTGATTGGAATTCGTGGCAAGGAGGTGCGAGTACTGACACAGTATTAGCTTTTCCAAAATTTTAGACAGAAGCGTAGCTATAGCAATGGGACGATAATTGTCCTTTTTGGACGGATCAAGACCCTTCTTCTTCAGGATCGGAACAAGGTTGACCAGCATTAATGAGGAGGGAATCGTTGAGTGAGAGACCATGGAGTTAAAGATAGAACTTATTAGTTCAATGAGATCCTGATGAGCATATTTTAGATGCTCGACTTTTATGCAGTCATGGCCCGAGGCTTTTCCATTTTTCATATTTTTAATTATAAGCCGAATTTGGGAAGGAGCAAACACTGTGCTAACTTTAGACTTATTCAATGACAGTAGGCTGGTAGCAGGTTGGGCAGTGTCACTAGGGGTGAAAAGAGTTTGAAAGTGATTTTTCCACAGCTCTGCTATTTTAACTTCACCTTCCGCTTCCTCCAATCTGCTGGCAGGACCAGAAGGTTTACATTTGTTCAATTTCTTGGCTTCCTGCCAGAATTTAGGAAAGTCTTTTGAGTTATGGGACAGCGCAAAGGTCTCCGCTTGCTCCATTTTAAAGTGCCTGTTTTTCTCCCGGAGAGTGCGCTTAAATACTTTTTTTGCATGCTTCAAGGCGAGAAGTGTTTCACTGTGAACTTTGCCCTCCCTGAGCCAAGTGGAGTACAGATCTTTATATTTCTTGTAAGAGTCTTGGACAGATGAAGACCATCCAAGCACCCTCTTAGCTGTCTGACGAGTGGAGGCCCCCATGTAGGAGTCAATGGATTGAAGCCCACTAATAAGATGGTCATAAGCCGTGTGTATGGATGAAACATGATTACACGTCATTTTACAGAACCGCTTCTGGCAGATTTCAGCTTCCGACAAGTTAGGGCTGATGCTACGTGCCAGGATTCTGGTGAGCTCTAAATATTTCAAGAGCGTGTCAGGCCCAGCTTTATTCCACTTAATGGTAGGTCTTACTGGGTTAGCTACACTGTGTTTAGGGCGTGAGGCAGTCGCAGGAGTAATCGCTGGGGCGGGGCTGGCTCCTGGGATATCAACGGTTGCTAAGAGACAGGAGTGATCACTAGGGGTATAGTGGATGATGCTCACTTGCGATGAGTTGGCCAGGAGTTCACTGCAAGCAATGTGGTCAAGCCAGGAGGAACATGAGTTAATGTCACTTAAGTAGGTATGGGTACCATGGCTGAGTTGCTCAACATCAATAAACGTCAGCCCCATCTCAGCGGCTGTGACTTTCAAATCGGTGAACTTCTTAGAAAAAGAATGTATATTATAATCACCTGCAATTATAAAATGGTCACTATCACAGCACTCAATGAAGGAGGAGAGAGAACCAATTAGTAGATCTTGATCGTCGGACTTGTCCGCACACGGAAAATAGCAGTTGACTATAATGATTTTGACATTGTTTACCACGAAAGAGATTGCGCTGAGTCGATTATTGTGTAGGTTAATGGGGGCAACAGAGCCATGTAGACTATTGTTCCACAGAATGCAAATGCCGCCGTGCGGCCGGCCTACTAATTTGGCCCCAGCCTCCATGGAGGAGATATTATAGCAGTCAAAATTTGGAAGGGCATTTCTTACGATATTTGACTCAAACTCATGCAGCCAAGTTTCTTGCAGTAGAATAATGTCACAATGCATAAGATATTTACTTATCCAATCATGATTTGACTTGAAACCTTGACAATTCCAAGTAGCTATAGACAGTTTATTCATAACTTGGAGTCGATGCCTGAGGCAATTACGCTCACCGTGTCACTGCCGCAAGGGCTGTCATTGAGGTTGGGGAGATCAACCTTAGTGTGGTCCTGTTGAGTAGTATGTCTTGGGGGGAGGTGAATCCACTTTGACACTGATATGCCCTTGGGCCACAGATCTGAGTTGTACAGACGTGATGCCTGTAGTGAGGTATAGAATGACACATGAAATGACGAAAAGTTTTGATGGTCGGAACGTGGATTTAGCTTAGTGACTCGAATGTCGTCGAGTTTTTTTCCTTGCAGGATTTTCTCCACAGTTTCACACTCAACATCTTTCTTGAAGCGAGACAATAGAAAGTGGAATCTGCGTTTTTTTGGCACAGCCACTAGTTCACCGAAAGCCAACGAGGTATCAGAATCGGACTCAGGCTGACTGCCCACAAATGCTGGTCTTCTTTTTGTTGGAGGCTTTAAAATTTTATTCAAAATGTTTAGTAATTTCTTCGGTTTTAGTGTTTTGCCTGTTTTGAACGGGTGATTGAATTTTGATTGGTGTGTTATGGCAAGGTTTTGGCTTAAATTTTTTGTTGCCACTTTCTGACCTAAGTTTTGTGAAAAGAATATTAAAGTCTACTTGTAGTTTGACGAGTCGTATTTGAACTTTTTGACTTATTCCAAACTGAGCGAGAAGTTGCAAATCGTTAGTAGGAGCAGTCGGACACCGCCCTAAAGGTTTCATGATGGGTTCTACAGTTCTAACAAGAATATTTGCTTTTTGGCATATTTAATTAGGTAGGTTGTTTAATATTTTACTATTGTTAAGGTTACACATATTTGAAAATAATTGATGCAAAACCCGTAAGCATAGGCAACATCACACAACTGAATTGAACTGACTGACTCATTTCAGTCAGTCTAAAATAAATTATAATTTCCCGCCTAATTCAATGCAACATTCCTATCTAGACTTATTCACTTATATGTACGTTTAAGTAAACAAACTTAGGAGCAGGAGCTGGCGCTGGCTGGCAGTGATATATTAATTTTATTTGTTTGCATGGAAACTTTATCCTTGGCAACTAACTAACACTTGCACTGGCATTGAGCTTTTACATCACTGTTTACAATTGAATTTATTGAATTATGGTAAATACAATAAGTAGTTTATACAAAGAAAATTTTAAAAAGTTGAGACTTTGGTATTGAATGTGGTGCATAAAAACCAATTTTAAAATGTAAGAATTACAAGAGTCATGAAATTTTGAAAATATAAAAAATTTCGTTTTTTCCCCTAAAATATGAAGTAGGTACCTACATTTACTTTCGAAATACAGCTCACACTGAAGAAACTATGAGATGCGGTAGGTTTTACTATAACTGCCCCATGAAACTGAGTTTAAAATTTCCAACCATTTTTTAAAATTTTATTGCGCTGCAGCTACTACAATTTGTTTTGTAATTTTTAATAAAATTAGAAATTCTGCGCATCATAACAAATATCTAGAAAGGAATTTTTGGGGTTTACATGAATCCAGAAATTTTGATTTGGTTTTCGAAAGCGGTTAATTTTTGAATTTAGTGATACACTGTAATTTTTTCAATTTGCAATGCAAAATTTTCAACAGAAATAATGCAAAATTATCCTAACTGTATTTTATGTTAGTAATAATTGATAAAACCTGTAAATTCAAACAAAAGTTGAATGTAAGTAAGACCTTGATTTCACTACACGATTTAACTATTATTAACTCTAACAACAGTTAGCTGACTACTATTTTTTACGTGAAATGTGAACTAACAATGGTTAAACTCTTAACAATGATTAGTTTTTATCGATGGTTAAAATCGATAATTAGCGTTAACCATTGATAGCTACACCTGTGAAATCGCACTAACAATGGTTAAGCTATAATTTTTTTAGAGGCATCCTTGAAAACCTGGCGCGTTGCATGCATTCAACCTGTCAAACTCGGAAAATAGTAAGCTTATTGGTGAAAACGGAAATGAACTACCTGATTTTCTTCCATCACTCATTCTCATAAGTTTTCATAAATTTTCTCAATCATACTTCGTATTCCTAAAATACAACGCCCGCAGTTACGGTCGCTGTAAAAATATTAAATTCACATTCGTTTTACGTTTCATTTTTAGTTTCATTACTTAAACTACTAATAATGGAAAATGCATCGGCTAAATCTCGTGAGGATAATTGGACAAAAGACCAAATTGTGGAGTTAATTACACTCGCAAGTAGCACGGAGTGGCAGGAAAAATTTTCGAAAGGAAAAAAATCCCATAATGTTGTCTGGTCAGAACTTGTTGGACTGCTTTCAAGAAAATGTGACGGTAAAAGTGCGAAAATCAAGTGGGATGGAATAAAAAAAGAATATCGTAACATCAAAAAGTAAGTCTATTAGCTATTATTCTCGTTTAAAGTTTTATTCAGTTATAAATGTGATAGTAATGGGTAATAGCAGGGACATGTGTAAAGTAATGGTACATACAAAAACTACTGTTATTTACAAATGGATATTTCGTTACATTCAACAAAAGCTTGAAAACTGGCGATGCCTGCCCACCCTGGCCCTACTGGGCATTGATGAAACGTTATATGGAGCCACGGCCAATGGAAAATAACCATTTAGTTATTGACAGCATTACTTTTTTGTAAGTTATATTTACTATGGTAATGGAAATACTGTTAATTACTGTAGATAATGTTTTAGCCATTTATAGGATGAAATTTACGCATTTAAGTAAATACAAAGAGCAAGCTAGTTGATTTATAGTTTTAAAATATTTAAATGTACCAATACATCAAAAGTGCTGCTACATAGGTATTTTGTAAACTAAAATTAATTAATTGTGATACGTGTAAATAGTTTTTGATATTTTGTTCATAGACAAGATCCAAGTAGTGACGCCGATGATCATTCTAGTCATGGTGAAATTCCTACTACCTCAGGCGCGGCCATCGATGCGGAAGAAACGGATAGTGGATCGTCAACGAGTAACGAAACGATTAACGTACATCGCGAAACTCCTCGTGTGCAACGGAAACGGAAAGGTGAAGATTTTGAATCATCCTTTAAAAAGTTTATCGAAGATCAGCAAGTAGAAGCAGACGAAAATCGTCAAATTAATAGCTAGCTAATAACCTTGTTAGGCACTCTTATCACTACTCTTCAAAATCAAAATTCAGCGCCTATTACCACAGTGCTATTAAAAAATCCACGTGAACAGTAATAATATGCATTTAAGTCAGTTTTCGGTTTAGTTATAATAACATTGCTGTTTATTAGTAGGTTTTTAGTAAAATTGCCACAAATTAAATAGCTTTCATAACATATATGTAAACTTTAATAATTATCGGTATACTAGTCAGTTTTTTGAAACTTTTTAAAATTATTTAAGTATTTGTTACTTATACACTGATGAACTGAATAAAAATAATTTTTGTAGTTTTCATAAAATCAATATTATAATACGTTCTAAATTATAAATGCTTTATCTTTTATTTTATGTGGACCTTAAATGCTATTGATTAAATTAGACACCGCTGCATCAACTTCTCCTAGCTCAAACCTACTTACGCCATCGTTAAATAACATATTAGCTAGTTTGTCTCTTTTTTCGGTTGCAGAAGAATTGAAATCTCGTGCGATTGTGTTTGTGGGATTTGGAAATTCCTGCATGTGCTGAATGTACTCCGACATCCAAAGTGGATTAATTTCATCTTTAAGTTCTTCGCATATGTTATGAAGTATGCAGCATGACATAATTATCATTGGCATATCTTATGTTTTCAGATCGCATTGTTTCATCCGAATTCGCTACCTAGTTAAACACAATAGTCACAATAATTTATTAAGCAGTTAATTCCTACCTATCTACATAATTTACCGGATTTTTGAAAATTCTGCAATACTCGACCGATTTCATCGAGCCATATATCATTGAAAAGCTAATCGCCAGTAGAATTCAAATTTAGGAACCAGCCTCCATTATAACAAAACGTTTTTAAAATAACAGTCTTTTAATTTTTAAATGCCGCCAAAAATGTGTTGTATAGATCACAATCAAAAAACGAAAAAAAGATCCCTGCTTATTTTTAAAGAGCTTTCCAATGATATATCACTCGACACAATCCGTTAAAATTTTTTAATTTGCAATTATGTTATTTCAAAACCATTTAAAAACTAATAACAATCGTGCGTGCACACTAACGTATTCACATTTGCCAAATTGTTACCGTTCGAATAATATAACAAGTTAGTTTATTTTCATTGACTAACCGGTCGAAATATTCATTTAATACAATATTTAATGTTTTAGCAGGAAATTCAAAAATTGGAATTTTGAATTTTTGGTTGCATTACAGAAATTAATTATAAATAACAACCAACAACACATTGTGCAGCCTTATTGCTTCCCTTAATTTAAAACCTGTAAATTGAATCCAAAATTGGGCGGCAAATTCAAAATGCCTAATTTTGCTGTTAACGCCGCCATAAAACAAGGGCGCTAGCCCTTGTTGGTCATGGATGACTTCTTGGTCATGGATGACTTCTTGGTCATGGATGACTTCTTGGTCATGGATGACTTCTTGGTCATGGATGACTTCTTGGTCATGGATGACTTCTTGGTCATGGATGACTTCTTGGTCATGGATGACTTCTTGGTCTTGGATGACTTCTTGGTCATGGATGACTTCTTGGTCATGGATGACTTCTTGGTCATGGATGACTTCTTGGTCATGGATGACTTCTTGGTCATGGATGACTTCTTGGTCATGGATGACTTCTTGGTCATGGATGACTTCTTGGTCATGGATGACTTCTTGGTCATGGATGACTTCTTGGTCATGGATGACTTCTTGGTCATGGATGACTTCTTGGTCATGGATGAATTCTTGGTCATGGATGACTTCTTGGTCATGGATGACTTCTTGGTCATGGATGACTTCTTGGTGATGGATGACTTCTTGGTCATGGATAACTTCTTGGTCATGGATGACTTCTTGGTCATGGATGACTTCTTGGTCATGGATGACTTCTTGGTCATGGATGAATTCTTAGTCATGGATGACTTCTTGGTCATGGATGACTTCTTGGTCATGGATGACTTCTTGGTCATGGATGACTTCTTGGTCATGGATGACTTCTTGGTCATGGATGACTTCTTGGTCTTGGATGACTTCTTGGTCATGGATGACTTCTTGGTCATGGATGACTTCTTGGTCATGGATGACTTCTTGGTCATGGATGACTTCTTGGTCATGGATGACTTCTTGGTCATGGATGACTTCTTGGTCATGGATGACTTCTTGGTCATGGATGACTTCTTGGTCATGGATGACTTCTTGGTCATGGATGACTTCTTGGTCATGGATGACTTCTTGGTCATGGATGACTTCTTGGTCATGGATGACTTCTTGGTCATGGATGACTTTTTGGTCATGGATGACTTCTTGGTCATGGATGACTTCTTGGTCATGGATGACTTCTTGGTAATGGATGACTTCTTGGTCATGGATGACTTCTTGGTCATGGATGACTTCTTGGTCATGGATGACTTCCTGGTCATGGATGACTTCTTGGTCATGGATGACTTCTTAGTTTAAATTAAATAATTAATAGTGCAGCACCAATCGCTTTTTCACTAAATTATTTAAGGAGCCGCTTAAGAGCCCATAAGTCACGTATTAATGTTTTAACTTTTATTTGCAGCTCCTTTCTTCCCCTTTTTTTTTCTTCTTATCAGATTGTCCACTGCTTTGAATCTCCTTGATTGATATCGTCATTATTTGTTTTATTTTTATTCTTTTTTTTCTTACTTTTAACGCTCACGCTACCCTTGGAATTTGGAACTGTAACATAACCAATTAAATACACACATACTCTCAAATAAAAAGTTTATGTACAGTACAACGAATTTTTAAATACAAATTCAAAATTGTTCCTACCTATCTACATAATTTACCGGATTTTTGAAAATTCTGCAATACTAGACCGATTTCATCGAGCCATATATCATTGGAAAGCTAATCGCCAGTAGAATTCAAAATTTAGGAACGGGCCTCCATTATAACAAAACGTTTTTAAAATAACGGTCTTTTAATTTTTAAATGCCACCAAAAATGTGTTGCATGGGTCACAAGCAAAAAACGAAAAAAAGGTCCCTGCTTATTTTTGAAGAGCTTTCCTATGATATATCACTTGACACAATCCGTTAAATTTTTTTAATTTGCAATTATGTGATTTCGAAACCATTTAAAAACTAATAAGAATCGTGCGTGCACACTAAGGTATTCACATTTGCCAAATTGTTACCGTTCGAATAATATATCAAGTTAGTTGATTTTCATTGAGTAACCGGTCGAAATCTTCATTTAACACTATTTTTACAACTTAAGCGGGAAATTCAAACATTGGAATTTACATATGGTAATTGCACATATTATGTACTACCACTATTGGTAACGTAAAGATGCAGTTCAAAATAGTGATGAAATAAAATTACACTCGCTCCACGCCGTCCACTGCATACCGATTTTAGCATTAAAGAGTAATACCCCATATTACTGTTAAGGCTACCAAAAAACAAGGGCTTTAGGCCTTGTTTTTTAATGTATATATATTACTGAATTCCATTGCACACGCTATCAAATAAGTCATCGAAATGATATCATATAAGTTACCGAAATAGCTATTAATTTACCCACCTAGCCTTCAACCTTCCAAACGCACATTCCACAACCATTCGTGCTCTTGATAGGCGATTATTGAAATGAAACTGCTTAGGTGTAAGTCCGCGGTGCTCTGGGTATGGCTTCATCATTGATTCGGTAGAAGCAAAAGCTGAATCACCAATTATGTGGTAATTTTTATTCTCAGAAAATAATTAGGCTTGTATCTCCTCGTTTGACAAAGATGAATTGGTGTAAACTGAACTATCTGAATTTTTTCTTTAAACAAATGAAATCAAATATTTCAAATAATTCAATATTGATTATTCATAACAGGTTTATAAATACATTCCTAATCATTTGTTTAATTTCAAACAAAGTACCTGCTGCCCCAGCACAAACATAGCGAAACATGTATTTGTGGTCGACTAGTGCCAATCCATGCATCGATTTCCAACCTTTGTAGTTATAATAGTCTATAGGGCAATATGATGGCGAGAGAATTGGAAAGTGGGTTCAATCACAAGCACCTATACATCCTGGACAGTTCCATCGAGCATGAAATCCGGCTACAACCTCTTCAAGATCAGTATCCACGGTTGGAAGCTGGATTTTTTGTTGTCCAAGAATTTTGCATATAGCTTTAAAAACATCTGTGCAAGAGTAAACACGTTCTTACATAAATTAATTGAAAAAGCAAGAATTATGTATTGAAATGCAATAATAAAACGCTAAGTTAATTAAAACAATAATGAACCTTTAAGAACAGGCCCGACGGTAGATTTCCCTATTCCATAAGCAGTCGAAATGGTATCGTAGTCGGCTCCAGACTTTAGACAGTGTAAAGCAATTGCTAACCGCTTGTCAACAGGGATTGAAGATCGCATTTTCGTATTTTGACGTTTAATGTGAGGCGTGAGCACATCCACAAGATAATTAAACGTGCTTCTCTCAACTCTGTATTTAGACTTGAACCTGGCACTGTCCATAACAGGTACAGATAGTTCCCAGAAATTGCTGTTCATCTCAAAAGCCCATACTGTCTTTTTTCTAATAATTATAATAGCAACCGTGTTGCAAATTACAACTTCTATGTGGAAAACTAGACATGTAACTTTTACATAAACTTTTACTTTGGAAAAGATCATAATTACATATGATTTACATTTACGGTTTCCGCTTTTGCTGTTGATAGTAGAATCCTAACACTTAAGCAGTATGAAGCCTTTTGTTGTGCCTCCGCTTTTTAATTAAATTGATTAATATTAAAACAGCTGCAATGGTTTTGAAGTGTGATAACTGATCCATTCTTATTTGTATAATAATTAATTTTTAAGCAGGCAGAGAATTTTTCAGATCAGTTTTTAAAAGTAGTAGATTACGCGAGCGTGGAAATCTATCAATGGTTAGTGAGCTAAGTGAAATCGCACTAACCACTGATTTGTTGACAACTGACAACTCGGTCTTACTTACTGCAAATATGCAGTGAAATGGCATCGCTAACAATTGTTAGTGTAGCAATTGTTAAAGTCGCTAGTGAAATCAAGGTCTAAGGAATGTAACAAACTTATTTATCTACATAATAGCAGTCACGATTTAAAAAACAAATGTTTACCACAGATTATCGCTTGTGCAAAATAACCGCGTTTGCAGTAAACTTAATACATTTTCTAGGTAAACACTGAACTGGTATGACTGCTTACAGTATTATTAAATCCATTCGTGCAAAGCAGGCAGGTGTAGTATTTATTACCTCTGTGGGTTAGCAAGTGCGGTTTTTAAATAATCACAATTAGATTAATCAAAATTCGACATACAAGTAAAATAAAACGGTAATAAAGTATAGTAAGTAAGTTAGTTAAATCTTGCAATTCATTCACTGATTTTATTATTGATGCCTAAATAGGTGTTGTCTTTTTTTGAGTTTTTGGTTTTTGCTTTTTTGTAAGTAGATTTAAATACTTTTTTTTTAAAACTCGTTTCCAATTCGACTTTAATTAATAGTTTCAACAGTCAAATGTAATTGGAAAATGGTAATGATTATATAATTAGACGTACATATAGGCAATATTATAGTTTCACGAGTCGTATTTAAACATTTTCTGATTTCAAACTGAAAGAGAAGTAGGAACAGTAATGACACTGTCGTAAACGTTCAATGATTGATTCTCCGTTAGCTAGGAAAATAATAATATGTAATCTAATAACATAGAACTATTTGAATATACAAAATATAAACAGTACAACATTTAATACCCAGCATCATCAATATGACAGGGTTTATTTACTGCAATATTGTCCCTGCCTTCTTGCCTTGTTTTTGTGTGCATTTGTATTGCAAAGATTTTAATTATAGTAAGTAAATTTTTTCACAGTCACTTCCTCAGACCCCGCAACCAAAAATTACTGTGATTACATCACTGATGCCTATGCTTTACCCGGCATGTACATACGAACACTAACCGATCACTTATAGGGGGGTCTGGGAAAGTTACTGAGGGGGTCAGCGAAACGTGTTTGGACTGAAATATGTCTAATTGACTTGTTGGCTGTTACACGTGTGAATTTGGTGACAAAGGTCACGAAACCCAGGTCACACGAAAGCCTTTGTTCAAAAATGTGAGAAAATCACGTGTTATCAAACGGTGCTCATTTTGACCCATAAATGACCTCTAATACAAGATACATAGATGAAATCTTGCCTAAATACCTTCAGAGAGGTTAGTTATTGCCCTTGTATCTTAAAATACTGGGCAAAAAAATTTGGTCTTGGAATTTCGTGTTTCGTATACACAATTTTGGAGCGTGAGTTTAGCTCATTTTTTGTATTTTATTTTATTTGAAAATGTAAATCCCAAATTTTTACGCAAAACTTTTTGGAAATAGAATCACAATGAAATTCTCTACGCAATAGTGTATGAAATTCAACCATCAAGATGCAGTTTGATACTTTAATTTACATCATAATCTGAGAACAGGGGTCGTATATTCAATTTTGGAGCGCAGTGTACGTATAATGTTTCATGCCTAGGATCGTTATTGTACAAAACTAGCAAAATACTAATAAACCGCAGTAACATATCGTTTGTGAAGAACCGAAATGACCCATATCCAATTTAAGCTAGAATTAAAATGAGCTAAGTCATAAACAGAAAATGAGAAACATAAGTAAAATGTTAGTTATGAGTTTTTGCAAAGCATAAAATGTTCTATTTACATGTTATAAAAAAATGTAAAATGTTCTATTTACATGTTTTTGAAAAGTGTAAAATGTTCTATTTTCGCGTTTTCGAAAGTTGCATAATGTTCAATTTAAATGCTTACAAGACAAATTTCAGTATTTTTGTAGATAATGGATTTTACTTATAGCTAAAAATGGATATGGGTCATTTTGGTTCTTTACCGACGATATGCAACTATCTGATGCATATAAAAAGTATAAACAGTACAACATTTAAAACACAGCATCATAAAGATGATAGGGTTCATTTACTGTAATATTGTTTCTGCCTTATTGCCCTGTTTTTTATTTATTTTAAACAAATATTTAGTGGTAATAAGTCAATAAAAACTTAATAAAAACGATGATACTAATTTGTTTGATATTAAAAAATTTGCAAGGTTTTTATGCATGTTTATCGATCCTAAACCTGTGTAAATATTTACTTGATTTTTCACAATTTTGGAACACTTGACCAATTTCAACGTGTGATGCGATGTACATTCGAAAGGAATGACTATAGTAGATGCAACACAAACGAATGCGGAATAGTTTATCACAAAAGATTAGTCAATTTTTTAAAACCTGTTACTTTTTATAAAAATTTCCCATAAAAAGTGTTGTAAGGGCCAGAAGCTTAAAACAAAAATAGAATTTAAAACATTTTTAAGGGCTTCTAAACTGATATACTATTTGGTGAAATGAGTCAATTTTGAAGAAAAGTATATTCAAGTTTGTTTTAACTCCTTTTAAAATATAATCATGATTTTGCTAGTAACAAGTTAATTAAAGCCTAGTCATTCGCAGGTTTAAATAGTATATCGTTTATGTGCACCCTCATTTAGTAACTGGTCAAAATATTGTTGTTTAAATTTGGCAGGAAATTTAAACAAGTTTATTTTTTACAGGGATGGTCCATTAATGATGTCATTTACATTACCAATCTTTTAAGACCACGTCACTGATTGCAGATTACATATTAATATGCATAATAAATTTGTTTTCGGCTGCCATCTCTTAACAGCTGCCAAGTAATAATATCTAACACCATTCCAATCCACGCAATAGTATACACAGATATCAGTCAGCATTTTCTTTTCACCTAAAAATGGATCAAAAAATCGCCACATAAACCTAAAATTAGAGTAGATTTAATTTATGTATTTAATTAAAATATTCTGAATTAAAAAAAATAATTAAAATTTTGAAATTTTTATTTTTTTTCTATATTTTGACTTGCCATGTAGTAAAACTATCTATAGAGAATTTACAATTTATAAATTCCGTTACCGATGCATAATATATTTTATGATCCAGTTTATTTACACTAACATTATTTCTGCTCTGTTTTATTTTTCATTTTAAATTAATGTGTTTTTTAAATGTGTAATATGCAAAGCCAGTGTGTAATTGCTATATGTAGGGAGGCTCAATGCTGATTATGAAACAATTATATTGCAATTAAAATTTAATATTTTGCTGGAGCTACTCGCCCCCCCCCCCTTCCCCTACAATAAATAAATTAATAATAATTGTTTGTTTCGCTTGTAGAGTTAGCGACAGTCCATGTAAAGTAAGTAGGTAATTGCTTTATTGTTACATTCGTACAGTATAAATACACTGAATTCTAAGAATAGACACTAATTATTATAACTAATAAATATTCATGCATAGTGCTATATAGTGAGAATCTTAAAAAAAAATTTTATCGGTGGGTTATCATCTGCCTGCTGCTGAGTTCAAATTAAAGTTTTTAAAATTATTTTCTTTATGAATTTATCGTAAAGGGGAAGTATTCGATAAAATAACAGATTGATATTGCAAAATTGTTATTTACGTAGAATTTCGGCATACTAACAGAGATAGGCGGTAGAATGTATAGCTTAATAACAATACACATATCGTCTGTGAAGAACCAAAATGACCCATATCCAATGTAAGCTAGAATTAAAATGAGCTATGTCATAAACAACATCAAATTAATTGAATGCGTAAAGTGTTAATTATGAGTTTTTAAAAAGTGCAATATATGTTGCATTCACACGTTTTTGAAAAGTGTAAAATGTTCTAATTACACATGTTTCAAAAATTTTAAATATTCTAATTACGTTTCTGAAAAGTAGTGAAAAGTATCAAATGTTGTAATTACACGCTTCTAAAAAGTTTCAAATATCCAATTTACATGCTTTAAGGATGACACGATATTAATATATTTTTTGTAGATAGTACATTTCGTATTTAGTTAAAAATGGATATGGGTCATTTTGATTATTCACAGTGTAACCTAATGTACCTAACAGCCTATATTGGTGATGCAGAAATCACAAGTATAGTAAAAAGTTATTATGTACCTGTATAATTACTTCTGATCTCTTCTTCCGCCTCTATGCTCAGCCTTCAAGGAAACTCAGCCAAAACTTCTGGACAGTCCCAAGTACTATAGAGCCTTCGACGTGAACAGCAAATAAAGTGCAAGAACAACAACAACTTCGGACAAGTGCTTGTAAACAACTGGATGATTTATTGACTGGACAGTCCAGTATTTATACCGAATTCAGTTGTGACATTTTATAATGGTTTTAAATGAGTTGAATCGATTTACAGTTAGATTTTGTGAAATGAAGTCGGTTGTGTCGAATTACAGTTATAAATTACTTATTCATAATAAAATGAGATCCAACCGACTTCTGGAGAATTTTGGTAAAATTTGTATTCTAATTTATTATAATAATTTCTAACCTATCTTTACAACTACTTGAATAATTACATATATTTAATTAATGCATCTCTGTAAGTCAAAGTAGTCCAGATACTTGACAATGACTGGGCTACTTGATTTCGGTTACAACAGGCGATATGTAATTTAAATGTGGCTAGGTACCTAATTACAAAACTATTACAGCACAGTGGTAATTTCTTTCACTATGCTAATTAAAATTAACCAACGTACTTAGGTGAATATGTTTGCCCGCAGAACATAGCCCAGTGTACTATATTGTTTCAAATTACTTATGTACATATATAGGGGTCGTCCAAAACTGGCGTCGTCGAAAAATCTTCATTCAAGGACCGTATGATCCACCCTGTCATCCGCTTAACTATTGCGTAAATAACTATCTTTAAGGTGGGATGTCATCAGCAGTTGCAAAGTACCAAACTTACTGATGACGTCATGTGTGGACAATTACTTAATAAATATTAGAATTAGAACGGTGGCGTGAAATGTGTCTTTTTAAAATGGAGCTATTCGCGTATCCGTTATTATTGTAGTGCGAACTGCTGCTCTGCAAATTTTTGTTGTTGTTAGCGAGTGATTTCTCAAGTGCGAACCCTAAGAAGATCTAAAACTGTACTAGGAGCAATTAATGAAACGGTTATTTTCCTGTGTCTCATCGTCAGCAAATGCGTAGCCAACTTGGCTTTATAAATGGTTGAATATTGACACAGGTCACATTTGAAAACTTTTTGATCCTCAACCCATTTTTGATCTTTTTGCTTTGGATTCTTTCGGCAAATTTTTTCATGTCGATTTTTATTTGTGTTGGAATTGAATCCTCGTTCACAGAAATGACAAGCGAAAGGGGTCTCCCCCGTGTGACTCAATATATGTGAGTACAAATGTAGTTTACAATAAAAATTTTTTGAACACAGATTGCAAGAAAAACTTTTCTTTCGGATTTCATTACTGTGACGACGCTTTGTATGACTTTTCAAGTTCGCCAGTAAAGATGCTGAATAGTCACACTGAAGACATTTAAATGGTTTTTCTCGGGTGTGGGTGAATATGTGGCTATTTAAATTTCCTTGAGAACTGCTTTTGTGGGCACACAAATTACATGCAAATGGCTTCTGCCCAAAATGTATTCTTAAATGAATTCTCAAGTGTACCGCTTCCCAACACGCAAATTTGCAGATATGACACTTGTGTCTTTTGTTTTCATCCAACCACTTGGCATCGCTATGCTTTGGATTCTTCTTACATCTCAACTCGTGTATATTCTTGTTAAGAGATTGTTTAAATCCCTTAGTGCAAAAAAGGCACCTGTGTGACTTATCATTTTGGTGGGTTAGCAAATAATGCTGGTTTAAATAATCACGAGTTAAGCCCTTGAAGTCACATAATGTGCATTTGAATGGTCTTTCACCAAAATGAATTCTTAAATGGGATGTTAAGCAAATCCATTTTGCTCCAGAGTAATTGCACAAATGACATTTAAACTGTTTCGTAATTTCTTTATTTTTAGTGCGCCGTCTGTTTTGTAGGGGTATCTGAATTTGGGTTGATTTATTATGGCAAGATTGTGACTTTAAATTTTTTGTTACATTGTCTGACTTGAATTTTGTGACACGCCTATAAACGTCTATTGTTAGTTTCACGAGTCGTATTTGAACTTTATTTCTGATTCCAAACTGACGGAGAAGTTGTGAATTCTTTGTAGGAACAGTACAACACTGTCGTAAATGTTTCATGATTGGTTTTATAGTGCTAACAAGAATAATTGCTATTTTTGTATATATAATTATATAAGTTGCTTAATCTTCAACCACCTTAAGGCTACACATGTATTAAAATATTTGATTCAAAACACGTAAAAGTACCAATATCCTACATCACACAACTGAATTGAACTGACTGACTCAACTGACTGACTCATTTTAGTGTAAAAAAAATCATAATTTGCCGCTTAATTCAATACAACACTCCTATCTAGACTTATTATATGTACGTTTAAGTATTTAAACAAAATTGGGAGTTGGGAGCTGGCTGGCAGTGGTATAGATTTTTATTGTTTGCATGGAAACTGTTTCCTTGGCAACTACGACTACCACTTGCACTGGCATTGAGCTTTTCCATCCCCGTTTACATTTATGGGGAATAGTACATGCAATAAGTATGCCTGATTTGTATAATATGTATATTTTAAAATTTATAATATTTCGTTTTTCTTTCTCTAAAAGTTTGAAGTGAATTTACTTTTGAAATACAGCTTACTCTTAAGAAACTATAAGCCGTGGTTGGTTTGACTACAGATGTCCCATAAAACCGAATTTTAAATTTTAAACTTTTTTTAAGAATCTATCGCACTGCAGCTACTACAATTTGTTTTGTAATTTATGATGAAATTTGAAATTCTGCAGATCAAAGCAACTATCTAAAAAGAAATTTTTGAATTTTACATGAATACTAATATTTTGATTTGGTTTTCCAAAATGGTGTTTTTTGATTTCAGAAAAATACTATATATTTCCCCAATTTTAAATGCAAAATTGTCAACAGCAATAATGCAATAAGCTATCTTCTCACAGATTTTATTATTGATGCCTAATTACCTAGATATGTTGAGTTTTTTTGAGTTTTCGGTTTTTGATTTTTTTAGTAGATTTTTGAAATTATTATTTAAAAAAATTTTTCCAATTTAAATTAAATTATTACTTTCAGCAGTCAAATGTAATCCATGCACGAATATTGACACAATTCTTCACATTTAAATACTTTTTCCTTCTCAAATCATTTATCCATTAAAAGTATTTCAAAGAGTAAGAAATACAAGAATTATGAAATTTTTAATGTTTCGTTTGTTTCTAAAAATGTAAAGTACATTTACTTTTAAAATACAGCTGACACTGATGAAATTCATAAAATCAATAATGAAGCAGATAAGAAACTCGTTTAGTACGAGACAAAATTGTGAAATCGTGCAAAAGTAAAAACCCATCAGAATCAAATTGAAAAAATAAAAGAGACGGATTTTAAGTTTTGAAAGGGGCCAAACAACTTTCTTCACTACTTATGTGTGCGGCGTGCGTCAAAATTATAATCAAAATAAATCCAAACAAACGGCATTAAGTCACTTTTTTGAATAATATATTTAATTGTCCGTGGACAGCATTGGAAATATCTGACTCGCTTGAGAAAAGAATAAAACCTTCAATTTTTAAATCATGACTGAAATTGTTGCTTAAAACAGAAAAAAAAATTAATGAAAAAAACAATCACTCAACCAATTGACTCGATTTTCAGTGTAAAATAAATTATAACTTGCCGCCCGCACAATAAAAAGTAAGGAATATTATTCAGGTAATGCAGCCAGTAGTAACCTCCCTATAAAGTACTAAGCCTAACTAGTCATTTAAATTTAAAAAACTTTTAAAAAGTATGTAAATAGAATATTATGCACTTTTCAAAAACTTGTAATTAGAATGTTTTTTTGCAATTTTCAAACACGTGTAAGTAGAAAAAACTCAGTTTGCAAAACTTGTGAACGAGTAGGGCATTTCACACTTTTCAAAAAACACATAAATATATTAGACAATTAATCGCTCAATTGATATTAAATTTCAATAGGTAAAATTTTTGCGTTACAAAGTGTAGTGGGTGGGGTAAAATTGGCAATTTGTGCATTGTGTAATAGTTAACGGTCTCGAATGATTATGGAAAGTAAATAATTGCTACGTACGCAGGTTCAAAGCTGATTATGGAGGAATTATTATTTCAAATTTAATATATATTGCTGGGGCTTTGACATTACATTTATGAATATAAATTTTATGTACTGTGAAGGAAATAAACAAAAATCCGGCGCTTCGCGCCGGATTTGGCGACCGTGGGCGGGCCCGAAGTAGATGCTGAGCTTCAACAAAGGCGCAAGACAATTTATGTTACGCTGAAAGATGATATAGAATTTATGGAAGCTCCCCTACAATCAATAGGACATATACCAATGTGTGTAGCATGTAGTTAAATATAGCTGAAATTTTTTTATAAATTGCACCATTCACAAATGACGTCGTTTATGGAGGCTTCCTTATTATAATTAGGTCATATATTGAAGTACGTGGCATGTTGTTAAAACACGCTGAAATATTTTTGAGAATTACATTAATTACAAATGACGTCATTTGTGGAGCCTCCCCTACTATCAATAAGCCATATACAAATGTACGTGGCAAGCAGTTAAAGAAAAGGTTGGAAAAAATTAGGAAGTTAAAAATGGGGGTCCCAAAAACTATGATATTTGAAGAACGTCATTATGGACGATCCCTGAATATATATAACATAATTATAGGAAAGTCCGTGACATGTAGTTAAAATAGGTTGGAAAAATTATTAATGTTAAGACTGGGGGTACTGAAAACGATACTATTTGAAGGACGTCATTATGGACGATCTCTGAATATCTGTAGCACATATATTTAAGTCCGTGACAAGTCAAGATACGATGGAAAAAAATGTAATGTTGGGACTGGGGGTTTAAAAACTATGATATTTGAAGGACGTCATTATGGAGGCTCCCTGAATGTCTATAACACTGAAGGACGTCATTATGTGCTCAGCATCTAAAAATGGTTAAATAATTAAAGGGATGGGGGGAGTACCTAAAATTATGATATTTTTGAAAGACGTCATTAGCGGACGATCCCTCACAATGTATAAGGAAAAATTTCGGATTTGTTTCATTCAACTACTAATTGTGGAAGAATGATTATTGCGATCTCAATTTAAAAAAATACAACACACGTCCCCCGCATTTGCAAGTGTTTAAAAGTTGTTTAGTTTAGTCTGTATAGAAATGCAACGTCCAGCGTTGGACTAACTGGCGATAGGAGAAACAGACATTTTGTCGGTTTTTATAAGTGACCGAAATTGAGAGTAAAAAAATGTAAAGTTGTAAAGAGGGGTACCTAAAACTATGATATTTGAAGGACTGTAGCGACGGACCAACATACAGACAGACAGATGGACAGACATCCGGACATGACCATTTCATTAGATGCAGCTAAAGCTCAGCATCTAAAAATGACCATTAATTTACAATATACATAATAATAAACTGCACTTTACTATTTATTACTGAACTGCAAACTATAATAATGAACTGCATGACGTCCATAAGATGGACCACACGACGACCATGACCGATAAATTACAATAAAATGATGAACTGACTGACGGTAATGACAACCAATTTACGAGATAATAATGAAATGCACGACAGACGACGTCAAATGACAACTGAAAGACAAGAATTCGTAAACCCCGCCACCACCATTCATTCCTTCGTGAATATCACATGTAATAATACTGTGGTTTGTTGCAGTCTGTAGTTGTTGTAGCCATATATTGTACGCGGTGTGTTTAAACACACGACAGTCCATGTAGATTTTTTTTGTAGGTAGGTATGCACGTCAATGTAACCTTATGGGAGCTGAGACTAGGTTTTTCTCTGTGAATAAAATGAAGTGTAAAAAAATTTGAGAGTTGGTCCATTTAACTGCTAATTGCAAATAACATACTGTATAGATGGTACCCAAAAACTATACAGCACATCTACATCGCATTGACGTGATTTAGGAATTTTTTTTATTATAATTGATTTAAAATTACGACCTGTAGCGTACAACAATGAAAAGAGGACAGACAGACAGACACACAGACGGACGGACAAAACCATTTCATTAGATGCAGCTAAAGCTCAGCATCTAAAAAAGTATTTATTACTAGCGCATATCCGCTAATCCATATAATAGTACATCATCGGCAATTACTGTAGTACTGTTAATACGTCTAAATAATTGCCATACCTTCTAAAACTCTTAAATTGTAATACGACACATTTTACACTGCCACTTGATCTCCGTTTTTAGGACCCCATGATCCACCCTGTCATCCGCTATAAGCCATTGCGCAAATGGTTATAATAAACGCAAGAGGGATGTCATCAGTTGTAAAGTACTTTACTCATGACCTCATGCGTAGGCGATCTCTTAGAGTAAATAATAAAATTGTGGCTTGAAATGTGTCTTTTTAAAATGAAGCTGGTCACGCATCCGTAATTGCAGTAAAAACACTTAAAACAATTGTCTTCTGCATGTTGTCTTTGCGAGTTTTTCAAGTTCGAACTAGTAGTAGATATGAAACTGCACTGAGATCAATGAAACTGCTTACTTCCTGTGTGTCCCCGCAAATGCGTACCCAAATTAGCTTTTAGAATGGACGAATATTGACACACTTTACATTTAAATACCTTTTGCTCCTTAACCCATTTCGGATCTTCCTGCTTTGGATTCTTTCGGCAAATTTGTTCATGTACATTCTTATATGCATTCGCAATGAATCCTCTTTCACAGAACTGACAAGCGAAATGGGTCTCCCCCGTGTGACTCAATATGTGTCTGTACAAACCTGATTAATAATAAAATTTTCTTGAAAACAAATTGCAGGGAAAATTTCTTTGTTGGATTTCATTACTGTGACGAAACTTGGTATTCCTCTTCAAGTGGGCCAGTAAAGATGCAGTATAGTCACATTCAAGACATTTGAATGGTTTTTCTAGGGTGTGGGTGAATATGTGGCTATTTAAGTGTCCTTGAGTAGTGCATTTGTAGGTGCAAAAATAACATGCAAATGGCATCTGTCCAAAATGTGTTTTCAAATGAACTCTCAAGTCTCTCGCATCCCAGGAGACGAATTTGCAAAGATGACACTTGTGTCTTTTGTTTTCTTCGAGCCACTTTGCATCGCTATGTTTGGGATTCTTCCTAAACCTTTTCTCATGCGTGTTTTTGTTGGAAGGAGTACTAAATCTATTTGTACAAAATTGACAGGTGTAGGATTTACCTCCACTGTGGAATAGTAAGTGCCTGTCTAAATAATTACGAGTTAATCCCTTGTAACTACACAGAGTACATTTAAATGGTCGTTCATTGGAGTGGGTTCTCAAGTGGGATGTTAAATAATTTGATTTGGATCCCGAATAATTGCACAAATGACATTTAAAATGTTTAGTAATTTTTTCAGTTTTAGTTTGCCATCTGTTTTGGACGGGTGTTTGAATTTTAATTGGTCTGTTATCGCAATATTTGGGCATACATTTTGTGTTGCCACTTTCTGACTTGAGTTTTGTGACACGAATATTAACGTCTACTTCTAGTTTCACGAGTCGTATTTGAACGTTTTGACCGATTCCAAACTGAGCGAGAAGTTGTAGATCCTGAGTAGAAACAGTAGGACACCGTCATAAAGGTTTCATGATGGGTTCTACAGTGTTCTAACAAGAGTATTTAATTTTTTGCTTATATAATTATAAAGGTTATTTAATGTTCAAGTATTATTAAGGTTACACAACACATATTTTAAAATATTTGACGCAAAACACGTAATTGAAACATCACACAACGGAATGACTCATTTTAGTAGTTTAGTGATTTCCCGCCTAATCCAATACAATATTCCTATCTAGACTTATATGTAAGTAGGTACCGTAAAGCTCCAAATAAATCCTGGGTCTCCAATAGATCCCGGGCCTCTAATAGATCCCGGGTCAAAAGCCAAGTTTAACGTATATCCCTCCCCGGGATGTACTTGGGTCTTTAAGGGCAGATCCCGGGTCTCCATTAGATCCCGGGCCTCTAATATATCCCGGGCCTAAGGCAAAGTTTCGCGTATATCCCCCCGGGATCTATTTGGAGCTTTTACGTTTAAGTCAACATCATTTGGAGCTTGGAGCTGGCAGTGATGTAGTTTTTAGATGATAAGCTTAAGCATCTATTGTAATGGTCATGTCCGTCCGTCCGTCCGTCCGTCCGTTGGCCGTACACTGCAGGTCACAAGTTTGAACCGATTTTTGTTTTTAAAATTTTATATGACCAGAAATGCGACTGAGCAGGTCTGTATTGTTTTTTCGATGTAATTAGGCTAACCACTTATTCACAATAAATTGATTACTGGACCTGTGTCAGAAATTTTTAAAGTGAAGAGCTCAAAAACGGGCGAACCAAAGTGCTGAGGCAACCGAAAGACTAGAAAAGATAAAGCTGCCATTGTTTGCATGCAAAATTTATTTATGCCAGCCTTGTCTTTCGGTTATCGCTACAATACATACCTGCCACTGAACCTACGTACCTAGGTACGTTCGCCGTACGCTTCTCACTCTTAGCATTGCATTGCCTTTGGTGTGTATAAATACCATACGAAATTGAATGGTAAGGTGCGTTTACAAATGATGCCATCTCGACTGATCAATTTTCTGACCCACCCACTCATTTCCACTGATGTTAAACATACTTCAAACGGGAAATCTTCATATGCACGTACCTATTTAAATAATATTATCATCAACTGTAAAAATGGGTTATAGATGGTGACAGATTGTCCTTAAACGACGTCCCTCAAATATTATAGTTTTATATACCCCCATTTTGAACTTTGAATTTTTTTTCTAACCTGTTTGAACTACATGTAATGAGCTTACCTACCTATATTAGTTATGGATATTAAGGGATCGTCTATAATGAAATCCTTTAAATATCATAGTTTTAAGTACCGTATTTTCTCTAATAGTACGCCCCGCGTACTATCCAAACTCGAGCTCCGACCCCCCGCGTATAATTAGTGACCCGCGCATTAATAGAGACCCGCGCACTGGCATTTAACAGTGT
The DNA here is from genome assembly GCA_949802685.1 of Dicyrtomina minuta. Taxonomy (NCBI): domain Eukaryota; kingdom Metazoa; phylum Arthropoda; class Collembola; order Symphypleona; family Dicyrtomidae; genus Dicyrtomina; species Dicyrtomina minuta. The sequence goes on along the minus strand of OX461808.1, from coordinate 96,179,760 downwards.
GTTAAATAGACCTGCGTACTATCCAAACTCGAGCTCCGACCCCCCGCGTACTATTAGAGACCCGCGCATTATTAAAGACCCGCGTACTATTAAAAAAAATACGGTACTCCTATTTCCACGATTAAAATTTTTTCCAGCCTATTTTAACATACATGTATTGAACTTACCTATATTGCAGGCCGCGTCAAATTTCCGGATTTTTGACTTCAAATTGCCGGATTTTGACTTCTCAAATTTCCTGATATTTCCTGATTTTGCCTTGAAAAATTCCGGATTATTTCCGATTTTTTTCCGGGCTTTATCCGGATTTTATGTAACAAAACTATGTAATTTCATGTTTAAATAATGTTTATTTAAAAAATTAACTAGCTGTTGTAATAACATTGTAAAAAATATACAATTGGTACTATAAAACAAAATTCAATTAAAAAAACTAAATGTTAAATTTAATAATGAATGCAATGCAAGCAATACCGTCAATGCTTCAAAACTACAACATCAAAACACGACCGTTTGTCTGTTCTTACCTTTAAGCCTGCATTCGGAAAATTTTGAATTCGAAATCTATTCGAATCTTGAAAAGTAATTAGCACTACTTGACTTCATAGTAGTAGAATACTGCATTTCATGTTCATTTCTCACATAATTTGTAATTAGATAGTACGCAGAAGTGGTGTTATGTACTACCATAGGATATGAATCAGCACCGAAGTCCACTAAAACGCCATAGTGTGCACTCAAGTGTATAATAATAATTAAAATTAAAATTATAACATGACTTCGATCGTCACGCGGGTACAATATTTTAAAAACTTGTAAATTTAAATAATTTTTTAAAATTCCTGATTATTTCCGGATTTTCCAGATTTAATTTGAATATTTTTCAAAATTCCTGATTTTTTCCGGATTTTCCGGATTCTTTTCAAAATTCCGAAATTTCCGGATTTTTCATATTTTTTTTTCATTTTCTGGTTCAGCTAACTTCAAAAAAGTTTATTTAGTGCCTAGTAACTATGTCATACGCATTTCCGGATTTATCCGGAATTTCCGGAATGACGGGCCCTAATATTGGTTATAGATATTTTTTAATTGAGATCACACTAATAGTTTTTCCACAATTAGTAGTTGAATGGAGCAACTCCTAAATTTTTCCATACACACACATTGTGAGGGATCGTCCGTTATTGACGTTTTTCAAAAATATCATAATTTTAGGTCCCCCCTCCCTCCCTCCCTTTAATTTATCGAACCATTTTTAGATGCTGAGCACATAATGACGTCCTTCAGTGTTATTGATATTCAGGGATCGTCCATAATGACGTCGTTCAAATATCATAGTTTTTAGTACCCCCAGTCCCAACGTTGAATTTATTTCCAACCCATTTTAACTGTATGTCACGAACGTGCCTATATATGTTATGGATATTCAGGGATCGTCCATAATGACGTCGTTCAAATATCATAGTTTTTAGTACCCCCAGTCCCACCATTGAATTTATTTCCAACCTATTTTAACTGTATGTCACGGACGTGACTATACATGTTATAGATATTCAGGGATCGTCCATAATGACGTCGTACAAATACCATAGTTTCTTGTATCCCCAGTCTCAACTTTAAAATTGTTTCCATTCTATTTTAACTACATGTCACGGACTTATCTATATATGTTATAGATATTCAGGGATTGTCCATAATGACGTCATTCAAATATCATAGTTTTTGAGACCTCCATTTTTACCTTTAATATATTTTGCACCCTTTTTTTTAACTGCTTGCCACGTACATTTGTGTATGGCTTATTGATACTAGGGGAGGCTCCAAAATGACGTCATTTGTAAATCATGCAATTCTCAAAAATATTCTAGCGTTTCTGAACTATATGCCACGTACTTCCATATATGGCATATTGATGGTAGGGAAGCATCCATAAATGACGTCATTTGTGAATGGTGCAAAAAATTTCAGCTGTTTTTAACTACAACCTGCGCACATTCGTATATGTCTTATTGATTGTAGGGGAACTTCTATTAATCTAATACCATCTTTAAGCGTAACATTAGTTGTCTTACGAATTTGTTAAAGCACAGCATCTACTTCGGGCCCGCCCACGGTAGAAAAATCCGGCGCGAAGCGCCGGATTTTTAATTGTTTGCATGGAAACTTTATCCTTGGCAACTGACTACCACTGCACTGGCTTACTGGCTTTTTGAGCTTTTACATCGCCGTTGCCGCTATCAATTATAGGAAATACAATAAGAATTTATTTAACTAAAGAAAAAAATGCGAGACTTGGGTTTTAAATGTCTTGCATAAAAACCTATTTAAAATAGTAATAATTATAAAAATGATTAAATTTTTAAAATTTCAAAAATTTTGTTTTTTTGTAAAAATTTAAAGTGCATTTACTTTTAAAAAACGTAGCTTACATTAAAAAAAATATAAGAAGTGATAGGTTCAAGTAAATGCCTTCTGAAATCAAATTTAAAATTTCCAACTTTTTAAAAATCTATCGCACTGCGGTTACTACAAAATTGTCTTGCGATTTATAATGAAATTTGAAATTCTACACAGCAAAGCAAATATCTAAAAAGCAATTATTGAAGTTTACATAAATCCGAAAATTTTGATTTGGTTTTCTGAAATGGCATTTTTTGATTTTAGAAAAATTCTACATAATTCTGTAATTTTCAATGCAAAATTTTAATAGCAATAATGCAAAGGTATCTTAATTTTATTTTTTGTTAGTGGTAATTGCATGATTAACCTGTAAATTTGAAAAAAAGTTGAATATGAGGAATGTAACAAACTTATGTAAGGTACATAACACGAGCATTGTTTGATTGCTCAGAGGCCAACTAGGCAGCTAAGTTTCAAATGTCTGCCTGCCTAAAATAAGACTTGTCAGCAAGAATGAATAGCTAACGTTTCCAACATCGCACGGCAGTTGACTAGCCTGGCATGTCTTTATTACATGAATTAGTAGTATACAGTGCAATGCTTAGTAATTCTTGACAGCATTAATACCGTAAACATCTGAATAATCTCTCCGGGAGCTAATAATCTAATGGTTAGTAACTTCTTATTAAAACATTTAGTGAATCGTGAATCTTGACCGTTATTAAATTATTTAATTAATTAGTAATTAATTAAATTATTTTAAATGTTGGCTATATTCCTGTATGAAGTCAGCTGTACTGTCACAGTGAGGGGTGAATTGGTGAATGGAGAAGCAATAAAAAAAGAAGTCACGATGTTGCTGAGCAATCAGATACAGAGTTAGAGAGTGGCGACTGCAGGCCATCTTTATGTTAAATTTTGTATAATTTACTTTTTACATTGTGTTTATGCAATTCGTGGCATTTTTGTAGGAATTGATTAAGGATTTGTAAAAAGCCATGTGTTTAAATGTAAAGTAAGTACGTCCTATTTCCGTATTTATGAAATCGTATTTTACGGAATAGGAATTCAGGATTGTTCTGTTTTTGTCTGTATGTAGGTATGAAGAAACGTATTTTCCCTTGTAATTTTAAGTCTCCTCACGTGGAACACGGGCAAAGAACAAGTATAATTAGTATCGTCCCGTAATTCTAATTTCACACACCAAGTAGAAAAAAAAACAATGTTCAGAAACAAAAATTTAAAAATTATCTTTTAATTGATATTTGAAAATTATTTGTCTTGAAAATCAATACCTTTTAAAAGTAAAGATTGGAATGTATGCATGCCGTAGTAAAATCTCCACGCACGGTTTCCAGTTTCCAGAGCCACACCTACAATCACTGTGGTTAATTTTAAGGTCAGGACCACATTAACAAACAACGTTTTTATACGTATCAATTTGTTTGTGTTGAACATGATAATGAATATTATTATTTACTAACCTAAAACTAAAATATAACGATTAATCGAGATTTGAGATGCAAGTAAAAAAAAATGTAATAACGAATAGTAGGTTAATTAAATATTTCTTGTCATTCATTCACTGATTTTATTATTGATGCAGGGGTGTTGAGGTTTTTTGAGTTTTCTGTATTTCATTTTGTAAGTAGATCAAAATATAAATATTATTTTTAAACTAAATCCGAATGAAATTAATAGTTTCAGCAGTCAAACAGAATTGAAGTAGGTAAAGATAATTTTATGGAGATAAAATATTGACAAGTATAACTAAACGTACATATAGGCAATAAAAAGCAGGCGTGCTTGGGTGAGCGGTTAGGACTGCAGACTGTAACGAAATTTACAGTCTCAGACCTGGCTTCAATCCTTGGCCACTGCTCGTTGTTGTACGATAAACGCCACTGGGTGGTTGATTGAAACCCAATCTCCTTCGGTGCTCCTTAGTGACCACTACTTACTGTAGGGGCCTAGGGAATGAGACTCCTTTACTGTGGAGAAGGGGACGGGGATAGGTAAAGGATACAAAGACCGAGACGATCTAACGCGGTAGCCTCCTATTTCTTCACCCACAGTGACTGGTTGAGTCTGGTTGTATAAACTTCGGTTAAATCGACCCAAAGAATAAATTATATTATATACATATATGCAATAATATAACTAGGTGAGAATTCTTACAGAGGACTTTCTTATTAATGTTGTGAAGGAAAATATTAATGTATGTAAGGGGGCCGTTTATTAATAGCAGTGGAGGGAATAGAACAATGGAGCTGAAAGCAACAACCGGAGAGAGACGTCAGCTCAGTCAGTTATTTTCCGCGATCTATAGCAGTGAGGGAATGTAGGTATAAGGACAGGAGCGGGCTAGATAGTATAGGAGAATGGAGAAGAAGGGCAGGGCAAGGAACGACGGTTGACGAGTTGGATGTTGACGTGGCACTCTCATCCGGAGCTGGGCTCCTCTCGTCCAAACTAGGAGTTTTGACTTTACTTCCTAACTAGAGACCGAACGATATACAACGTCGGGTGGAGCAGAGTTTATTGAGGTTAAGTAATAAGGTTGCCCGCCGCCATATTGTATTTATCTATTTACCATTATATTATTAATCTATCTTCTCCATTAATTCTAGTTGTGAACGTTATTGTTATTTATTAGTGTATAATAAGTGTAATTAATAGAACAGTTGATTTGTAGCCGTTGCGGCTGTATATGTATTTGGAAATTGTGAAACACGAAACGGACATAGAACAGGAATTATTAAACTAACATTTCCTGTAAAGTGAACTGTGTAGAACCATTGATTTTGAGAGAACTTACGGCCCGTAGAAGCCGGCATAGGAAGTGTTGTGGTGCATAGCATATCCGGGTACCGGAGTTATCGCGGTCATTAAAGTAATTCCGGGTGTCAGTGGCGAGGCTTCATACCGACACCGGCACACCGACCATAACACTTGTGCATCCCATCTCCCATCACGGAGCATACACCGAAGCACTGGGGCGCGGTTGGTCCTACGAGGGCGGTCCTGGTACGACGAACGAAGCGACTGGAAGGACGTGGACCGGGCGAGGGAGACCACCGACCGGGCAAACGCGGTCGGATAGAGCTACTTACAAGGAAATGGTTTCACATGTTACCCGCAAATTTCAAAAAGTCATATCTACAAAAATCAGGCTACTTTTAAATAGCAAGCATCCAAAGTAACTCGAGTGCATTTTGCGTTGTTCGGTCACAATAGCCCGCCAAAGTTCAAAAAAATTTAAATTTTAATATTTTGCCACCCTGGCACTTTTACAGTTCTTGTCCGATTTTGATGAAATTTTGTTTTTTCTGATCCTTAGGGATTTTTCTGAAAAGCAATTTCAGGATTTTTCAAAATTCAAAATTTTTCATTTTTTCGAAAATTTTTAGAGAAAACATTATTCTTGAGGCCTAATTTTATAGACCATTTTTTTCGAAAAAATGAAAATTTTTGAATTTTGAAAAATCCTGAAATTTTTTTTCAGAAAATAGTCTAAACGTTAGAAAACGTCAAATTTTGTCGAAATCGGATGATAACTGTAGATGCTACGGGGCGGCAAAGTATTAAAATTTGAATTTTTTCAAACTTTGGCGGGCTATTGTGACCGAACAACGCAAAATGCACTCGAGGTACTTTGGATCCCCACTATTTAAAAGTAGCCTGATTTTTGTAGATATGACTTTTTGAAATTGGCGGGTAACATGTGAAACCATTCCCTTGTTAGTCCTACATCCCAAGAGGCGGATACCGAGACGCGGTCGAGCTTCGTGCTGGCAAGCAGTGGAACCGCGACCGGGAAGCGAGGCGCGGTCCCCGGACCGAGCGAGGGAGACAGCCGACCGTGCAAACGCAGTCGGACGGAGCTACTTGGTCCTGCATCCCAAGACGCGGTTACCGAGTCGCGGTCGAGCTTCGTGCCAGAAAGCAGTGGAACCACGACCGGGAAGCGTGGCGCGGTCCCGGTCCGTCTGGAACTTCCAGTTTTGCGGCAGACAGGCTGGAAAAGGGGAGAGATTGGGAAATTCTACGTTACAATGTACCTAGGTGTTTCGGAGTTCAAAGTCAGTAATTTAATAATTCAAAAATCTTGTAGTGCCTTTCCTTCAACCAAATACATCAGTATGAGTCAGTGTGGCTGCATGTAATGTGTCGTTTCAGAGAAGCACTCGTCAAATATCTGCAATTGCAGATGGCACACTTAAAAGAATTATCTTCTGCGTGTCTCAGCTTTAAGTGTTGTTTTAGGTCAGAACTACAAGCAGATCTGTAACTGCATTGAGAGCATTGAAAAGGCTTACTTTCTGTATGCCTCCGGAAATGTAAGTGTAAACTTGCTTTATCTATGCACGAATATTGACACAATTCACATTTGAATACTTTTTGCGTCTCTACCCATTTTTGATCTTTTTGCTTCGGATTTTTTTTTTGCAGTTTTTTTCATGCCGATTCTTATTCCCATTCGAATTGAATCCTCGTTCACAGAACTGACACGCGAATTGGGTCTCCCCCGTGTGACTCAATATGTGTCTGTACAAATGTTGTTTACAATAAAACTTTTTTGGACACAAATTGCATTGAAAATTTTTATTTCGGATTTCATTACTGTGACGGCACTTTGTATGACTCTTCAAGCTGGACAGTGAAGCTGTTAAATAGTCACACTGAAGACATTTGAATGGTTTCTCCCGGGTGTGGGTGAATATGTGGCTATTTAAGTCTCCTGGAGTAGTGCATTTGTAGGTGCACAAATTACATGCAAATGGCTTCTGCCCTAAATATCTTTTCAAATGTTCTCTCAAGCTTTTTGCATCCCAAGACGCAAATTTGCAGAGGTGACACTTGTGTCTTTTGTTTTCATCCAACCACTTTGCATCACTATGTGTGGGATTCTTCTTACACCTTTTCTCATGTGTCCATTTGTTTGAAGTATTGTTAAATCTCTGTATGCAAAATTGGCAGGTGTAAGAATTATCACCTTGGTGGGTTCGCAAGTGCTTGTTTAAATTACCCTGCGTTAAGCCCTGGTAACTACACAAAGTGCATTTGAATGGTGTTTCATCCGAATGAATTCTCAAATGGGATCTTAAATTATTTAGTTTTGCTCCCGAATAATTGCACAAATGACATTTAAACTGTTTGGTAATTTCTTCAGCTTTAGTTTGTTGCCTGTTTTGGACGCGTATTGTAAGTTGAACTGGTCTTCGATTGCAAGATTTTGGGTTGAATTTTGTTTTGACACGTTCTAACTTGAAGTTTGTGACATGCACGTCAACGTCTTCTTTTATTTTCACGAGTCGTATTTCAACTTTTTTCCTGATTCTGAACTGAACGAGAAGTTGTTCATCCTTCTGTTGAATAGTATGACACCGTTGAAAAGATCTCATGACAAAGGTTCTCCTTTCTAGTGCTAACATGAATAATATTTTGTTTTTATTTTTTGCGTATGTAACTATGTATGTATATATAGAATATTTAATATTTAACAACTGTAAATTTCACACACGATTGAAAATAATTGATTTAATTCACAAAAGTATATAACCACAACCACTCGACTAACTCATTTCAGTTGTTAGTGTAAAATAAATTCTAATTTCCCGCTCAAATAAATGCAAGAAATATTATTCACATAAAGCTGGATATAAGCCTCCTCAGGACAGGAACTAGAAACTAGAAGCCAGTCATGTACATAATAATTCTATTATATTCCCAGCTCCCAGAAGTATGTTACCTACTCACAACAAATTCCAAATTTTTCTACCCTACCATGGCCATGATTGTATTAAAATTATGCTGCAGATAATTTATTTACAAATTCAAACAGCACTGCCTAACTTTACAACTGCCTAATAATATTTTCTATTTGAATGAAATCGAAGACTGTAATTTTCTTTTTTTGCAGCATATTTACGACCGCCATATGTTATGTGAGTGAATAAAAGCCAAATCTTGTTGCATGTTATAATTTATGCAAACTTATAAACGTGTGTTTTGCTCACTTTACAGTACTTTTCCATTTATATTACGTAGATTATTAATCACATATCGTCAGTAAAGAATCAAACTGCACTACCTAAAATATTAAAATTGGATGAACCTGAAACCATAGGGAAAAACACAATTTAAATAAACATCCAATTAGAACATTTTAGAGTTTTCAAAACTGTGTAAATAAATTATGCAGCACTTTTCAAAACCGTGTACTTCTTACCTCCTTTGTAAACTTAAAGACCAACGTACTATTAGAGATCCGCACAGTATTTCGAAAATATATAGTGGCTACTCAAACTTTAAATGGTTTAGACCATTACTTGCTACGTTTTGAATGAATTTTAAAAATGAAAAAAAATAAAAAAATAAAAACATTTTCGAGTCTTTTTTAACAAAGACAGTTGTTTGATCTCCTGACAGATAGATTAATTTTTCAGTTAGAGATTGTGTACTTAAACTTAAGCTATACTCCATGTTATAATTTACCAACGTATAATGCTTATAAAAATTAGTATGAGGGAGGCAAGTGGGCTCAGTGGTGCACGGTGCACGTCGAGATACGGGCTGTCGATGAGTGAAAAGCATATGTAGTAATATATTTTGCATACGAGATACCCTAATCCACTTGTCTTCACGGAACTGTTTTTTCTGCTGTCTCTCTATATGAGCTGAGAGAAGGGGAAATAGAGCTATAGTTTGGGATGGACAGGGAAGTAAGAAAAGGCTACATGGCGAGCGACTACGGAGATCTGTGAACAGAGGCATGTACTTCTAGTATGTGAGCACTCTGACCGTGACAGATCCGAGGCTTAATAGAAGGAGAGTCCTCTTACTCAAAGTGATACGCTTTCTAGAACTTGTACCATCCCTATACTGTATCCTCTCTTCCTCAATTCGATTGCACTGACGGAGGACGTACCATAGAAAAACTGTTCCATAAGGTTGGCAGGTGTAGAGGTGACATGGAGTCCGCTCTGGCTATGACGTGACACACCATAGAGATTGAGGATACTCCGAGCACCATGGCCTGGGTAAATAATCAGTAAAACTGTCTCCTTAACCAGGAGCTAAAACCAGGGGTCTCACACAGCGCGACATTTAAGATAGTCTGTAATCAATAGGTATAACTTCCCAAGTAAAGTTAAGTATAATTTACACCGCAAAAACTCAAAGGTTACACTCAGACTTGTCTGTATAGTGTACCCCCGAAGAGTAAAGCGGTAAAAGTAAATTGTTACGAAGTGTACATAGGCTTATGGCCTGAAAGTACGATACTTCTAACATACATACATACATAAAAATTAGTATGTAATTGCTGCATACTGCTTTAAAGCGGATTAAAAAGTAATTGTTGTTGAAAATTTACTATTTTGCTGAGGCTGCTTTTCCACTTTTTAAAGCACTTGTTTAATTTCACATGTAACTTAATTTGGGAATATATTTAAAAACAACTTTTAATGGCTTGTTTAATTTACAATTTATGCAATTTAAGTATTCTTACAACAACAATAACTAAAAAATTGGCTTGACCCTTTATCGTTATTGAATTTGCAAATATGTTTGTATATTGTAAAGGAAATAAGCAAATTGAATGTATTTATTACTAGCATATCAACTAATGTATGTAATTGTACAGAATTTTTAATAACTGTAGATCTGTCAAGACTTCTGATAAATTGCCATAACTTCCTCCAACTATTAAATTGTAGTGCACACATCTAATAGTATCGCTGAACTGTTTATGACTATAAATAAAAAATTTGGGAAAAACGTAATTTGCAAGGCCAAAATTTACAGACTAATTTTTTTTCTAAACATTTGAAAGCATCAAAATCGGATGAAAACTGTACCAGTTACAGGGCGGCAAATTATTAAAATTACAATGTTTGTAAAATTTGGCGGGCTACTGTGACCAAACAAGGCAAAATGTAGACGAGTTACTTTGGATTTCTACTGTTTAAAAGTAGTCTATTTTTGTAGATATGACATTTTAAAATTGGCGAGCTCCATGTGGAACCATTCAATTGTAAGAGCAACTAATGAGACTACTTAGGTACTTTCTGTGTGTCTCCGCAAATGTCTACCCAACCCGGATTTATGAATGGATGAATATTGACACAGTTCACATACTTTTTGCTCCTCTACTAATTTTCAGATGCTGAGCAAGCATCTAATGAAATGGTCATGTCCGTCTGTCCGTCCGTTCGTCCGTCTGCTGGCCCCACGCTACAGGTCAAACCGTTTACACTATTGTCTTAGAACTTTTTTAAAACAATCACAAATGCGAGCCGGCACGTCTGTATTGTTTTTTAACTGTAATCGAACTGACCATTGCTTAGCAATTAAATTTTGAACTGACCAAGGTCAAGAAATTTAGAAGTAAGCACCATAACAACGGGGGTAGCGATAAACATAGCTGAGCGCAAGACATATGCCCAGCTATGAAACGAAATAGCAAATTTCTTTTAAACACCCCCACCCAGCTGCTATTGCATTCACATTTAGTAAGCAGGCCAGGGGTGACGCGCAAATGACGTCACGTGAAAATTTCTTCTAGACACCCCCACTCAGCTGTTATCGCATTAACATTAAGTAAGCAGGCTAGGGGTGACGCGCAAATGACGTCACGTGAAAATTTATGTTAAACAGCCCCACCCAGCGTCTTTTGCATTCACATTAGGTCAGCATGCTAGGGGTGACGCGCAAATGACGTCAGATTGATATCTCTTTCAGACACGCCCACCCAGCTGCTATTGCATTCACATTTAGTAAGCAGGCCAGGGGTGACGCGCAAATGAAGTCACGTGAAAATTTTTTCTAGACACCCCCACCCAGCTGTTATCGCATTAACATTAAGTAAGCAGGCTAGGGGTGACGCGCAAATGACGTCACGTGAAAATTTATGTTAAACAGCCCCACCCAGCTGCTATCGCATTAACATTAGGTTAGCAGGCTAGGGGTGACGCGCAAATGACGTCACGTGACTCACCCTGTTATTCGCATTTTGCTACCCTTCGTGGTTTGTTATCTTTGAGGTTAGGTTAGGTTTGACGGGGGGGGGGGGGGGTAGGAAAAACTGACTGGAAACGGTTAGGTTATGTTTTTTATTTAAAAAAAAAAATTTAACCTATCCGTTTTCAGGCAGCTTTAGGAGCCTGATTTAGTGTTGCTTGTGTTAAATAGCACTTACTAAAGTTGGCCAGCACTTCCCGACCTGGCCAGCACTTATCAAAGAACAGCCAACTACTCAACTAATAAACTCGTCTAACTCACTCATTTCAGTGTAAAATAAATTCTAATTTCCCGCTCAAATGAATGCAAGGAATGTTATTCAGATAAAGCTGGATATAAGCCTCCTCAGGAACTAGAAACTAGAAGCCAGTCATGTACAGATGTTAGCACCTAAGATCCAAGACCCACGAATTTCCGCCATCTTACCCAAGAGTAACCCAATAAGAGTATTGGGATGTAAAAAAAATTTTAACTTACGATTTTCGGGGTACTTGGTTGTTAATAATATTATGTATCAGAGTGAATTACAGCTTTACTTAGGCAAGAATCTTGGGGTACCCAAGACTCTTGGGTCACCCAAGTAAAAAAAATCTTAGGTGCACCCAAGGAATCAGAAACCCAAGACTCTTGTCCAAAACCCAAGATTCCTTGGGTTTGGTACCCAAGAGTCTTGGTCTTTTACAAGTAATTTTTTACCCCAAGTATTTGACATCCCTACAGTCATGTATGTACTATATGAATATATGACTATACTATACTATACTCTACTATACTATACTAGGTATACATAATAATTCTATTCTATTCCCAGGTCCCATAAGTATAAGTATTCTACCTACTCACAACAAATTCCAAATTTTTCTACTTTACCATGGCCATAATTACATGATAACTATATACTGCAGATAATTCATTTACAAATTCAAACAGCACTGCCTAGCTTTACGACTGCCTAATAATAGTTTATAGTATAGTTGAATAAAATCAAAGAGTGCAATTTATTTACGACTGTCATACGTCATGTGAGTGAATACAAGCCTAATCTTGTTGCATGTTATAATTTATGTAAACCTATAAATGTGTGTTTTGTTCATTTTACAGCACTTTTCAATTTATATTACGTAGATTATTTATCATATATCGTCAGCCAAGAATCAAAATGGACTAACTAAAAAATTAAAATTGGATGAACCTGAAACTATGGAAACAAAAAAAATGTGTGTTGTTTTTGAAAATAAAGTGGAATACAGAACTGCTATAGGAGCAAGCGAGACTTAAGAAACCCTCTCAACGTCGAACTTCTACACTCTGTGAAATCTTATGGGCAAAAGTCTTGTTTATTTGAATTTGTAAAGATTTGGAATTCGCTTCCACTGGAAATTCAATGTGCGAAAAATATTAGTAAGTTTGATCCTTTAGTTAGGCAGCACTTGTTGTCGAAAAGGGTGGAAGTTAATTTAATGTAATATTAATATTATCATAACTCATTACGTTTATATTAATTGCTGGACTGTGTCCAGATAAATCATTTAAACATTTAAACAATTAATTTATCTTTATACGTCAGACTTACATGGAAACCTACCTTACTTGAAACTACAGAATGAAACGAAACTACCCGGAACGTATACTACCCATATGAGTGACCTCTGCTCGTATAGTCGTTCGACTGCGAAATTCGTTGTTCGGTCGCAGTATTATATTTATATATTGCATTTAATCACCCATATGCTCATATTTACCTACAGTAGCGTCCATAAGTATTGGGACAGCCAGGTTGGAAAACTTTGACCTCCAATAGAATAAACACTACTGATGCACATATCACTATTTTTTATACAATGTAGCCTGAATTGTTGCAAATACAGAAAAATGTGTTTGGGGTTGTAGAAATAATATGTGCTGCTAAAAATAAATTATTAGTTCAAAAGCACCCAAAAACAATGTCCAAAAGTATTGGGACAGGAAAAGCAAGAAATAGTTTATTGCGCAATTTTTTACTAAAAAGTTACAAATTAAAATAAAACAATATTTTAAACTATGTGAGTACTGCTTTGCACCTCCTTTCGTTTTAATCAGTGCTGCTATCTGCCTTGGAATTAATTTTATTAATCTACATACCTGTAACAGGCACGGCAATTGCGTCAAAAGCCTAGGTAATTTTATTTTTTAGGTCATGTTTTTCGTAAATGTGGAGCCGACATCTCCAACTTCCTATACTCATCTTTTACGATGTCATTTATAGATTTAAATACGTGGAATCACTAATAGTCACCCCACATTGGACGGAAATGCGACTTTCCCTGTTCAAAAAAAGTGTCAAATGATTAGAAAAACGAAAGCAAATAGTATATTAAGTGGATTGAAGTTGATTAACCAGGTGGAACGTGAAACCAGAAAGCAGGAAAGTTGACATACTCTTGGTAGAATCCTGAAAAATAACGGATTCAAATGTTCCAAAGCTACCCAAAAGCACTTGACTTCCAAGCAAAATCAGCTAAAGCGACTTTATTTTCCACGAGGTCATTCAGGTCAGCCAATTTCATTTTAGAGCTCTATTTTTTGGTCTAATGATAGCAAATATGATGTTTTGGGTTCCGACGGACTTACTAAGGTGTTAGTAAAGAAAAGTGAGGCCCTCAAATTCAAGTATTTGAACCTTGTGGATAATCAAGTCGCTCTTGATGATTTTGTTTGAGGTCACATGCTTTTCAGTAGCTATTAAACTTTTGAATCCGTTGTTTTTCAGGATTCTACCAACAGTATGTATGCCTGCTCTCTGGTTACACTTTTCACCTGGCTAAGCAACTTTGGTCCCCTTAATTTAGGATTTTCTCTCACTTTTCAAATCACGTGTAGCGCTTCTTTCGACAGAATAAACAACAACATTTTTAATCTAAATAAAACTGCCTATAATATACAATATTGATATTGTAATAATTTGAAATTTATAGGTAATATTTTAACGAAATGAACGACTCCAACCCTCTTACGTCTGCCACTTCAGGAACTTCAATATAACTATGTAACAAGAACAACATAGAATATAGAAAATCAATTATTATTGTTCGATTCGGGAGTTACTAAGCCTGAGTATACAATATGAACATATTTTTATAAAAACATTACAAGCTACACGCTAAGAAAAAACATTAGAAGATTAACGGTTAATCTATGTTATACTAGCAGCCTCTACTAGCTTCAACAGATTAGTCTCTTGAATTTTATTTTCGAGTGTGGGAAAATCTTTTAACTCATGTAAAAGAGTAATCTGTACTAAACAAGCAGAAACGGTTGCTAGAGTTTATTTAATCAATGTATCTACTGGGGTAATTTATGCTGTGTTTAATTGATTATTAATAACATTATATAATTATTACGCTATATATTACTGAAAATAGTGAATTTCTATCGTAAAAGCCCATTAAAATATGCGATCGCATATTTCAGTTCAACGTACCGCAAAAAAAAATATATTTATAGGTCAAGATATGTTTAATACGATCAAGATATATAGTAGTAGTAGTAGTATGTAGCACTTATCGGATTCTCCAGGTATATAACTATAACCCAGTGCAGTTACTGTATCAGCATGTGAGTGTAAACAAACATTTCCCCTCGGTATGAACGACACGAAGTCTGAACACCACCTATGGAGCGTTCCCCAAGGAAGTCAGTCACAATGCACAGCTGGTATCTTAAGAACTAAATATGTATTATAATTGGATTGTGGCTATAACACTGCCGACCTCTGTTGCAGTCTAGGTAGATTATCCTCCTCTTCAGGAGCAGTGATTAGACTTCCCTTTCGGAGGGCTACAGTGCTAGGTATTTGCACTTAAATGCACTTCGAGACCAAGCCGAAGTGCAGACGAGTACACCCAACCCTGAGTGCCCCACGTATTACATTTCGTATATCGACGCAGCGTGAAAGTAATAGCAGATGCTATGGAATGAAGGGCGCAATGTATGGTCTGCTGGATGGTATTGCAACTATGCTACTGCACGAAGAAATAGCTGTTATCCTGCGAGGCACAATTAGCACGCCGTCTTCGTCTCTACACACGAATGAACGGAAACGTACACTACTTCCCCTTAGTTGCGCACAAACAGTTCTCACACACCTCCCCCCACCAAGCATTTCCACTACACTAACTTCTGTGCAACGAGACGCAAATACGCTACCGGCTCAGGATTCGCTCAGCGGATCAAAAAGAAACGCCGAGTTTATCGAGGATAGAGAAAATCTCCATTCGGCCACAGAGCCGGATACGATCAAGATATATAGAACATTGATTGCTTTTGTATATAGAAAATAAATTAAGTTATTCAATTTAAATTAATAGATGCATCCCATGATATTTTTTTTCCACGAAACAAAAACCTCCCGGTGTCCAGGTATGAACACAAACATAATAATATTGTCTGGAAAAAAAATTCGAGATAGCTGAGTAGGGCTGTCCAAGCTCTGCCTGTGTGCACTTACAAGGGAATGGTTTCACATGTTACCCTCAAATTCCAAAACCTGCCACTTACAAAATTCAGGCTATATTATATTAAAATTAGTGCTATTTTGAATAGCACAGATCCAAAGTAATTTGACCGCACTTTGTGTTGTTCGCTCACAGTAGCCCGCCAAAGTTTAAAAAATTCAAATTTTGATATTTTTGCATTCTACAGCTTTTTTATTTCTTATCCGATTTGGATGAACTTTATATTTTTCTAATCCTCAGACAGTTTTCCAAAACAAAATTTAAGGATTTTGCAAAATTCGAAAATCTTGTAAATTAGGATTAACTTCACCTATTTCTTTTTTGTTAAAGAAATAGATGAAGTAAATCCTATGCAGCGTGAAATCACAGATTTTGAGTCGCTACTAGACAAGCACACCCTTGGCTTGATCTACATATTATTGATATTATTTGTATATTATTGGATTTTGAAATTGACGAGATATTTACACTTTACTCATTTTTCAGTGTTAACTCTTGTCTAGAGCCTTACCTAACCACTAAAGAAAAAAAACTACCTACCTGGTTTTATCACTTTCAGTTTGCCACCACGAAAAAAGTCAACAGGGCACATCCAAAGCAGCGCAGTAAGTTGGTTTGTTTGAAATATGAACTAATGAATCAAACCTTTCGAAATAGTAGTGCGACTTAAGTCATCACACGATTAATCTGACTTACAAGGAAATAGTTTTACATGGTACTTGCTAATTTCAGAATGTCATATCTACAAAAATTTTTTAAAGTAATTTCAGGATTTTTCAAAATTTGAAAAATTGGTCTATAAAATTAGGCCCTAAAAATAATGTTTTCTCCACATTTTTTCGAAAAACGAAATGTTTCGAAGTTTTTAAAAATCCGGAAATTACTTTTTTGAAAAAAGTCTAAACGTTCGAAAACATCAAATTCTGTCCAAATCGGATAAGGATTGAAGAGTTTTTTGGCAAAACGGGACAAGTATAAGTATAACGCTATCCAAATTGAATTGATTGGAATAATTACGTTTGTGGTGACAGCCTGTTTTTGATACATTCTAAAATACAACGTTTTTGTTTTTAATTCATACTAAAAATTGTTGCATGAGCCATCAGTGAAACCAAACAGCATTGGTTTGATTTTGTTAAAACCTTACAAATGATACATTACTCGTTTTAATTTTTAAATCGTTAAAGTATTTGGAAATGATAATAAATTATGCACCGTTTTACCTGTAATACTGGACCCTGTCCACTGTTCAAATTCCAAAATCCCATACCCGTCCATTACTATACGCCCGTCTATATACACAAGATATGGTATGGTTACATATCTACTTCAACGCCGTATGAATTTAATGCCGTTTACTGTATTTACAATGCCGTTCACTGTGCAATTCCGTTCGCTGTTCAACGCCCTATGAATTTAACACCTTTGACTGTTCAACGCCGTATAAAGTAAACGCCTTTCGCTTTCCCACGCCATCTATATACTTAATCCGTGCAGTACAGGTCAGCATAGGCCATTTACTCAACATTACAATTATGGCTGATTTACACTTTTTAAATCTGCGCCAATCACGCCACTAGAATTCAAAGTTTCAAAAATTAAGGGATCCTGATTGGCACAGAGCACGATAAAAAATATTTATTTCTATTTTTAAATTCGTTT
Organism: Dicyrtomina minuta; assembly: GCA_949802685.1. Lineage (NCBI taxonomy): Eukaryota > Metazoa > Arthropoda > Collembola > Symphypleona > Dicyrtomidae > Dicyrtomina > Dicyrtomina minuta. Next base: position 96,162,181 of record OX461808.1, on the reverse strand, counting down.
GAACATGGAAAACTTTATAAACTGATTCAAAAAGTTTTGAAAGAGAAAAAAAGTTCAGCTCAGCCAAAATATTATTCTTTTTAAATCTTACTACAAGTTCAAATAAATTTTAAAGAACCTAAATAGTAACTATGAGGACTTTAAGTAATCTACTAATCTACTAATTAAAAACTACACTATGGAAAGGGATAGGCGTCACTCCATTCCTACTACCAATCACTGTATATTTTGTGCATATAACGGGGGTATAGTAATATCAGCTGCGATTTGGATAAGATGGACATTACAAGCATAGTCCTGGTCAAGTATGTAAAAAAACTTAACCCAGAGAAGAATAAAGTAAAGCTTTGCCACTATTAAAATCCTGACCCAGGCAAGCCTGTAATCAAAACTAAACTCAAGCAAGTCTGCTCTTAAAATTTAACCCAAGCAAGCATTTAGCAAAAACAGAAACCTGGGAATTGCTGTAATCCGCGCAAGTCAGTGTCCAAAGCTTAAACCAAATATAACAGTAAGAGGTTTTCAAGTCGACGGTTATGGTATTCAGCAGCAGATCCATTTTGTTAATGGTTACGCCGAAACTAATCTTTTATGTAAAGCAGGTGTATATGGAAATAGAGAGCAATGATTACAGCAAGCATAATCACGGACAATCATGTTAAAAAACCCTACCCCAGCCAAGATCTGTGGTAAAATCATAACCCAACCAATGTTGTAGTAGAATTTCAACCGACCCAAACCTGTGGTAACATTTTAACCCAGCCGATACTGTCGTAAAATTTTAACCCACCCAATACTGTAGTAAAATTGTAACCCACCCTATACTGTAGTAAAATTTAAACCCACACAATACTGTGGTAAAATTTCAACCCAGCCCAAAAAGTGGTAAAATTTTGACCCAGACAATACTGTCGTAAAAGTTTAACCCAGGGAATACTGTTGTAAAATTTTAACCCAGACAATACTGTGGTAAAATTTTAACTCAGCTAATACTGGTAAAATTTTAACCCAGCTAATACTGTGCTAAAATTTTAACTTAGCTATTACTGTGGTAAAATTTTAACCCACCTAACACAATAACGCCGGGCTCTCCACATGTGTGGCGATCTATATCCTTAAAGGCTTACTTGGCTCTGTGTTAGTACGGGGTAAGCTAGTCACACGGGGGTCCGTGTTGGGAGAACAGATCTTAAATGATTTGAAACACTTGACCCCTTGAAACTAAAGCTACTTTTACTTTAACTTTAACTTTAACTTTGACAAGGGCCAGTCTGTTGTCAAAATTTAACCCAAGCAAGTATTTTAGCAAAGCTCAAGTTGATTAAATCACAATCAATGCAAAATTTTGTTTAGTGTAACAACTAAAAGTAAAGATTACATACTACCATTACGAGTAATTCAGATTTTAAAGTGTAACACTGGCAAGGCCCTGGTCAAAAGTTACACATTGCGCCCCTATGGGAAAAATTAATCCGTTAATCTGAGCAGTTATCTGGTCAAAACTCACCCTGAATTCTATTTGACCGCAATCAATGCAACATTTTATTTACTGTAACAGCTAAACTTGAAGAACATAAATATATTAATTTTTGTTAATTGCAACCCATCGGGTTGCTAACCTGCTAGTCATACTGTTAAAATCTGCAGTACACAAAAGGATACCCCTCCACAGGAATTAACACTACGCCTTGTCCACCCTACTCCTCTCTCAGTTTTTAACTTTTTACACATTATATGGTATCAATCGCTGCGTCCCTATGTGAGGATTTCATTCTTTCAACAATATCAATGACAATGTTGCGTTTTGCACCTTTTATTACTGATTTACACTTTTTGCTTTTACCCAATCAGGGCCTTGCAATTCAAATTTTCGAAATTTTAGTGATCTTGATTAGCTCACAGCTAATTAATAAATTGTTTTTTTACAATTTGAATTTGATTCAAATTTAAAATTAAGATTTAAAAATAAATATTCAAAATTAAAATTATTTATTCCTATTTTTATTTGAATTAGATTTAAATTTAAAGTTTAAATTCAATAATTATAAAATAAATATCAAAAATAAAAAATTATTTAATTACATTTTCAAAATTATTTGTTTGAACATGAACTAGAAAATGCAAGATTACGGCTTTCGTTCGTTTTTTCCACGGTGGAACACAGGTTCAGCACTGCCAGAAATATTTTAGTTGGACAGAGTAGTTAGATAGCCATTCCATATATTTTATAGGTTCCATTTTTAGTAAGTGATGGCCAACTTTAGTAAGTGATGGCCAGCTTAACATTAATATGGCGGCTTAACATTGTTAACCCCCCTAGGCGGTCATTACCCCCACCCCCTCCCCTAGCAAAAAATCCTAGATCCGCCGCCGCTCACACATGTCATACTTACAACTGGAACACTCACTTATTGGCAAAAGGAAGCAATGTACACAACAAGCACAATCCCAGAACATCCGGTGAGAAAAACTTACCCCAGTCAGGACTGTGTTAAAAATTTAACTCACACAACACTGTGGTAAAATCTTGACCCGGGCAAGCATGCACTCAAATGGTAACCCGGAAAAGCCTCTGCTCTGTCGAAACTTAAACCAGTAAAGTTAAATTACCCGCAGTCAATAAAACATTTGATTTACCCTGTCGTCCTAATATCACGGCGAATACGTAGCAGGGTTTCATTGATAAATGACGGCCAACTTTAGTAAGTAATAGTCAAATTTAGTAAGTGATGTCCAACTTTAGTAGGCGATGGCCAAATTTAGTAAGTGATGTCCAACTTTAGTAGGTGATGGCCAACTTTAGTAAGAGATGGCCAACTTTAGTTAGTGATGGCCAACTTTAGTTAGTGATGGCCAGCTTTAGTAACCGATGCCCAACTTAAGTTGGTGATGGCCAACTTTAATAAGTGCAACTCTCGTAAGTGATAACCAACTTTAGTAACTAATAGCCAACTTTAGTTAGTAATAGCCAACTTTAGTTGCTGATGGCCAGCTTTAGTAACTGATGGCAAACTTTAGTTACTAATGGCCAAATTTAGTCACAAATGGCAAGCTTTAGTAACTGATGGCCAGCTTTAGTTAGTGATGGCCAACTTTAGTAACTGATGGCCAACTTAAGTAACTGATGACCAACTTTAGTTACTGATAGCCAACTTTAGTAACTGATGGCCAACTTTAGTAACTAATAGCCAATTTTAGTTAGTGATAGCCAACTTTAGTAGGTGATGGCAAACTTTAGTTAGTGATCGCCAACTTTAGTAACCGATGGCCAACTTTAGTAACTGATCGCCAACTTTAGTTAGTGATGGCCAACTTAAGTTACTGATGGCCAGCTTTAGTAACTGATGGTCAACTTTAGTTACTGATTGCTAACTTTAGCTACTGATGGCTAGCTGTAGTAACTGATAGCCAACTTTAGTTAGTCATAGCCATCTTTAGTAACTGATGGTCAACTTTAGTAAGTGACGGCCAACTTTAGTTGGTGATGGCCAACTTTTGTAAGTGATGGCCAACTTTAGTAACTAATGGCTAGCTTTAGTTAGTGATGGCCAACTTTCGTAAGTAATAACCAACTTTTGTAACTAATGGCTAACTTTAGTTAGTTATAGCCAACTTTAGTTGCTGATGGCCAGCTTTAGTAACTGATGGCCAACTTTAGTTACTAATGGCCAAATTTAGTCACTAATGGCCAGCTTTAGTAACTGATGGCCAACTTTAGTTAGTGATGGCCAACTTTAGTAACTGATGGCCAACTTTAGTAACTGATGACCAACTTTAGTTACTGATGGCCACCTTTAGTAACTGATGGCCAACTTTAGTAACTAATGGCTAATTTTATTTAGTGATGGCCATCTTTAGTAGGTGATGGCCAAATTTTGTAGGTGATGGCCAACTTTAGTAACTGATAGCCAACTTTAGTAACTGATGGCCAACTTTAGTTAGTCATCGCCAATTTAGTTACTGATGGCCGGCTTTAATACGTGATGGCCAACTTTAGTTTCTGATGCCCAACTATAGTTACTGATGGCTAGCTTTAGTAACTGATGGCCAACTTCAGTTATTCATGGCCATCTTTAGTAACTGATGGCCAACTTTAGTTAGTGATGGCCAACTTAAGTAAGTGATGGCCAACTTTAATCACTTATGGCCAACTTTAGTAACTAATTGCCGACTTTAGTTACTAATGGCCAACTTTAGTAGGTGATAGCCAACTTTAGTACCTGATGGCCAACGTTAGTAACTGATGACCAACGTTAGTTACTCATGGCCAATTTTAGTTAGTGATGGCCAACTTTAGTAGGTGATGGCTAACTTCAGTAACTGATGACCAATTCTAGGGACTGATGGCCAACTTTAGTAAGTGATGGAAAAGTTTAATAAGTGATGGCTCACTTTAGTAACTCATGGCCCATTCGACTTTAGTAAGTGATGGCCAGTTTGACTTGAGTAGGTAACAGCCAACGAACCAAAATCTGGAAATTGATTAACAAGGGGTCTGGAACGTTTCATAATAGTATTTTGTAACTATTTACATGAAACAACACTAAATTACATTAAAATATAACCCAACAGTTCTCAGTCAATTTTTTTGTAGCATCCTCCTCCGTGTAATCACCTGACCTCAAACATAACAAACTGTAGAGGGTAGCATTTACTAAAGTTCACTTGGCTGTCATTCGCTAAAGTCAAACACTGGACAATAATTACTTAAGTTTGTCATCACTTCCCCGCCTGGCTACCACTTATCAAAGAACAGCCTACCTATGTACCCCAATACAAGGGTGTGTCGTTATGGGTAGCATGGTAGTAGTAGTATTACACAACAACGCCACGCCGCTGAAAGCTGGTGCGTGAGTTTTAGGCCATTTTTTCCAGTGGACATTTTTTTAACATTGTGGAGGTTGGGTCTAACTAATTTCAACGATGCCACTCAATATTGTTAACTAACCTTAATCCTTCCTCCCCCCCCCTGTCTGCTAGCAACCCATAGGGTTGCCTAACTGCTAGTCTCTTAATTAAGACGTGCAGTACAGGGCTGCATAGGATAGTGGTAAGTTAACCGGGGACCTTGTAACCTAAACTCCTCCCTCAGTTTTCAACTATTTACAGTTTTTATGGTACCATTCGACGCGCCTTGACATTTTGTCGTCATTCTTTTGACAATATTTTGAAAAATGTTGCGTTTTGCACATTTTAAAGGTGATTTACACTTTTTTACTCTGCGCCAATCACGGCACTAGAATTCAAAATTTTAAAAATTAATGGTTCCTGATTGGCACAGAGCATGATCAAAAATATTTATTTCTATTTTCAAATTCGTTTGAACATGGAAAATATTAAAACTGATTCAAAAAGTTTTGAAAAAGGAAAAAAGTTCAGCTCAGCCAAAATATTATTCTTTATAAATCTTACTACAAGTTTAAATAAATTTTAAAGAACCTAAATAGTAACTATGAGGACTTTGAGTAATCTACTAATCTACTAATTAAAAACTACACTATGGAAAGGGATAGGCGTCACTCAATTCCCACTAACAATCACTGTATATTTTGTGCATATAACGAGGGTATAGTAATATCAGCTGCGATTTGGATTAGACGGACATTACAAGCATAGTCCCAGTCAATTATGTAAAAAAACTTAACCCAGAGAAGAATAAAGTAAAGCTTTGCCACTAATAAAATCTTGACCCAGGCAAGCCTGTAATCAAAACTAAACCCAGGCAAGTCTGCTCTCAAAATTTAACCCAGGCAAGCATTTAGCAAAAACGGAAACCTGGGAATGGCTGTGGCTATAATGTAATCCACGCAAGTCTGTGTCCAAAGCTTAAACCAAATATAACAGTAAAAGGTTTTCAAGTCGACGGTTATGGTATTCATCAGTAGATCCATCTTGTTAATGGTTACGCCGAAACTAATCTTTTATGTGAAGCAGGTGTATACAGAAATAGAGAGCAATGATCACAGCAAGCATAATCACGGAAAATCATGTTAGAAAACCCTACCCCAGCCAAGATCTGTGGTAAAATCATAACCCAACTAATGTTGTAGTAGAATTTTAACCGAGCCGAATCTGTGGTAAGATTTTAACCCAGCCAATACTGTCGTAAAATTTTACCCCCCTAATATTGTGGTAAAATTTAAACCCTCACAATACTGTGGTATAATTTCAACCCAGCCAATAAAGTAGTAAAATTTTGACGCAGACAATACTGTTGTAAACGTTTAATCCAGGGAATACTGTGGTCATGTTAGAAAACTTTACCCTAGCCAAGATCTGTGCTAAAATTATAACCCAACCAATGCTATAGTATAATTTTAACCCAGCCAAATCTGTGGTAACATTTTAACCCAGCCAATACTGTCGTAAAATTTTAAAACACCCAATATTGTGGTAAAATTTAAACCCACACAATACTGTGGTATAATTTCAACCCAGCCAATAAAGTGGTAAAATTTTGACCCAGACAATACTGTTGTAAAAGTTTAACCCATGGAATACTGTAGTAAAATTTTAACCCAGACAATACGGTGGTAAAATTTTAACTCAGCTAATACAGGTAAAATTTTAACCCAGCTAATACTGTGCTAAAATCTTAACCTTGCAATTACTGTGGTAAAATTTTAACCCACCTAACACTATAGTGAAATCTTGACAAGGGCCAGTCTGTTGTCAAAATTTAACCCAAGCAAGCATTTCAGCAAAGCTCAAGTTGATTAAATCACAATCAATACAAAATTTTGTTTAGTGTAACAACTAAAAGTCAAGATTACATACTACAATTCCGAGTAATTCAGATTCTATAGTGTAACCCTGGCAAGGCCCTGGTCAAAAGTTACACCTTGCGCCCCTATGGGAAAAAATAATCTTTCATTCTGAGCAGATATCTGGTCAAAACTCACCCCGAATTCTATTTGACCACAATCAATGCAACATTTTATGTACTGTAACAGCTAAACTTGAAGAACATAAATATATTAATTTTTGTTAATTGCAACCCATCGGGTTGCTAACCTGCTAGTATGAATTGAACGCTGTTCACTGTTCAACGCCGAATGAATTTATCACAATTTATTGTACAACCCCGTTTTGTGTATAGCGCCGTTTACTTACTATGTAATGCTGTTCGCTGTTCATCGCCGTTTTTCAGAACTGCTTAGTAACAATGTTGATTATTAATTTATGTTTTTTTGTTTTTCTTTTTTTACACCTGTATATGTCCATTGGAATCGAAAACATGATATGGGCTGGCTAGCTGTCATCAGACTCAGACCAACGACTAGGCTTCCAAAATGAAATAAGCTGACTTTAATGACTCAGTACCACTATTTTGCGTAGTCTACATTACAGCATGCTCACATTTATAATACGTAGACATTTTATTAGATCATATCATCAGCTAAGAACCAAAATAACACAATTCCATTTTTAATAAAAACTAAAATTCTCTTAATATGACATCATAATTCGATGATCCTGAAACCATAGAAACACAAAAACATGTATTACTTTTCATAAACATGCAAACAGAACATTTTACACTTTTCAAAAGCATGCAAATAGAACGTTTTGCAATTAGCAAAAACGTGAAATGAGAATTTTTTGCAGTTCTGTAATTCTTTACATCACTAATACCGTAGAAAATGTGATTAATCCCTCCAGAAGCTAATAACGTAAAGGTTATTAAGTTATTAAAAAATTTGATGAATGGTGAATGTTGATCGTTATTGAATTAATTATTTAATTGTAAATTGATAATATTGTTTTGACAGTTGACTATATGCCTATGGCATCTGTTGTACTGTCAGAGGGAATAGTGAATTAGTGAATGGAAAAGTAACAAAAATAAGGTTAAGAAATATTTTCACTTTTCGTTGACAACAGTATAGTCATATTGAATAGCGTAGATGATACTGTAATTTTTACATTAAGAAGTAGAAAAAAAACAAGAAGGTGGTTAAGAAACAAAATTTATTTTTTATTTGAAATGTACAAAATATTGTTCTGAAAATCAGGAACACATTAAAGTAGAGAATGATATGTACGCCATCGTAACAACTGCACGCACGATTTCTAGAGTCATACCTAGAATCACTGGCTGATTTTGAGGTCAGACGCACATTACCAAACAGTTTTTTTATACGTATCCATCTCATTGTGTTGAACATGGTAATGAGTATTATTATTTACTATTTTAAAACTACAATATATCGATTAATCGAGATTTGAGATACAAGTAAAATAAAAGGTAATTACGTATAGTTATAGTTAGTTAATTAAGGGATAATCTTTTTCGACCAGTCATATGCATCTCAACCGGTGCCGGATTCATCTAACCGTCAGACAGAATAATTTTTTTTTGCTGACGCGTTTTTACGAGTTGCAGACCATTGTTTTTAAAAAACAATTTATTTGTCAGACAAAATTGGTGTTGCATAAGCGAAACATAAATAAATACGATATTAAACACATAATTGAATAAGGTATGATTGAGTAAAAAAAACGAATAAGTTTTCAAAAATTATAACGAAAATATTAAAGTTATTGCAGAGATGAGGTGTATCCGCTGTGTATCATTCCTGGTTCTGGCCAGGGCAACTTTCGCAGGTCTTCCTCGTTTTGGTTTTCCGGCTATAGGTAAATCTATAGCTCTATTGGGGAATGAATGTAGACCCTTGTGAACTGCCAATCCATAAATATGCTTACATACTAGTTTTTCGTTGTAACAAACACAAGAACAAGATGATTGCATCCAATTTTTTACGTTAAACTGTATTTTATGAAACGAAAAAAAAATTTCTTTGAATGTTTTAAACTGACGATAGGCTTTAGCTTCTGTAACAAGTACCGAGTCTGTTGATACATTGGGATGGCCTGATGCACCAACGTATACAAGTGTGACCTCTTCGTTTATTTCGTCTTGGTAGTACGATGTAAGAGCTTCATGCCAGTGAAATGCATTTTTCTCAATTTGAATCGGATAGGTTGCCTCAGTAGCAAAATGTTTTCGAGGTAGTAAACCACTTCTGTCTAAGAAGTGCGTACGTAGCAATTCTGCCATGCGAATTAAAATAATGCGAAAGTGGAGTCTTAATCTCATTGTGTGGTACTTCTTGATGAGTGCATTAAAAGACTCCACCCCGTTATTTGTTGTTGGATATCCGCAAGCAATTCCTTGATACCATCCAGAATTGCTATCCAGCCACTGTGTAGTAAAATAAGACACGAAACTCATTGAGGATTATTTTTAGTTTTCTCGACGACACTATTTACCTGCAGGCTGAATTAGTTAAATCATGTTGTTGGTCTGATAAAAGAATTATGCATATCCTAAATATTTGTCTGCAGCATAAATTATTTCATTATTCAAATATGGTCTGCATACTAAATTTATCTTGTCAGAAAAACAAATGTTTATTTCCGCTCACCAAAGAATATTTTCCCGCTGAAGCCTTAAAATGCCACCCGTTAATTAAATCTTGTAATTCATTCACGTCTTTTATTAATGATGAATAGGTATGATGCTTTAAATAGATTTTCGAAAATAGAAAAGTCTACCACAATATAAAACCTTTTTAGGTTTTTAACTTAGACAATATTTAAATCTTGTAGCTAGTGACTGATAGATTAATTCTCAAGTATTTATTTCTTGTCAAGTTTAACATTACAGAATCTTGGAATATTAAAATTATTATATTGTACTTACATGGATTGGACAAGGCGCGAGAGAATAGTTTAATAATAATATACATATGCAGTCAAAAATTAGCTACTTAAATACAAATTATTCCAGCAGATATTTAAAAACATAACAATGCGCTTTATGGTATCAAATTACTTAAGGACCTTAAAAAATTTTAAGTTTTACGACCCTATGATCCATTCTGTCATCAGCTTAACCATTGCGTAAATGGCTATCTTTAACGCGATAGCAGTGTCGTCAATTGAGAAGTACTTTACTCAAGACGTCACGCGTGGACGATTCCTTATCGAATATTAGAATGGTGAAGTGAAATGTGTCTTTTTAAAATGGAGCTGGTCACGCATTCGTAATTGCAGTGGGAACACTTAAAAGGATTCTGCTCTGCATGTTGTCTTTGCGAGTGATTTCTCAAGTGCGAACTACAAGATGATCTAAAACTGCACTGAGAGCAATGAAACGGCTTACTGCCTGTGTGTCTCCGCAAATGCTTATCCAAACTGGATTTATAAATGGAAGAAAATTGACACAGTTCACATTTGAATGATTTTTGCTCCTCAACCCAATTTTCATCTTTTTGCATTGGATTTTTTAGGCAAATTTTTTCATGCTTATTTTTATTTCTGTTATCATTGAATCTTCGTTCACAGAACTGACAAGCAAAGGGGGTCTCCCCCGTGTGACTCAATATGTGTCTGTACAATTCAGATCTGGAATAAAATTTTCTTGGACATAAATTGCAAGAAAAATTTCTATTTCGGATTTCATCACTGTGACGAATCTGTGTATGACTTTTCAAGTTGGACGCTGAAGATGATGAATAGTCACACGTTAGACATTTGAATGGTTTTTCGCGGGTGTGGGTGAATATGTGGCGATTTATTTCCCCTTGAGAACTGCATTTGTAGCTGCAAAAAATACATGCAAATGGCTTCTGCCCAAAATGTCTTCTTAAATGATCTCGCAAGTCCGCCGCTTCCCAAGACGCAAATTTGCAGAGATGACACTTGTGTCTCTTGTTTTCATCCATCCACTTTGAATCACTATGCTTTGGATTCTGTCTACACCTTTTCTCATGCGTACTTTTGTTGGAAGTATGATTAAATTTCTGTGCACAAAATTGGCAGGGGTAGGATTTATCTCCTTTGTGGATTAGTAAGTGCTTGTTTAAAAAATCACGAGTAAATCTCTTGTAGCCACACATCGAACATTTAAATGGTTGTTTATCTGACAAGGGAATGGTTTTACTTGGTACGCGCCGATTTCAAAAAGTCACATCTACAAAAATCAGGTTACTTTTAAATAGTAGGGATTTAAAGTAACTCGATTGCATTTTGCTTTTTTTCACAATAGCTCGCCAAAGTTTGAAAAAATTCAAATTTAAATATTTAACCGCCCTGCAACTTCTACAGTTCTTATCCGATTTTGACGAAATTTGATTTTTTCTAACGTTTAGACTCTTTTCTAAAAAGTCATTTCAGGATTTTTCAAAATTCAAAAATTTTTATTTTTACGAAAAAATTGGTCTAGAAAATTAGGCCTTAAAAATAATGTTTTTTCAAAAATTTGTCGAAAAAACGAAAATTTTCGAATTTTGAAAAATCCTGTAATAACTTTTTAGAAAAGAGTCTAAACGTTAGAAAAAATCAAATTTCGTCAAAATCGGATAAGAACTGTAGAAGTTGCAGGGCGGTTAAATATTTAAATTTGAATTTTTTCAAACTTTGGCGAGCTATTGTGAAAAAAAGCAAAATGCAATCGAGTTACTTTAAATCCCTACTATTTAAAAGTAGCCTGATTTTTGTAGATGTGACTTTTTGAAATCGGCGCGTACCATGTAAAACCATTCCCTTGTGAGTGGGTTCTCAAGTGGGCTGTTAAATAATTTGATTTGGATACCGAATAATTGCACGAATGACATTTAAAATGTTTAGTAATTTCTTCAGGTTTAGTGTGTCGTCTGTGTTGGACGGATATTTGAATTTTGGTTGGTCTTTTATGGCAAGGTTTTGGCTTAAGTTTTGTGACACGAATATTAACGTCTACTTTTAGTTTTACGAGTCGTATTTGAACTTTTTGGCTAATTCCAAACTGAGCGAGAAGTTGCAAATCCTTAGTATGAACAGTAGGACACCGTCCTAAGGGTTTCATGGTGGGTTTTACAGTTCTAACAAGATTATTTGCTAATTTGCATATTTGTAGGTTGTTTAATATTCAAGTATTGTTAAGGTTACACATATTTTAAAATAATTGATGCAAAACACGTAAGCATAAGCAACATCACCCAACTGAATTGAACTGACCCAATTGCAGTGTAAAATAAATTATAATTTCCCGCTTAATTCAATACAACATTCCTATCTAGACTTATATGTATGTACGTTCAAGCAAACAAAATTGGGAGCTGGCAGTGATATAGATTTAAGATTTTAATTGTTTGCATGAAAATTGTATCCTTGGCAACTAACTACCACTTGCACTGGCATTGAGCTTTTACATCGCCGAAACGGCGACGTTGTTTAAATTATGGGAAATACAATAAGTAAATTATATAAAGAAAATTAAAAAAATCGAGACTTGGGTATTAAATGTTGTGCATAAAAACCCATTTTAAAATGTAAGAATTACAATAATCATGAAATTTTTTAAACTTTTAAAATTTAGTTTTTTTTTCTAAAAATTTAAAGTACATTTACTTTCAAAATAAACCCCTCCCGTATCCGAACCTCTATTATCCGGAACCTCCCATATCCGGACGGGTTTTTCGGTATCCGGACGGTCCGGACCCTTCCATATCCGGACAAGATTTTTGAGGTACCATATTTTTAATAAATTTCAAAAATAAAAGTAAAATATACAAATAATAAAATCATTTTTTCAAAACCAAAAACTATGTATTTCTTTTTTCTGCCTTATAAATGTGAATACTTGGAAGAAAATGGAATTGGGAATTGTTGATTTGAATACAAATGATGTCATAAGTCTATTTTATATTTTCTTAAAACACGTTTACGAGTTTATTTTAAAAACCTCCCATATCCGGATATTCTCGTATCCGGATGGGGTCTGTTCCCAATTAATCCGGATACGGGAGGGGTTACTGTACAGCTTACACTGAAGAAACTATAAGATGTGGTAGGTTCTCCTATAGATGCCTCATGAAACCGAATTCAAATTTTTGAACATTTTTCAAATCTATCACACTACAGCTACTACAACTTGTTTTGTAATTTATAATGAAAATAAAAATTCTACGCATCATAACAACTATCTAGAAAGAAATTTTTGGGTTTTACATGAGTCCACAAATTTTGATTTGGTTTTTGAAAACGGTAAAATTTTAAATTTAGAGAAACATTGTATTTTCTTTGATTTGCAATGCAAAATTTTTAACAGAAATAATGCAAAACCATCTTAATTTCTTTTTGTGTTAGTATTAATCAAATAGCTCGTAAATGCAAAGAAAAGTTGAATGTGAGGAGTTTAACCAACTTGTGTACATGATATTAGCAACGATGTAAAAAACAAAGGTTTACCAGATTATCGCTTGTGCAAAATAAAAAATAACCGAGCTTGCGGTAAACCTTTTAATAGCGGTATCAGTAAACCTAATAAATATCGGTAGAAACCAAACTGCTGGTATGACGCTGCATTGCTTACCGCTTTTTAGATACTGAGATTTCGCGCCCATTGAGAATCTAACAAAATGGCTTTATCCGTCCGTCTGCCCACCTTTAAAGTTATATTAAATTCATTCGTGCAAAACAGGCAGGTGTTAGATCTATCACCTTAGTAGGCTAGCAAGTGGGTTTGTAAATAAACACGAGTTATTCCCCTGTAGCCACACACACATAGTACATTTGAATGGTCATATATCTGTTTGAGTTATTAAGTGACGTGCTAAACATTATCAATTATTTGTGGTATATCGCATATGTGCATAATTTGAAAGTAAATGATTTTTCAGGTGAATAAATTCTTAAATGATCTGTTAAATAATTTAGTTTTGCGCCAAAATAATTGCACGAATGGCATTTAACATGTTTACTAATAGTAATTTCTGCAGTTTTAGTGTGTCGTTGTTTTGGACTTGGGAAAATTTTAGAAAGTACCAGCAGCTACATTCATACGATTGGGTTTTTAATATTTAAACACGAATATTGTTTGATTGCTCAAAGGGCGAATAGGCAGCCAAGTTTCGAAGGTCTGCCTAAAATGAGACTTTAGTAAGCAGTTCAATGCTTAGTAATTCTTGACAGCAATAATACCGTAAACATCCTATTAATTTCCATGGGTGCTAATAACTTATTAGTTAATAACCTATTATTAAAACATTTTGGGACTAGTAAATCGTTAATATTGATCGTTATTGAATTAATAATTGAATTGAAAAAAAATTAAACTATTTTGGATGTTGAATATATGCCTATGATTTATGATATCTGCTTTACTGTCACAGTGAGTGATGAATTGGGGAAATGGAGAAGTAATAAAAGAAATAAAGACAAGAAATTCTTTCACTTTTTGCTAACCACAGTATATAGCGATATTGAAAAGCGTAGGCGATACTGCAGTTTTTACACTTTTTACAGTACGATGTGGAAAATACAAAAAATATTTAAAAAGAAAAATTATTTTGTTTTTGAAATATACTAATTATTTTTCTTAAAAATCAACAACTATTAGAGTAGAGAATGATATGTACGCCATAGTAATACCTCGAAGCACGGTTTCCAGTGTCACACACACAATCACAGTGGCTAATTTTAAGGTCAGACGCACACTACGACACATGTTTTTTATACGTATAAATTTGATTGTGTTGAATATGATAGTATTATTATTTACTAACCAAAGGCTAGAATATGTCGATCAATAGAAATTCGACATACAAGTGAAACAGAAGGTAAGAACATATAGTTCCAGTTGGTTAATTAAATCTTTCTTGTAAATCATTCACTGATTTTATTATTGATGCATGATAAGTATTTTTAAGTTTTCGGTTTTTGATTTTGTAAGTAGATTATAGCTAATTTTGAAATTATAATTTTTAAATAGTTTCAGCAGTCAATTGAAATTGCAAGTAGGTAATGAGTATTTTATGGAAATAAAATATTGACAAGTATAACTAGACGTACATATAGGCAATACTAATGTAATTAGGTGTGAATTTTTAAAGAGACAATTTTATTAAAGTAGGCGTTTAAAAGTTTGAAGTCAGGAATTTAATAAAACAAAACCTTTTAGTGTCTTTCTTGTTACCAAATATATCAGTGTGATGGCATGAAATGTGTCTTCTCAAAGCAGCAGTCGTCATACATCCGCAATTGCAGTGTGCACACTTGAAAGGATTGTCTTTTGCGTGTCGCTTTGAGTTACGTTTTGATTTTTGAAGTAGATTAGGCAATTTTTGAGAGAAAGACAACTTTATTAAAATAAACTTGACACTATCGTCCAACGACGATAGCCCAACGGACTCAGTATACGTAGCAAAATTTTGCTATACACAGTTTATGCTTGTTAGTAGGGGTATGTAAATTAGAGTTTTAAAATTATTAATCAGTTGGTGGACAAGAAAACAAATGGTGCACACATATTTGAACAGATTTCTTTAAAACGGAGAAACATTTTATTCTAAATTTTTTTTCTAATTCGGATACAATTACTAGTTTCAGCAGTCAAATGTAATTAGAAGTAGTTAATGATTAATTTTTGGAAATACAATATTGACAAGTAAAACTAAACGTACATAATATATGTATAAGCAATAATATTATAGTTGTGAATTGTTACACAGAAATAGAACACTCTTTTTATTGTGAGTGTTCCAGAGTTTGAAGGCAGTAATTTAATCATGCAAAACACCTTAAGTGCCTTTCCTTTAACCAAATAAATCAGTATCAGGGTGGCTGCATGTAATGTGTTGTTTCAAAGAAGCACTTGTCAAATATCTGCAATTGCAGTGGGTACACTTGAAAGGACTGGCTTCTGCGTGTATTCGCTTTGCGTGCCGTTTTAGGTCAGAACTAGAAGCGTATCTGTAACTGCAATAGGAGCATTGAAACGAATTCATTCCTGTATGCCTCCGTAAATGTAAGTGGAATCTTGCTTTATCTATGCACGAATATTGACACAATTCACATTTGAATACTTTCTGCTCCTCAACCCAATTTTTATCTTTCTGCTTCGGATTTTTTTTGCAGGTTTTTTCATGCCGATTCTTATTTGTATTCACATTGAATCCTCGTTCACAGAACTGACAAGCGAAAGGAGTCTCCCCCGTGTGACTTAGTATGTGTTTGTACAAATTTGATTTAGAATACCATTTTCTTGGACACAAATTGCATTGAAAATTTTTATGTTGGATATCTTTACTGTGACGACGCTTTGTATGACTCTTCAAGTTGAACACAAAAGATGCTGAATAGTCACACTGGGGACATTTGAATGGTTTCTCTCGTGTGTGGGTGAATATGTGGCTATTTAAGGCTCCTTGAGTACAGCTTTTGTAGGTGCACAAATTACATGCAAATGGTTTCTGCCCAAAATGTCTTCTTAAATGATCTCTCAACTGAGTTGCATCCCAAGATGTGTACGTGCAGAGATGACATTTGTGTTTTTTGTTTTCTTTCAGCCACTTTGCATCACTATGTTTGGGATTCTTCTTACACCTTTTCTCATGTGTCCATTTGTTTGAAGTATTGTTAAATCTCTGTATGCAAAATTGGCAGGTGTAAGAATTATCACCTTGGTGGGTTCGCAGGTGCTTGTTTAAATGAGCCGTCGTTAAGCCCTTGTAGCTACACAAAGTGCATTTGAATGGTCTTTCATCTGAATGAATTCTCAAATGGGCTGTTAAATTATTTTGTTTTGCTCCCGAATATTTGCACACATGACATTTAAACCGTTTATTAATTGCGTCAGTTTCAGTGTTTTGTCTGTTTTGGACAGGTGTTTTTATTTCTGCTGGTTTGTTATGGCAAGGTTTTGGCTTAGGCTTTGGTTTGACACTTTCTAACTTGAGTTTTGTGACGTGTACGTCAAAGGCTACTTTTAGTTTCAGGAGTCTTATTTCAATTTTTTTTCTGATTCCAAACTGAACGAGAAGTTGATCATCCTTCTGATGAATAGTATGACACCGTCGAAAAGGTCTCATGGCAAAGGTTCTCCGTTCTGGTCCTAACAAGAATAATATTTTGTTTATTTTTGCGTATGTAATTATTTACACGATATTTATTATTTAACAACTGTTTCTACACGATTGAAAATAATTGATTCATTTCACAGAAGTGTATAACCCTATTCACTCAACTACTCAGCTAACGTAAGTCACTAATTCACTAACTTTGGTTCAGTGTTAACTAAATTCTAATTTGCCGCTCAAATGCAAGCAAGGAGTATTATTCAGATGATGATAATGATAAGCCTCCTCAGGAGCTAAACACCAGTTATGTAATAATTATATTGTATACCGTTTCCAACTCCCAGCAGTATATTACCAACTCACAACAATTCCATATTTTCCTACTCTACCATGGCCATAATAATATTACAATTATACTGCAGATTTATTTACATATTTAAACAGACCTGCCTAACTTTCCTACTGCTTAATAATATTTTATATTTGAATGAAATCAAAGACTGCAATCTATTGACGACTGTTATACGTCATGTGAGTGAATAAAAGCCTAATCTTGTTGCGTCTTATAATTTATGTAAACTTATAAACATGTGTTTTGTTAATTTTTCTATTTATATTACGTAGATTATTAATCATATATTATATATCATCAGTGAAGAATCAAAATGCGCTTACTAAAACATTAAAATTGGATGAACCTGAAACCATGAAAAAAAACGCAATTTGAAATTTTCAGCAACATCCAAATAGAACATTTTCGAGTTTTCAAAACCATGTTAATAGAATATTGTGCACGTTTCAAAACAGTGTACTTACAATGTTTCCCGCAATTAAAAAAACTTGTAAATAGAACATTTCACGCTTGTCAAATACAAGTGAATATATAGAATGTTTAGCACTTTTCAAAAACATGTAAATAGAGTCTCTTTCTCTTGTACTTTTCAAAGTATTGCAACTACCACTTTACGGATTTATTAATTAAAATGTTATTTTTACGTGACTCATTTAAATTATTGCTTAAATTGTATAAATAGTCTACTGTTGATCTCTCAATAATCTAAAAGAATTAAGATTAGGACGAGTAAAAGGGTATAGTTTCTAGCTAGGTATTGTAACCGTTGACTTATGGGTGAGTAAATTTCAATTTTAATGTACTGTACGTATCTAATGTACTTTTTTAATGATATCCTGCTAAGACTATTCAAACTGAAGCTTCTCACACCCCTTTGTAAACTTCGAGACCAACGTCCTATTAGAGATCCCCGCAGTATTGTAATAATATATAGTGTCTACTTGAGATTTAAAAGATTGAGACCAATACTTGCTACGCTTTGAATAGATTTTAAAATGGAAAAAATTCACAAAATAAAACAAATTGCCAAGTTTTGTTTAACAAAGGCAGTTTTTGATCTCCTGACAGATTGAATAATTTTTTAGCAAGAGGCTGTGTAATTAAACTTGAGCTATATACTCTAGGTTATAATTTACCGATAGTGTTCATAAAAGTCAATAATTGCTGTTTACTTTTTCAAAGCTGATTATGAAGGAATTATTGATGAAAATTAAATATTTTAGTAGGTTTGCTTCTCCCTTTTCTACAGCCCTTGTTTAATTATACATATAACTTTAATTAGGAATATACTTAAAACAAATTTGTAATGGGTTGTTTAATTGGAAATTTATGCAATTTAAATATTTTTACAGTAACAATAACTAACACATTGACTTGAACCTTTACCATTATTTAATTTACGAATATGTTTGTGTATTGTAAAGAAAATAAGCAAATTGAATGTATTTATTAGTAGCATATCCGCTTATCCATATAATTGTACACCATCGATAACTACTGAAGTGCCGTCAAGTCTTCTAATAAATTGCCGTACCTCCCTCCAACTCTTAAATTGTAGTGCACACATCTCTAAAAGTAGGGTAAAAGTTTTTTTAAACTTTGGCAGGCTACTGTGACCAAACAAGCCAAAATGTAGTCGAGTTACTTTGGATCTCCACTGTTTAAAAATAGCCTGATTTTCGTAGGCATGACTTTTTAAAATTGGCGAGTTCCATGTGAAACTATTCCATTGTGAGTACAATTACTGAAACTGCTTAGGTACTTCCTTTGTGTCTCCGAAAATGCGTACCCAAATGCGATTTATAAATGGTTGAATATTCACACAGTTCACATTTGAATATTTTTTGCTCCTCAACCCATATTTGATCTTTTTGCAACGGATTTGTTCGGCAGGTTTTTTCATGCCGATTCTTATTTAAATTCAAATTGAATCCTCGTTCACAGAACTGAAAGGCGAAAGGGATCTCCCCCGTGTGACTCAAAATGTGTATAAACCAGTACAGGTTGGTCTGGCGGTTAGTCAGCGGGTTGATTCCTTCTGGTTAAGCAACAGTCCAAGCGCATTCTGAAATGGATGGGTGACCTGCGCTTGGTAATCCTGCAAGGCTCGGTGGTATGTACGTTGCAGGTCCTAGAGAACAGATTTTCGGAGTCATTCTCTAGGCTTTCTAGAGTTCTCTTCTCTAGAAAACGTGTCTTCCCCTGGAAATCAGTGTTAATTCACTGTAAGAAATATGACATTAAAGCAATTATTTATTTTATTTATTTAAACAAAAACGGTTTAGAATAATATTTTTTTGGACACAAATTGCAAGGAAAATTTGTAATTCGGATTTCATTACTGTGCCGCCACTTTGTATGACTCTTCAGGTTGAACTCTAAAGATGCTGAATAGTCACACTCTTGACATTTAAATGGTTTTTTCTCGGGTGTGGGTCAATATGTAGTTGTTTAAGCCTCCTTGAGTACTGCATTTGTAGGTGCACAAACTACACGCAAACGGCTTCTGCCCAAAATGCCTTTTTAAATAAATTTTCAATTCTGCTAAAACAAGAATGGTATTCTCCCCCGCTTCGGAGAGCGGGTGGGAGGCCATCCCTGAGTTTACGTTACCCTCCTCATGTCATCGCTTGGGGATTTATCTCCGGATTTATTTATGAATTTATGTTTTCATATTTTTTCACACCCATAACTTTTATTTTCAATCATAAATTAGATAGTGTCAGATGGTAGATATAGTTTATGAAGGGGGTGTCCACCACTCCGGAGGGGGCCGGAGACCCATGAAAGGGGGAGAAGCTCGGCTGTTGCAGACTGCCAAGTATCTCGGATATGACTATAATGGTGAGTTTGATTTATTTTAATTTAAGCCATTGATTTATGCTCAGTTTACGTTTTCTCACTATTTGAGGTTAACTTTTACTCGTAGGATTTCCAGTGGCAAGTAGCTCGATAGCAGAAGCCGGGGTGATGGGAAAAGTATCCGTTTTTCCGGCTTTGCCACCACGAGCTCCCGCAAAGCCGAGGAGTGGCGGGCAACCATCGACGGTGCGGAGCTAACGGAGCATTGGGACCGCCGACGAGCCCACCAAGGCTCCTCGGGAATTCGGTCTGCCACGGAAATTTTGCCAATTAAGTTTTGCCAATTTGAATAGGAGGTTAGGTTAGGTTTATTTTATTTTTAATATTATTTTAGAAGGGCAAGGCAGCGCAATGGTCTAGGGCCTGGCTGCCCTCGAATCCAATGCTGTTGAGCGGGATGGACAGGAAACAAGAATTGGTCCTTGACTTGCTGAGCGTTCCAAATGGCAAGGACCTCCTTCTATCAGTCCTCCCGCACAACGCAACGCCTTTGCCTTGAATTTTATTTTTTGATAATTTATTTAAGACTGTTTATTTTTATTTATTTTCACAGGAGGACAAGCGGCGTAAAGGTTGTCAGCCTGGCCGCCAACAACCTCAGCCCTGCCGGATAGGAAAGCCAAAGGACGGGAATACGTGCTTGGGTTGCTGAGCATTTCAATTGACAAGCACCTTTCATTCCCGGCTTTCCTGCTCCAGCAATTTGCTCAGTCCTGAATTTTGCATAGCTAATTAAGTAAATGTTTAATTTTAGTTTTAGATTTATATTTATTTATTTATTTATCTCAGGAGGACATGTGGCGTGATGCCAAGGTGCCAGCTCCAGCAATCACGCCTATCCTGGAAACGGAGGGCGGACACCAGTGCGCGTGTCTGATTAACTATGAAGCCTCAGCCCCCAGACAGCCGCAGTGCCAAGTTCCTCGCTCCAGGACAGCCACATGTCTTGAATTTTGATGTCTAATTAGGTAAATTTATAAGTTTATATTTTTATTTTATTTTTAGTTTAGAATATTTATTTTCATTATATTTATTTATTTTGCCAATGAGGATAGTCAGGGAGAGCAGCTTGGCGGTGGAAAAACTTGGTGCATAGAAATGCAGTCCGAAGTCACGACCAACTGCTAAGATCAGAGAGGAAGGCGAACCCTAAAATATTAGCTAGAGTTGCGGGATCGCCTCTTTGCTCTCCCTTCAATTTTGGTTATTCTTTTTCTAGTTTTTATTTCATTGTATGCACAGGGCCGTGTCCCTACTATTACGTGCGAGGAGTCCCTAAGAACAACACTCGACGCCTACATTATTATTCCAATTATGTTAATGGAATATATTAAATTATGATTTGCTTATTCTATTTATATTTCAGGAATGCCGAAGGATGAGAATTAAGAATAGTTTTGCCAATTTAATGAAAACACAAACGATCGAAGAAGAAAGGTAAATTTTTAAAGTTAATTTTATATTAATCCGAAAGCAAATGAAAATATAATTCAAACTGAAATGATACGATTTTTTCCATACGGCAGAAGACCGGGAGCTACAGATTTAATGATCCAAGAATTAATTTATATTATTTTTGTTTTTCTTGTTTAGGTTTTCGCCCACACATATATTTTTATAATAATATTTTACAATGATTTCTTACGCGCACTGCTATAGCAGTGCTTATAGTTTCCGAATCCAGGTCCAAATAAAGTACAGGTAATTCACAAATATTAATTTTTGATTTTTACATTCTTAATTAATGGTCTATTGACCTCGAATAATTATTATAGTAAACCTAACGCGAACTCACAGAGGGAAATGGCGAATATGGAAACCACGAGGCACATCAATATAATTATATAAAGGTTTTCACTACAATGACTTTTTCTATTTGCTTTAGATTTATGGTGACACCAACAGACGTCCTCTGAGCAATCCCCTTGTAAACGTCTTATCCCCTTTGGAGTTTCCATATTTTCTCTTCTCTTTCGATGAGTATTATTCATTTCGAAAACTGAAGATGATTTTTGGAAAAAGGAAAATGATAAAGATTAATCTGAATCCCTCTCTCTTCGAGGAGTTGATCGTGGAGTTGGGTTCTCCTTGAAGCCGATTTTCCAACTGTCTTAGCACGCTTCGCTCTCCTTCCTTTCTCGCTTCTTTTTCCTCGAGATGCATCTTTGCCGCAGGGCAGCGTCCTTTTTTGATCCATCTGTTTTTCAATAGGCATCGAATTGAAGGATCGCATGTAGTATTACTTTCAGATAATTTCCTCTCATGGGTCTCGCTCCTTTTCTGTCAGATGGCCGATGCTGTCTGGAAGATCTGGAGAGAACCTGTGGGAGCGAGTGTTGTGGAATCTATTCCCTTCTTACTGCAGCTCTCCAAAACGCATATGTGCAGAGATGACATTTGTGTCTTTTGTTTTTATCCATCCACTTTGCATCACTATGCTTTGGATTGTTTCTACACCTTTTCTCATGTGTACTTTTGCTGGAAGTATGATTGAATTTCTTCGCACAAAACAAGCAGGTGTAGGATTTTTCCCCTTGGTGGGTTAGCAAGTGCATCTTTAAATACGCTGGCTTTAAGCCCTGGTAACTACACAAAGTGCATTTGAATGGTCTTTCGTCTGAATGAATTCTCAAATGGGTTGTTAAATAATTTCGTTTTGCTCCCGAATAATTGCACAAGTGACATTTAAAATTTTTATTATTTCCTCTGTTTTACTGTGTGGTCTGTTTTGAACAGGAATTTGTATTTTTGCTGGTTTGTTATGGCAAAATTTTGGCTTGAGTTTTGATTGGACACCTTCTGAGTTAAGTTTTGTGGCACACATATTAACGTCTAACTTTAATTTCACGAGTCGTATTTGAACTTGTTTTCTGATTCCAAACTGAAATAGAAGTTGCACATCCTTCTGAGGAATAGTATGACAATGCCATAAAGGTTTCATGACTGGTTTCTCGTTTTGGTGCTAAAAATAATAATATTGTTTTTTTTGAGTAAGTAATTATTTTTATTGGTAGTTTAATATTTGACTACTGTTAATTTCACACATTTTAGGATAATTGATTTATTACTACTCAACTAACGGACTCGAATTTCAGTGTAAAATAAATTAAAGTTTGCCGATCAAATGAATGTAAGGAATATATAATTCGGATAAAGATACAGATAAGCCTCCTGTGAAGAACTAGAAACCAGTCATGTTGTACTTAATAATTATTAACTTTACTTATAGCGGCTTCTTTCTAGGTTCTGGTTGTGAGTATTACTGCTACTTATTTGACTGGTTTGGTTTCTCTATTACACGATCATATAGAAAGCGAAAAGGCTCATTGACGTATAACCCCTTGCCACTGTACTTATCTTATCTGAGGTTGCGGCCGTTCCCAGTTTCCATTAAATTCCCAACTCTCTGCAGTATGTTACCTAATCACAACAAATTCTCTAAAAAATCACTGTAGAATAAATTCCAAATTTTTCTACCCTACCACGGCCATAGTTGTATTAAATTATATACTGCAGATACTTTATTTACAAATTCAAACAGCACTGCCTAACTTTAAAAACTGCCTAATAAAATTCTATGTATATTTAAATAAAATCAAGGACTGCAATCCTTTCATGTTCTCAGCATATTTACGCCCGTCATATGTCATGTGAGTGATGTGGGTGAAGAAAAGCCCTTTAATCTTGCATCTTAAAATTTATGGAGACTTGTAAACGTGTGTTTAGTTCACTTTACAGTACTCTCTTATTAATATTACGTATAGATTATTTAATATAACATATCGTTAGTGAAGAATCAAAATAATATAATTCTATTTTAAATAAATACCAAAATGCACTTACTAAAACAATTAAATTGAATGACCCTGAAACCACGATAACAAAAAAAGCATTTTAGAGTTTTTAAAAGCATTTAAATAGAATATTTAGGACTTTTCAAACACGTATAGGTACTTACCATGTTTTGCTCTTTTCAAACACGTGTAAGTTAAACATTTCCTGCACTTAAAAAAATCTTGTAAATAGAAGATTTTACATTTTTTAAATACACGTGAACATATACGAAGGATGTTTTGCACTTTTCAAAAACATGTAAACAGAGCGTTTTGTCCTTTTCAAAGTCTTGCAAGTTTTGAAGCATGTACATATTATTTCCGTTGATCGTAGAGTACATTTTTTCAATGATCTGTAAACTTATCTACCTAGGTACCTTATTACCTACAATCTACATAATTTACCGGAATTTTGAAAATTTGGCAATACTAGACCAATTTCATCGAGCCATATATCATTCGAAAGCTAATCACCAGCAGAATTCAAATAACGGAACGAGCCTCCATTATAACAAAACGTTTTCAAAATAACGATCATTTGATTTTTAATTGCCGCCAAAAAAGTGTTGTATGGGTCACTATCGAAAAACAAAAAAAATTGTGTCTGCTTATTTTTGAAGACCTTTCAAATGATATATCACTTGACACAATCCGTTAAAAATTTTTAATTTGCAACTATGTTATTTAAAAACCATTCAAAAACTAATAACGATCGTGCTTCCACACCATGTTCATTAGCGTTGCCTAATTGTCACCATTCCAATGATATATCATTTGAGTGTAAATGTATTGAGTAACCGGTCGAAATCTTGAGTTAACACAATAGTTAATATTTTAGCGGGAAATTCAAAAATTGGAATTTTGAATTTTTTACTGTATTACAGAAATTGATTGTAAATAAGATCGATAAGATAACCAAAAACGCATTGTGCGGCTTAATTGCTTCTCTTAATTTAAAACACGTAAATTGAAACTAAAATTTGGCGGCAAATTTAAAATGCTTAATTTTGCTGTTAAGGCTGCCATAAAACAAGGGCTTTAGCCCTTGTATTTTTTAATAGTATACCTCTCTTACTAATCAAACTCGAGCTTCTTACCCCCTTGTAAAATTAAAGACCACCGCACTATTAGAGATCCGTGCAGTATTGCAGAAAATATGATATCTACTTCAACTTTAAAAGGTATAGTAGACTACGAATTGCTACGCTTTAAATGGATCTTAAAAAAAATGGACGAAATTCACAAATAAAAACTTTGCCATGTCTTTTTTAACAAAGGCAGTTTTTTGATCTCCTGATAGATTGAATAATTTTTCAGCAAAAGATTGTGAACTTAAACTTGAGCTATATACTCCATGTAATGTAATGTCCTATAATGCTTATAAAAGCCAATAATTGCTATGAACTGCTTCAAAGCGGATTATGAAAGAATTTTTGATGAAAATTTAATATTTTGCTGGAGCTGCTTCTCCCATTTCTACAGCCATTATTTAATTAGACAACTTTATTTTGAAATGTATTTTAAAACAATTTTAATGACTTGTTTAATTGACAATTGACAATTCATACAATTTAAGTATTCTTACGGCAACAATAACTAACAAATTGACTTGACCCTTTATCATTATTTGATTTACAAATGTGTTTTTATATTGTACAGGTCATAAGCAAATTGAATGTATTTATTACTAGCATATCAACTAATCACTAATCAATATAATTGTACACCTTTGATAATAGCTGTAGTACCGTCAAGTCTTCTAATAAATTGCCATACCTTCTTCCAACTCTTAAATTGTAGTGCACACATCTTATAGTATCACTAACATTAAGCTGTTTATGATTACAAAACAAAATAAGGAAAACCACTGTTTAAAAGTAGCCTGACTTTTGTAGACATGAATTTTTGAAATTGGCGAGTTCCATGTGAAACTATTCCATTGTGAATTTGTGAGATCAATTAATGAAACTGCATACTTCCTGTGTGTTTCCGCAAATGCCTAACCAAATTGCCTTTTTCAATGGATGAATATGGACACAGTTCACATTTGAATACTTTTTGATCCTCAAGCCAATTTTTATCTTTCTGCTCCGGATTTGTTTTGCAGATTTTTTCATGCCGATTCTTATTTGCATTCGCATTGAATCCTCGTTCACAGAACTGACATGCGAAATGGGTCTCCCCCGTGTGACTCAATATGTGTCTGTACAAAGTTGATTTGGAATAAAATTTTCTTGGACACAAGTTGCAGGAAAAATTTCTATTTCGGATTTCATTACTGTGACGAATCTTTGTATGTTTCTTCAAGTTGGACACTGAAGATGATGAATAGTCACACGTAAGACATTTAAATGGTTTTTCTCGGGTGTGGGTGAATATGTGGCTATTTAAGCTTGCTTGAGTAGTGCATTTGTAGGTGCACAAATTACATGAAAACGGCTTCTGCCGTGAATGCGTTCTCAAATGAACTTCCAAGTTTTCTGCATTCCAAGATACGAATGTGCATAGATGACACTTGTGTCTTTTGTTTTCTTCCAGCCATTTTGCATCGCTATGATTGGGATTCTTTGTGCAGCGTTTCTCGTGGCTATACCTAGATGAAGATTGTAAAAATCTCTTGGTGCAAAATTGGCAGGTGTAGGTTTTATCACGTGTGTGGATTAGTAAGTGCTGGTTTAAATAATCACGAGTTAATCCCTTGTAGGCACAAAGAGTACATTTAAATGGTCGTTTATCTAAGTGGGTTCTCAAGTGGGCTGTTAAATAATTTAGTTTTGCTCCCAAATAATTGCACAAATGACATTTAAAATGTTTAGTAATTTTTTCAGTTGTAGTTTGCCGTCTGTTTTGGACGGTTTTTGTATTTTTGCTGGTTTGGAATGGCAAGATTTTGGTTTAAATTTTGTTTTGACACTTTCTGACTTAAAGTTGGTGGCACGCTTATTAACGTCTATTTTTAGTTTCATAAGTCGTATTTGAACTTTTTTTCTGATTCCAAACTGAACAAGAAGTTGTACATCCTTATTGGGAGTAGTATGACACCGTCGTAAAGGTTTCATGACAGGTTCGCCGTTCTTATTCTAAAAAGAATTTAATTGATTTATTTGCAATATTTAAAAACTGTTAATTTTAAACATATTTTAAAATAATTATTAATGCAAAACACTCTTACTGAACCAACAGACCAACACCAGACACCAACTCAGACAGACACAAATTGTACCCCGCTAAATTGTACTAGCAAAACTCGTGCCCAGCCCACTTTCACTCGCGCTAACTAATCAAACCAATTTGGTGTAAACTGAACATCTACTTTAAAGACGCGTAGGACAAATCCGGCGCTGGATTTTCATACGTGGTCAAACCTAAATGTAAAAAAATTGAATTTAGTCCGCTTAACTGCTAAACGCAAAACAAATACTCAACAAATAATAATCAAAAACAAAATAAAGCAATTATGTTCATCGGATTTGTGAGATTTTAAAAGGTATTTAAATGAAATAAGTTAGGAAATGCAACCTGTAGTGTACAAAATACAAAAAAAAAGACACAGGTAGAAGAAAAATATCATTTTATTTGATGCTCAATGAGCTAAAGTTCATTATCTAGAAATAATTAAAATGTTTTATATTACAAACACAATCTTGAGAGAATAATAAAAAACTCAATAACAATTTAAAGCCTTCGCATCAAAACATATTGATCTGAATTACTCAATTACTTGGCAAATTTGTCTTCAAGTTTGTATAGTTATTTATCCTAAGGCTTTGCTTTAAGTTTTATGTTTGACTCCTGTGGTCGGAGCTATTTGTGTTTATCCAAACAGGACATACATTATGGTTTTATTTCCATCCCACCAATCTCAAACAGTTTTGGTCATACATTAAAACTTATTTGTTAAAAATGTTGAGTAAGCTTAGGTTATTAGTTATTTTAGTTTTCTTTATGTCTAGTGCCGTACCATGCATATTATGTTTTCGAATTAAAACGCTATATACGTTAAATACTTTTAGTCAAACAGCATGACTAAGTGGAATCTTAGAAACCTAAATTTCTATTTTCTGCAGAAAATGCTGACCTCACTTTGTCGTACTGGTTTAGCTCCTGTTTAAGCTATTTATGCAGATCAGGATACCAATTGCGGGGTTTATTTTCTTTTTCCACCACATCCTTAGTAAAGTTATAGCTTGCTGACTATTTTGTTACAAAACCAGTAAGCACCTATAGTTTTTATATGAAAGCCTGTTCAAAACTATGGATCAGTTCCAACGCTGAGCTGTTTATTGAACTAGCTCCTCTCAAATAAAAAATGTATAATCAATTCATGATTGTAATTCTAATAGTGCTCTGTGTTAATTCAGGAATATTTCAAAATTTTCATACTCATGCAGAGATTCAAGGTAAGAAGTAAAATGCTTGAGAACTCTCCTAATACGTATGTAATTTTGAAGTCTCACGGTCGGTCCTACTATATTTTCAATCTGCTCACTGTTTATATACAAAAAACACACAGATGGCGCTCATGTCTCACTACCCATCGCAGCAACAATCGTGCCTTGGGTTCTATCACATGGCCGAAATTTGTCTCTTGCTTTCCAAGATGACCACTTAGCTGTTTACGTTGCCCAAGAATTGAACCACCTGTCAATAACCTTGCCGTTTCATATCTACTCAAATGTTTGGCGCTACGTGAAAGAGACGTACGGATTAGTTAAGGATAATCCTCGCCTTCACGTACAGCTGGCTGTGACTAATTTCCTGGATTCAGAGTGTGACTTCAATTACATAGGAAATCCTCCGTATATCTATTGCCGAATAAGGACAAAGAACGGACTTGACCCAAGTAGTTTCGCGTATTTTGAATTAATTTTCAGTAAATTAGGATCTATATACAGTTGGTTGTATAAAACTCATTTTGCCCAGAACTGCCCATTTTCAGTAGACGCCATTTTTTTCTACGATATTTACCTTAACACGAACGGGGAGACACCTGATCTGCTGACTTGGAAAGAATTCCGAGAGGATGCAAAAGGAATTAAATTCACATACTGGATACAATTTTCTGAATTTAGTTATTGTTTTCGGTACTGGTATCTTGAGATATACGAGAAATTTGGTAAAGCACAAGTTCTTAAAAATCTGTACGCTCTAAATCAAATAGCCTATAAAGATTTCTTAGAAGATAAGTATTTAATACCCCCTGGAGGGGACACTGGACTGTTCGTGCATTTATGGAGTGGAGCTGCAGGGGTTGATCTAGAGCCGTACGCTTGGCGCACGCTTGATTGGACAATACAGCAAGAGGATGAACTCACCACTGCCCGAAAAGCGTTTTCTGCAGCAAAGTATAAATGTAAGTACACAGGGCGGGACCGGTTACGAATTATGGATGATACATTTAGTGCTGACTTAAAGTATTTCATTTTTTAGCGTTCTAATGAACCTTTTACAATCCTATCACAGTTAGCAATTCTAAAATCGGATTTGCGGACAGACACGTAGCCATTTACTTCTACAAGTATCAGTCGTACCCAGTGAAGCTTTTTAAATCTACGTCTAATGCATGGAAATACATTAAAACTCAGTATCGCAAATTTTTCTCGGAAGCAAAAATTGGCTACAAATACATTATATTTGTAAATAAAACCGTTCCAGTTAAATTTAACAGCAGCAGCAGCAGCATTTGCAAATTATCAAATGAAAGTTTTTTCACTCATGCTTCCGGAGTACTTCATATAAAAGATTGTTCACCACATTTCCGCACCAGATGGGACTCCAATCCTCAAAGTGATTTTTTAGATACTGTCGTAACACAAATGGGACATCTGCTAGTCTTAGATTCAATCAACTTCAAAGAAGACTACCGCTGGCCGACATTAAATGTTTCAGGAGCAAGTTTTGATTCTATTTTTGTTTATGACATTTATTTAAAGTTGAATCTGACATCGGATTTAAATCGATGGCTGACGAGTGCCGTGATGGAGAACAGTTCTTTTCTTAATAATAGTAATGTTTCCTGGTTTCGTGATTGGTACCTCTACATATATAACAACTACGGCCATGAGACTGTTCTCACAAAATTTTTGTATCTTCTTAAAGTCGAATGGGCTCCTTCAGTGGATGTAGAAATAAGGGAGCAGCTCAACATTGGTGAATTTATTCATTTTTGGAGTGGTGCAGCAGATACGGATTTAATATATCTAGCAAAAGCGGCTTTAGTATGGGACGACGCATACTTGACTCAGTTTATTGAAGCCAGAAAGACATTTCCAAATTTTAATTACACATGTAAGCACACATTATTCCCAAAATAAAACTAACTACAGATTGTCTAAAAACACTTTAAAACGTCAAATTTAAGATTTGCACGAAATTGTTATTTGTGTACTATAGGTGTGAGCTGTGAGATGAATTCTGTAGATTTCAAAGGTATTTCTTTAAGATATTTTAATTAGTTAAATTCTAAAAAGCATATAATTTGCATTAGAGCAAATAGTTTTGTATGAGAAGTTTCCTTGCATAAGTATTAATTTACATTTAAACAGTTTTAGCTAATCACATATGACCGGTCGCCGGTCATATATAATTATGCAAAATGTGATATTCAACTGCCAAAATATTTATTTTGTAACCAAATAGAAGGAGCAAGTGTAGACCATTCTGTGTATGCTATTACATTCACCTTGAGCTTGTCATTGTTTGCATTTATTCTTGCCTGTGGAATTTACCGAGGACGGGTGAGAAGACAAAATCAAAGTCTAACTCTACAGGATATCGACAATTTTATTCGTGGTCAGTCCCAAGGAGATGCAGAAGATTCAATTCTCTCTCTATCTTTTAACAACTCCTACGAAATTTTAACCGATCGTCTTGTTATCGGTGAGTCATAAAACTGAGTCAATATTATTATATTATCGAAATAAAAGGGTATATAGCACTTAATTGTTAAACATATTTGTTTTCTAAGACCACTACAACGTTCTAGGATCAGGCGAATTTGGACTTATTCTTCAAGGGATTTTTGTGCGGGACAGAGGAACCGGAATGGATAATGCTGATCAAGTTGTTGCTGTGAAAATCGTGAAGCCGGATGTTGAAATCACTTGCTTTATGGCACTTCTTGCTGAAATTAAAACATTCGCGCATTTAGGACACCATGAAAATATTGTTGCACTTGTGGGTACTTGCACACAAAACATTAAAAACCGTAAGAGCCGCTTCTTCTAACTATAACATTTAAAGTATTCTGTCTGCTAATTGTAAAAGAAAAATATCATTTTTCTTGAGAATGTTATTAGGTTTTTCGTTCTGAATGTGTTCAAGGAAAATTACAGTTTGAAAACAGGTAAATAAATATTTACTCGTCTATATAATAATTTTGTTTACACTAATTTTCTAAATAATTTTGTAGGACAAGCTATGCTAGTATTGGAATTTTGTGAAAACGGAGATTTATTACAACATCTCAGAAAAAATGCGGACACATTTCAGGATTTGCGAAATCTTACTGGTGGTGGTGGTCTTGAAATCAGCATGGGGGACCCGCTTGGGACAATTTTAAATCCAGGTGCTACTCAGCATCTTCTTAGTTGTGAATCATCAATGGTTTTTTCAACAGTTTCAACGCTGAATCTGCTACAGTGGTCAATTCAAATTGCCCAAGGCATGGATTTTATTGGGAATAAAAATGTTAGTATAAATTATACAAAAATGTGTTTAAGTGGCACAAAGGTAATAGCGTCTAACCCACTTATGCTTACCTTGCAATATACTTGTAATCTTTCATCTCTCTACTCATTAAGGTGATTCATGGAGATTTGGCTGCACGGAATATTTTGCTCACTTCTAATAACGTTGTAAAAATTAGTGACTTTGGGCTGTCTCGCCAACTGGCTAAGTTCTCAATTTACAAGAAAAAATCTAAAGTAAGTTCCCTATAAATAAGCTGGTTGAAACAAAGAACAGCTGATGCTGTCGTTCGTTAAAATAAGTGTTGTAGTGTTATTTTTTGAAATTAGTAGATTGTTTGGGAATTGTTTATACAATCAAAACATTTTGGCTAAATTTTTCCACCGCGGGCCCAAACTAGATGCTGAGCTTTCAGCGAATATCAGATTAAATAAATGTGTAGTTTCCTAGTGTAATGACGATCGAGAATAATCTAGAAGATATCTAGAAGTATTTCATAATCAGCCCAGATATTCCTAAATTGACATTCTGCAATTTTTCTTTGAAAAAATCATCAAAAGTAATGATTTAGGCAACTTTATTGGTGGACTATTCCACTAATAAAGAGATTTGGGCGACGTCATTTATGGGCCAACCCAATAAAAAGATGACTTGTGCAGCGCCATTTATAGACCATTTGAATATAAGAGCGATAATTTAGGCGACGTCATTTATGGACTATCCCAATGTAATTGTAATTTGAGTTACGTCATTGATACAACAATCCAATAAGAGATTAAAAATTTGGGCTTCATTATTTATGGACCATCCAATTAGATGAAAGATAATTTGGGCGACGTCATTTATGGACTATCCCAAGGTAATAGTAGTTTGAGTAACTTCATTGATGGACGATCCAAATAGAAGAATAATAATTTGTGCAGCGTCATTTATGTACCATCACAATGTAATATTAACTTGAGTAACGTCATTATTGGACCATCCGTATAAGAAAACAAAAATTTGGGCGACGTCATTTATGGACCATCCGAATAAAAAAATGATAATTTTGGAAACGTTGTGTATGGAACATCATAGGCATCCCCCAACCTTTCTTCATCTTATTTAGGATTGGTTGCGGTAATACCAATAGTGTGAAATATGCTTGTAATTCAGTGGCGCGCAATTCAATTTCACCTTCCGGGTTTATAAATTTGTACGTACGCTAATGTATATTTCATCCATTTTTATTCGTACCTTTTTGATGCGTTTTGACATTGGTCCATTCAAAAATTATATTTAGAATATCGGTTAGTTCGATCAACTCCAAAAAAATATATCACTTTGCCTTTGCGTTTTTAAGTAGTTAAAAGTTTTGCCCTTGACATGAGCTTTGACATGAGCCCATTTAATAAATAATTTTTTAAAACTGGCTGGTTCGATTAGCCCCAAAAAAGTATACTACTTTGCCTTTGCGATTTCAGGTAGTTAAAAGTTGTATCCTTTTAATGTGTTTTGATTTTTTGATATGCGACTATGCAACAATTATTTTTATAAAACCGGTTAGTTCAATCAACCCTGAAACACTATTGCACTGTTTAATTGCATTTGTGGACGTTTAAAAGTTGTTTGAAAAAATCAGTTAAAAAATGTGACATTTGTAGCATAGCCAACAAAAAGACAGATGGACGGACGCACATACGGATGGATATGACTATGTCAATAGATACTTTAGCTCAGCATCTAAAAACTATTGAAATAGATGCCCAAACGAGTGGTATTTTTTGTGACGTCATTTATGTGCAGGCCTTATTTACATAATTTCAATGTGATAAAACTTAGTAGGGTGGGGTCATTTACGTGTCATGGTCTTATTATGACTTATGACTTAGCTGTTATTTTTCTTCTGGTTGTTAGATACTTCTACACTTTATAATTTCTTCATTATCGATTTCACTTAAACTTTATTCACCTGCACTCCTTATGCTATATGCATTTTTACTTTGAAGTTACAAAATCCATGTCAAATTTCAATTCATGAATTCAGACCACGTCAAGGACTTTGAGAGTATGACCGCACACCATGCGCGTAAGATGGCCTCCACAGAAGAGGCATTTTTATAAAATGTTTAATGTTTTAGTTACATTCTTAAATCCCAATGCAAGGTTTTAACAATCATTTTTTTTTCTTAAAAAACTATATTCAAATTTTAAAACAATTAATAAAAAATGTTAATAACTATTTGTATTTTTGCATCAAGTATTTCAAAAATGACTCAGTTATGTATGTCTCTACATTAAAGCGATATTTAAATGCAATGATATTTTGTTGTTAGGCTAAAAAATGTGAGGCGTGCACTAGTTTTCTTATGTTACTTTTGATTTTGAAGGCGACAATACCCTGGAAATGGTCAGCACTTGAGACGCTGTGTGAGAAAAAGTTTTCCATATATTCAGACGTGTGGTCATTTGGAGTGACAATGTGGGAAATATTTACTCTTGGCAAGGCTCCATATTACGGACATAGCTGGAACGAAAATTTTGTTACTGCTCTTATAGCTGGCCAACGATTGGAGGAACCTAAATTCGGAACTAAAGAGATGTAATAATAATTATTACACACAAGGCACACAATTTTAGCCATATTTTATGAATTTGTAGTGTATTTAATAAATGTGTCTTATTAAAATTCATCCTAAATGCATATAGCTACTCATTGATGATGAGCTGTTGGATGAAGGAACCCACAGAACGAATGGACTTTGCACAACTTGCCCAAAATCTTAAAACCATCGTTGTCACACACACAAACTTTTCTTCGAGAACGGCAGCCAACTGTGAATCTATCTATACAATATTAAAATCCAAATAACGGTGTCCGGGCTCTGGTGTCCGGTGTCTGGTATGGTCTTGAGTTACACCCCTTATTTTAAACCCTTAACACATAAGGGTAACGTAGCATATAACAAAACTGAGCTAGCGACGCTCATTAATTGTGCTACTTGAGGAAAATAATGAGTCCCTAAGAGCTTATAGAAATTAAAATCCTTGGTCCAGTTGAATAGCTCCTGTTCTGCTGAATACTGCACAATAACGCTGATCAGTATACTAATCAATAGAAAATTAAATTTTCTACATTATAAGATTATACGCATCATTTTAACTGTGCTCAGTGTTTGGTATAAACATATATTGATATATGCCATTATATAAACATTAATCAAAGAATAACTAATCATGAAGTTATAAGTTACTGTTATTTTCTGTCCGCAGGACAGGCCGGGTTTGTGATAAATAATTCTTGTTTCTTGTATTGAAATTCTGATTTTTTGGTTTAATAATGAGATCATACTAATATTATTAGATTAATTAATGCAATATCGACCCCTCTGCTTTCTTCGAAATCTCCATGTAGAATAGGCATGCTCCGCTTTTAAAGAAGAAACATGTGAATACAAATAGCAGACCCCCTTTCTTTACCCAACGTGTAGCTACAGAGCAGAATAACCTCCGAAGCGATCTGAAAAATAAAAAATCAGATTTAAATTAAGTGAACTTATTTAAAAATAGGATGGCCAAATTCACAGGTTGGAGTTGTTTGAATAGTGACAACTGAGTTTTTACAAGAGACTTTGTTTCAAATTCTTTAGGATTTTCCCCAAGAAACTTTTACTTTTATTTTTATTATTCACACAAAAAAAATCTAATGTTTTAATGTACATATGCAATATAAGAAGCTAATTAGTTGGACGTTGGAGTAAGAGTGATTTTACATTTAGTTTTAACTACTGAAATCGGCTCGGTTTCCCTAACTGTGTCATTCATTATTGTAACGTAACAAATTATTATTTAGGAATCTAACTGTCAATAATGATCAGAGCAAATAATAATTTATAACTAAATTCAAGTTTCGCATACAATGGTATTGCATCAATAAATACTTCATATCTAAGAGATTTCTAATCGTTTAAATAATCCTTTACAATTTATTATTTCGATATTATTGTATGCAACCGTAATGCTCCTGTTAGTCGCTATACTTAACAATATATATATTGTATAACTTTAAATTAAATGGTAGCTCATGTATCAGAACTACAGTGAGGCATAAACACAATCTTTTATAGACTCCGCGTGGTATGTTTGTGGGAAGACTATTTCAAGTTGAGAAATTATCTCGTCAAACAACTTTCTTTCAGTGGGTTCTTTTTTCCAACAATTCATCATGATCGAATAGCTGTAAATAATTAAACAAAAATATTAAACCATAAAAGCACTTTAATTAATGCTCACTACAAGTTAAACTGCTATACTTGAAACAGGTTTTTAGATGCTGAGCTTAAGCATCTATTGAAATGGCGATGTCCGTGTGTCTGTCCGTCTGTTCTTTATGCTCTACAGGTCACAGTTTTTAATAAATGTATTTATATCCACATTTAAACGCCCTCAAAAGCGAGGGAAAAGTGCCCTATTGTTTTCGGAGTTTTATGGACTAACCAGTTTTGTACAATTCACGGTAGATTGGACACATGTCAAAAGGCATTTAAAGGATACGAAAACCCGGTGAAATTAGCATAAGCGTACATACATATTTACAAGTAAACGGCTGGTGAAACGTCGTATCTTTCAATTCGCGCGCCACTAAATTACAAGAACAAGTACATCTTTAAGTACTGGTACCAGCATTACCGAACATGATTGAGTCAAAGGGGAGGGGGAGTAAGCAGGATGTTCCATAAATGACGTCACTAAGAATATCACTCAAAAGGAAAAACAGGGATGAAATACACAAGCGTACATGCACTATAAATATGCATGTACGCTTATGTATATTTCATCCTTTTCTGTTTGTACCCTTTCACGGAAGGTAAAAATACGTTCCTTTATTGCGCGCTACTGAAGTAAAACTATATTTAACACTACTGGTATTACCGCAGCTAATTTTAAATACAATAAAGAACGGTGCGGTGGGGGGGGGGGGAGAGGCATGTCTTATATGTTCCATAAATAGTTTTACCCAAATTACTATATTTTTATTAGGATGGTTCATAAATGACGTCGCAAAAACTTCTATTCTAATAAGGATGGTCTAATAATGTCGTCACTCAAACTACTTTTACATTGGGATAGTCTATAAATGATGTCGCATAAATTATTATTCATTTATTTAGATGATCCATAAATGACGTCACCCAAATTTTTATTCTCTTTTAGGGATGTTCCACCAATGACGTTAACTAAGTTACTATTCTTGCATTGGGATATTCCATGAATGACGTTGTCCGTGTAATAATTCTTTAATTTGGATGGTCCATAAATTACATCACTTAAGTCACTACTTAATTGGGTTGGCACATAAATGCCATTAGCCAAACCATTACTGTTGATAATGTTTACGAAAACAAGTTGCAAAATTTTAAATTAGGAAAAGCTGCCGCTGATTATAAAATACCAATATCTTTTAGATTATTCTCAATCGTCACCACAATAAGGGCCTACACATTTATTAAATCTAATATTCGCTAAAAGCTCAGCATCTACTTCAGGCCCACGGTGGAAAAATTCAGCGCAAACCGCCGGATTATTTAATCTTACACTTGATGTGGTGCATAGTCCGGAGATTCCAATCTACGACCAGCTACTAAATCTTTAATAAATTTATGATCCCAAGATTGTCCAGCATATGGCTCTCTCCCAAGATTAAACAGTTCCCAGAGAGTAACACCGTAGGACCAAATATCAGAGTAGACGGAGAATTTCAACGCACACAGAGACTCCAGCGCCAACCATTTCCACGGAACAGTCGTCTGTAAAATTGTTTTCATTTGTTAAGGCAGTTCATCGACACACATGCTTTGGGTATTTATCATTCAAACCACTGTAGTAGAGGGTAAAGTTTTAAAGAAAATTACAGCAGACTTCTTTTTGTAAATAGAAAAATTAGCCAATTGGCGTGACAATCCAAAATCACTTATTTTGATGGTATTATCGGCTGCAAGAAGAATGTTACGTGCAGCCAAATCTCCGTGAATTATCTAACAACATGAAAAAAATATCTTTCAACTGGTGTTTACACTAAAAGCTAAAGACTGTACGTAAACATAGTAGTAAAATTAAATAATTAGGGAGTATAGTCACGTATAACGTATAATTAAGCAAAATTACATTTTTGGAAGATATGAAAGCCATGCCGTTTGCGATTTGGCGAGACCATTTAAGCAGATTGTAAGTTGAGAATGATAACCGTTCATTAGGTTGTGACACGGACTCCATTAAAATATTTACTTCTGGGTCTGATCGATGTCTAAAAGCAACACTTGCAGCTTCAGGGGTCTGCTTTTGATACAGGCTTCGTAAATCTTGAAATGAACCTTTGTGCCCTCGCAGATAACGAAGTAAATCTCCTTTAGGACAGAACTCTAATACGGCAAATACTTCACCTGGGCTCATTTAGCAATAAACAATTATCAGATAGTTAAAACGTTCTTGTAGTTAGGTACCTACTTTATATACAGGCAAAATAATTGTAAATAAATGTTTAGCAAAAAGCTCCAGAAAAAAAGCTAATAAATATTTTTTTTACGATTTTGAATATTATGTGTAACAGTGGCAAGGAGTGAAGCAATGTTTTCATGAGGTCCTAGTTTTCCAAGTACTTTCATTTCCGAAAGAAGTGATTTAAAACACGAATCTGGATCAGTTGATTTGACTGTCTTTACAGCCACCTGCATGGTAGCATCCCTTTCACTTCCTGACTCAGCGTGTTCTTTGAGAACACCATGAAAAACGGAACCAAATTCTCCAGTACCAAGTACTCGGTCAAAATCTCAACAGGAATAATAATAATAATGCAACTAACAAAGCTGTAGCCGTTTTATATTACATCATAAGCACAAAAATCGTACATTATTGCAAAAATAGAAATAATACCAATAGATAAAAGGTCTGCTGGAATCTCAAAGCTTTTGTCAAATGGAGCTGACTGTAAAGTCGTGAGTACATCATTCGGTT
The DNA here is from genome assembly GCA_949802685.1 of Dicyrtomina minuta. Classification (NCBI taxonomy): domain Eukaryota; kingdom Metazoa; phylum Arthropoda; class Collembola; order Symphypleona; family Dicyrtomidae; genus Dicyrtomina; species Dicyrtomina minuta. The sequence goes on along the minus strand of OX461808.1, from coordinate 96,123,611 downwards.
TAGCATTATTATGCCCATTAAAAAACTCATCAATTTCTCGTCGTATGAACTCCCGTCGTTTCTTTGTTACGCGTCTTCGATACAATCCAAAAATAACTCCAAATACAAGGAAGGAAATGAATAAAGAAGCAGCAACCCGAACAACGGTTGTAATCCAGTTTTGTTTTGTGGCAGCTTTTATAAGTAATAATAAATTAACTTACGCTGTTAAAGTACATGCTATATCAGCGGCTTTCCTATCAAAATGAAAATACTAAATTGCATAACTAAATTAATAAATACATTTTGTCAAATTTATGACGAACCTGACAAATCCCTTGCAATTTTAGTCGACTCGTCACAATCATCACCTGTGCAACATATTACAAAATTTAATTTACACAGTTATATATATTTTTTAAAGCTATTTTGAAAAATCTTTTGCACAATTTAAAATAAGTGTTTTAAAATTTTAACAAACACAATATTATAAAAACATAGGACGTTTTTGAAAACTAATCACAGCCATAGTTTTATTATTAGGAAGATAATACTTGCACGTGTAATTAAAATTTGGAAAACGCATTCTTGCTTCTGCAAATTGTAATTTATGAGTTTCATTCCAGACACCAGATACCGCTGCTAAATTTCGCAAGTCCGTCCCTGCCGCCCCACACCAGAAGTGAAGAAGTTCTCCCATGTTTAACTGCTTAAAGGACATGGCCAAATTATTTTGAAACCATTGGTCTCTCAGAAGATGAAGAAACGATCTTAAGACCATTGAACCTCCGTGAGTCTGATATATTTTAAGGTGCCAATCCCAAAACCAAGAAATTTGTCCTGGTGGTAAAGACTGCTTTCTCTCCTGTTCTTTCCCAAGCCATCGATTCAAAGGAATGACATATTCATTTTCTTCTTGGTTTGTGTGAATATCATAGGATAGTATCGATGCAAAAGCAAATTCGGACACATTCCTCACTGGCCATTCTGAAGTCCCTAAAAGTAACTCAGTGATCAGGAAGGTTATTTCTTCGAGTATCTGTTCCATTAAAGAGTGCAACTCATCCGTAATATCAATTGGAAGGGACGGAGGCTGAAGGCAGTAAATTATTTGAAGGAACGTTTTATTGTTCCCTAAATTTTGGTTGGGAACGTGTTCAGACTCAGACCAGGACGTACATTTAGTGTTACACGGTGCGGTTTGATTAGTCAACACTATGCGAGCAACTGATTTGTTACTAAACGGCCCAAAACTGTCTTGGACATATTTCCAAGTTTTAAATATCGTTCCATAGAAAGACGCGGGCAACCATTTGAAGGCAGCAAAGTAAAAACCAACATTTTCCGTCTCGTTTATGACGGTGTAGTCCTTGCTACGTGTATAGTTAAAAAATGAAATCTGAGCTCGTGCACTCACTAATTCCCTCTCGTACGGCTCACTCCAGTTGATTGCCTTGACGGCCAGTGGCTGCAGATCGTCTCCAGCGGCTTCACTCCAAAAGTGGACGAATTTCCCAACATACTGATTCCAATCAGGCGCCGCGTTATTGGGTCGCCAATGCAACTTTGTTATTCTAAAAAAATTGTTAAGTACAGCTGGGCCGCCATATACCTCGTAAATTGGGAGATACCAGTCGCGGAAGCAGTGCACATATTTCCATGTGACTTTATCCCCTTGTGCGTACAAATCAAGGGAAATCCTCGTCTGTTCTGTTTCACTATTTCTCTTTAAGGTCCATTCGTCCAGCTCAGCTGACTGTCCCTTAAGATGAAGGAAGATGTCGTAGCGAAAAATGTCAACGATTTTTAAGCGGCAAACACCATAGTCAGCACCGTTGTTTTCCTGTTCGTCCCTTTTATATAGAACCCATGCTAAATGGGAGAAGAGGCGCTCAAAATTGCTAAAATTGTTCTCTGTCCATCCATTTTGTTGGGAATGTCCAACGTCAAGTAAGTTACGGAAACCAGCTGTACGCGAAGAATAGGAATAAGTTTCCCAGCGATCCCAATCACTGTCGTGAAGGATCACGTAGAGACGTGGATTTGACCCAAGGGACCCGTAGGTGGCCTTGATGTACTTCCATGCCTGGGAGAGTTCCACAAAAGGCCATGTTATTTGTGAAGATGATACAAGTCCGCTGAAGTAGACGGCCACGTTATCATCTGCGAACGCAAGTGATGCATTTGGTTTTAAATATCCCCAATGCCAGGATTCAGTCAATATGAGTGGGGCTGTTCCATCTAAAATTAGGTCAATATGATTATTGCGTATATTTTTACACGTCTTGTGTTTTCCTTGTTGATAAAAAATAATGCGGTGTTCGTATTACTTGGACAATGATGAACATTTTCGTCACTATTGTCAAGGCAGTCAGGGTAGAAATTACAGACCATTTCTGGATTAATACATCCGCCACTGTCACAAGTAAATGCTGGTGCAGCACATTCAGTGCCTATTTTATTAAAATTAGTTGAACTAAACTGAATGCTTTTATATTCATAGAGGTATAAAATGTGATCTAATGTAAACGAAAGTATAATAGAATAAATTGAAAGAAAAATTTTAAACAAGACGTACAATTTACTTCATCCGACACATCAACACAATCTGTTTGCACATTACACCGTTTTGATTTTGCGATGCATTGTCCGCTAGAGCATCGAAATTGGTCCACGCGGCATACATGTTCTGAAAAGTTGCAGTTTTAATGTAATGAAGAAATTAGCAGAGTATCTTCCAAGCATTTTAGTGCAATTCCAAAATAAAATTACGACAAAACCGCTACAACCCACCTGTACAATTCCTCTCATCACTTCCGTCCTTACAGTTCTTGATTAAATTGCATTTGTCGCTTTCTTCAACACAATTAACTTCGTCACATCTGAATTCAGCTTCTCTACACCTGGTTCCGGTTCCATAATCTGGAATTTCATTTTATTTTTTTATAAATACAATTTTTGAAATGGCTAAATTACTATAGTATGGACATTTAGAATCTACGAATACAGTTGCTACATCGGTAATATTTAAAAAATAATGCAAACGTTCTTTGAGCGTGAAAGTATGAAGTTTTAGTGGAGATCATAGGATTTTTTTTTAATTGTTTACAAGTCATGTGATAGAAAGCCTCTTTGATAGGTTATAGATAAGCTTTAATATGATAGGTAGGTAAGACGCAAGGTGAGGAGTGATTAAGTAAGTAAGTAAGTGATAGTAGGAAACTCACCAATTTAGAAATTAGTTTTGAATACTCGATTGTTTGAAAAACGAACTGTTTTTTCGAAAATTAAAAATTTGTGCAACGTTTCGATCTGCTTGATCTTCTTCTTGGCACTTGTAAAATGGATGTGTATAAATTCGCGCTATTAAGTTGAACCGTGTGTGAGTAGAGAGGAAAAGGTTATGATAGGCTGTTAGTAAAGGAAAGGAGTGGAGTCGTGACGCCACGACTCCACAAGTGCCAAGGAGAAGATCAAGCAGATCGAAACGTTGCACAAATTTCTAATTTTCGAAAAAACAGTTCGTTTTTCAAACAATCGAGTATTCAAAACGAATTTCTAAATTGGTGAGTTTCCTACTATCACTTACTTACTTATAGATAAGCTTTAATGTTTATATAATTACAAGTTAGGTTTTTTTACCTTTTGTCGAAAAGAGAGGTGGGTAGATGTTGCTCCTTGTTGATTGAATAATTAAAAAGTTTAGAACAATACATGGAAACAATGTGTACCACATTATGATTTTGAGACAACTGAGCTGGTGCATTGAACAAAAGCTTTAAATATTAATTTTCTTGTAACTACACACCTACAGACTATAGACAAAACACAACACATATTGTTTGTGAAGAACCACAATGCCCCATATCCAATGTAATCTAGAATCAAAATAAGCTATGTCATAAAAACAAAATTAGAAAAATGCGGAAAGTGTTAATTACGAGTTTTTAAAGGTGTAAAATGTTCTATTTACATGTTTTTGAAAAGTGAAAAATGTTCTGTTTACACGTTTTTGAAAAGTACAAAATGATCTATTTGCACGTTTTTGAAAAGTGTAAAGTGTTCTATTCGCATGTTCTTAAAAAGGGTATAATGTTCTATTTGCATGCTTCAAGGATATATTTGAATATTTTTTAGATAGTGGATATTGTTTTTAGCTAAAGATGGAAATGAATCATTTTGTTTTTTTACAGACGATATAATATTTGGAATTAAATTGTAAATTACCCTTTTGGTTCTAAATTTACATGAGGAAAACTCAAACTTAAATATTTAATGACTATAATTTCTTAGTTTATACTTATATGTAAATCCATATGATGTAATGTAAAACACTTTTGAAGCTTTAGTTGATTTTTGTGATCAGCTTCGTTGACGTTATTATGACACATTGTATGGACCTATAGTTGTAGACTAGATGGAAGGTAAAAAATAATAGAATTAATAAATAATAGAAAGGCTTCTCTACTACTGTTATTTCTGTATTTTTAGAAACAAACCACACTTTTGGTTTCCTGTTTATGGTGTTTATCACTTTCGCCTTAAATAACATTTTCCAACTTCCTGCTTGGCTGCTTGATGCTTACCATGTTGTTGATGTGAATGTAAATGTTTTAATTTCTTTAAAACTAAATGTAGGTGGATGTTAGGTAACAGAAAAGTTTTTGTTTGCTTGATTACATTTTTAACATTGAATCAATAGGCGAAGCGCTTAGTTATTTATTTTTGAAACAAACATTGTCGCAAGTAATAATGCAAAATAATTAATAATCAAGAATTGTAAAACTAGCTATTTTAACAAAAGCGTTTTGCGCCTGAATTGTCTACACTTGGTTAGAAGTAGATGCTGAGCTTACAGCTTTTCCTCTTCATAAGTACGGTACCTAGTTAGAATACCTCTACATAATTATGTTCATAAAATTTCCCACCGGGTATTTCATGTGTAATTTATTGCATAATCTGAACAAAAGAAATTCAATGCATCATGGTTTATGAAAAAAGTTTAATAATCCAGGGATAAAACATTGGGCATAACAGTGTATACATAATGTAGTATAACAAAATTATTATAGCAGAAGCCTTACGTATGAATGCTTATAACTTAACTAGTATGCAATAATTCTAGGTCTTCACCCCAAACTGAACTTTGACTTAGTTCAGCAGTAAAATTGTTGGGACGCTATTTCACATTCCTAGAAATCAATATAACTCGACAAAATTGTTTTATTGCAACATATAACCATTTAAGCCCAGGTCACTCAGACAAGTAGGTATTTATAATTTATTTCCGTCTCACTTACCTTATTATTTTTTCAAATGTTAAAATGCTGTAAAAATGTAAATTTACGGATAATAGAAAACAGTAAGGAGCTGTATACATAGCAAATTAAACCCCAATATTGGCAAAAACGACAGTATGACAATGCGGTCAGTGCACCTACCTAAGCTGAGCTGTCCTAGGGTCAAATCCTGGGTGGCACAAGTTCTTTTAAAATAGAGATTTGGCAATAAAGTTTTATTCATAGAATATTCTTAATAACTTAAACACCAGGCAAAGATTTGAAAACTTGATAAAATTGTGTGTACAAAACTTGGAAAATATTAATCGTCAGGAGAAGGTTAGCCGGACACAAATGGCACAGACAGTTCAGTTATTATTCGACAACTATAACTAGCAAAAATAAAGAATGGAATAAAAAAAATATATAACTAACAAATTGCACATGTTGTGATTTTTTTAAGAAATTATTTCTAGACATTTTAAAACTATAGTTGTTATTTATTGTATCATGGCATGCCGTGTTTTATCAAAAGTTAAATTTTAATATACAACGATATTTAATAAATTACGTGTTTGACAATTATCCATTTGACCTTCAAATAGTTCAAATCCATGTTTCCCGCATAAAAGTTCAAAAAAACAATTGCCAGACCGAGGGTTCGATCCCGCGCCACTATTATGACTTTCGCGCGTTACAGTGCACAGCCACCATGCTCTATGCTGTAGATATACAAAATTTTGAAATTCTGAAAATTCATATCTTTTTTGGCTAATTGTTTTTTTTAATTTTTATTTACGAAAATAGAAAAACATGCAATTCAACTACTGCAATTCATCAGGACTCTATCGGACATTTTAGTATTTCTATAGGAATATATTTATTTTGCCAAGCTTGAAACTTATATGATCAATGACATGATTTTGATAATATGGGAGGAAAGATAGCATGGTTTTTTGGTTGAGAGAAAAATGTCCTGGAGGAATATTTTCAGAAGAAAGTGTCTTACAAAACCGCAAAGTTGACGTGGTCAGAATGCATGGGAAAATTGAACGTTTCAGCAATAAGTATGTAATATTATAAAGATAATTTTAAGTGAAACGTTGGCTTGTACTGTAAAATGTGAAATTTAAAATTCCACAAGGGGCTGCAGTAAGAAGTTCGGAAATATGAAGGATGCACTATAACGCGCATAAATTTCTTGACTAAACCAACAACAACAACAGGGAATTTAGACCCATATAAATGAATAGAATGTCAAGGAAAACAAATTTAATTTTAAGTACAATGTGAAGTATAAGGAAACTTGCACATAAATTAGTTTTAGGTTAATCGCAGATATTTACAAGTCGAATCTTTAAAAAATATTATAACCTTGGAATTAGACCAATAATAATTATATAAACATGACTCTAATGTTGAGTTTATTTTTTATTGGTGCATTTAAAACGAACTCAGAAGTTCGTAGTTAAGATTAATAAATTTAACCTTTAGTTCCATATTAAACACAAGAGTTCAACCAATAATATTTTAATTATTTTGTTTTATAGTGTCCAACGTTGTCACACTACCAGCTTTGCGAAGTATAAGCATGCATTTAATTTTATTGCATTATTCATTATTCGTCATCATCTTCACATCAAAGCTTTATAAATTACTTATGTACTTGACATTATTCATTTGCCTTTATTAAATACTTTGGCCGCTGGCTGTTAATCTCATCGTAAAATTGAATGTTGTCAGTTCATTTTGTTCCCTAAGCCTGACAGCTTTGCGGAAGAATAGAAATTAGAAGTCACTTCAGAATTCTTTTAAGACTATGTCAGTCATCTCTCTGTATCAGTGAGATTGTAAAATGAGAAAATATTCTATTCTATTTACTATCTTCTTTCAATTCATCTCGTTTGAGTCGTTTGAGCTTAGAGACGCAGATGTCAATCGTTTCTGTCGAAAGTGTGCTTGGCCTTCGTGCGTTTGCGACGAAGGCCAAGGCAGTCAATCAAGATGCAATAGTACTTTTTATATTAGGTTTGCAGGACACAAATATAGTTATTAAACAATGATATGTACATACATCTAATTAAGTTCTTTGTACATAACTTTTGTAGTTGTTGCACTTTATCTAGTACAATAGGATATTTTTGTACCCATAGGTAGCATGAACGCAACTAACTGGGAAACGTACCTGAATAACCAGTGTGAAATCACGTGTGCATTTGAATGTGACCCTCTGCTAGGTATGTACTAATTTTTAAAACACAATTAAGCCAGAGAGATGTTGTGTGGGTCTGTGCAACTTTTAATACTCAATTTGTTTTTACTTTTCCAGAATTATAAATTAACCAAACGGAAGGAAATACAACTCGTGTAGATGAAAGTAAAGGTCAAGTAAATTCAGAGAACGTGCGAAAGGCTCTGGCGTGGAGGACCTTGATTAGCTTTCTTCTAATTGTTACAGTTTTTGCATATTAGTACAGCTAGACACCGATGCCTCATTCTGGAATATGTACTGTAAAACCCCTTGTGGTCCAAAATTTGTACATTATTGTTTTGTTTAAATTTAGATTAACCAGAACGCTGAAATGGAAACGTGATTCTTTAATTTTTTAATTTATCAAAGTTATTTAACACCTGTATTGCAAAACAAAAATTACTTTAATAAACTTTTGGCTATGTATATGAGATGCTACTCGTTTTTTTTCACTAATTTTTAAAAAATCTGCAGTCGTTTCAAAAAATATGGTATGAATAAAATAATAAATCGATTCAGTAAATATATGCAGCAAAATTAAGACACAAATAAAGCATCAAACTTAAATAAAACAATTTTTACAAATAATAATTAATAATACATTTGAAACATCCGGCACATAAACATAAAACACTCGTAGTTACCACTAGAAAAAACAAAAACGGGCTATAAACAAGTTTTCCTGGCACAAAATGAGCAGGAGAGGCCCAACTAACGAGTAAGCTTAATAAAAGGGCTGCAGGAGATTTGGCAGTTAAAACTGGGGTTGTTGCAGTTTAATGAAAATAGAAAAATATATAAGGTGTCAGTACTGTCAGTTAGATGATGTAGCAGTTTAAAATGAAAAACTGCTATTTAATCCTTTTTATGCACACAATTTTGAAATTTACAATCGGATAAAAACGATGTAAAATTAATGCAACAAATCTTTAATAGTTAAAAAATAATTATTTTTATATCATTATTGATTATTGTCTAACACAGGTGTGCTACTTTCATGGCTGAAAAGTAAAAAGGGGACAGATATTTGTGCGTAATTCACGATTTCCATTTGTGAACATTTTATTTTATTAAATAGGCATTTTATTTGTAATTTATATTTTCCTCAACTTGCGACTTCCTAAATATTTATGGAATGGAATATAATAGATTAGTGCATGACATAATATCGTCTGTTATGAACCAAAACAACCCGTATCAAATTTAAAATAGAATCAAATCAAGCTATGTCATAAAAACAGAACGAGAAACATGCGTAAAATGTTAATTAGGATTTTTTTAAAAGCGTAAAATGTTCTAATTCCATGTTTTTGAAAAGGTGCAAAACGTTCTATTTCCATGTTTTTGAAAAGGTGCAAAATGTTTTAATTCCATGTATTTGAAAAGATGCAAAATGTCCTATTTAAATGTTTTTGAAAAGGTGCAAAATGTTTTCATTCCATGTTTTTGAAAATTGTAAAATAATGTAAAGTTCAAAATGTTCTATTTAAATAATTTAAAGACATATTTAAATACTTGTGTAGATAGTTGATATTGTTTTTAGCTAAAAATAGATATATGGGACATTTTGATTTTTCACAGACGGCATGTTAGTATTTAATTGCTATTATTTAATAATGCTAATAAATGTATATAAGGCCACAAAAATAACGATACAAATTTTTGTTAACAACTTTTAAAGTTTTATTATTTCAACTAGGTACACTACTTAAGTACAACTTCGGCATAATCTGCTTATTTACCCAAAGATATTCAGGTGATACTGTAACCTAACCTAAAAACATAGTTAATGTACTTTTAACATTATAGTTCAGTCTTTACCATAATAAATATAAAAATACAATATACTATTCTAGAATAATCTATAGCTGGGGTGTTAAATGAAGAGTTTTTTGACATAATTAGAAAACAGGATAAGTCATCGTCGCTGTTATTAGTGTGGCAGTGTTCTTATGTGCAGTACAAAGTACTAGGCACCAAAAAACTAACAGAACGGTGGTTAATGAAGTACAAATACGTATAAATAAACAGGTGGAAATTACGGAATGTTAAATAATATTAATCACTTGTCGTTATTTTACTGCCTACTTAACTGATGGTGTGGCATGGAATGCGTTGACATGTCTCTTTAAACCTCGACTTGAAGCACATCTGTACTTGCAGTGCGAACATGTATTTGAAAGATTTAAATTCTCATTTTCTGTGTGCTGTTTTGAGTGTCTTTTTAGGTACAAAATAGTAGTGGATTTAAAACTGCACTCGGAGCAACAAAACGGTTTATTTTTAGTGTGTGTCCTCAAATGGTTGCTCAAACACGTTTTAGTTATTGATGAATATTGACACAATTCACATTTAAAGGTTTTTTGCTTCTCCACCCAATCTTTGTCTTTCTGTTTCGGATTTTTCTTGCATATTTTTTCGTGGCGATTCTTATGCGAAATATCATTAAATCTTCTTTTACAGAAATGGCAGGCAAAAGGAGTTTCCCCGGTATGTTTCAAAATATGTGTGTACAAATGAGATGTGGTGTAAAATTTTTGCGGACACAAATTGCAAGAAACTGTTTTTACCCGAATTTTGTCACTGTGCCGGCGCTGTATATGACCCTTCAAATTAGACTTAATGGATGTACAGTAGTCACACTGAAGACATTTGAATGGTTTTTCCAGGGTGTGGGTTGCTATGTGAATATTTATATCTGATTTATTAGTTGATGTGTAGTTGCACAAACTACATGCAAATGGCTTTTGTCCGGAATGTCTTCTCAAATGATCTCTTAAGTGATGTGAATACCATGATGTGTAATTGCAGAGGTGACACTTGTGTCTCTTGTTTTCATCTAGCCACTCGACATCCCTATGTTTCGGATTATTTCTACATCTTTTCTCATGTACATTTCTTTGAGAATTGCTTTTAAATCCCTTCTTGCAAAATTGGCAAATGTGGGATTTATCATCGCTGTGGGTTAGCATGTGACTTTTTAAAGTACTTTGACCAGAGCCCTTGTAGTTACAAAATGTACATTTGAAGGGTCTTTTATCTGAGTGAGTTCCCAGGTGACGTTTTAAATGGCTTTGCATTATGGTAGAATATTTGCATAGATGACATTTAAATGGTTTTGTACCGGAATGATTTTTTAAATGTTTTGTTAAATAGATTTTTTTTGCTCCAGAATATTTGCATAGATGACATTTAAATGGTTTTGTACCGGAATGATTTTTTAAATGTTTTGTTAAATAGATTTTTTTTGCTCCAGAATATTTGCATAAATGACATTTATAAGGTTTAATGGTTTCTTGAGAGTGTGGCGTATTTCGGACGAGTATTTGAATTCTTTTGCGTGTTTTTTTATTGTGTGTTGATGTTGTCTTAGTAGCTGTAGGCTTATGAACACCTCTTGACCCGTATTTAGGTTTTTTGTCATGCTTCTGAACTTCCACATTTAGTTTTACGAGTCTTATTTGAACTTGTTTTCTGATTCCAAACTGAACGAGAAGTTTGGAATCCTTTATAGAAAGAGTATAACACTTTTGTGGAGCTTCCATGACAGGTTTTTAATTACCATTAAAATTATCGCTTTTTGTATGATTAAATTTTTGAATGTTTAACTGTTTGATTTATTAATGATTTAAAATATGACAGAGAAAATATCGAAGAACAAAATACTACATACAAAATTATATATAAAATGTTATAAATATTTGTAAATGTATTTTGTGACAGCGAGAGGGACAGACAGACGTATTCGTCGAGAAAATTGATGGTAGAATCGCCAAAGGCGAAATGGTAATAAAGCCGCAGACGGCTCGTCTAGGTATGTGCAGCGTACATACCTAGCCATGGCCATGACCATTACCATGATGGTTATCGGCATCAGAAAAAGTATGATGAGGAAATAAGGCTGTACACTGTACAGAGAGATGCGAGCATGGAGATGCAAAAAGTAGATAGTTAGTTAAAAGCATGGACTGGCGAATCTTGATATTCACCAGCCCATGAGGGAGTTCGGTCTGAGAGCTGCTCGAGTAAGCACGGCATCAAAAGACGTCTCCAGCTTGGAACCTACTGGGAGCTGCTGCTACTGCAGGAAATATAAGGAGCCACGAGGCCCAGAAGCTAAGGACCCAGAATTGCCCCATGAGGGAATTCATAAAGTCGCTATTGCGAAAAGATTTAGGGATCCAGTGTTAAGAGCTTGACCCGTAATCGGGCAAGAAATGATTGTTGTGTTGTTTGCTCTGAAATAGAGAAACCCGGCTATGAGCCAGATTGTTTAAATTCCCTATTGGAAGTTCCCCGTCTGTCACTCTCGCTACTGCGAAATACAAGGTAAATTATAATACCCTAATGGGATTAATTGTTGATGCCCACGTGGCTTGAATTGTGAATGATATATTTGTTGCCCAAGAGGCTTAATTGTTGAAGCATTATTCGTTGCCCAAGAGGCTTATTATATTTTGGATATCTTATTATTTGTCGCCCGAGTGGCTTTTGAGTTTGAAAGTATATTAATTTGCAAGTTGCCTTTTTGCCCACGAGGTTTTTGGAACTTATATTTTGTTTGGCGTATTCGCCCTTAAAAGTATTCTTTATTTTGCCCACGAGGCCAGTGAAAAAGTAATTATCATTTGGCGTATTCGCCCAGTTAAAGTATTCTTTAATTTCAATAAATACAGGGCAAGGTTAAAGTCCCTTTATAACCGTATCATTTTATATAATATATTTTGTGTGTTGTGATTGCATTACCCTCGATGAGATTCATAATTGTGCATAATATAATAATTATACAATAATTATATATAGCTCATATATTTATATTTAAGTTTAGTGGAACGCATAAGTAGATAGGTTTGGGAAGCATCTACCCTCCCCACCCATAAGCGCATAAATTCATTTAGCGAGTGCTCTATATTTTGTGTTGCATAATTCCTCCATTTTACAGGTGCATATAATTTTATATCATCTCAGGCTTTGGTCTTGAGGTACGAAAGAACCCCCTCGTTCCGTACACTCAGCCTGTTCCCGAATCGGATTGCCAGGACCCGCAATAAAATCCCTTTCATTAAGGTGCGGGGTATATATACATATATACCCCCCAAAAATTAGTTAAATATAATTAACAAAATAGTGTAGTTCAAAATAGTTTAGTTAGAGTCAGGATAGCGGTCATTGGGGTAACCAAAACGCTTGGGCCCGTATTTTCCTATAGTGAACTATAGGGGACCGCGTGGAAACATTTTCTTGCATTAAACCTACTGGTTAGTTGACGCCATCTACATAGTAGCGGAGCATTTTGGAAAACTTAAAAAGTAAAAGTAAAAGGTAAAAGGGCGGTTGTTGGAATTGGTGCTTTAAAGCTAAGCCAGAGCCGAGACCCTACATTGAATTGAATGAGTGCGTATCTTTGCAACTGAGTGACGAGCGAAGGCAAGAACGACTCAGGCTATTGCCAAGTGAAGACGTGCGGAAAATCGCTCCAGCATCACCTTACTAGGGACTGAGAAGCAAGAAGAAGACAAAGAAGTAAAAGCTCATATTTGAGAAAAGAAAAGTTAGAGTTCAAAATATAAGTGAAAAAGCTCAAAAATTTGAGAAAAGAAAAGAGTCAAGAACAAAGTGAAATAAATTCAGCTCGTTATTACGAGGAAAATAAGAAGTCAAAAGCCGATATTTCGGAAAATAAGAATCCTGAAAATAAGGAATATCTTGGTCATCCTACGAGGAACCGGAATCTCAAGTTAGCTGAACTCCAGCCGCTCAAAAAGGTATCGTAAAAGGTATAAAATATATGGAATTTATTGTGTATTCAGTTTCATGAAAATATAGATTTTAGTGAATTTCATTTCGAATAAAATACAGATTTTATAGTGCATCATAAGTGTAGGTACTGTAGGTAGTTTAGCCGCAGACCGCATCCCTAGTCAGAATAGCGCCAAAAGTGGCAACTGCAGTTTTCAGTGTCTGATTTCAGTTAAAGAATTATTTTTGTTCATAATTCCAAAAGAGTGCATCATATTCTATGTGTAGGTGAAATTTCAGAAGTTTTCATCCAAAATTTCGGCTGTAAAACAGAAAAGAATATAATTGTTACTGTTGGAAAATATTTCCCATTTGTTAACCATAGGGACCGGCATGGTCCATTGATTAAGATAGAGGACAGGCCGTTTTCCATACCGTCCCATAGTTCAGTACAGGACCGGCATGGTCATCGTTCACTAAGCACTACATTATATATGTATGCATTGAAATAGGGGACAACCCCCATAAACGTTAAATACTTCAGAAATATAAGTGCCTAAAACCAGTTTAGGACTTCATAATTAGTCATTTTTCGAATAAAATATATAGTATCAAGAACGAACTTGTACTTACTCGCAACTTTCTTAAAGTTGAACACGCTTTAAAGCTGAAATTGCGAAAAGTTGTCCATCAGCGGACAGACATCATTAAGGGACGAACCCATTAATACAGTAGCCATTTTCCAGTCAGCCAGCAGTACTTCTGGCTCATGTTAAGTATTTGGACCTGGACTCAAAAGAGTGAAATCAAAATTCGAGTTTTACGAGTAATAAAGTACCTCGATTTGTCAGTTTAATAATTCAAGTTGTTCATAAAATTGCCAATCACTGGTATTGGACTTTTGTAAGTTTCAAAATCCGGAACTGTTCAAGTTTCTCACCTTTTCGAGTAGTTCAAAATTTCAAGTTCAAAGTGTGTAGTGCCAGGAACTGCTAGCCCAGATTTGCTGATTGTAAGTATAAACTTTGGTTAGCCAGTATATTAGGTTGTAGCATAGTGGATCTAAAATTAAAAGTTATTTCGATTTATGACAATTATTAGTGCATTTTACAAAAATTCAAAGTTTCATTTTATGTATTATTAGTGCCAGGCACTGGACCTGGACGTAAAAGTTGAATTGATTATTGCTAAGTGTACGAGGAACTGGTCCTCGATTTATTGACATTAAGTATATTGAATGTTTTATGGTGCGAAGGGAACTCACCTTTCAAAATTGTGTTGAATTTAAAGCATTTTGTGTGAAAATATTACGGGGAACTTCCCCCCAATTTCTTCAGTGAAATACAAGTCAGTATTTCAGAAAATACAGGGAATTCAACCCTGATTTACAGATCTAAAATATTCAAGTTGTATTTCAATTAAAATTGTGCTGGGGATTCAAATACCCAGACTTTTTCAAGTTTAAAGTTTTGAATGCTGGGAATTCAACCACCCAGACTTCATTTTCATTTTTAAATTCAAATTTTCTTTGTGCTGGGGATTCCAACCCAGACTTAAAAGTTAAAAGTCATAATTTATTTTTCATTGTGCTGGGGATACACCCAGACTTATTGTTAATAAAATCAGAATTTCAAATATTTCAATTTCACAAGTCAAAGAGAAGTCAACATAAATTACAGTTTGGTATCTGTGTAGTGCCAGTCACGTGGTACTGGACTTATACATGTAGGTAGGTACTTACTTATTAGTTAGTTAATGGTCAGATTTTCGCGTCGAAAAGTGCCTGGGATTCATAACCAGGACTTGTTAAAATTCCAAGTCAATCAATTTTAGATGTAATTCGATGTCTTTTATCTGAATAAATCGGATTCAGAAGAATCCGAAGTCAGAAATCTGAAATAAATCATAATTTAGGTTAAAGTAGGGTCAGACTGATTGTTAATGTCAGGCCGGAGATAGATGCGCACTTTCAGAATATGAAAGTGACAACTGCATATTACTAGGAAATCATTTGATTTCCTCTGCCAGGGATTTCACCTGGGCTTTTCATATTCATCAAATAATCGTGTGGACTGGGAATTAAGACCCAGATTTAATTATTTTGCATTTGGTGTCTTGTACATGTTTTCAGTTTTGGATTTCATAAGCTAGTATCAAGTGCCAAGTACCAGTCTTGGACTTATTAGTAAGTAGTAAGGATTTATTCCATAGTGTAGTTACTTTTCAATTAGGGAAGTTTACGGTCTGTTGAGGGGCTCTCCGTAAACTTACCCAACTGTTCGTTACAGTTAAAATTCAACCGCAAACATTTCTTCATACATAAGAAAGTAAAAATAATTTAGTATATGATTAAAAGAAGCAAGTATATAAACTGTAAGAAAATAATAGTTGTAAAATATTTTGCTTTTGTTTTAGAAAACCATACGTTGGTTCACGTAGAGGTGTACTCACCATAGACGGGAAAATAATCCCAGGACGGATACTTCCGATTAATATTGAAGTTGATTTTGAGGACCTACTGGTCAATTGAAAAAGTAAATTGGACTGAAGGATAGATACGGTCTTCCCAGTCATTGATCATCGAAGGTAAATACCTGAAAAGAAAAAGAGTATATTGTTGAACATTTAATGGACTGTTGAGAAATATAAAAGAAAACATAAGATTTATGACTTCATGGTAACTAATAGTTAGCCATATATGTATGTAAAGGCAAAGTCAAAGTAAATTCTACTTTTGATTCATTTGCAGAGCTTTATTAAGCAAGAAAGGACTTCTCACTTAATAGTGAAGGCTACTGCCCAACGTGTTGAATTGTTCGGTACTCCGAAAGAATCCGAAGGAATCCGACTGGACCCGGATTAGTCTACTGACTCACTGCAGCCTGTTAAAGGAAAAATCAAACGATTAATAGAAAATTTCGGTAATTACACCAAAATATACAAATATTAGTACGTGAATAAAATAGAATTGTTGAATTAAGGTTACTACCCATTTGAATATTTTAAAAGAAAAGAGATTTTGTTTTTG
This sequence comes from Dicyrtomina minuta, assembly GCA_949802685.1. Lineage (NCBI taxonomy): Eukaryota > Metazoa > Arthropoda > Collembola > Symphypleona > Dicyrtomidae > Dicyrtomina > Dicyrtomina minuta. The sequence goes on along the minus strand of OX461808.1, from coordinate 96,107,335 downwards.
AATTGAGGTTATTACCTACTATATACATTTGAATGAGAAATAATTTTGATTTATGAGGTTACTACCTACGTATATTCATGGTTAATACCAGTTTGTTGAATTTGTAAAGAATATATTTTGATGTTGAGGTTATTACCTATTTTTATATTTCGAGAAAAATAGATCTCTGTTTTGAAATGATTACATTATAAATACATTGAAAATAATTTTGATTTTGAAAGGTTATTACCTACTTTGATTTTGTTTGAAAAATCTGACAGTTTGATTTAAAAGGTTATTACCTATTTTGATTTCATTAAGTAAAATATCTGTTGATTTTGATTTTGGGTTATTACCCATATTATATTTAAATAAAAATTTCAAAGTTTTTAAATTCATGGCGACTACTGGTTAATGAAATCAAAGTAGATGCGCAGCTTAAGAGAAAATAAGTCAGATTACATTAATGAAACAAAAAGATGGCAACTAATAATTAGCTCTACCATATACGATAGAAAGTGTATTGATTCAATTAAATCGATTTTATAGTACAAAAAGCCTTACTAGGCAAAGAAGACCAAGAGACTAATTCTTGTTCAAAGCGGATCCAAGGTTGGATATTTCCACTTCTTCGGAATCCAGCGAAGAGACCCGAGGTCAAGAAGATTTACTCGGCGTCCAGAGAAGTACACGAGACTCAGTTTAAGTCGGAATTTCCCACGAGGATTTCCTTTTCAATTAAGTAAGAACGCCTTACTAAAAAGTTAGAACAAAAGTAGAATATTTATGTGGATTTACTTAAGTTTATCTGATACAGATATCAGAGTTATATTTTCGATATTTTTGATTTTGAGTTTACTATATGTTCTGAAAAAGTACGTGGTTCATAGGTTCCACGAAAGATTAAGATAGGAAGGAAAGTTTTATGTGGATATTTCTACAAATCACAAATTCAGAAGCTAAATTTTTATTTCTAGCATTTTTGATTTTGATTGCTATTTATGTTTATGGGAAGTTTTTGATTTATCGTATGAACGAACGCATGGCAGGTTTACGCCAATGATATTAATCATAAACACGACTAACTACGATATATTGTGCATTATTGTTATTTTGGTAATCATATTAATTTACAAATTAAGGTTGAAAATTGTTCGAAATAATCGAAATAGAGAAGCTAGAGTTGCTTGGCAATTAATTGAAGACTCTTCTTAAATCTATTAATTCTAGACTTGGGTTACTACCCGAATAAAAGGGGCTTACTAGCCATACAAAAGATAACTGACTGAAAGAAGACACCGTGGTGTAAAAGGCAGAAAAGATTTTATTTGACTGACTATTTTGATTTTATTTTGAAGACTTGACATAGGTACATTTTGTTAAAAATTTTCATTTTGATTTAAGTGCTTACGCTTATTAGCTTGCTTCTTAGAATCAAAACTTTTGGGTAGGTTGTTGCGCGTATATATGTACCCCCGTCCTGCATCACAAAGCATAAGCATAAAGAATTCACCCACCATTTCATAAAAATATACGGAAAAGAAAAATTACTTTACTTTTAACAAAATAAATTATTTGAGATTGATATTAACAAGCATTGATAAAATAATTCGAAGGTTGAATTTAATAAAATTTGTGAAGGTACGAACCAAGGCCTGAACATTTTCAAAGTAGTATTCAGACTTGGAAAAATAAAGCAAGAACTGATTCGGGTCTCTAACGAAGACACGCATCGGGTTCACACTGCTAACGTTAGTGTGGGCTTTGTTTTACCACAAATCTACATAATTCAAATAAAAGGCAGTTACTACTGCAGATTAATAAGGAAGTCGAAAATTAAATTGTGCTCTTACTAGAGATATAGACAGTCAACCATCTTCAACAATCTTCAATTTCCCACGAGGAACACACCACGCCGTACTTAAATAAATAGAAAGTCATTCACTCAAGTTGACAATTCAAGCTTGGGTCCATAAAATATTTCGAATAAAGCACGTTACTACGTGACAAGTAAGCAAGAGATAAATAGACATATGTACATGAGGACTCCTCATACTTAAGCATAAGGATTGCATTAAGAACATAGCAGGTTACTACCATTTCTCAAGAAAAGTGAATTTAAGTCAAATTAGACTTCGAGTATTACTTCGAAAGCTTATTATTGTGTAAGCTCAATATATTGTCTACGTGTATAAGAAAATTTGAGTTGATTGAACCTACTGGTCCTCAACAATCTATTGATTAATTTTAAATTTTGAAAATTTTGAGATTTTGCATTTAAGGGGATACGATCCTACAACCATCAGTGTTAGTAACATACAGTTAAGTACTTACTAGTAGATTTTGTTCCTTATTAGGAAAGAGATTATAAGCACGTTATAGGGAATTCTCCGGAATTCCAGATTTGAGGAAAACTGGAATCAAAAGGCAAAGGCGATACAATCGATCCTCAGCCAACCACATCCGAGATAGAAAAACCAATAGAAATAAAAGTATTAGATAAAACAAAAGAAGTTATTGATCTAACAGATTCATTTGTTGGTGGTAACGATACTACACTTGAATCTGAAAAACAATCTCCTGAATTCAAGGGACTTGATAAAAATATCACTCCAGAAAAGCTAGAATTATCGTGGGACGAGGAAGTCCAGCAATACGAAGAGGAGGATAGACAGTATAAAGAAGTATATCAACAAGTAAATTTGTGGGAACCACCACAGAATTGGGCTTTCCTACCGTTCCATTATCACTATTTATCTAAAGTTAATAGCAGATTAGGATTAGAAACAATGAATGAAACACAGATTAAGGCTCTTATTGAGCCCCTGTTAGCTAAGAATAAGGGCTTAGATGTTGACCAACAGCTGGTCATATCTGAAGCAAAACTTATGGCGGGTATTCCCCCATACAACGGAGAAAAAGAAGCTCGAGGTTGGATCGAGGAATTTAAAGATGAGTTAACTCGTAGGAAGATATTAACTCCGGAGAAAATATACATGGCACTGGACAAAGTTCTGACCGGTACTGCTAAAGCTTGGTGGAACATTGAGAAGCCACGCTTTATTGCTATGTATAGCAATATTACGGATCAGACAGCTAAGGAGAACGCACAAAAAGCCACAATTGATAAAATATATCAGGCCCTCGAATTAAAATTCGATCGTGCGTACATGAGTAGTAAGGCCGCAGCTGAATTAAATTCAACTGTATATAATAATAAGATGAGCGGTAACGAGTATGTTAACAGGCGTTTACAATGCGTAACGCAAATTGATCCCAATATGGATGAAGAGGGGAAAATAGTACAGTTGCTCAATGGACTTCCGGATTGGCTCCGGACTCCTATGATGTCAGTGAGCGATATTGACAACTTTACGAAAGTTCTCAATCGCCACATCTCTCGCCACACAAATAATTTGCTCACTAGTCCAGTTCAAGAAGTTTTTGATGGGGCACAAAAGAAGCCTGTATATATTAGGGGAATGAACGGTAATCCGGGAAATAATTATAATAATAGGAATGGGAACCAGCCTAATGGGGGTCAAGTTAGACAGGGAGCTGACCCTGGTCGGTATAATGACAAGGTCAAGCAAAATAGTATTAGGAATGGACAACCAACGTGCTATGAGTGTGGTGCCACCACGCATTTCATAATCGACTGTTGGCAAGCTATGGCAAAGCAGGGTATTCCCTTACCACCTCAGGCGGCGGGTTGGGCTAGAGCCCGGAATAATAATACCCCGCGCCCCAACTCCTTCCAGCAAAATAGAGGAAGGGGGGGTGGACGGTTTAATGGTAACCGAGGTTACAGAGGAAATAATAATGGATTTAACAATAGGAACTATAATAATAATGGAAATAATTATAATCAAGGGGGAAATGGTGGTTATTACAACCACCCCCAGAACTACAATAACAGCCAGGACATTGTTGCACCGATGAGACAATTACAACTGGCAGATCATAATTACTATTATGATCAGCAGAGGGACCAAGGTCCAAGGAACAATTATCCAGCCATACAGCAAGAGAATGAAAACGACCATTCTCAATCAAGCCAACCTTCGTTGGAGCAAATTAGAAGCCGTATGTCTCAGAACCAACCCCAGGTTCCTTTAAACGGGTATGGCCGGGCTTAGGTAATTTGCCCGGCGGTAATCGAATTAAATTACGAATGTTAAGATTGACGGAGTCTACTGACTCAGATATGCCAGAATTAGAGGATATTCATAAGGCAGCTTCACTTACTAGTGATGCTGAGAATACAGAATTGGATACCCATATGCGAGAATATGAAAAGAAGCAAGCTGCTTCACAAACGGCTTCCACATCGATACTTCGACATAAAGGAATGAATAGTAAAAATAAGCCCACATCAAGGGAAGTGAAAAGGATACTTCCTTTTCAGACGTTCTTTGGAGGAAAAATGGATCTTCCTGTTCTTACAGATACTGGTGCATCTGTGAGCACAGTCAGCCTAAAGGTAGTTAAATTATTGGGAGTAGCTCCAATAATAGTTAAATGTAAACCCAAACCGGTAGACCTAATGGTACTGCCACACCCGCTAATGGAAACAAGTAGAAAGGTAAAATTAATTTTCTACGTAGACGAAATAAAAGAATGGATACATTGGGAATTTGTTATTATGGAAGGTATAATTGAAGATATTGTCTTTGGTATGGATGTATTAAAACATCACCATGCCGTAATTAGTTGTACAACTGGTACAATACAATTCATGAAATCCACGAATCAATTAGTCCTAGAGAAGGTACGAGCACAAGCTACGAAATTACCTAGTTCAGAGTATTCCCCGAATAGCAGTAAATCAGAAGAATCTGATCAAGGGAGACCTATTGGCTCCAAAGACAAGGAAATTCCAAATCTAATGGATATGAGAATCGAAAGTAAGGAGGAACAATCCTTCCGATTGTTCACAAAGGCTGAGGTACAGTTACCCAGCAGAGGCGAAAAGACAATAGAGATATACATAGATAGGTCAAAATTTACGGGTGATATTGTGACATCACCAAATTATGAGTTATTTCATAATACAAAAATAATGCTACTACCAGAAAAAGTGAGGATAAATAAAGGAATAGGATTAGCTAATTTGATTAATAGAGGGTATCAAGAAAATGGTTTAAAGAGTAATGAAGATATTGGAAGTTATACTATTATACCTAATTTGAATAACGGGAGACCTACTGGCTCCAAAACAATTGATAATGCAAACATACAGGATCTCAAGGATGAGAATCAAATAAAGCCAAGGAATATATTATACACAAATATTGAAGTTTATATAGCAGCTAGAGGGGAACGGGAAGTTACGGTATTCACTGAAAACCCTAACTTCAGCGGTATAGTAGTCATCACACCCAATTATGCATTATTTGATGTAGAACAAGTAATGATTCAAGCACAAAATCTACGCATCAAAAATGGGAGAGGCATTGGAACTCTTTTAAATAAAAGTTACAAGTCTAGATATTTTGCAAAGCAGTCTAACATAGGTACGTATGTTATACTAGTACAAGGAGAATCTCGGCGTTTAAATATTATAACGCAAAACACAGCACCAGCTGAGACTATTACAACACAGGCACATGATGCAAGTATCAGTTCAGTTTTTGAAAATTTTAGGTGTGATCCAAATAAAGCTACATGTAAGTTAGACGTGGCGAATTCGTATAAGCAAATAGATATAAGAGAGTTACAGGTATTACAATGCAAAGATGATAGCCCGACGGGAAAGGAAATGTTTCATGAACCATTCCCCGTTCATGAGAAAACGAAAGAATTCGAGGATATTATAAAGTTTTATTGGGAAGATCAGCACGTTGAAAGAATAAAGTCAATTGTTTCTCTAAAATATCCTACTACTGTAAAAGAATTGTATAATTTTGTGGTGTTAGTTGACCCTTATCATCGTACGGTCTTGGGATATTCTCGGATGATCGCTCCATTATATCAGCGCATCCAGAGTACATTGCCTTTTGAAATGAATGAGGAATGCAAAGTAGCATTCGATGAATTAAAATATCGCATTTTATCTATGCCCATGACTCGTCTCCAAGATCATATGCTATCCTTGGAATTGTGGTATGAGATCCGCGACGAAAGTATCGTGGCGATATTGGTACACAATAATCGTGGTACCCGACGGCAATTATCGCGCTATTCATATTGCCTGGCAAAGACACATGAAGTCTTCACAACGTTGGATAAGGAGGGCATTGCCCTTATCCAAGCATTGCGAAATTTTCGCAACTTCACACAGGGTCGAGTGGTACATGTGTACACCGACAACCGGGTACTCCCGTCACTGCTTAAGGTAAATAATTTACCTCCACGTTTGCTTCGATGGAATATCAAGTTAAATGAATTTGATATCAAGTTTTTCGTAATCGCGGGAAAACCAGAAGAAATCGCTGACAATTTACTGATGTCACCGAGAAACAACCCTGCCCGGGAGATGATATTTTCTTGTCGTATTGTTACAGTAGTCTCAAGGAATAAAAGAGACAATGAATTTATTCAGCATTGTGAAATGTTAAAAGCAAATTTAGAAAATCTACCAAAGCTTCAAAAGGAAGATGAGAAAGTATTTACGATTATTCAAACTATAAATTTTGATAAAGATAATGATATGGTTGGTCGTAGCAGATACAGTCGGATCTATACAATATCCGAGAAAGACATATTAGAGAAACGTATTAATGACCCATTGGGGGATCAACTAGTACCAGTGATCCCAAGACAATTAGCTACTCATTTTATACAATATATTCATCAAAAATTCCACTACGGTTTAGAAAAACTATTCGCTGTATTCAGGGATAGTTATCATATGTTCGACATGGCGGCATTGATCGCGGAAGTCATTAAAAGTTGTAATCGCTGCCAACGTGGGCAGAAAGTGGTTACTACCCCACAGACTAAATTACCTGCTGTCATGCCAATCACACAAATATTCTCGGGTATTCCCGCGAAATTTCAAAATATGAGCAGGAAATTACAGGATCAAGCTTCTCTTCAATGGAATAGGAATTCCACCTTTCCGGGGGGAGAAGAGGATGGTGAGTTAAGAAATGTAAGATATAATAATGCAAAATTTGGAAAGAAATCAAGCATCCTATTGGATGACAAAGACAAGGTAAAAGTAAATAGAGTACCAGATAACAGTCCTGAAAGGAAGCTGTCAGATGAGGAAATGATGGGGATATTAGGTCCCATATATCAAGTTATTAAATCACCCATAGATATAACTCCACGGAGAAGTGAGACTAAACGAGCAGAAAGTGCTCAGCCAGAGCTCCTCACAATCGAACCGGCTCTTCCACGAGACGGCCCGGCTGTGAGAAGGTCAGCACAAAGAAGTGTCCCACCAATTCAGTATGAAGACGACAATGATTTGTATGCGCGTCGTAATAATCCCCCGAGTTCATTTGCACACGAGAGAGAAAATGCACAAAATTCCCTCTCTGAACTGCAAACTGAAATAAGAAATTTGAAAAGTTGCTTAACCGCTTTGCTCGCACCGCCTAAACAATAATTAACTTTAAATTCATAGAAATATAAGTAATAGATCTTTGCATTCTTACTAGAATGGAGATTGATGGGATAATTCTCGAAGACAGTGAAGGGGAAGAGTTACAAGTTCCTTTGAGTGAAGAAGATCGTATTCTTGAAGAGTGGGAAAACGATTCGGATCATTCAGAAGGACGATTAGAAATAGTAGAGAACGAGGAAGAAATAATGTTAGGTGTTGAGGAGACTGTACAGACGATTCAAGAGTCGTCGGTAGAGCCTCGCCAGCTGATTTCGACTGAAACGGTTCGTGAAATGCTCACGCCTCCACCAGAGGTGGGAGAAAAATTAGATGCATTAAATAAAGTTAGTAAGGAAATAGAGTCTAGTGATGGAGAGCTGGAGGATCCAAAACCGAGGAAACCAAAGTATCGTCGGTTTGTGGACCCTCTGGATAATAAGGATAATGAATCTAGCGGGGATGAACCGGAGGAGCCACGGACTAGAAAACCAAAGTATCGAATGTTCGTGGACTCTTACGAAGAAGGAGAGATAAGCTCAGATGAAGAAATTCTCCCTGAGATTGTGCCTCCGCAACTTAATCTAAGTAAGAATGTAAAAAGTGTTAATGAAGCTGCGGGATCTAAAATCCCGGAATGTAAGTTGTGCCGAAATTGGGACAAAAAGCCAAATGAACGTCACTTAGAAGACGATTGTCCAATTCGTATTCGGCGTTTGCACATGGCTTACCGCCGCGGAAGTCAGAGATTGTGTTTTAGGTGTGGAGGTCCACATTTGAAAGCAGAATGTCGAGATTTATGGGAAAGATCTCGGCGGATGGGTGAAGCGATGGCCAAACGGGGATCGCGAAACTCATATAATTAGAGTTGGATTTAAACCAAAACGGTATTCAAAGGAGAGTAAAAGAATGATCCGTAAAATTATATGAAATGTTGTGTTTTCAAATGAATTAAGAGTTTGTGAAATGTTGACCGGTAAAATGAGATATAAAAAGCTACTGCTTGTGATGAGAGTAAAATGTTTTTGATGTTGTGATGTAACTTTGACGGTAAAAACATAGTTTGTATAATATATAGTCTGAAAGAGAGTAAAGACTGGTCAAAAGAATATGGGTAAAATGAGTTATTCTACGTCAGATAGAATGTAGAAGTTAGGAGATAGTTCGTAATACTTGCATTTCTTGTTACGAAAGTAGTAATGTCAAAATGGAGATTTAAAATATATATTTATAGTATTAGAAAAAGTTTCCTACTGGAAAAGATGATCTATGAAATGACTATGCATTTTGCTGTAAGTTAAAAAGTATGAATTATAAAATTTGATCACATTAAAATTGTCAATTTCAAGAGATATGTTGTTGCTAAAATAAAGGTATGGGATACGTCCCGAAATAAAATTGAGTGTTAAAAATTGATTTATATAAATATAAGTTACTACTTATGTACTTAGGGGTACTCCCCATATAAACAGATATACCAAAAATTTTGATTCAAAAGAAGTTAAGTAAAAAGGGTAAAATGGTCAAAGTCGCGAAAATGTTAGTGTCAGTAAACTAGGGTTTTTGGATTTTTTTATTTTTTTATTATATTTCCCTTTTTCCTCTAACATTTATTGCAGACTCATAATTTTAAATGGCTTCATCAATTTGGATGGAGAAAAGTGAGAAGCTCAGTAAAGAAGAGCCCATGGAGATTGATGAACCTCCATTGAAAAAGTTGCGTGTTGGACCGTACTCGGCCCTACCAAAATTGATTATGGTCCCAGACGATTTCCCATTGAAATCGCCTGAGAGAAAAGTGAAAAGCGGGTATTCCCGAGACCAAAGTCGAAAGTCCCGGCATAAACATTAGCGCTGGGGAAATGCATAATGTCACCTTCCAGATAAATTGTGTGGAAGAAAGTAAGGTCAAAGAAAAGGAGCCGCTGAGAAACTCTGTTCCAGTAAAACGGAGACTCTCAGACAAATTTGAAAGTTTAAATATAAGTGGACTATTGAGTCCACCACACTCACCGTCAGCAGTGACTGAAAATCCGTTCCAAACCATGGGGAGAAAACGTATGAGATCCCCACCACCGTTACTTGATTCGATATAAAAAAGGAGATAGAAAATTCAAAGCACTTAATTTTTTTGTTAATCAGTAAATACCCCGTACGAAACTTGAAAGTAAAATAGTGTATAAGTATATATATATCAATTTTTGTTAATACCCCGCTCGATACGTAAATTATCAAATCAAATGTTCGCTATTTTTGTATGTAAAATTTTCAATACCCCGCACAATACATAAATCACAAAATCAAATGGTCATTATTTTTATATGTGCAATTTTTAGTAGTAGAAACGATAGTAGTCCAATAATACCCGCACAAAACGTAAATTAGAAAATGAAATAGTTATTTTTGTTGTGTGAAAATTAATACAAGTGGAAATAATAGTAGTGTAGAGTTAAAATAGAAACACAGATTATTATTTTGATATTATTTTATAGACGTGAAATATATATTTACCTGTAGGGATACGGTCCCAAAAATTTTGAGAGAAATGAAAAAGACTCCTCTTGTGACGAACGAGAACTATGAAAGACTGATTATATGAATAAAAGGCAGGTTTAATATAAAACGCAATGTGTGTGTGTTTCTTTTCTTCGCATAAGTTTCTTTTCAGTGCATATTCCGGCAATAGCTGCAAATGCTAAGAAGGAAACGTTCTTGAAGAGATGAAAAACTACCCCGCATTGGCTGTTACTAAATTGGAAAATTTGCCCACCTACCCCGCATTGACTGTTACTACAGACGGGGAAGAAAGAAACGTTCGTACGACGAAAGTTGAAAAGCTTGGAGTAGGAGATACAAGGATGTCCAGGAGTTTTGTCCAGGAGTACAAAATCTTGGAGTAGGAGTTTTGACAGAGAAAATATCGAAGAACAAAATACTACATACAAAATTATATATAAAATGTTATAAATATTTGTAAATGTATTTTGTGACAGCGAGAGGGACAGACAGACGTATTCGTCGAGAAAATTGATGGTAGAATCGCCAAAGGCGAAATGGTAATAAAGCCGCAGACGGCTCGTCTAGGTATGTGCAGCGTACATACCTAGCCATGGCCATGACCATTACCATGATGGTTATCGGCATCAGAAAAAGTATGATGAGGAAATAAGGCTGTACACTGTACAGAGAGATGCGAGCATGGAGATGCAAAAAGTAGATAGTTAGTTAAAAGCATGGACTGGCGAATCTTGATATTCACCAGCCCATGAGGGAGTTCGGTCTGAGAGCTGCTCGAGTAAGCACGGCATCAAAAGACGTCTCCAGCTTGGAACCTACTGGGAGCTGCTGCTACTGCAGGAAATATAAGGAGCCACGAGGCCCAGAAGCTAAGGACCCAGAATTGCCCCATGAGGGAATTCATAAAGTCGCTATTGCGAAAAGATTTAGGGATCCAGTGTTAAGAGCTTGACCCGTAATCGGGCAAGAAATGATTGTTGTGTTGTTTGCTCTGAAATAGAGAAACCCGGCTATGAGCCAGATTGTTTAAATTCCCTATTGGAAGTTCCCCGTCTGTCACTCTCGCTACTGCGAAATACAAGGTAAATTATAATACCCTAATGGGATTAATTGTTGATGCCCACGTGGCTTGAATTGTGAATGATATATTTGTTGCCCAAGAGGCTTAATTGTTGAAGCATTATTCGTTGCCCAAGAGGCTTATTATATTTTGGATATCTTATTATTTGTCGCCCGAGTGGCTTTTGAGTTTGAAAGTATATTAATTTGCAAGTTGCCTTTTTGCCCACGAGGTTTTTGGAACTTATATTTTGTTTGGCGTATTCGCCCTTAAAAGTATTCTTTATTTTGCCCACGAGGCCAGTGAAAAAGTAATTATCATTTGGCGTATTCGCCCAGTTAAAGTATTCTTTAATTTCAATAAATACAGGGCAAGGTTAAAGTCCCTTTATAACCGTATCATTTTATATAATATATTTTGTGTGTTGTGATTGCATTACCCTCGATGAGATTCATAATTGTGCATAATATAATAATTATACAATAATTATATATAGCTCATATATTTATATTTAAGTTTAGTGGAACGCATAAGTAGATAGGTTTGGGAAGCATCTACCCTCCCCACCCATAAGCGCATAAATTCATTTAGCGAGTGCTCTATATTTTGTGTTGCATAATTCCTCCATTTTACAGGTGCATATAATTTTATATCATCTCAGGCTTTGGTCTTGAGGTACGAAAGAACCCCCTCGTTCCGTACACTCAGCCTGTTCCCGAATCGGATTGCCAGGACCCGCAATAAAATCCCTTTCAAATACTTGACAGAAATATACGAAGTAATGAATACAAAAATAAAGAAACTAAACTAATTACTAAACTTTAATAACTAAAAAATATCACAATCCATCAAATCGTAATTTGCCGCTCAGTTTAGTACAAACCCTAATATTATGCAGAACAAGGAACAAGTATATCTTTCAGTGGAAGTTGAGTTAGGAGGCAAAACAAAACGACTGGACTGGCAATGGCAATACTGGCATGGCATGGCAACGGGAACAGCAACTGGCACATGTACTGGTACTAATTGTAAGTCGCTACTATACTTTAGATGAAATCAAAAATTTTAAAAAAGCTTCAAAACCCAAATATCCACTGTGGACGTGAATCAGAGTCGGTTTTTGTAAATATAAATCTTAAATAATTAATTACAGTACACCATACAAAACATACATTGTCAACTTTGTGTGTGGGTTCATTTATTAGAAATAGGAATCGAGTCCAAAGCACGGGGCTAAGACTAAGACGAGACGCTTATCACACCAAGCACTGCGATTCCAAGGTAATGAATTTTTATTTGACGTTTCGTTAGTGAATTATACAGTAGCAGATGAGCCATGAGATGGATATAAAAAGAAGTGTAACAAAAATCATTCAAAATTCAGTTTAATTATAAGTAAAACGTCACTATTTGAGTACCCTTATAACAAAATATAGCATAAATAGCCATAACGATTTCAGCCATAATGTCAAGCGTACATTAACTAAAAGTAATTTAAATGTACTGCACCAACAGCGTTAGAAAAACATTAGTATCAACCCTCTCATACTGTCACATAGTAATACAAGAAATTAAATAATTTAGTATAGTTAAGTTTTAGTTTTTAGATACTGAGCATCTATTAGGAATGGCTCTGTCCGTCTGTCTGTCTGTCGATATTTGTTTTTGTCGTGCTCCACAGGTCACAGTTTTCAATCTAAATTGTTCAAATAAATTTTAAATGATAGGTAATAAGATGGAATAGAACCCTATTGTTTTTGGAATCAAACGGATTTACCAATTTTTCACAATTAACGATTTAATGGACCAAATTTTGAGAAATAAAATGAATGGCTGGAAAAACCAGTGTCTGGCGACTTTACATGCATTTCAATACTTGCCGCTGAAGTTATGTAGGTTGGTACATGCTCCGCACGTTCCATATACCTGACATTCAGTGGATATTCGTACCATAGAAAACTTTCGATTAACATCGATTTTACTAGTAGGCATGCAGGGATCGTCCATAAATTACGTCAAACAAACTTTACAATTTTAGGGACCCCCACGGTTATAAGTTCAAAAATTAGCTAAAAATATATCCTTAGCATAGAATTTAACTAGAATGCATGCAGGGATCGCCCATAAATTACGTCATACAAATTTTACCATATTAGGGATCCCCACTGTCAAAAGTTCAAAAATTAGGTTGACATGTATCCTTAACATAGTATTTTACTAGTATGCCTGCAGGGATCGTCCATCGATCACGTCATTCAAATTTTACCATTTTAGAGATTCCCATGCCATTAGTTCCAAAATTAGGTAAACACATATCCTTAACATTGTAGTTTTTAAACGTACGTACGAGGATTGTCCATGAATTATGTCATGCAAATTTTAGTATTTTAGAGACCACCAATTTCATACGTTTAGAAATTAGATTTACATATCCTCATCATAGGACTTTTAATATGGCAACTTATCATCGCCCAACTAATTATATCAACTGATCCTAACGATGGCATTATTTGTGAGCGATGCAATAAAGTAGTATGTGCTGCTTTTAGCTCTTGCAGTGCAGATTGTTTATTATTAAATTAACGAATAAGAATTTAAAATGTGGAATTATTTCATTAGTGGTCAATTCAAACTGACAAACGTTACTGCTTATGATGCCATCAAGCAAGGGCTTCAGCCTTTTTTTCCCTACCTACAACCTATCTACATAATTTAGCGGATTTTTCACGATATCGAAATATTTGACCCATTTTGAAGTGTTATATACCATTCGAAAGGTAACGACAAGTAGAATCCAAATAACGGACTATGCACGATTTTACTCACAAATTTTCAACATTTTTTTTTAAAAACCCGTCAATTTTTTCGAAAATTCCGCCTAAATATTTTTTTAAGCGTCCGAAGCCTAAAACAAAATACCCGTTTTCCTAATTTTTCAAGGGCTTTAAAATGATATATCATACATTACCATATTACCATCACTCAATTTTGAAAAAAAAATAATTCAGTTTTTTAATTACAATTAAAAATTAATCATGACCTGACCTCGAACTACAAGTTCAATAGGTTCGCCTATTAATTCCGGTTTCACTGGTATATCGTTCATATCTGCATTCATTGACTGACGGGTTCAAATTTCGGATTGAAGATTTGGCGGGAAATTCAAAAAATGTACTTTTCAAAAACTGAAAATCGCCTGGAGGCATTTTCGCCTGAAACATTTTTTATTAACATTTACAAGTCTGCATTGAAATTGCCACTCTACTTCTCTTTCACGGCTACCTCCCCTTAATTTAAAGGTTATAAATTGACCCGGCAAGAACTGCCTAACGTTACTGTTGTACGCCCTTGTTTTTATTTTTTATATATTTGCTCTATTTTATTTAAACGAATTTTAATGTCATGAGGTATTGTAAAATTCATATGCGAATAGCTTTTGTACTGACACTTTTCGTATCAGCACCACTCGTACTCAACCACCTTGTACCTGTGATACTTTGACCAGGCCCACAAGAATCAGTAAAACCTGTACCAGCACCATCGTGGCGGCGCTAATTTCAAAGACTTAAATCTTACCATAATGGCTTTTACTGTTCCCAATCGATAGAGAGCGACTTCTACCTAGGTAACATTACCTTTCATATGCACCTTTACTAATACCGATCCAACTTGTAGTTGCACCATTCGTAGCTTGCCTACTCTTGTCATTATCAATCGTACCTAGCCCAATCTAGCTATTCGAACCAAAAATACTCAAAATGGCTGCACATGCTAATGTACCTGACCCACTGTCACCAGCAAAGGTCATATTTTCGTACCTAACTCGTTGGAACCGGCGCTTAATGCTAGGTTTAGGTTTGCCTTTCGACAAAAAACATGCTTTCCAGTGATGAAGTCACTCGCTCTAAGCTCAGCATCTACTTCGGGCCCACGGTGGACAAATCCGGCGCGAAGCGCCGGATTTTTTTATTTATTAATTGTATCAGCCTTTCAAAAGTTAATAAAATGTTGAGTAGACTGTTCAATTAAATACAAAGAGTTATTGTAAGTGTATATCGCAGTATCTCGACATTCCGTCGTTCTTCACCTAATGTAATTATGAATGGCAATTGTTTTGAATTGAATTATTATTAGTTGGTTGTTCTTAACTATGCATTGAATGAGCTCATATGTTTAATTATTTAGTTAAACAGCATGCATTAATTTTGTCTGACATTTCGTGTGAATCACGCATTATTATTTCCTGCTTACTTAATTAGTTCTCTGCTGTGACCAGGCGCGGAATCAAGGCGGATCTGCCTACCTCGAAATAAATTTTTACACTTTAGAAAACTCTGTGAAAGGAAAATTAAAAATTTTGCTACATACTATGTAACATGAATCATAGCTGGGTGCAGAGATTTTTGGATAGACTGAAGCGAGTGGAGTATGAGTTTAAATGCACAAGATTAGACCTGCACTCGTACAAGCGGAGTGCGAGCGCAAATCCAATGCCCATCTATTGCATGAATTAGACTTTGAGTCGTTTTAATTTGATTCTTCACTCAGAATTTAGGTCGCCCAGCTTAAAACATATTTCTAGATCCGCTTCTAGATGCTGCTTGTCCTAAATTCAGATTAAATGCAACTAATTATGCGTATAAATATTTGTCTGTCCTTTGTCGTGAGTAATGTAATAATAGTGAATAGCTTCTAGTGTTATTCACGCATTGACTCTAAATAAATTTGTGTCACCCACATTAACTCGAAAATTAAATTACAAAAACAGCTTACAAGGAAACCACTTACTATGTTACCTCGGGATCTGGAAAAGCATAGCCAGAAACGTTTCCTTGGACCTCAAAATGAACTAGTAGTGTGATAACCACAGATATAGAATACCTAGATACCCTACTGTAATCTCTTTGCATGTGTTTTTCATGCGGCACTGTGGATGAACATTATTATAGGTAACACTTTATCATTGCACCAAAAGTTCTCAGTAGTGGCGACATCAGCATTTTATCCTCTGAACAGCGTGTTTTAAAATTTGCCTCCTCAATTGCCTCTGCCAAGTATTTCTAAGGATGGTACCCATCCATCGATATCCTTGCAACTGCAACTTACGGCTAATCGAATATTACCAACCGTATATAGACTCTCGTAGTTAGCAAGTCTTAACTTGCACATCTGAGAGACACCTAGTTATACGGAAGAGAGCTGCAGCCTTTATTAGTATAATTATAATTATTATTATTATTATTATCAAGACGTCATCGGTAGTTTAATGAACTGTGTTTTTTAAAACTAATTCGATCTAAAAGTCTGTGCTTTCCATTAGGACACTTGCAAGGCTTGCTTGAGTTTTGCGTGTCTCTTAGTACAGTGCTTTTTAAAGTCAGAACTGTTGGCAGTTTTGTAACTGCACTGAGAGCAATAAAATGGCTTCTTTTCTGAGTGGATTTTCAAGTGTGTGCGTAAACTCGATTTATAAAAGGATGTATACGGACACGAATCACATTCAAATATTTGTTGATCCTCTATCAAATTTTTATCTTTTTGATTCGGATTTTGTTTGCAAATTTTTTCGTGCTGATTCTTACTTCCACTTGCATTGAAACCTTTTTTGCAGAACTGGCAAACGAAAGGGGTTTCCCCCGTGTGCCTCATAATGTGTATGTACAAATCAGATTTGGAATTAAACTTTTTAGGGAACAAATTGCAGACAAATCTCGTTTTCATTACCGTGACGGCGCTTTGCATGTATGATCCTTTAATGTTGACATTGCAGCTGCTGAGTAGTCACATTGAAGACATTTGAATTGTTTTTCCTGGGTGTGGGTTGCTATGTGGTAATTTAGGTTTGATTGACTGCAAGCCTTGTAGGTGTACAATTTACATGCAAATGGCTTGTCCTATGTATGTCTTCTCAAATGAACGCTCAAGTCTTTAGCACTCCAAGACGCGTAACTGCAGAGATGACACGTGTGTCGCTTATTTTCATCCATCCACTTTACGTCGCCATGTTTTGGATTCTTTCTGCACCTTTTCTCATGGAAATTTTTGTCATAATTCTTTATAAATCCCTTCATGCAGAATTGGAAAATGTGTGATTTTTCCCCTCTGTGAGTTGTTCGCAAGTGCTGGTTGAAACAATGTTGACCTAAAGCCAAGTAACCACAAAGATTGCCTTTGAATGGTCTCTTATCTGAATGGGTTTACAAGTGGACCTGTAGATACCTCGGCTTTGCTCCAGTATATTTGCACAAATGGCATTTCAATTGCTTATGGGATTCTTTCATTTCAGCTCTGTTTTGGACAGGCATGGCATTTGAATGCTATCGGTTTTGTTGTGGCTGGACTCCGGCTTAATCGCGTTTACACTTTTTGAATCAAGTGTTTTGACACGCTTGAAGACGTATACTTTTAACTTCACGAGACGTATTCGAACTTCTTGGCTGATGCCAAACTGAACGAGAAGTTGTGCATCTTTAGTAGAAAGAATTTTGCTACACTCTTGTTGAGCAGTTTCCATTGCAGCGCAGTGGCTGCAAACAGTTGACAATGCCGACGAAAATATGTTTTATTAATTTCTTATTGATTTCTTGATGTTTATCTTGACTTTTTTCTTTGTTTTTCTTGATTGTTTCGGTAGAATTGATGGATGTTATATGTAAAATGTAATGCAATGTAAAATGATGGATGCTTTAACAACAAGAAAATATTTTAATAATGGAACACACAAAGTCCAAAGTGTGACACACTCAATCTCAATACTCAACTCAATCTTTAAAATCTCAATCTCAATCTCAATTGACTGAATCCAAAACAAATTGTAATTTGCCGCTCAATTTGGTTTAAGTTTAATTAGATATTAAAGTATACCCAAATGCTCATGTACTTTCCTTTATTCACTCTACAGTCGCTACAGATACATTATGTGCCAACTCCACTACTGTGGTAGCCTTACTGTGGTAACTAACTACAGTCACGAGTTTTTGACAATCATCTCCATTACAACACTGTTTGATTGCTAAAGTAGTGAAGACGATGTAAACTTTATGTATTGTAACCTCAGTAAAGCTCGATACTGTAGTAAATATATAGTAGATGGTGTAGATGGGATATACTTATATAGATTGTAGTGGAGACGGAACAATGTAATTACATTGCAAGTTCAATTAAAGGTAGCCAATGCACATTCAGCTCAGTCCAGTGCCGAAAATTGTTTTCATCTCCTGACTAATAGATTATGGTGTTGACGATATCACATTTATAGTTAATTAGTATTTAGCAGTTATAAATACGAAGGTAAATAATAATCATAGCCGTTATTCAAACTATAAAAAAATTTCGAATTCTAACTTGAACTTAAATGACTTCTGGAGTACTTCCACTTTCAACTATGAAAAAGGTTTAAAATATTTCCAAAACATTGAATTAATGCCAGAATCACAGCTACGAATAATAACAACCAAATCATACCACTTCGATACAACCGTCATTGTCGTGTTCCAAATCAACTTAATATATATCGGACAATTTGAGTGCGCAAGAAACTATGAGTTTTTAAATCCTATACCATATACAAAACGATGCTCTTATAATAACACATTATCATCTACAACTGCCTTAAATAGTTCTTTAATGTATACTGTTAAAATATTGTTATACTGCTGTTTTCAGCAGTTAATAAAAATACAGATTATTACATTTGTAAAGGAGCAAGGAGGAATATTCTTATGTGTGTGTGCTTGAGTAAAGCCAAGTATATATGTAGCTCATGTAAAAATAATGTAGATAAATACAAAAGGCAGATGGTGTGTATCGGTATGGTCAGATACAATGTAAAAGTACCCAACAGTGGGGTACTTGGAAAAAGAGTAAAGCTGACGTGTACAGCAGGAGTGTATACAAATAAATATAAGAAAACTTGGAAATCGTGAAACCCACTCACCGATTCTGGTGTCGCCGCTAACCGCCGTACTGGGGGTACGAGGGTTAAGGGAGACACGGAACGGGAGGTCGGACGTCAGTGTGACATCCGACCAAAGTCTTTAAAAAGGTGAATCCGAGCCTCACTCAGGATCACTTCCCATTCTAAATTTGTGAACCAAACATCCCTTTGATCGTCACTCCGACAGATCTAGAAGAAGCACGAGACGATTCCAAGTCTTACTTTAAGTTAACTTTACAAATAACAGTCAAGGATTGCGATCCTTAAGACTTTACAAATTGATTGCGATCAATTCATATTGGATATAATCCCTTCAAATTTTCGAATACGTTTGAAAATAAATTCAACTACATCAGGTTTGAATTATAAATTGTGTATCTATTCCTTTCATACTTGTCCTGTAATTATTGCATAAAAAGAAATCATATCCAGTCTAATGTTCCTAACAGATTTCAGTCTAATTCTCATATATTTCCAACGAGTATTTCTGGCATTTAACAGTAATTATATAGATTTATATAGGTATAGAAAACAACGTATTACAGAAATGGAGTCGCCAGGAAAGACTTTGTTCATAATTTTATTAAGTAATGAAATAAGTAGTTATTATAGAAATTTGTTTTTAAATTTTCAAGCAAAGAAATTGATCAATATGATCAAGGTGAGATTCAAACTCCAACATTTTCGTAGTAACTTTTAAATTTTTTAACAATAATTATTTCTAATTAAGTTCTAGTCGGTGTGTCGTATCTGTTTTTTTTTATTAAAGATTATAAAATTATCTATTAAGTTATAAAGGTTTCTTTGCACGTTACGCACCGACAAGTATTATTTTCAGACAAGTAGTAATTAAATTATGAACATTGAAAGCCAAAGGGTTTAGGCTGGCATTGATTTCTTTTTATGTCAAACTTGATTACTCTTTCTCAACCTTTTAATTTCTTCTTTTGAGTTTTAATAATTAGATAAACGATTTGAATTATATTGTAGTATAGCTTATTCGAATAGTAGCGGACCTGTATAAGAGATACCCATATAAAGTAATAAAGTCCAGAAAACTTTGCACTCCCAGATATGTACGTAGAATCACAATAATAATTAGGATAATTAGGTGGTTGTCATATACACTAGATTCTACTTTTATGGTATTTATTAAAAATCATAACTATAAAAAGCAAAATACGACTGAGGTAGAAATAGACAGAAGCTTGTAGCGCTGCTATAAAGCTCTTCGCAAACATTCCTAAGAATTACTGAGATCAAACGAACCCGGTCAGTAGACACATTAGGTGGTAGACGACTGTTTACGAATACTATATTATAGACATATTCACGTCGTGGAAGCTACATAGCTAGTCTCAACAAAAGAGACCGTTTTGACTGTTGCTAACTGAAATCCATAGTGGATCATATTACATTATCCTTTCCAAAAAGTAGTTTATCGCCTTTTGGACTCTACTCCTATTACATTCCTTTTCCTTAAATTCCTACCCAACCCAAAAGTCGTCAAATAAATTAGATATTCTCTGACAAGTCAAATAAATCTACAGGACTGTAAATGTTCTCTCAAAAATGCAGCTGTCCAGTACTCTCCTAGTTTCAGTCCAAGAGACGCGGGAACGAACGATGGTCTTTGTAAGCTCAGAATATTGTAAGCCATATAAAAGAAAGAAACAAAAGTAACCAATTATATAGCTGTGTAACAAGGTACCTATACAAAGCCCAGTTTCCGAGAATAGGGAAAATAAGCACAACATTCCTTTGCAGTGGAGCGTTACATTAGGGTAGGGCAGGAAAACGACAAGATCAGTAAAAGGTCAGAGGAGAACACATGGGGAGCTTTTTATGTTCAGTTGAAATAGTTTAAGTTTTTTTTAATATCACATATCCAAAATCTGAGGGAATTCGTAGACAGATGTCATTTTTTTCTTGGTTCAAAGCTTTTCGTTCAAGGTAGTAATATTTATGACTTCCCGACCTTTTCTGAGCCTCTAGAACTAAATAGCCACCTTGTTAGTCCTACATCCTTGTGGGCGGCTGGTCATTCTTAGTCCGTAATAAATTTTAACACAGTAAACGCACACACACCATACGACAATAGTAGGAGCGTGACAGATGGTGGCTCAGATAGCCTTGACCACTCATCCGTTTAGAGTTGGCCAGCCATTCGTTAAGAAATAGCTTTGGCCGTTCATCCTTTTAGAGTTGACCAACCATCCCTTAACAAACTTGGCCACTCATCCCTTTAGACTTGACCAACCATCCCTTAACAAACTTGGCCACTCATCCCTTTAGACTTGACCAACCATCCCTTAACAAACTTGGCCACTCATCCTTTTAGACTTGACCAACCATCCCTTAACAAACTTGGCCACTCATCCCTTTAGACTTGACCAACCATCCCTTAACGAACTTGGCCACTCATCCCTTAAGAGTTGACCTACCATCCTTTAATGGATATTTCCGTTCACTAATGTCTATGGAAATATTGTTTGTGGTACGATTAGTATATATAAGAAATTTGGATTTTTTTTAGGCATAGCTATTTTTACATAATGATTATAGTAAATCACAGTTTGTTTTGCTTCCCAATGCTAATCCTTTGTTTCACATAAACAGCACCAATATCAACGACAACAGAAGAACCAAAACCTAGAAGCGAAACCCTTTCCTCCCTTGTCCGTCCAATCCCTTAGCTTTTACGTTAAGGTGCATAGCTATTTTATAAGGATTGCATAATCTATCGGATTCGCAAGTTAAAATGGTAGGCCCAAACGGTAGGGATGATGAGGAAGCTCATCACGACGAAGAAGATCAGGATCAGGATCAGGACAACGATCAAGATGAGGATAGAGATCAGGACGACGATAGACAGGATGATGAGGATCGCGGTTCCGGTAATAACAACTTAGGGTCCGGTCCCCGTGGAAACAATCACAATAATCGGCCAGTAAGATCAGCTGTTAATATTACTAAATATTCCGGAAAGAACGGATCTGATCCGCATGCACACTTAACGGCCTTTGAGATTGCAGCCGACGCAAATACATGGACGACGAGCACTAGGTTAGCTCAGTTCCCGTCTACGTTAGAAGGGTTTGCTTTGAGATGGTACATGGCTGACACGGCTAATAGAGCTAGAGCCGGAACCCATGCCTGGTCATGGGATGACCTCACGAAGGCGTTTGTAGCCTACGCTACAGAGGATTGGTATGACGCGGATGCGGACAATACATTTAGGGAGCGAAAGCAGAAATCTAATGAGTCATGTCGGCGGTACGCCTATGACAAAGGGATCCTAGCTGATAAGGTTGATCCTCAAATGTCTGATTCAAAAAGAATCCGCGCAATTACACAAGGCTTACTAACCAAATTCAAAACCACAGCAAATCTTCAATCATTTACCACGATAGATCAGCTCATTAAATTTCTGACAAAACTCGATGAGAACGAATCGACTATTCGTAAGGAGAAAGAGGCAGAGAGGGAAGATATATTTATGGCGTCAACAGAAGAGAAATCTCAAACGCCGAGATACTCCGATCATCTCCATGCATCTACTGTAGTTGCGAAAGTAGACTCTTCCCTGGAAGCGAGGTTAGAGGCACTCGAAAAGCAGCAAAAACAAAGACAGACAAACAATAATCAGTCCAGGGGTAATGGTAGAAATACCGAGCGTAGACCAAATCCTCAAAATCACCATCAGTACAGACATCCACAGAATCAACAGCACTCAGTTATGTTTAGTGAACGGCCGAATCTAGAGCTAGACTATGGCACGCATAATGTGTGGTATAATGCGGATTTTAATAACAACTGGCCAGCAGCCGCAAATTTGCAGCAAAATGGCCCCCGACAGAATTATAATCCTCAATATATGGGAGCGCAAGGTATACAAACTGGCATGATAAATCCCCAATACCAAGGCCCCAGATATAATAATAACCAACAGACCGGCGTTGGAAACCCTAATTATCACGGGAACAATCAGAATATGCAGGGTAACAACCAGCCGCGAAATAATTACCCCCGTTCGAGAGGAAATGGTAATTACCGCGGTAATGCACGCAACCGGAACTACGGAGGTAACAATTCCGGACAACCTGATAACCCAGGCACATCAGGACCCCCACCTTTAGCACTACTCCCAACGCCCGAAACAACTCAAAATGCCAATCAAAATTCCAATTCCCGTCAGAATCAAAATTTTGCTCAGAATTCGCGTCAAACTCCCAATCAGGGTCAGAATAACTATTTTGAATGCTACCAATGCTTTCAACCTGGCCACTATGCCAGAGACTGTCCCTTGAAGGCGGCGGGAAACGACCGACGCCAGGGATTTTATCTCGAGGAGTCCCTGGCCTAACTAATATCCCTGTATATTTCATAAACCTAGCCCCGGTATCTCTTATAGCAGTTAAATGTAAATTAGGCTCATCAGAATTGGATTGTGTCATTGATACTGGAGCTTCAGTATCCTTGCTACGAGCGGAATTCTTGCCACATGTAAATAAATGTAAAGAATCAAATCTTGTTAAAATCAACGGTATCCATGGGGCATCCCAAGTAACAGCAGGACAGGCTATAGGTAGTTTTTCATTTCAAACCCAGATTTCAGCTATAAGCATTGAACTCCGACCACATATATTGGAACATATGCCATGTGATCTATTAATAGGAATGGACACATTGGCACAGTACACAAAAAGCATAAATTTTTCATCCCGAACTATGACATTAAAAACGGGAGTGGAAATAAAACTATTTCCACGGCGGGCTAAACTCAATCTGTTCGCTCACTTAACCCACCTTACTAAGGAGGACATAAACGATGAAAAATTTGAATTTAGGTCTCATACTACCACAACCATTGCTAGCGGCAAAACCGTACCGGTACTTCTTGATACAAAGACATTAAATCGTGTACGTGTCCCAGACGGACACGTATTATTGTATTCTCATATTGATAAACTTGAGGTAGTCAATCCTCTTATTGAAGCCCATACGAAGCATACAGGTAGTATACTTCTAAAGAACACTAGTTCTCGAGCACTACAGGTTCATTGCAAGGACGCAATTGGGCACCTGGAAGCTGTACGCTTCGTGTCTCACAATGATCGAAATAATTATAATTACAAAGATTTAGTGAACGTCATCTTTGACGACCCTTCAGGGAAAACAATGGGGACAGTAGTTAGTACACCAAGTTTACCTACCTTTCCAAATCCTGACAATTGGCTGGATCCCCCGCAGGTAGAAGCATTAACTGTGACGACAGAAGAT
Source organism: Dicyrtomina minuta (assembly GCA_949802685.1). Classification (NCBI taxonomy): domain Eukaryota; kingdom Metazoa; phylum Arthropoda; class Collembola; order Symphypleona; family Dicyrtomidae; genus Dicyrtomina; species Dicyrtomina minuta. Next base: position 96,083,008 of record OX461808.1, on the reverse strand, counting down.
GTTGTATATCAGTCTCTCACCGACAGAGGAAAGATCAAATATCAAGCGTTGAAAAATACCATTTACCCTAAATTACCCCCTTCTGATAAGAAAGAAATTTTCGATCTCCTTTGGGAATTTGAGGACAATTTCTCCCTTGATGATGACCCACTGCCACCCTGTGCTCTTGAACCTGCGTCAATTGACCTCTATCCTGGATCAAAGCCCGTTTGGTGCAAACAATTTGTGTATTCGTACACGGAAGACCAGTTTATTGATCAACAAGTGGAAGAATGGTTAGACGCAGGTATAATTCGTCCATCCACAAGCCCTTATGCCGCTAATGTCGTTGTGGTCCGAAAGGGTCATCACAATGTTGAGGGCACTGTCACAAAACCCCGTCTGTGTATTGATTTTCGGGAATTAAATAAGAATACAATACCATTTAAATTCCCAGTAGCTAATCTGGACGCTACTTTACGTAGTGTTGACCAATGTAAGTATTTTGCGATGATGGATTTACGAAAAGGATTCTTACAGATACCACTCAAAGAAAGCGATAAGTATAAAACCGCATTCAGGACTCGCAAGGGACAGTTCGAACTTAACCGCATGGTATTTGGTATGATCAACGCCCCTGCAATTTTCCAAAGCCGTATGCAGGATACCTTCAGCGATTTGATCTATATAATTTGCCTACTTTACGTAGATGATATAGCATCCATGGCTCAAACCATTAAAGAGCTCATTCGGAAGCTACGACTTATATTTGAACGACTACGAAAACACAAATGGAAAGTCTCTATCTCAAAATGTGTATTTGGAGCTCCTCAGATCAAATTACTTGGTCACATTGTCTCAGAAAAAGGGATAGCAGTAGATCCAGCCAAGGTTGAGGCCATTACTAAAATAAAAGCCCCAACTACCGTAAAAGGTGTTAGGTCCATAATTGGCATTTGTTCTTTTTACCGAAGATTTGTCCCATTGTTTTCAAAACATGCGAAACCTCTGACTATGTTATTAGAAAAGAATAGGAAATTTGAATGGACTGATGCTCAACAGAAGGCGTTTGAGTATTTGATAAAATGCTTAGTGAGTGCCCCTATATTGCGGCACTTTGATGTTAAATTGCCGATATCGGTGCATACCGATGCCTCCGGATACGGCCTGGGTGCAATTTTGGCTCAGGAGGAGCATGGTTTTGAGCGGGTAGTGAGCTACGCCAGTCGGAGCCTATCTCCAGCCGAATCTAGATATTCTACGATCCAACGAGAAATGTTAGCCTTGTTATTTGCATTGGAAAAGTTTCGATGCTACTTATATCTACAAAAGTTTACGGTTGTGGTAGACCATAATCCTTTGCTTTGCTTAAAGCAAGAAAAAGACATAAATTCTCGCCTCATTCGTTGGGCAACCAGACTAAATGAATATACTTTCACTATTGTATACAAACCGGGTAGGCTTCACTCAGCACCAGATGCTTTATCACGGTTGGTTCCTGACCTCTCCAGAAGTGGTCCCATTGCTATTCACAGAATGGAACCGGACATCGATCTGAATTTTCCGGTGTTTTTAGTGGGAGCTAATCTGATTGATCTCCAAGCCTCGGACCCACTATGCAATAAAATCAAATCAGCCCTTGCTTCTCCAACCTCTAAACTACAAAAACAATTTGCTGTTCTGGATAACGTTGTTTACAGAACAGGTCAAAACTCACCTCTCTTGGTAGTTCCAAAATCATTACAAAAATACATACTTAAAGAGAGTCACCAAGTATGTACCTCTGGCCACAAGGGAGTGGATGTCTCTTATAGGCGCATACAGCATAAATATTGGTGGCCTAAAATAAAGCGATCCGTAGAACGATTTGTAAGGTCATGTGAGGCGTGTCAACATGTTAAACGGCCATACCGGCCAAAAATAGGAAAATTACGCCCTATTCCGCCTCCTCACAGTCCCTTTTCCATGATTGGAATTGATGTTGCTGGTCCTTTTCCAGTGACGGAACGAGGTAACAAGTTCATTATTGTATGTACTGACTACGCTACTAAATATTCTATAGCAGAAGCAATTCCCAATCAAAAAGCTGAGACCACGGCTATCTTTCTAATTGATCGCGTTATTTCCATTCACGGCCCCCCTTTTCATATACTAAGCGATTTAGGGAAGAACTTTTTATCGGGTGTAGTAGAACGGCTTTACACTTTAGCTGGCGTGCATGCGTTACATACGTCCGGATATGCCCCAGCTACTAATGGTCTGGTTGAAAATAAAAATGGTGCTATAAAACCATCGTTAGCAATTTTTGTTGAAGAATTAGGGTTGAGTGAACAAGGACATCCTCTGTGGGATGCATACCTACAGCCACTCATGTACGCTATCAACACTGCCTATCAGACCAGCATTAAAACATCGGCATTTAAATTAACATATGCACGAGAGCCTCGCTTATTAGCAGATACCAACTTCCCACATATCGTCACAGAAAATAGAACCAAACAAATTTATGATGCCCCTCGGATAAGGGAAAATGCCCGTCAAGCTATTTTAGCTGCCCAGGCTATCTATACCAAAATGTTTGATAAAGGGCGCACAGATACTATATATCTAGAAGGTGATTTTGTACTTGTATTTAATCCAAGCACGCCGGTAGACGTCAATAAAAAACTACATCCTAAATGGAGAGGGCCTATGGAAGTTATGGATATGCCCTCTTCTAACACTGTAAAAATTCGCCGTATAGGGTCTCTTGCTCCCGGCATGATTGTAAATGTTCGACGAGTAAAACCTTTCTTTTTCACTCCCGACTCAGAGGAAAGCCTCTCTTCTGATGACGATTTGAAAGCATCTATCTCTAGTGCTAGAGGTAGTAGTAACACATTACGCAGAAAAGCAATAACTTCGGATTCTAGTTCTTCCCAGATATTTCATCACACGGACCCAGTCCCAGTTTCCACAGAAGAAAGCTCTACTCCCACTCACCCTTCTCCTCCTCCCTCTCATAATCCTACACCACATCACTCTTCAGAGGACCTGAACGGCGAGGAAGACGACAGGGAACGTGAGGTCTCCTCGGACGATAGTATTACCACCCCAGAAGCTGTGCCTTCTCCCACCATTACCCGTGGCGGACGCCATACTCAACGCCCCGATTTCTTTCAAGCGGGATTTGACTAATGTCCAACCTTTTACCTGTTATACGTGTCAAGTCATTGCCATTCTATTTTCATGCCATATATTACTTTACTTCCCAACCCCCACATTTAACTCATTCATCTCATTGCTTCCACATTTTATTGTTTTAGAAATACAAGATGCTTCTTTTTCTACTTTTTGGCTCGGCTTTGATGGCTATAATTCCGGCCCTGGATGCTGTTATTGTACAGCCTGGATTTAGCGTGGACCATGGAATCATCGTGACGCCAGTCACTAATACTTGGACCTATGAAGGCTCCTTCCCCCTCCTTTTTAACATCCCATTTCCTCAACCTCGACCAAATACCCCGCGCGGCTCGAATGAAACCAACTGCAGAGTTAAAGGTTGGAAGGGCCTTTGTAATGCATTGGATATGATGCAGCCCTACCTTGACCAGAGCTTCACCCTTCTACAGACAATGACTCAGGAACTATACCCAAAGGCAAAGCCTCTCTTTCACTTTACGAACATCACCCGGTATCCTCAAAGTCACAAAGCCACTCTCTACACTAAACCTAAGCGTAATGTGGTAGGCGAGTTCTACCAGTGGTGTTGTGATATCGCTTTGATGTCCGATGTAAAAACTCTGGAAACAGAGGAAAAAGTTCTGGATTCATATGTTAATAATTTACGAAAAAGCCTGCACACTGGTCATCACTCCTTAATAAATATCGGACACGAAGTTTCGTTGCTCGCTAACGAAACTGATATGTCATTAAAGACTATGCATGCAAAACAACAGCGGCTGCAACAAGAGATAATATATGACATGTGGCAATACATGGGAAATGGTGGTAGTCCCACGGAGTCCATGCTGTTCCACATTGGCATGATTTTATCAGATTTAATTACTTTAAACCAAGGCCTAGCTGTAGTGACAAACTACTTCCACCTCCAATCCCTCTGCAGCGCTCAAGTTCTATCACCTTTGTTTGTCCCTGAAAAGATTTTTTCTAAAGCCTTAGGCAAACTCGCAACAGAGCTAAAGAATTTTGACAGGGATCTAGTAATCCCGTCGAATTTTAACCATATGTACTATCGTTTAAAGCTCACGCAATGTATTCCAACTGCTACCGGTATGCTTATCAAAATCCAGATCCCGTTTGTTCACCGTAATACTCGCTGGGAGTTATTTCGGTTGAAAGCCGTGGATTTTGCATATGACTCATTGACCGCCGCTCTTGAACTTCCTGCCACCCTAGTTGCCAAAAATGGGCAAGAGATTGTCTCTTTTGACAGCACTGAGGAGAGAGCATGTGATATCTTACATGATGGTCTATGCCTTCTTCCAGAAAATACCGCCCAGAAATCTACCTCCCATGCCTGCGTTGAGAGTATTTTAAAAGACTCGACGATTGCAGAGTTACGGAAGTTCTGTCATATTAACTTCCATAATTCTACAAAAACCCGCGTTACCCGTATTAACCCTCATACCTTTTCTGTAGCCCACTTACCCACGGACTCGTCAGTGGTATGTATCCGTCAAGGAAAAAAGGATGTTACCCCGATAACATCGTATTATCAACATGGGAATGTGGAGGTCACTCTCCCTTGTCACTGCTCTTTATACGCCCGGGGCGCAGCAATTGGCATCCCCAAGTTTCCATGCCCCACCGATCTTTCCCCAGTCCCCATATTAGCGCATAATATTTTGGCAATAATGACTAATACCACCGACCTGATTTTAAAGCCGCCAACAGGCTTGAATCGTCCTCAATTTACGAATATATCGGAAATACTAGATACCGCTTGGGTATCTGGTATTTCACCGTTTTCCGATTCGGTGAGCGAACTTGAGACATCTGATGATGATACTGGTCCCTACGGACAGGTTCCAACATGGGTTGTCTCGCAAATGTCTAGTGACTCCATGCTACTATGGTTGTACGTCATCACACTGACGGTCATTATAATCATATTTGGTATTGAGATCCGGAGATTACGGCTAATGGTGCCCCCAGCCCTGGCTAATCTTATTCCGCTGGTCGAAAGCGCTCCCATGTTTTCTCCCGCCACTTTTTCAGTCGTCCCGGCCCACTTTGAAGCTCTGCTTTATCTTATTGTCATTCTGGTACTCACGGCCGTCTCCAAAATATTTCGTATTGTAAAATATATAATCCAATATTGTGATGCTAACCTTTGTTCCACTTGGCGACAGCGTGCTTTTGCCCCACCAACCCTTCCACCAAAACCGTTTGTCCCCACTCCGTCTCTCTTAGACTCTTCCCCCCCTCAGACTGTGAGTACTGGCCCCGTTGCTTTCCCGCTGTCTCGACCCGCGGTGTACGAATCTCCGACAGTAGTCACGACTACCGTTCTGCCACCCACAACCACTTTAAAACGAGCCATCAAATAAAGATGACTTACGCTATTCTTTTCTTTCCGTTTCTTTTGCTTCAATTATTTCGTTCTTTTATGTCACATTTTTTAATTTTATTAAAGTATTTTATGTTTTTACATCGTACCTCCTTCTACGGAGTTGGAGTTATATTATTCAATGATCCTATTTACTGTCTAACCCCCTTAATTTAGCTTATTTTTATGTTTTCCTTTTATACTTGTATAGTCCTTATACTGTCTCACCTCTGTGACTCATCTTCGTACTTCATACAATATGACTACCACTATTCCTCAACTATGGACTCACCACCCGTATGTGGACGAGGCTCGGTCCACTCGTCAAGGCTACCAGCCTTCGCGTCCGGTTTCTACTACTTTTCCTCCGACGGTGTCTCTACAACCTATACTACCTCCTCCTCGCTACATTCTTCCCCAGTCCGTGCTGACGCTACCTCGCAAACCGCAGGCTCAGTTTCAAGCATATACTACACTTGAACGAGACAATTTTTCCCTCCAATTGGAAAACAATTACATCCGCTATGATCTTCTCCATCTTCCGTACATCTACCCCTTTCAACCTACAGTTCCCATGAATCACCTGGCTGTGCCTCAAGCTTATTTCAACTCTCGGGGCGCTAACATTACATTGCGCCACATCAACAATCAACTCCGTGACAACTTTTATGCCTCTCACCCCTCTAATGGACGGTCCGCCAACCTTCAAGGATCGTTGGCCAAAGGTAATGGACGGACAGCCAACCTTAGAGGATCGTTGGCCAACGTTAGCGGATGGACGGCCAACGTTAGCGGATCGTCGGCCAAAGTTAAGGGACGGTCGGCCAACCTTTGTGGATCCGTCAAAACCCTCCAAGGTTCTCCCACAACAATCGACAACTCTCTCACATACCGTCACGACCAAGCCTGGCAACCGTATGCAAGCACCAGTACCATTCCGGCTGTGCTCACTTCTAACTCTCCACGTCACGTCACCTTCTCTAACGACCTATCTACTCCGTCAGGGTCACCTCTACTCAGTCGCCGCCAACACACTTTACGACGGAGGGGGGTAATTTTCAACCCTCGTCTTGACTACCGCTCTCCGCGAGGGCACAATCAGCCTGTCTTCTCTGTTCCTGCTGCAAAGGGTATTCCTCACGACCCTCTTCAGTCGTCTCTCGCCCGTCAACCACCACAGTCCTCCAGAAATCACAACACTGGCTGCGCTCCGTTCTCTCCTGCTGATCAACGCTTTTGTCGCCATTGCACCCATATCTAAAGTGTCTACTTTGTCGTTGCCACGAGTGTTATTGTTGCTCCACTGCCTACCTTCTACCACAGACTTACTTGTTTCTCTGTACTGTGCTCTCTATACTTTTACACTTCTCAGTGGTGTTGATCCTCTAATCTCTTCAGTCGCAATCTTTTGCTGCTCGTGGACTTTGTTTCTTCTGTGGAACTTCTTACTTGCTCGACAGGATTTAATTTATTGTGTATTGACTTGCTTACCTTTATAGACATGGACTCTCCTAGTTCGTCTAATTTCATCGTCCCGGAGGATGGGGAACTGATTGACGACTGTCCTGTTCACTTTCAATCACCGGCCGTGGGCTCTTCTTACCACGAAACCATACACACACAACTCTATCCTACGCCTACCGTTTCCTCGTTACATGGACCAGTCCCTCTGGTTCCCGTACTCGTCCGGAAACCTCTGCATCATGTGCAACCGCTGGACTCCTCTCCGTCTTTGTATCGACGTGTTCCTCTTGCTCTTCTCGACACGTCTGTGCAGGCTACACAACACTTGGTTAACCTACAGGCTTGTCCCCTATATACTCCCTGCATTCATTCACTTGTGGGTGGGGCCGACAGAACTTCGTCCTTGTGGACTGAAGATACCTACATTGAAACTCAGTACACATTTCGAAAGTTTGTGGATCATCTGCGCAAATATATGTCCAATAAACAATTCATTAACACCTGTTACATCCGGTTGGCTCGCCTCTATCCTTCAGTGCTTACACAAATTAAATTGTCATCCATCTTGACTGAAGGCTTGGCTTCGTTGTTAGTGTCAGTGTACGCACCCCACGTCGACCGTCTTCCTGTTAACATGAGGGAGTTTACGTGTCTGCTTTCTAAACAACGCGATCAGTTGATTGCTTTTTCGGCCACTGATGGTCTTCAGATCAAACAACACCGTTTACACTACAACGCTCCGGTTTCACACCCTGTAGCCAAACTATTGCCTTCCTTGCCGTCTACCACTTTGACCGCTGGATCTGCCTCTGCTACTCCGATCCGTAATTTAGTCTCTCGCGGCGCTCAAACAACCAAATGCTGGCAACAGGAAATTCGCTCTCACCAGGACCGCATATCCGCCCAGGATACGCTTCGAGCTTCTCACGAGGCCACTATTGCTCTACATGCTCAAAGTGCCCGGCTTCACAAGAAAGAAACCAGTTCTCTTTCGGCTACTATTACTAATCTGAAAGAGCAATTACAAAAACTCACAATTAAACAAAATGCAACTGAAAATATGCTAAAATCTGTGCAACAGTCTCTTGATAAAGCTGAAAGTTTAATTCGTAATCAATTATTTGCTCAAACACAATCTGCGGACACTCACGATTCTATACAACGTTCCATGAGTAATACCATCGCCGATCTTCGACGTCAACTCCGTCGGCGACCCATCATCGCTTTTCAGTCTGTAACTAGCACTCTTTCCAACTCGTACAGCCAACCTTCCGGTCGCAATTCTTCACCGCCATTGCCGCCTCGCCCTCTTACGCCAGGCCGCGATATTCCTTGTTTGGTGATTTCCAGCAAACGTTCATCTTCACCTTCTTCGGATTCGCAACGTGTGCATCTCCCACGATCTTCTTTTGCCAAACGTGCTGCTGCTCTCTCTGCGGCTTCTGCAGTGTTTACCTCTTCTTGTGGTCCTCTTCCACCTGCTGGCATTACTATCAACCTTCCGCCGCGGCTGCCTCATATTTCTTCAAAACCAGTCTCTTATGTGTCCACGTCTCTCCCGCAGTGATCATCTTCCACGTTCCGTTCTTCATTATGTGGTGTCAGTGTTGTGTATACCAGTGTTCTATCCGTGTATCTTGTTACTGAAATTATGTCCATGCTACGCTATTCTATACCTCGTCAACGTTAGGCTTATATTGTTGTATGATATTTGTTTTGGGTGTTGTTCTTTTATTTTTACTATATCTCATAACCTGTGTACGTCTTTTGCTGCCATATTGTACGCATAGGTATTCTAGTTTTGTATCCATTACCTATATTTGTGTTCTTCGCTATAGTTATACATAGTTATTAAGCCAGTTATGTGTTTTTCAATTATCTTTATCCTCCAACAATATACGTTTCTTATAGCTATTCTAGTTATACATGTCTATATATTACTGTACTCTTATCTCAGCAGTTTATGCCAGATTTTTGTGTGTAATGTGCCATCTCGTCTTGTATGTCCATGTCCATTGATTACTTCGCTGTGCTTCTATACGACTTCCATCCTCGACTTCCTTGTACCTTATATTTATCCAACATAAGTCAGAAGCTCTTGTATGTCCTATGATATTAAATTTTCATTTATGTATTAATTTTTAGCTAATATATGTTTATGCCTTGTGAGTCGCCTCCTTTAGTTTTTTTTTTCATGCGTCTCCTCTCTTTTTTTTGGGGACCAAAAATGTACAGAAAGGGGCGACTGTTATACTGCTGTTTTCAGCAGTTAATAAAAATACAGATTATTACATTTGTAAAGGAGCAAGGAGGAATATTCTTATGTGTGTGTGCTTGAGTAAAGCCAAGTATATATGTAGCTCATGTAAAAATAATGTAGATAAATACAAAAGGCAGATGGTGTGTATCGGTATGGTCAGATACAATGTAAAAGTACCCAACAGTGGGGTACTTGGAAAAAGAGTAAAGCTGACGTGTACAGCAGGAGTGTATACAAATAAATATAAGAAAACTTGGAAATCGTGAAACCCACTCACCGATTCTGGTGTCGCCGCTAACCGCCGTACTGGGGGTACGAGGGTTAAGGGAGACACGGAACGGGAGGTCGGACGTCAGTGTGACATCCGACCAAAGTCTTTAAAAAGGTGAATCCGAGCCTCACTCAGGATCACTTCCCATTCTAAATTTGTGAACCAAACATCCCTTTGATCGTCACTCCGACAGATCTAGAAGAAGCACGAGACGATTCCAAGTCTTACTTTAAGTTAACTTTACAAATAACAGTCAAGGATTGCGATCCTTAAGACTTTACAAATTGATTGCGATCAATTCATATTGGATATAATCCCTTCAAATTTTCGAATACGTTTGAAAATAAATTCAACTACATCAGGTTTGAATTATAAATTGTGTATCTATTCCTTTCATACTTGTCCTGTAATTATTGCATAAAAAGAAATCATATCCAGTCTAATGTTCCTAACAGATTTCAGTCTAATTCTCATATATTTCCAACGAGTATTTCTGGCATTTAACAGTAATTATATAGATTTATATAGGTATAGAAAACAACGTATTACAATATGAATTAACATGAAAGTCTGGTAATTGATAGGCCCTGCGCAAAGTACCTAAGTACATAAGTATCTAAGTACCAATAGTAGCTCGTTTTTCCCACTGCAAACACTTCAGGTACTTGATTGCAATGGTCTGAATGTTGTTTATGCCTAAAGTTTTATAAAATGCTTCTTTCCTTCTTAATCAAGGAAGCCAAACAAAAATTTGTTGTCCTTGCATTGACTTTTTGTTCAAAAGAATGTAAAGGGATCTACAAGAATCTGTGTCGTTGTACTCCTTCTGTTTCCCTTGCGTTTGTTGGTAGAAATGCCGTACACACCAATGGGCTAGCTGGACATGATGTTGTTAAACAATTCTAAGTTTTTTTGGACGCTCCTCTTGAAAAAAATGTCTCAAGGAAAATCTTGCTTATGGTTTGGCGGGTTATACTCGTGAGTGAAGTGTGGAGATGGGAATGAGGATTTAAGTAAGAAATAGAAGCACAACTAAAACCGCACTCGGAGCAATAAAACGGTTTACTTTTTTGTGCGAATTGCCAAATGTTTGACCAAACCGGATCTTACAATAGACCAATATTGACACAACTCACGTTTGAACACATAATTTTGCTTCTCAACCCGAAGTTTGGTCTTTCTGATTTGGATTTTTTTGGCAACTTTTTTTATGTCGAGTTTTATTTGTGTTCCTACTGAATCCTCTTTCACAGAACTGACAGACGAAAGGAGTTTCCCTAGTGTGGGTTACCATTTGTGAGTACACAGATTTGGTATAAAACTTTTTGGGACACAAATTGCAAGGAATCTTTTTCTCGAAGGAATCACTGCTGTGACGGCGCTTTGAATGCTGCTTTAAGTTGGGTGAATGAGATGTTGCGTAGTCACACTGAAGGCATCTGAATGGTTTTTCTCGGGTGTGGGTAAATATGTGGCTTTGTAGGTTACATTGATCCGAAGACTTGTAGTCGCAGAAATTGCATGCAAATGGCTTCTGCCCAAAATGTCTTCTCAAATGAGCTCTCAAGGGTCCCGCATCCCAAGGCACAAATTTGCACAGATGATACTTGTGTCTTTTGTTTTCTTCCAGCCACATATCGCTGTGCTTGGGATTTTTTGTACACCTTTTCTCATGCCTATTTTTGTTGGAAACATCGTTAAATCTGTTTGTGCAAAGTTGGCAGGTGTAGGATTTATCACCTTGGTGGGCTAGCAAGTGCTTACTTAAATAATTACGAGTTAAGTTTTTGTAGCCACACTGAGTACATCTGAATGGTCTTTCATCTAAATCGACGAAGGAATTGGCTTTAGGCAGCAATTTTTTTCAAAGCAAAAACCACGATTTTGATTTTAGTAATGGATTTATTTGGTACAGCAAAATGTTGTAATTACATGTTTTAGAAAAGTTTATAACGTAATGTTTACTTGATTCAGAAAAGTGCAAAATGTTCTATTTAAAGGTTTAGAGAAAGTTCGAAAACGATTTATTTGTCTGTTTTTGAAATGTATAAACAAAATTTATTTGCGTGTTTTTGAAAAGTAAAGTATTTTTGAAAACTGCAAAATGTCCCATTTAAATGTTTGAAAATTTAAGCAGCGAGGGCTGCCTGCGCTTGCTACATAATCCGGCGCTGAATCTATTACTGTACCTTACTACTGTATCTGTTATGGAAATGCAGTCTTTGTTTATGATGAAAAAAAGAAAATCTTATTTCCACTTTGAAATAAGGAAATGCGAGTGAAATGAAAGTACCTACGTCTATTCGCTTTCAGTCTTGATTATGTCTTTATTTTCTCTCTCTTCGAAAAATTCAAATTTTCTCTTCACGAGAATATATGTAATTCAGATAAGTACAAGCCAACGTTTATAATCGCTCTGTATAGTGTTGAAGTTTAGCAATTAGAAAACACTAGCATTTGTACGTATGAAATATACTAGAAATAATACATAAGTCAAATAAATTCCGTATTGGGAAAATAATATGTGCCTGCGTGTCCAACAACAAGGGAATAAAATAGTTGTGTAGTAAAAAAATAAATTATAAAATATAAAAAAGTTTAGATGACCTTATCATAGTTTGGTAATGGCAAAGACAATTATATTTATTACTGAGACGTCGTTAGCTGCGCATGAAATGTGTTTTTTTAAATTACTATTCGCTACACACTCGTCTATGGTTCCTGTGTGAGCACTTGCAAAGCTTGCTTCTTGCCTTCTGCATGCCGTTTAGAGTGTCTTTTTAAGTTTGAACTGTAAGAAGATCTGTAACTGCACTGAGAGCATTGAAATGGCTTTTTCCCTGTGTGAAATGTCAAATGCGCAGTTAAACAGGATTTATAAAAGGATGAATATGGACAGGATTCACATTTAAACACTTTTTGATCCTCTACCCAATTTTTATCTTTCTGGTTCGGATTGTTTTTGCAAATTTTTTCGTGTCCATTCATGCTTTTAATATGTCTGAGACCTTTTTTGCAGAATTGACAAATGAAAGGGGTTTCCCCCGTGTGTCTCAAAATGTGTGCGTACAAACCAGATTTGGAATGAAATGATCGTACACATAAATTGCAAGGGAAGTATTTATTTCGGATTGCATTACTATGACGAAGCTGTGCATGTGTCTTCAAGGTGGACCTTACAGCTGCTGAGTAGTCACACTGAAGACATTTGAATGGTTTTTCCCGGGTGTGGGTTGCTATGTGGTAATTTAGGTCTGCTTTACAGGAAGACTTGTAGGTGCAGAAATAACATGCAAATGGCTTCTGCCCTAAATGTCTTCTCAAATGAACTCTCAAGGCTTCCGCATACCAAGACGTGTAATTGCAGAGATGACACTTGTGGTTCTTATTTTCATCCAGCCACTTTGCATCATCATGCTTTGGATTATTTCTGCACATTTTCTCATGGTTTATCTTCATCGAATTCTTTATAAATCCTTTTTTGCAGAACTGGCAAATGTGGGATTTTTCTCTGCTGTGTGGTGTTCGTCGTGTTTCTAAATCGAGTTGAGGATTATTTTGCACTGTCATTCGAATGCTTCTGGTTTGGTTCTGGCTTGATCTTGACCTAATCGCATTTAAACGTTCAGTCACAAGATTTTTAACACTCTTATAGACGTATATTTTTAATTTCACCAGTCGTATTTGAACTTCCTTGGTGATCCCAAACTGAACGAGTACTTGTAAATTCTTAGAAGGAAGAATTTCACCACACCATTTTGGAGTAGCTTCCATGACTACACAGTCAACAGTGCCGACAAGAATAGTTGTTTTTGTATTTTTATTTTTTTTCTTCCTTGATGCGTTTCTGTGAACAGTGTTACTGTCCTAGTAAGGAGAAGTGAAATCAGAGTTGCAATTTTTATACAGAAAATTGCATTTACTGATATTATATGTGCTGTTAGGGTGAGTGTGTCTAATTGTGGCCGGAATTCTAATTGTGACAGGCTGATTATAGTCGTATTATGTAATTGCAATCTTTGAAATTAAAATTTGCAGAATCAGTAGATGCACCCTCTCCCAGAGCCGGATAATACGGCCAGCACAGGCAGCCCCCGCTGCTTGAATTTTCAAAAAACATGTTAATGGAACATTTTGCACTTTTCAAAAATATGTAAAAAGAACATTTTGACCTTTTTAAAAATATGTAAAAAGAACATTTTGCACTTTTCAAAAATATGTAAAAAGAATATATTGGCTTTTCAAAAACATGCAAATAAATTTTTTTGTACATTTCAAAAACATGCAAATTTTTTTTTTGTACATTTCAAAAACATGCAAATACATTTTTTTGTACATTTCAAAAACGTGCCAATAAAACATTTTCCAATTTTCTGAATCAAGTAAACAGAACATTTTAAACATTTCTAAAACTTGTAAAAATACCAAATAAAACAATCAATAAAATCAAAATTCTTGGCTTTTGTATGGAAACAAATTGCTGCCTAAAACCAATTCCTTCGTCCGGCCCTGCCCTCTCCATAACAGCGTATATACCATATCAATAAATGCAATTTTCTGCATAGCGTTTGGAACTTAGATGTTAATTCTCTAAGCTATAGGACAATAGAACTGTGCCGCTTATTTAATAATAGTAACTAATATTTCTAAATTTATTGACAATTTAAAAAGGATGGATACTTTACAAAACGAAAAATTTGTAATAATGTAACACATAACACAGTAATTCACAACACAGTATCACACACATTCAATCTCAATACTCAATCTTAATCCTAATTGAATGAATGTAAAACAAATTGTAATTTGCCGCTCAGTTAAGCACAAGTTTAGTTAGATATTAAAGTATACCCGAATACTCATACACTCTTTGTATACAAAACTCGAACTCCCTCATTTCATTTCTTCAACATACAGTCCAGCGCCAACAGCAGCAGGACGAGGGTCGAATATTTACAATTTACGGCATGCCGTATGCAGTATGCACATGCACTATGTAAAGTTTTGGAGTTTGGCAGCTTAAAGTAGTTTAGTCCAAAGCAAAGTCTGTAGTTTAAAAATTCGGTAGTATGGCATGAAAATAAATAAATGTGCACTTTTAAAAAGAATAAAATGAATTAAATAAATCCGTATGTGTATGCTCATTATTTATTATTCAATTAAATCAAACAGTTTATTTATCAGATTCTCGGAAAATAATTCAAAATAATTAATTAAATTCCGAATGACCTGTCCTCATTATATTATATGGTCCAGAATGATCTGGTCTGGTCCTATATGCCGGTCTGATTCAATTTACTGGACCAAACCATTATTATATTCCAGCCTTTGGTTTTATGGACCAGACCAAACTATCCGAACAATTGAACCAATTTAATAGCGACATATATATTATTACGGTGCAATACAAGTCAAATTATCTATAGTTTGTCTGATTTTCCGTGAATAGCATGTGTAAACTAAGGAGCTTGCAAATAAAGAAGTGATGGTCCCAATGGTCTAGTGTGGTACTGTGATCCGATTTTAACTTTAACAGACTAATATAAAACTCTATTTTCAATAATTTTGAGTGAATGATTTTGTATAATACGGCTAAGTATGTGTAACTATAATCTAGGCGGACCAAAATGAATTGTGTAGTCCAAACCCTTCAAAAAACAGATGACCACTGGGACTTCTAATAAATGTTTTTGAATTATGTGGTTAAAGATTAAACATGTTTTATTATGGCTTTGACCGAACAACTCGGAGCCGCCGATGAGATGGACAGTACTCTGCATATTCTTCCCACGTGCATCCTGCCGAGCCGCAACATTCGTCCGTGATTGACTTGTCTTCTCTTTTCCTCCTGTGGAAAATCATACAATGAAGGGTCTCGATTAAAAACGATCGAATATTAGAAAATAATTACCGTATATCCTATAATAATGCGCGGGTCTGTAATACTACGCGGGTCTGAGAGGTCTCCATTTGAATAGTACGCGGGTCCATTTAACACGCTATTAAACGGCAGTACGCGGGTCTGTACTAGTACGCGGGTCTGAGAGGTCCAAATTTGGGTAGTACGCGGGGCGTACTATTATAGGATATACGGTAAGTTATAAATTATAGTGATCCAACTGAAAAAGCTCACCTCACAACTCCACTCCACGGTTTGATGAGACTGTGTGCTCGAGTTTTGCCGATGAATAGTCCTAGTGGATCATAGACTCGATCTCTTTTTTCCAATTTGTAGATATCTTTTTGACAAGCCCAATCCATATGGGTCAAAAGTTGATCCCGACAACGGATGTGCTTTTCCGAGTGCCATGCTGATTTCCATCCATCTTCGTTTCTATGTTATCAGAACCAAAAGCATATAGCACAAATACTAATATAATTTTCATGGATTGTGCATTCAAAGTGGAACGACTAGGATTATTTTTAATATTGTTGGCGCAAATTCTGCACAGTTACGTGAGATTAATTGGAGTAATATTCCAGCAAATAGTTTAGAGATTTAATTGTAAGATTGGACGGATCTCTTCCTTTACTGACTTGATGGCAAATTTTCAGGGGGAAAATGTCCGCACGCCAAAATCATTGCTATAATAGACTTTTGTAGTTCTTATGATTTTTTTATAATCCCCGTAAGAAATCAACTGATTATTCAATAATATTATTTATCCTACTATTTTTACCTCATATGAATTAGATACAAAAATACACACGTTTTGTTAGCATACAAAGGGTATTTTTTGAGTGTGTCTTTCCAAATTTTGGAGCTTATGCTTCATGCAATTCCATACTCCAAGTGACTCGCTAAGTCCTCAGTCCGAGATTTTAATACCTACATTTCAGTTTGGTGCGCATACAGATTTGACATTGACGTAATCTTAGATGCGCGTGGAACATCTTTTGGGAGCAAATGTAAAAGAAGTAAATTATGGATTTTCGAAATTGACCATTAATGAACCCTATATACCTTTTTTATAGGAATATGCGGCACTGTTAGAAAATAAAACACTTAATTTCCTACTCAGGAAGTTCTAATGTTCTAATCTTATTGTTTGTAAGTAGTTAAAAATCGGAGATGGGCTACAAATAGACATACAAATGGAATACATAATCAAAACCTATGAAGTTGAAAATTGCTTGGCCATGTATGGTGGAATTTTAATGAAAAAGATTAAACACAATTCCCAACACAACCACTGCTTACTTTCGTTGACAAAAAAAACACAAATTCATATTATAGTCTTACCTTAATTGAAATAACTTCTGCAATTCTAGTTCTTTATCAGGCGAATGGCTCTCGGATGGATAGACAGCCACACTCAAGCCCAGCAGCAGGACCATAAATAAATTGGCAAAAGGAAAATTCTTCTTTATTCTGGACATTCCTGAAAATGAAAAATGACACACACACAATTTACATAACGATTAGTATTAGCTAAACAATTTTCTAAAAAATTACAACCCACTAGTTTATTGCGATTATAACAGCATCCGCCATGTTTGAAAATCATAAACTATATTATGTAGGTACCTAGATGCATGAAAATAAATTCCACTTGCCAAAATTAATTTGTTTAATAGCAATTAACTATAGTACCAACATACACATAATAACCACATATAATTATCCGTAACATCTTGCCACAAAAAAACAGATAATTGATCTATAAAATATATTTCTTAACTTACCCCAGTAAATGAATACGGCTTCAAAAATTGACTTGACAGTTTTTAAATGAAATTAAACTATATTTAATTTCCCAAAGGCAAATATCCTTCAAGCCAGAAAACCTAAAAACGGAGAACTGATTCTTGATTAAACTACTTTAAGTATTTAAACTAAAATAAATATTAGTTGACAAGAGATTTATACGAGTCATCAACTCATCAACTAATCACAACTTTTGTAGTCCCAGGTAAAATTTGAACAAGAAATTATTCCAATTTTTTGACAACACTGATTTATTTTTTAACTAAACACGTTTAATTTCAACCCCAACTACCGCTGTATTTTCAACAACAAAATACAGAATATTTTTGAATTTATTTGGGCGGACAAAAAAGCCAAGTAGAATAATCAAAGAGGAGCAAAGATAGAAATTTAAAAATTTTAATCTAAATTAAAATATAGGACAACTACTAACTGAGAACCATATACTATATACAAGCTTGAGCCAGGAAGCTAGCCGAAGCCACAGGTAAATATAAGCGACAGAAGTGGGAGACAGACAGGTGGTATATGATGGGACTGCTCAACAGATTACTCTCCAGAATTCCAGAATTAGTCCCCGTTTATGAACACGGCAACCGCCAAGAAAAGTAAAAATAAAAGAGTGTGTTTGTGTGTGGGTAATTTCTGACAATATGTTACCTTTTTATTTTTTTTCTGTATTATCTGCAATCCCCCTCCTCCTCACATTGGCCCCGTCGTCACCGTCATTCGTCTTTCGTCATCGGGATTTTTCCCGATTATTTGCAATGTGGGTTGACTACAAAAGGTATGGTAAGGTATGCTAACGACTAAAGTCGAAGTCAAAGTATATACCTATATTATAGACATAGAAATAGAACCCAGTATGTCTATATATATATGCGACATTGCTGTTGTTGATCATGTCTGTGAGCAGTGTCAGCCAATCTAGGATGATGTTCCCCCCGTATAAATGATTGTTCCCAAAATTGCTCCATTAGTATCATTATTATCCAGTATCCAGCATCCAGACCGCACCGCATCCGCAGAGTGTACACACTGAGAATCCGCTCACAATGTTGATCTTGTGTCTCCGAGGAATTTGTCCACTTGCTCCAGGGCCCAATTTGACTCACTCCTCTCTCACAAAAAAAAACATTCACGAATTTTGTCTCTGAATAATATGGATGGGTACAGAGATATTCAAAAGATGCACCTACTACTCCTACTCACCTACCTACCTACCTGCGTACGTACCATTTATTACCATGAAGGGAGGGAAGAATCAACATTGCCCATATATCAATGCAAGCTTAATTGTTGTCAATTGAGCTATGTCAGAAAACACACTAAATAAGACATGCAATCATGTTAATTTTGTTGTTGAAAATTTCAAAATATGGGATTTATTGGATGGTTTTAAAAGAAGTAAAATTCCATTTACATAACTTTTGTTAAATTCCAAAATATTTTATTTGAGTGTTTTTGAAAAGTCCAAAACTTTCTATTCATTTGAGTTTCAAAAGTTTGGAATATTGTATTTACACGTTTTGGAAAAATGCAAAATGTTCTGTTTAAATGTTTTTAAAAAGTTCAAAATGTTTCATTTACATGATTTTTAAAAAGTGCAAAATATTCAACTTAAAAGTTTTTGAAAAATATAAAATGTTATATTTTATTAAATGTTTTTGAAAAATATAAAATGTTATATTTTATTAAATGTTTTTGAAAAGTTCAAAATGTTCTATTGAAATGTTTTTAAAAAAAAGTAAAAATGTTCTATTTACATGTTTTTGAAAATTTCAAAATGTTCCATTTACATGTTTTAAAAAATTTAAAATTCACTATTTACAAGTTTTTGAAAAATGCAAAATGTTATATTTACATGTTTTTGAAAAGTGCAAAATCATCTTTTTACAAGTTTTAAAAGGATCATGATGATATTTTATTAATTTTTGTTTGTAGTTTAGTTGGTGAATTTTTATTTTTAGCTACAATTGCAAAGTGGGTCATTTTGAGTCTTCACCGTGGCGGTGGTATACAGTCCAGCCTCCATACAATCCAGAAATAATGACAGTGACATCGCAGGAACAATAGCAATCGTAACCGTCACAGCCAACGCCAACCCTCGTCCCAATTCCCTTCAAATTCAATACATTTTTTAGTACATTCCTCTTTAACAGATCTCATTTCTTTCAACATTGGCTTTGCCAACTTGTATATAATTACATGTGAGTGAAAGTGAAGAGGCGCCCCATCCATTCATCTCCATACAGAACGGAATACGGGAGCAGAGCAATATCATAAGGTACACCACATTTACTTTAAAGCAAAAACGATATAGGTACCTTCGTTTGGTACCTTCCATCATTGAATAAGAATTATTGCAGCTATTCACATAAACTCTGCATCTGCACTGATGATGGGAAAATGCGTCATTAATTTTTTGAGCCCTCAATTACATACCATATGCATATGGACTAGAATCTAGGGAACTAAAACATTCCAGAACCAGAATTTGCTTGACTTTTCTACTTATTGTTTTGGTAACGACCATAGTTGCACCCATTAATGTTGTCCCCACCATACTCACCCCCACATTACTCACCCCCACATTAGTCGCACCCAGGTATTACTCACCCCCGAATTAACTCGCACCCATGTATTACTTGCACCCGTCATATTCGTCCCCGTGATGTATGCAAATAGTGATAATGGAAACTGCATGTGCAGGTGATAACCGTTGTCAGTTTATTGGAAACATGTTTTAGAAATTGTAAAAAATATAAAAAAAATAATGCTTCACATACGAAATATGTGCATAATAAATGTGAATTCAGCATTCCTGTGTGAGTAAATCACACAATCTAGTTCGCTTTTCTTGCTGCTCGTTATTACCTGCTGCAACTTTTTTTGGACGTCCAGGTTTCCGTTTTGGTGGGTTGGTGGTAGTAATCTCAATAAGTGTAGGCTGTTGTACAGTGTTGACTACGGTTGTAAAAATGTACTAAAAATTTTTTGTAGGTTTCAGTCTTTCTGTTGCACAACAATGCAAAAACCACTACGTTGCACCACCGATTTTTATGTAATGCATGAACTGTGAATATTTGATCGTATAATTTCGGGCAAGTTTGCGTGACATTGTGTATTTTCAGTTGTACGATTACTTTTGTGCCACAATTTGTGGGGACGAATATGACGGGTGCAAGTAATACATGGGTGCGAGTTAATTCGGGGGTGAGTAATACCTGGGTGCGACTAATGTGGGGGTGAGTAATGTGGGGGTGAGTATGGTGGGGACAACATTAATGGGTGCGACTAATACCCAATCCATTGTTTTCTGTATGCCCAAATTATAATATTTATATAATAGTTACCATGTAATAATTTTTTTTTTGTATTTATACTAATGATATTTCAATACACATATAGTTTACTATGTATATATTTACTAGTTAAAAATAAAATTTAGTTTAGATTATTGAGCTCTTATGTAATGAAAAGATCTTTATTATTAAATATATCTAATTTAATTGTAAATATTATACTTTGTAGGAATAATTTTTGTTGTGTATGTATCACAAAGCACATCTTTGAATTGCACTAGATTCTAGATGTATATAAAGTTTTGAATTTGTTTTTTGAATATTTTCACTATATACCTTTAAATTTCGAAAGCTCTCTAATTACCAACTCAATAATACACAACAATATTTTTACTATTTTTTAACTGCAAATATTCGTAACTTTGCTTCCAATTTTGTGAGTATTAAATGTGTCATCGAAATCTTTTCCTGCTTCTTGTTTCTTGTAAGTAAATAACATATCTTTCTTGTATTGTGAGCAAACACACACGTTTTTATCTATCTGCGTATGGCTTTAAAACACGTGGATGCAATGCACGAAAGTATAAAATAAGTTGCAAGTAGATAAAAGGTTTTACACCTATACGTTCCATCTCAATTTTGGTGTAGCTAAGGTATACAACATTTAGAGAGCAGATGTATGGTCCATAAAAAACTCAATAAAACTGTAAATAAAAGTTTAATAAAGTTATAATTTCAATTTTTCCCGTTCTCCCCACCCGCGTACTATTAGAGACCCGCGTACTATTCAAACTGAGACCTCTTAGACCCGTTAACTATTACAGACCCGCGTACTATTAGAGACCCGCGCATTATTATATAATATACGGTACCTATACTGCTCATTTCACAAAATAATTATTCACTGTTACCACGATAAGGAAGACAACCAAATTATACTAACAAGCAAACCACTTACATGTTAGTATGTTTCCTTGGGATTTTGGCAAAGTTGGTCAAAGTAGTTTCCCTAGTCTTTCCTAAGCCCTGATATGAAGGTCATTCGAGTGCAATCTTGGTTTGCTTCCCAGAATAAATTTTTGAAATTTTTGAAAAACGCCGAATTCAAATACTGAAAACCGTATGGGATTTCACATGTTAAAAAAAAGTGAACTAATAGTCTATGGTCTTTTTCAATTTTTCAGAAAAACCTTAAAATAACAAAAACCTTTCAAAATGATCTACAAAAAACTTAAATTATACTATTTTGAGAATGAATTAAATTCAAACGCACTTAATTTGATTCTACAGTAAAGTTACATTTTCCAATTTTTGTTTTTATTCGGGCTTTATTTATAGTCGCCATGCTAAATATTTATATAATTAGGTACATACTTGCGTGTCAAATATTTTTCCTACAATAACCAAGTAATTACGCTATTCATGTTTAACAATGTACAAAACTAATACGAGCTTGATTCGGCACGGAGCGGAACAGAAATTTACAACACACTTTTGTTTAACGCGTGAAATCGCATACGGAAGTTTTCAGTTTTTGAACTCTGCGTTTTTCAAAAATTTCAAAAATGTATTCTGGAAAGCAAACCTAAAATGATCTCGAATAGCCTTCATAACAGGGCTAAGGAAAGGCTGGAGAAACTACTTTGACCAACTCTGTCCAAATCCCGAGGAACCATACTAGTCGTAATTATAAGTGGTTTGCTTATAAGTGATTGTGAACCATTACTTTTCTGTAAATCTTTTAAATGTACGAACTAAAATATATAAATGAATAAACAATATAAGTTTGCACCGATTTGGCTTGTAGTACTTAAACACAACACACGAATTTTACCACATAATATGGCAGTCAGGACTATTGAATACTACGCAAAATTTATTTTAGAAAGACGCTCGTTAAAGGAAGTTTACAATTATAAAACGTCCTGAAAATGGATTATACATACGTGATTCATTGCTCAAAAATACAAATACTACTATAAATTAAAAAGAAGCGTCATAAAGTTATATGTACAAAGTAAAACTGAAATGAAAATACTTTCATGATTTTACTAATTTTGCATTTCATGTATAGTCATAAGACTATCAGTATCAGAGGCTTAAAAGACCAACACTCTGAATTAAATGGCAAAGACAAAATAGTATGTACCTCATTAGGTTTTAGACAGTAAAAAATTAAAATACATCTATTTGTCTTTAGACAGCTTCCTATTAGCAATCATATAAAGCTTTATAGGGCAATAAATTGAATTAAAATATTTCATAAGATTTTTATTGCTAGTGCAATAATAATAAATTATTATTTAGCAAGTTTTATTATTTTTATACTCTATTAATGTAGAAATAATTTTGTAAACATCGTTACTAAATAACAAAGTTTACACAATGCAGCTTTGTATAATATGTCGAAACATTTTGTAGTAACTAATCAATTATACTCCCACAAATTAATTTAGCGTTATACTGAACTTGTTAACTCGTAGGGCAAAACACTCAGAATGGACATTTCAATTATTTTGTTAACCTTATTAGCTTTATTCCTAATGATGAGACCCGGTAATTTATTCAAACATTTCGATTAATTGTGTAAGGGATCATCCATAAAAGACGTCACGGGTAGGGTCATTGGGTCTCTTTGTATACTGACGGAATTCCATCCACGTTTTAAAGAAAGCCATTTACGCAATGGTTAAAGTAAAGACGGAGTGGTCAAAGGGTCCTACAGGAATGGAAATATTTTGATGGCATCATTTATTGACGACCCCTAACTAAACTAGCACCTACACATCTAACATACTCCAGTACGTACAATAGTTTAACTCTTTTATTTTAATCTCAAATAATCATCACATTATTGTCTAGATGCAAGATACAATTTCGTAGACAGTTTAGCTACACTCAATTCAGAAATAGCCGAGGGACTCTGTGCGAATTTGCGTAGTTACGTTACGAAGACACAAAGAAAATTTCTGCTGGGGATGACATGGGAATCTTGCAGTAATCGAACATTTACTTTATACTTTTACCTAAAATTGGATATAAAAATTCTAACTATAACAAAGCAAGAGATTAAATGGTGCACCCTAAATCCCAGCCATGTTTCGCCTTTATTAAAAGTAAGCTGATTATCTTACAGAGTCATCTACGACATGCAACCCTTTTACTTTTAAACATACATCAAATCTAAAACCGCCGCCAATAGTAAGTACGCGGGGGTTTAAAGAGGATTGCGCTAGGAAAAGCAGTTACGAATTTTTTCTTACATTTTACACTAATTAGTTAAAAGTATTACACGTTCTAATTCGTGACAAAAACCACTCAATTAATCGTAGACTCATTTATTTCAGGTTATGTAGTCATAACACTTAAAGATCAATTTGAATGCAGACCCCAAACTATTCCGTGTCTGATCCCATCCAAGTGTCCACCTACGACTCGTGCGCTGCTCGCAAAAGACTTGTTAGGCTCGCTTAAAGCTCATGCAAGAAAAACTCAAGGACCAATTCTAGACCTTCTAAATGTGAAGGGGCGTCAAGCAGGAAGCACACTCACTGTGGTTGACTCACTTTGGATTACAAATGAAATAATTGTCAAAGGCATTCCCCTTACCGCCGTTCAGAACAGGGGCGGACTGGGATTTATTTGGGCCGCGGAAATTACCATTACTAGGTTGGGCGATCGGGGGGCCCACACTGGGTCTTGGGGCCCCAAACTCCCGTATATGTAATGTATAAGAAACAGGGGGCCTATGCGGAATTTCCGCAAATTCCTTACGGCCTGTCCGCCCCTGGTTCAGAACTTACTGCGCGGTCGAAATGAGATTTTATCTGTGCGCCCACAAAGAGTCTACAAGCTTGCTACTACTGAAGCTCCGATTAGAAGATCCAAGAACAGAGATATCACACCGTATCCTGGCTATGACTTCAGACCCTGGGGCATTTTACATAATAGATTCTATCAGGGTATGGGAAAAGGGTATCAATAAGACGGGAGTGATTGTGGCAAACATTGACACAGGGGTGGATGGGACTCACGAAGCCCTGCGGGATAATTTCATTGGAGGAGACTACGGATGGTTCGACCCATTCCATTCCTGCATAGTCCCACCCCCAACGACCTACATCATCATGGGACACACGTAATGGGAACCATGGTTGGGACCACGAAAACTATTGGGGTGGCTCCTGATGCCAAGTGGATGGCCTGACCCTTTTCTAAAACTAGCCCAGAATAGATTTGTTCGGCTAAATTGTGCCATACTTAAATTAGTCTGGGTACATTTAGCCTAGCTAAAATTTATCCGCCTAGCTAAGCTAAAATATGCCCGGCTTTTAGCCCATCCAGAAAATCCCCGCTAAAAGCTTGGCTCAAATTTCCCTGTTTAAAATTAGTGCTGCTGCAATTACTGCTAAAACTAGCCCAGTAAGATTTTTGTGGCTTAATTTATCGTAGCTAAAAATTGCCTGGTCTTGAGCATGATAACATGCTATTATCTTTGTACGAAAAAGTAATAAAGGATCAAGTATTGCTAATTTTGCCAAATTTTTGGAAAAATGTCTGCATGCTCAATGTGTGCCTGTGTTTTGTTCAATCTCGGTCTGTACTAGCTCTTGTTTTTTCCTCCGTTGCTCTCCGTGTCTATATAGATGCATGGGCATCTATTATTTTTATTTATATTTTAGTTGAGCAAAAGTTGATAGTCAACACAATCACCGGACTTAACAAACTTTCAACTCAGCCAAGGGTGAATTTAAAAGTTCTTGTAGATGAAAGATTACCCTTCAGAATTTTATTAAATTTGAAGGAAATGCTCTAAATTATATGTGCATTAAACTTGTAAGGTCATAATTGCTTTTGGAATTGTTTCTACTAAGTTGTAGGGATAGCACAATCAACAGTTTTTCAAAAATCGGTCTCATTTAGAAGACTCTATCCTGTATCTAATCATTATATTCAACTTCTCACGACTCACGATATGCAGTTTTTAACCTCACTTACAGACCGAACAGACCAAGAAAGACCAACGCAACAATATAAGCAAGCTCTAGAAAACTTGCATAGTATTACTGCATCGTAATCGTATTAAGCCTTGGTACCACGTCTCTACCTAACACACTTGTAAATAACCAATATAGTAATGGCTAAAGCAAAATCAACAAAGTGAATAAATTATTGTTATTAAAATTCAGGCTACATCTTTGAAATAACACAACTTATGTAATTGCAAAAAGTAGTTTAAATCTTAATGTAAAATAAAAAAAATTAAAGACAAAGAGAATAAAAAACCATGTGTTGAACGTAGTTATTAATTAGTGTGTTTTTATTGGACATATGTAATACATTACGAATTCTTAACCAACTGTGTCTTTACAAGATTCAAATATTTTTGTTTTACTCAATAGCTTGATTAACATTTAGTTGGATCCACTCGAGAAAATATTTAAAATTCGTGTAAAGCATCGATAAATAATATTTGATAAGACTGCGACGACAATTATTTATAAAAGTGTATCAAGTCGTTTTTAACTTAAATAATTATAGTATGTATATGTAGAATATTGTAATTAATATTAGAAAAATAGAAAAAATCTAAGATTGAACTAATAATTACTTTTTAATTAAAAATTAAAAAATTGTTTGAAAGTATTTTAGTCATTTAGTATTTAATATTTTATTATCTGGTTTGAACATATACTTACCCAACCCAGCAAAACAACAAAATACAACAATTTATCTAAACATTTCAATTAAATTCAAAATTACTTAGAAGGTATCAGAGTCTTGCATGGAAAATTATAAAATTAAAAAACAACAAAATAAAGCAAGCAAACGTTGATACGGGTTTTCAAAGATCAGTACTCTAATAAGTAGAAGAGAATTAGACTATAAAGTGAATTTATAAATTGTAAGATAAACGCAAGTGAAAATTTTCACTACAAAAAACTAGTGAAGACTGTAGGACACTTGCATGGGCTACTAATAAGTGACATGCTTATTAAATTAAGCTGTTTTTTGTTTTCGCGTACAACATTTAACATTATTATTACGAGCAATGTATAGTAATTTATTCGTATTTTACAGATATTACAATATTCACACGTCATTTTATTACATAGATTGGATTAATTTTAGCTGATTTTGATCAAGTAGCATGAGATTTGCGTCGTTTTTATAAGCAACTTGTATAGCTGCTGGTGATTAATATATTCATGATTAAAGTTTCTTATTTCTACCTATTTACATAATTTATAACACTTGAAATACTGGGCCGATTTTGACGCATTATAGCTTATTTTAAAGCCCTTAAAAAATAGAAACAATTGAGGATTCATTTTTCACTTTTAGCCCATAAAACACTTTTTAGACGGAATTTTGAAAAATTTGCCCAAATTTTCACAAAAAAACTGGTTTTTTATTAAAATTTCTGAAACTGTTGAAATATCTCGCTGAACTCGAATGCAGTTTTATTCTTCTAATCATTGCCGTTCGAATGACGTATTATTTGAATCCATTTTCAGTGAGTGACAGGTCTAAAAACCGAATTATTAGTTTCGACAAGACTTTAGCGGGAACAAATTGTCTCCCATCACTGTTATCTAATGAGGCCAGACACAATAAAGCCATCCATGTAGAGGGTATGTGGCATTGAAAAAACACTGCATGTTAGACATAGCTGCTTAAGCAATGCTTACGAGGGTGACAAGGAGGGTGGGTCAAAAATTTCGTAAATTTGAGTGACATCATTAGTGTTCTGCCCTAAATAGGTCTATGATGTAGGATGTCCCCATTTAAAGCTGAGCTGAGCATTTGTATGCAAATTCTGTGAGTGACCGGTCCAAAAATCAAATTTTACATTTCGACAACACTTTTACAGGAAATTCAAACTGCTTCATTTCATACCGCTGATTTTAAGGGATTGAACGCAAATGGTGCCAATCACATAGAGGGTGAGTCAGCTGAAAATAAATAACACCCTATCATACACATTGCCGTTTATGATGTTATGTTTAAGGAGGTGACGCAGTAAGTGGGGGGGGGGGGGTTAAAATATGCTAAAGTTGGCTGAAGGACTTCCAAATTTTATATATTTTCGTGAAAATCGGTCGAGTATTTGTAAGGGTTTTCAGATTATGTAAATAGGCAGAAATAAAATCGGCCTATTATTTTAAAAGCGCACTAAACTATGTAAATATGCACAAATAAAGAATACTATAAATTAATCGTAGAAGAAAAACAAATACAAAAGCATACATATATATACTATATACTACTGCCCCATATTACTGTTAAGGTTACCGTTAAATAAGGGGCGCAGCCCTTTGTTTTTTTTATATAATATTTAAATGAATTTCGGCAGCTGGGTATGTTGGGACAAAATACAGAAAGTGTACTTACATTCTTCAAACTTTTTGTGGCAAGTACTTACACATAGATGAGCTGCAGTGCAAAATTTGGGAACGATCGAACACACCGTTTGTGCGCCACAAATTTTTATGTCCCAATATTTAACATGGCTTGAATGACGAATCAAGTATTTTTGATTGTGCTCCAAGGATAGCAGTTTTCCACGTACTGGCAAAATGTGAATGTTAGTATGCTCAGAATTAACTGGGCTTTTACCCTCATATGCGGCAAAAGGTCAATTTTTTCAAAACCTGTCGCGCGCGAAATTTCAAAAAACCAAAATTTTTAAAACATTTATTTTTAATTTTATTTTTAAATCATTGCCGACTTGTAGCTCCTACAATTCCAGTCTGATTTTCAAAAAAATGGAAGTTTTGTAATCTCTAGAACAATATCTATAAGCTGACACCTAGGTTTTAGAAAATTCAAAAAGTTTATGTTTAAAAATTAATTTTGGAAAAATTCCTATTTCATAAGATCCAAAAAATACGATACATTTTTTAGTGATTTCTTTTTTAAATTTTAAAAAACTTATAATTCAGTTTATTAGTTATCGTTCTAGAGATTACAAAACTTCAATTTTTTTTCATTCTACGCAAGCTTCTTATTCTGTTTTTATGACATAGCTTATTTTGATTCTAGTTTAAATTGCATATGGGTAATTTTGGCTCTTTACAGACGATATACACGTGTTTAAAAATCTATCCTTGCTTTATTTTTATTCTTTAATAAATATTATTTGGGAAATATTTCCAGCACATCAAAAAGCCATGTAATCAATGTTGAATTCAACCTGTCAATATAAGCTACAAACTACCTACATACCTAAATTTTAACTATAACGTAAGCAGCTTTAAAAAGAAGAACAAATGTTCATACAGTGCAATGTGTAGTAACATGCCCATGCCATCAAATACGACTGGAACGTCATCTTCTTCAGCTGCTCAGTCGACTCAGTCCACAACTTTGTTCTTCTGCCATAGCCAATGATTAATGATTTTGTATTGTAAAACAATAAAACGATTTAATTAAATTTAAAAACTTAGTAATGTGAGTAGAGCATTAATACTCTCCTGAAAAGTGTCCCATGCAGTTCCTCTTGTGAATGATCCAAAGAATCCAATTTGAATCGTGATTGGTTGCAGAGCCTCGGATTTCTTTATGTCTGCTATTAATCTGGAATTTCGAAATTGGAAACTTTCACGTGACTCACCCCCTTTCCCAACTTGAAGAACCACTTTATTCGCCCTTGCTCTTGACTGTATAACCGTGCAGATTTCTTGCGACATTGTATGAATGTCACTTAATTCCCCATACAGGATCATAATGATGAGTACCAGAAATATTGCAATGTTCGGAAACATTGAAAAGATAAGTAGTGGTATCCCTTCAGGGCTTGTCAGAGTGATGTATGCGCTGACGGTGAGAACAACATAGATAACCAATACTAACGACGGGGTGAAGTAGGAACGCCACCAACTGTTGCAGATTTTGTTGTACACGGCCAAATTTTGGTATTCGGAGATTATTGAGGTCAGACTCGTACTATTTTGTGTCTCAAGCTTCTTCAATCTGACCAACAAAATATATAGTTTCAAACACAAACAAAAACAAACATAATAGGCGCCGAGTTCTGAAATTCTTACATGTTTTTCAAAATCATTTTGGTTGTCGTAAATCCAGTTAAAAATTTATGTACATGGTACGTTGAAACATATGTTGAGTGGAATTCCCATGTGGATTGTCTCGACCAAGAGAAATCCAGCTTTCAACCAGATCCACTCCGCTAGAGTGTGAGCCCTGTCAAACTCAAACAAACACCAGAAGTACATAGGGGCCTCCTCTAGGAAAAAGAACAAACCCACATAGCAGAATAGATACGCATACCAACTGGCTGGTAGTTGCGAGGCCATGAAGCTGTGAACGATATCTTCAAAGCAGCCAAGTTGGTCGTCACATGGACCGTGTTTTCTCTGACGCCCTTCAGATATCACCTCATCAACATCCCCGCGAACACTCAAGAGTAGTAGTTTCGGAGACTGATTCAAAAGCTGGACGCAGCCGGAGGGGTTGACAATATTTGCCGTTATAAACATGGCTGCTACAATACCCCCTTGTGTATAAAACAAACTAACGACCAAGCTCCCGTCAAAACCATGTTGATGCATGTAGCGATAGCAGCTGTAGATGTTGACAATGCTAATCCCCCAAAAAGCGAAAGGTAAACTTTTGAACGTCATCCTTTGCCATCTGTTTTGGAACAGTTGGAAGTGGACCGCGTCGCTCACTTTGACTATTTCAAAGGGTACACAGTTAAGTACAGAGCAAATTTGAAGCCATTTTGTGACAGAAAGGTAATTTTCAGTTTTAAAAACTTGAAAGAGTTGCTCAAGTTTGAACTTTTTAGAAAATAAGGCAGCCTTGGTGATTAATTGAACTATTGATTTTAAAATTTGCATGTATATTTCAAGCATTTTTCTGTGATTTTTATATAGGTCATAAGTTGAGTTTTTAGTTTTGAGCTACGAATATGTGTGGTTTTCCTTATAAAGTTTCGTTTTATTTTCGCTCTTTATTCTCGAACACTTGAAATCCACTACCATCAAAGTTGACAAGCCAACTGAGCTTATCACAGTAGCGGAGCCTAGACTTTCCTTACTACACGCTTAGAATATATCTTAACAACTTTCTTGTACGATACAACTAACAGTTTTTGATGTTAACTTTAATAGGTTTATCAATAAATTTGAAAATATTTGACAGTGTGGAAATCAGATAGCCACGTGTAACAGCGCTGTATGTTACAAAAACCCAACTGTAAATCTGCTTCAATCTACAGTAAACGTGTTGAAGCATTTATGCCACTGTATGTATGCTAAATTAGTGGTCTATTACTATAAATGTGTTGTTTCAGTCCAAAGTGCAGTGGTTTAGTAGAAGCTTATCTATGACGAAGGTTGCGGGCTCTAATCCATCACTTGGTAATTTTTTTTTTAAATCATTTAACAGGATTTAGCTGTTGGGTGGTCTAACAGTGATTTATTTAAGCCTAATTTAACTGCAGTTACATTAAATCCCTAACACAAATTCGTGTTGACCACTGGTAACAGTTTCTGCTGTTGATGTCGGAGTAACAACCAATTTCGTCAAAAATAAAACAGTAACGTGGTAAACTAGTTCATATTTTTCTAAGCGTGTATAACTATTTTATTTGGGCCTGTCTCCAAATTAAAAATATTTTTATTCAAAAGAAATCACTACCTATTTAATTATTACTTTTAGTAATAATTATACAGAAGCTTTCAAATTGTGAGTCATAATGGCCATGTGGACGTATTATTTTTAATTTAGGATAGGTAGTTAAGTTAATTGAAAAAAGCTAGCTTCTTTATTCATATTTTAAAACTATGGACGATTCAAATAGTCAGATGCTAAATTATTCATCAAAAAAAATTATATTAATTCATTTCTAACTATTTACATAATTTGGAATATTGTTGAAATACTGAGTCAATTTTGACGCATTATAGCTTATTTTAAAGCTCTTGAAAAATAGAAACTTTGGGGAATTCATTTTTCACTTTAGGCCCATACAACACTTTTTAGACGGAATTTTCAAAAATTCGCCCAAGTTTTCGAGAAAAAAAACTGGTTTTTTATTGAAATTTCTGAAACTGTTGGAATATCTCGCTGAACTCGAATGCAGTTTTATTCTGCTAATCATTGCCGTTCGAATGACGTATTATTTGAACCCATTTTCAGTGAGTCACCGGTCTAAAAACCGAATTTTCAGTTTCGACGACAAGATTTTTGCGGGGACTTCAAATTGTCTCCTATCACTGTTATCTAGTGGGGCCGGACACAAATAACGTCATCCATGTAGAGGGTATGTCATATTGCAAAAAAATTGCATGTTAGACATAGCTGCTTAAGCAATGCTTACGAGGGTGACAAGGAGGGTCGGTCAAAAATTTAGTAAATTTGAGTCACATCATTAGTGTTCGGCCCCAAATCGGTCTACGATGTAGGCTGTCTGCACTTAAAGCTGAGGTTCACAAATTGGTTTAGGATGGAAGGTGGGTCGCTTTATTGTGTCAGGCATTTTTATTTTCATGACATACTAATATCATAATACTACTGTCATAAAAGTTCTTTTATTACTGCCAATGTTTAGCGTTGCTCAGCTGGTAAGCAGGCAATAGCAATATTAGTTCTAATTTAAAAATAATTCCATTCTTCGACCAGCGTATGATCCCACACACCGAAGAAATTAAATAATAAAATAATATTTAAATTCAATTTAATATTATTATTTCGCTAAAATCGACCAAGTATTACAAAATGGTTCCACATTATGTAAATGGACACAAATAAATAATACTATAAATAATTCGTCCAAGGGGAAAAATGAGAATTACAAATTACACGACACACTACATATTTACTGTTAAACTTTAAATACTTTGGTATTTCAACTATGATTTAAAAGCGGCTTCAACATTAGAATGAGAACTATTTTATAAAAAGCTATCTTGGCATATCAGTATAAGTTCCCTGTTCCAGCGACTGACCCGCTGGTATGAAATGATAGAAAATTATTTCTAACTACTGACTATTTAAAAATAAATACCATACATTTAAAAGTAATACTTTTTAAAGTATTTAATTAATGCATTTAAATCTTCCTATGTATACAACCTTGCAACATGTTCAAAAAATAAAATAAAACAATTCGGTCAAACATATGGTATACTATTTAAAATACCACTTATACTATATTATGTAGCTTTATTCTTAACTTATTAGTTAAATACTCGCGTAGTATTAAATAAATGAAAGAAAAGCATTATAAAATTTTGCATGTACTATTTTCTAGTTCGGTTTTTGGTGTGCTTTGTTTCAAGGTAATATTTCCAGACAATGCTATACATACAAAGCTGATGACCAATGCTAAACAATTTACAGTTCACAACTTTATTGTGAATACCAAAAATGAGAAAGTAGTTTACAATAAAATGATTTCTCAGATTTTTTGCTTAATTCTTGGCTAAATTTTATATCCAATTATATACTCCTATTGTCTCATATGGAAATTCACTTATGGAAATACAAACAATTAAATAAAGATTTATTCATTAATGAATTGGATTGTAGCTGCAAAAATGTTCTCACTACTCAATAGTGTGAGTTGTGAGTTCCTAGAAAATCATAGGTATTCGTCCTGCGAGTTAAAATATCGTAGCTGGTCGCTGGTGCTGGTAATGAACGGCTTCACCCTTTGCCACCATAGGGGGTCGTCCGTCAATTATGGCTAGATTCAGGGAGGGTGTGGGAAACAACCTATGTGAACAACCTAATTATATATGACACTACATTCTGGAAGTGATAAACTAGGGGAGGACGGGAGGGGTTAAAAGATCTCCATTTTTCCTACCCGTCATTGACTGACAACCCC
The DNA here is from genome assembly GCA_949802685.1 of Dicyrtomina minuta. Lineage (NCBI taxonomy): Eukaryota > Metazoa > Arthropoda > Collembola > Symphypleona > Dicyrtomidae > Dicyrtomina > Dicyrtomina minuta. The sequence continues at coordinate 96,049,611 of OX461808.1, read as the reverse complement.
TTATTATGTACTTGTTACTCAGCAGTACTCCGTAATTCAGCACAGCCACAGCCACAGCACAGAGCCAAAGAGCCGTCATTCGTCATGCTTCATATTTTTTATAGAGTTCCTTTACCTTTGGTGTTCTCGCATTGCGTATGTAGCGCATGTACAAAGGGAGCGCTCCCAAATTACGTCATCAACTGGAGAGGTGGGTGGGTGTGAAAAGTGGGAAGTTGCCCTATGTTTAAAAACATTGGGAGGAAGGGGGGGATGGGTGAGAAAATTGGCCTAAGTATGATAATACTATTTTTGTGAACGCTCGCATCTATACTATTGTACACCGTATGGTTGGAAATGGAGGGAATTGAAAATATAGGAAAGGAAGGAGAAGCGTAGACAGAAGCATTGAAATGAATGATACATAGACTTTTATAGAAAGCTTTTCCCTGCCTTAAAAATTGCATATTACTAATCCTCTGTCTGTACTCCCTTGTCCAAAGGGAGCGCCAAGCTTAAACACTCGAACAGTCAACTCGGATATTTTTTTTCCTTTCAAAAATGCAATAAAAATCCCCTAGTTAAGTAGAAAGTGCAATATTTAATTCCCATTTTTCACATTTTAAAACAATTCAATACGAGTTTTAACATTCAAATTTGGATTCACAATAGTCTTTTAGTAGTGGTGTGAGTAATTCTGTAGACTTAAGTCTTCTTCCCAGGACACAATATGAAGCCGAAAAAAATTGATAAAGAAATTGTGCTAAAGGCGGTGGATGCTTTGACTGTCGTCCACGGGAAATTTACGAGCTCGAATGGGACTGGGAATGAAAATCAACAATTGGCGAAGCTTCTAGAGAATGTGAGTTAATGGCATGATATATTACAATATTACATATTATTTTCAAAATGTGATGTAATATTTTATGTTAAATGTGTTTTTGGTGAACTTTAGATGGTCAACAGTTTAGGTCTCAATATGTATTGCTAGTTTTTTCTGCTTTCAGTGTTTAACTCATTTGTCATCTAATTTCTTTTTGTTATACTTTTTACAGCAATTTACAACTCATTTCAAAGTCAGTTCTTACAACTAGCAACTATTTGGGCTATTTTTTGTATGTTTTATTATTGTAGTTGGTATCTTATGGTCGAAAATGTAAACTGAATTTTATTTTGCAAGTTTGCTTCTTTTGTACTTCCACTGCCATTGATTAGATGCTTAAAGTATTTTGAATATTGGTCCAGGTCCAGGCGTTCAGGAGAGCTTTCATGTAGTCATAAACAATAAAGTCGTACAGGTAATCTCCGATTAATCCTCCCTAGTCACTAACAACTAAAGTCAGTTAGTTACAGGGTCGAATATGAATATTTGCAATAACTACATGTATTATGCATACCAACTAATCCCCGGCCACCGGGTCTCGACTGGTTACCGACCATTGTGATTAGGACTATCATTCATCATTGGATTATTAGCTACGGGTAGGATTAATCGGATATTCACGGTATGTTATGTTGCATTTCAGCCAGCATTAATGTGCAGTTGGCAGTTGAGTTGATTGAACTCATTATTTTTCCCAATCAAATTTAATACTACACTTGGTTTGAATGAAAAATGAAAATAGATTTTCTGGAACCGAAATCATAGCGTCAATTAGTATTAGCCAAGTTTAACTTTGAAACTACACAATCAGACAACTCTGTGTCAATTTTTGCATTGTTAGACGAATTAGTTGACTGTAATTAGTCTTTAGTCGCGTCAGACATTATTGAGTATGGAATGGTGAAAATAAATTCATACTAATTGGTTTTGAGAAATATAGAAGTAAGTAGGATTAGGATATTGGTATTTCAATCACCGTAAATGTTAACTGTATGTATTATATCTTTATGCTTCATGAATAATCGCATCGAAAAAAAAACCAAGAAAAAAACGTATCAGGGTTCATGCATCGTGCACTGTTGACTGTGCTGCTAAAATGTGTGGGAATGTTTCAGAGCATTTATGGTTCCATTTCCAACAGTATTCTCGGTACCTTGTCACTTGTTTCTGCTGCTTCCAGTGCACTTACATATAATGGCTAATTTAACTTGTGGGCATTAAGTTTGCATGATTTTTTGAATGTTAACATTATGTTGCATTTTAAAAATTTATTTGGATATTATATTTAGAACGATTAATACCTACCCTGCATTTTTGAAATTTAGTAGACAGAAATGATTTTATTCGTGCTTTGAAGTTTGAAGCGTAAAACGCATGTTATTAAGTTGGCTATTTTAAATTCATCAAGAAAAGATATTGGAACTGTTAACTGAATAACGCATTTATTTATTTATTATTTATCAAAATTCTGCTGGTTGTTTTCAAGTGTCAAGAAATGTGAATCCATTTTGTAGGAAGAAGAATTATGTAATGCCTAGTTATTACATAATTAAGTATATTATGGCATAAATCCAACTGGCGGTCTCGCTAAAAGCCTACGTGCTTTTATAGCGTATGTTGGATATTGCCTAATATATATAATTATAGCTAAATAGCAGAAGTAGCTTCGCAAAAGTACCTTTGCTTGTGTTGTGGTCTTGTTTCGGTAATTTCAGTGCTTTTTTGCTATCATGTAACTCTGTAGATCTAAAGCGATGATACACTTTTGGTTTGCTTCTCTCTAGTATGCCTATATGAGGCTATATGAACATGTTTAAATACGTATTGGTTCGGTGATTATTTGGTGTAAAATCGATTTAAGATTAATTGTTTATTTTTATTGTAATAATACCAGATTGGGGATCATCTGTACGCTGCTCAAAATCCAAAAGAGGTCATTCCGAAAAAGGAAGTACATTGCAGCTGCTGCGGTGTAAAGAAAAATGGGGATCATAACTCTGAATCTAATTCTGATTTTACAAATCCACATGACAGAGAAAATTATGCAAAGCAAATTAGCGACGTGGCTAAGGAATTCAACAACGTCATCAAAACTTTTGCATGCTTTCAAAAGAAATATCCACGATTAAATGGACTTATTCAAAATGTAATTTTTTTAAGCGAGCACCACACATTTTACATTATAATATTCACGCTTAAGTGTATTATATTTAGGTTTATGTATTTATATTTGTTATTATTCATTTGAAAAGTGGTTTGGCAAAACGGGATACATAATTAGTTCATTTTTTCAGAAATGAGATTATTTGAGTTACGTGATTACGTGTACGATACGTCACTGTGTTGCATGATAATGGTTAATGTTCAACAAAAGCAATTTTTAAAATAGTCAACATTTCGTTTTTTCGTAAAACGGGATGAGTTTACTAAATGTAGTTTGGCAAAATGGGATAAGGTGACCTAAAAAATGTATTTCTGATTTAAATTTGGTTTCTGCCACCTTTTTTTCATTATTTGTTGCCTCTGTAAAATTTGCCTTGATGAGCGTATCCCGCTTTGACAAGAATTAAGAATGTTCATTCATTTTTTGTGTATTTTAAATTACATTTGTCAAAAAAATTATTATTGAGCTAATGCGTTGCATAGAAACCTATAGGTATTCGTTAATTTGATTCTGATTTGGAGGATTTAGGGTCAATTTTAATTGAATTGTAATTTTGGGATCTTTTTGTCTGTTTACCAAAGGTTCAAAATTCTCTCCAAAATTCTGCTGAAGCTGTGGAAAGTCCATCTTCTTCGAAAGAACAACTACATTGCAGCTGCTGTAGTCAGAAAAGAAAACTTAATAGTGACGGTAGCTCTTTGGAGAACAGTTGTAAACGGTTTAAAGCCGATGTAAGGGGTGGGAACACTGGCAATAACCAAACCTTGGGTGGGGAGCCGACAGAAGACGTGTCTCCGGAAGAACAAGTTTTTGCTGTTGATTTGGTAATAATTAGGTCCTTTTTTTTCATCTGTAAAGCCTACGTTAATGATAATTTGAGATGCAGACTCTTAACGAATTCAAAATGAGTATTAATTTCGTGTGATAAAAGCTTTATTGTTGCAATTTTTGCAATATATAATTAATCTAAATTAATTTGTTTTTTTTTATTTTCCAGGTATTAGAACAAATTCTGCGGAGCACTTCGATCCCAGCATTAATTGCATGTCGTGCTGTGAGCTCACGATGGAATTTCATGGCGTCAAAAATCCTACTAGAAAAGGAAGCAGCTCGAACAAACATCACTTTCTGGGACAACGACGACTCTACTAATAATGAGGATTTGGAAGCTCTGATCAAAATAATGGAGGATTTACAAAATCAAACTCCCGTCAAGAAATTCTGGTCGACGGATTTCCGTTTCTCGGGTGGTCCCCTTGACCACAAATTATTTCAAGAATTCCTAACTAGATTTGGCTCAGAAATAAAAAGTTTCAGCATTGACTTTGGGATAGAAAAGGATAATATGCCGTCCTCTATAACAGATGAGGACTTGGCTCGGTTCAAAAAATTATTAACAGTTCAATTGCCGAATGTGGAAAAACTTGGGATTTACAACCATCCAAATCTATCTCTTTTCGATCATGATCTTCATGTGTCCACTCAACCGCAAGGACCGGAACCAAATCAAAATCTACGACTAAAATCTTTTGATATTGGTGCTGGGATTCCTCGAGGTATTTTTGAGAGTGTTCTCCAAGTGGCGGTGAATTTAGAGGAAGTGTACTGGGACTCGGGCTCTGGCAAAGGGAAAGACTATTTAACTGATAATTCAAAAGTGCTCCTTCCCTCCCTCATTAAATTCAATAAAATTCATCTCACCAAGAAAATCGGTCTTCATTTTAGCCGTGACAATTACTCGAATGCTGAGCCGTACCAACCAGTGGCAGACAAAGTATCTCCGTTGGAGAAGATTGTCATTAATTTTGACAGTCATACGGACATGGTCCCTGAGAGTTTATTTCCCACTTTTAGCGCGGAGATTTCAAATATGCTTGCGCGGAGCGCAGAGAGTTTGACAGACCTAAGTATTTGTCCCCTTGGATTTTTACCTCAAGTTCAAATCCCAGTTTTGACCAAATTGGAATGCTTTACTATTCGACGAACTGAAACTCCAACTCCCACACATGGGACTTATTTCCCACGAGGGTTGATTTTCTCGGAAACTTTCCCAAATCTTAAGCGCATGCGAGTCAAGATTGATTTTAGGCTTAATGAAAACTACAATTGGGAACAGATTTTTAATGTGTCTGACTTGGATGTGCACCCCACTGTGGAAGAACTTTATTTTTCGGAATGTCCTCCTTTGACATGGCTTAAGAATTTTGCAAGGATGTTCCCCAACTTGACCACTCTCACTATACGGAACCAAGTCAGGAATGTGACGGCAGTTATGGAAACTCTGTACATTTTTACTCAGCTTAAAAATCTTGTACTTGGATATCGTGTTAATTTTGAAGCTGTCAAGTTCCCTGCACTGGATGCGGCATGGACAGGATTCTCTCATGAAACCGTTTATGATCTTTTTGAGGATAATTGTCATAGTTTGGATGAGGAGACTTTGAAGGAGTTTAGAGTTCACAAATCGATCTTGGATATTAAAAGTAAGTCTTGCAAGGTTTTTTAAATTTACAAGTTTAATTGCTCACAGTGTTTATTTGAATAATCAAGTTGATTGATAAATTCCCATTTAATTACAGTTTTAATTGTTTTTGTTCCCTTTTAGACCTACAACATTTGAAACTACTGCTAATAAACGACTGGCGAGATGAAAGTGACAGGAATGGGACGTATGAAACACTCGTGTCACATGTCAGTGGAACCTTTGCGTTTCGGATGTGTCCTCACCTCGAGATTGAACTCGTGATGAAAGCATCCAAGCAGGATGATATGAGTTTTGGCATTGGCAGTAAGTTTAGCATTTTAGCATTATATATTTTGTATGTACCTGCTTTCAAAAATGTATATATCGTCTACAAAGAACCAAAATGACCCATATTCATTTTTAGCTAAGACTAGTATCCACTATCTACAAAAATATTCAAATATGTCTTGAGAGCATTTAAGTAGAACGTTTTGCACTTCTCAAAAATATATAAATGCAACATCTTACACTTTTCAAACACATGGAATTAAAACATTTTGCACCTTTTCAAAAATATGGAATAAGAACGTTTTGCACCTTTTCAAAAACTCCTAATTAACATTTTACGCATCCTCCTCATTTCGTGTTTTTTATGACATAGCTAATTTTGGTTGTAGCTTAAATTGGATACGGGTCATTCATGTTGGTTCTTCACAGACGATATATGGCATTATCTATGCTTATTGTTCTTAACAATAATAATATATGTATATGTTTACTAAATGGTTTATTAAATCATTTGTTTTTATTATTTTAGAGCTGTGGACTGGCGTTTGCCCATTATTTCCATTTGTACACTCAGCTGAGTTTATTGTTTGATTCAAATCAACATTTAACAACAATATAGAAGTACATTTTGAGATATTGAATTGAAGTATGTAGTCCACAGACGGGGACGGATTAAGACAGCAGGGATAAAAGATAATTAATACAACACAAAACATTAAGCTATTATAGTATCAGTATAATTACATCACTAGTTTGTCAATCTATGCTTACAATAATAAAATTATTTAATATAATTTTAAATACTTAATTGCATATATAGCGTAGTGCATAGTGGTTTTGTACTTTGGATATTAATATAATTAAATTTAAAAATGGTAAAGTATCTAGAGTAATATCGTTTCCTAGAGGAATTTGTACATAATTATAAACCTAATATCAAAACAATAAGGCATTACTTAAAACTATTAATTACATCATGGAATAATAATTCTTTTTAAGTGGTGCATCTCTCAAAATTGTATTGTAATTTGTAGTTCTTATTGGTAATTTTTAGTATATAAATTGTACCTACTCTTAAATTAAGTTGAATAGAAATTCGGGGGCAGGGTGTTCAAACAATTTCATGTCCCTGCTGCCCGGATGTCTTTGTTTGAACTTTAATTTGAAAGTACATAAGGTACCTACTTATAAGTATTTAAAATTTTCTTTTTTATAGAATGAGGGATGGGAGGGAGGGACGGAGGGAGGTATGGGGCTTAAATATTAATATAGAATAATAACGTGCGGTGATCGTATTATTACCTTGATAATGTACATAGTAGTATTTTAATTTTTGAAAATCTGAATGTAATTTTTATGTGGTTTTATGTATTATGTTGGCTTTACTTAAACTTTTTTGTAAGACTTGGCAAAAATAGCTATATGTACCTACCTAGGTAACATATGTATTGAGTGCGGGGTAGCATCATATAATAACAATAAAAATATCTCTGTAATGAATATATATAACAATATGTAATATGATAAATAATTATTTAATCTAACACATACACCATATTGCTCGGGTTCTTATAATCTTCGTCACTTTCGGTTATTTCGAATGGAATTCCAAATGTTCATGACGCTCCATTTCGCGAATAAAACCCTTCCAGCAAATTTGGCATCGATATTGAATTTGTTTTTCGTGATCATTTGACAAGTGACTTTTAGATCAACGAATGTATTGATTTTCCATCTACGATCTGCTGGTTGAGAACAAGAATGTAATTTATTTTAATTGTATTCCGCAATTTTTGTGTCACTCAATTTTTTCCGTGTAGCAACTTTATTTTCATTTTTACTCTTGATTTTAATTTAGACGTTTCCAAAATTAATCTATATATATTCTAATTTGTACTTACGTCTCTCGTGTAATACCGTCACCGTAAAGAAAAAGATGATCTTTGTCTCGAATTTTTGAATTTTGTTCTGCAATTTTATTCATCTCTTGAAATTCATGCTGCTTACTATACCACCATATAATGTTTCTGTTAACCGGGTCCATGGTCAGTGCGGATTGGAAAGAAAGTGCGTTATTATCTTCCAACATTTTCTACAGTGGTTTCATAGGTGCATAAGTTTTATTGAATTTTAATGGTGACAGTGTAATCTTAACTTGCTTTGTTATCCCGTAGAGATGGAGGTAATACTCGTCATCATAAATCTTGGATGTCAGTGTTGAATTTATTGCAGATTTTTTGTTCGGACGATGAACTGGACGAAATGGGAATTTTACTATTAGACATTTGATCTTGTTGCGATGATTTTTCTTAGCACTAATACTGGTTTTGTTGCATTGTTTCATTTTCAATGCAAGAAAAACTGAATAAGGCGAACCTATTGTGTTGTTTGGGCTTTAATAACTCCTTGAATTTTATTATGATGCACAGATATGATGCATTAGTTTTATTATTTTTTACAATGGAAATTGCATTTTCAAGTAAATTAGCGTTATTTGGTTGCACTGAAATAATTATTTGGTTTCAGAGCAGCTTCGGCTTTCTATGTACTGTGTACAGCACGGATATTCTGCTGGCCGTGAAATATAAAATAGTGTGTTAGTAAAAATGTTAAAATAAAAAAGACAAGAGATTATTATTGAGAGCCTTGCGATCGATATCAATGCAAACCATTGTGGTCAGGGACGGACTGGCCATAAGGAATTTCGGGAAATTCCCGATGGGCCCCCAATTTCTTATACATTACGTAAACAGGAGCCTTGGGCCCCTCGGCTCAGTGTGGGCCCCCTGATCGCCAAACCTCGTCAATAAAAATTCCCGGGCCCTAAAAGTAACCAGTCCGCCCCTGATTGTGGTGTACTTAACCTTGTAGGGGGTGGTGACACTGGTGACAGGAGACAGGAGCTACCCTTGAAGTTTGAAGCAATAAAAGTTTTGACTGGCTCCTATATGCATAGTGTATACTGTCTATAGGTGTACAATTATTTATGTTCCAAGTTCCAATAATAAATAATATGTAATTTCATACATTGCTGACGTGCGTAATCTGCTCAGTAATGTATATGTGGTGGTATTGTGACATATATACTTATATACATTTACGGTTGAGCTTCTTGTCTTACAATTCTTCTTAAAGGTTATAGTACATAATTAGAGTACCATGGACCATGGCGCAGGGCCGGATAATGCGGCCAGCACAGGCAGCCCCCGCTGCTTGAATTTTCAAGAAACATGTAAGTGGAAGATTTTGCACTTTTCAAAAATATGTCATTAAAATATTTTGACATTTTAAAAACATGCAAATAAATTTTTGTGTGCATTTCAAAAACATGCAAATAGAACATTTTGCACTTTTCTGAATCAAGTAAAAAGAACATTTTCACTTTTCTAAAACATGTAAATACAACATTTTGCTTTACCAAAAGAAAAACCATCAATAAAATCAAAATGGTGGTTTTTGTATGGAAGCAAATTGCTGCCTACTAAAAGCAACTCCTTTGTCCGGCCCTGTGGGGCACTATATATACTATATAGGATCACTGGGATGGCGATTTGGGGATGTGGGTTTACAATATCGCAATGCAAATACATATATACCGCCTTTAAAAAGTAGGTCAACAAACAACTGGTCAGTCACTCCAATAGAGCCAAGAATTAGATAGAACCTAGAAATGCTTTCCAAGTACGCCTTATAAGCTTCATATTATTATTATGATGTATTGAACGCAGAATGCAGGGTAAAATAATATGAATAAAAACTAATCAAAATATCTCCATGTTTAATATAGTGAATAAAAACCCAATAATTAGCATTTTATTTTTCAAAATATATCAACCAGTACAGGAACTATATTCAATAATGCCTGTGCCGAACATGTCTCGTCACATTCGATTGAACGCTGGACTTATATCTACATCCTACAAAGTTGCATTTGTACGGCTTTAAAATTTTCCCATCGCTCCTCATTTGACAACTTCTTTCATGAACAGCTTTATTACTCGAACCACGAAAGCTTCGCTGACAATATTTACAATTAAAAGGCCTTTCTTTCGTATGTGTCCTAAGATGCATTTGTTGAAGTTTTCTTGTATAAAATGTTTTTGGACAAAATGTGCACTTGACATAGTTGCTCGGGTTTCTGTAATTTTTGTTGTGGTGTACCTCTAAATGACGTTTTACATAGGCGCTCGATATTGCGCTGTAATCGCACTGTGAGCATTTGAAGGATTTTACATTCGTGTGTGTTTTCATATGCCGTTTGAAGTTACTAAGTATTGAACATTTATGATCACACAGTTTACAGTGATATGGTTTTTCCCCAGTATGTGTCATCTCGTGCAATCTAACTTGAGAACTTGTCGCAGCTGAGTATTGGCAATTATTAAAATTGCATCGGTATGGTTTCTCCTGTGTGTGTGAATGGATGTGCTTTTTAACGTCAGTGTAAGTAACGCCTGAATAAGTGCAGAGGGGGCATTGAAATTTCGGAGTTATTTCAGAAATCTTGACTTCGTTTCGATGAACATATTGCATGTGCCGTTTTAAGAATGAATTATGCTTTGATCTGTGGCCACATAACTTACATTTAAATGGTTTTTCGTCTTCTCCAGTGCTGACCTGACTGTGGGCCTCATCTACGTGGTTCACAAGGAGGGACGAAATACACCTGAAATTACAGTCAGGGTACGAACACTCAATTTTTTTCTCTTTTGAATGAAACTCCAAATGCTGTTGAAGCTCCGCTCCGCGAGTAAATCCCTTCCAGCAAAGTTGACATCGATATCGAATTTGTTTCCCGTGATCATTTCTTCTGTGCTTCTGATACGCATTAAGAGAGCTTGTAGTTTAGAAGCCACATCCATTTTTCGAAAAATCACATTTGTACACCTTTACTGTAGAGTGAATTACTTTTAAATGATTTTTTATTGAATATTTGTGTTTTGTGGTATATGGACACTGGCTGCATTTAAATGGTTTTTCTGTAGAATGTATTATCATGTGCTTCTTTAGGTGACACGGATGGGAAAATGTTTTATTCTTCCCTCTGCAATCTGGATGAGAGCAAGAATGTAATTTGTGTTGATCACCACGACTGCCTGCGACGACTCTTGAATTGTGTGATAATAATGATTTGTACGTGACAAACTTTAAAGGAAATAATTTAATTTGTACGTCTTTTGTAATACCATGAAGATCCATGAGATCTTGGTCTCGAAGTTTTGAATTTTGTGTTGGAATTTTATTGATATTTTGTTCAAGTTCATTTTGTTGTTTACTACTACTATCACCATAATGTAAGTGTTCCTGTTGCCGGTGTCGGTGGGAAAGAAATGACATATTATCCTTACACACTTTCGATTGTTGTTTTGAAGGTGCATACGTTTTGAATTTTAATGGTGACAGTGTAATTTTAACTTGCTTCCCGATTCCGTAGAGATATAGGTAATATTCGTCATCATGAATTTTGGGTTTTAGAGTTAGTGTTGAATTTATTGTAGATTTTGTGGTCGTGGTCGGAGAATGATGAGCTGGACGAAATGTGAATTTCACTGTTAGACACTTATTGCGATGTTTTCTCTTAGCACTCATATTAGTTTTGTTCCAATGTTTCATTTTCATAACAAGAGGAAGAACCATATAGTAGGGGAGTGCGTATGTGTGATCGGGTTCATTTTTTATCAACTTTGAAAATCTGTATCTTTTTCCACAGACAACGTACAATAACGAAGAAGCTATCATTGTACTTCTCTATTAATACTGTATGTACAAAAAAATGATCAGTGTCGAAAATTAAAAGTTGCAAGAGATACAGGTCATTGTACGAAAAAACTGCGGAAAGTCTTACAACGGCCCAAGTGCCCTTAATGTGATCAATACATTTAAAGTTAATGGTAAAGTAGGGTCTTAAATGTGACCAATTCAAAAAAGTACTCAAAACTTTCATAATTTTACATAGCCAGAGTTTTCAAGGAAAGAAGCTGAAATCAGTAGTGAAGATAGTTGAGACTATAGGTTGTATGAATATTAGATGGACAGATTTTTAAAGGCGGTAATATTTGAACGGCGGCCACTGATCACACATAAGGGGTGATCACACATACGCAAACTACTACTAGTTGCTTTTAATAATTATATTGCTTGTAACTTTTTTGTTATTATACAGATTCGTGTGTGTTGGTATTTTGATGTTTTATTTTTTAATTAATTTTCGATTTTTTCTTATGGCAAACTGCAAGTGTAAGACTGATGTTGCAGCTTGTACCCGTACGGGATTTATGCAGGGTACTTACACAAGTTATAAATCCTCCACAAATGACGTTATCGGTTGGGTCAATGGGTCTACTTGGCTACTGATGACATCCCACGTTAAGGATAACAATTTACGCATTCTTGGGCTGATGACAGGGGGGGGGGGGGGTTATAGGGTCATAAAAATGGAGATGTTTTGGTGAAGTCATTTGTGTACGATCTCTCATACAGATCAATGGCAGAGTAGGAATTCCTGGAATTCTATTTAAGGAAACGAAAGGCAGAAAAAACCCGCGCGGATGTTGCAACAGTATTTATTTCGATAATCTATTATTGGATAATAGAAAGAGGCCCTTTGTAATTTTATTCAGTAATATAAAGCAATACAAGTTTTGACGGACCCCTATATGCATAGTACATACTATCTATAAGTGTACAATTATTTGTGTTCAAATAATACATAATATGTAATTTCATACATTATATGCTGTGCGTCTACTCTTATGTCATAAAAACAAAATGAGAAACATGTGTCTAATGCTATTTAGGAGTTTTTGAGAAACGTAAAATGTCCTATTTACATGTTTTTTTTTGAAAAGGTGCAAAATGTTCTAATTCCATGTTTCTGAAAAGATGCAAAATGTTCTAATTCCATGTTTTTGAAAAGATGCAAAATGTTTTAATTCCATGTGTTTGAAAAGTGTAAAATGTTGTATTTGCATATTTTTGAAAAGGGGCAAAATGCTGTATTTACGTATTTTTTAAAGTGTAAAATATTCTATTTAAATGCTCTCAAGACATATTTGAATATTTTTATAGCTCAAAGTGAATATGGGTCATTTTGGTTCTTCACAGACGATATTATATTATGTATGTATACATGCACGCAGTGGAGCTTCTACATTTCTTCTTTAGGTTTTTAGAGTAGGTACACAGTTTGGGTACTATGTAGGTAATGTAGGATCACTGGGATGAAGGGAGATTTGGGTATGGGGGTCTACTATGTAAATACGTACATACCGCGTTTCAAGTGTAGGTCAATTGGACAACTGCAACTGAAGTCACTGCAAATGAAGTCAGGGAAGGACCTAAGAAATGCATGCTTTAAAAGTACGACTAATTATGCTTCATATTACAGAGCGACAAAGACTAAAGATCCCTAGTCTTTGACAGAGCGAGAGCTGATGAGATGACAGAGATGGGGTAATATCGAGTGTAAGGTTTAGAATAGAAGGTTTCTCTCGGTGTAACCTTTATTTTTTCAATTACCATGTACTATCGTCTAATACTAAGCGGGTCTCTATTAAAGTCCGGTCTCTAATAGAATGCGGGGATCTTCTATGCTTTAAAATTGCGCATCTCTGGCTCAATATGGATATGTAATTTATTACATTATTTCAAATTTTGTTGGGTTAATTAAAATTAAATAATAAAAAAATAATATCACAGTTCCTATAATATAATTAGCACGGCGTTGTTTGTGTTTTCCATATTTTGGTTTCTGTAGTAGACATCGAAACCTTAATAAATAAAATAATGAAGTTAGTCGTTTTTTTAACTTTAAACTTGGCGTCTGTGGAGTCTGGAGTACGGTGTTGTAGCAATTCATCATTTGTTGTCCTTTGGCTACAAAGAATATTTACATAGTTGAAATTAATTTTATATTACATTTGTTTTATGACGCGTAATACAATATCTTTGATGATAATAATAAGTACTAACTACATACCTTAACATGTATTTGAATGTGGGGTGAATGCAGGGTAAATTATTATTATTAAAAACTATAATAAAAATATCTCTATGTTTAATAAAATAATTAATAAAAAACAATAATTTGCAATTTATTCTTCAAAAAAGGTAAATCGGTAGAAGCAATTATTATATACCTCTAAAATGACAGAAAAGAAACAGCGCATAAGTAATTACAATATCACGATGGAGTTACAATAATTATTGTCTTCTTTTCACGATTTTTAGTACATCGACTCAGAATTAATGCCATTGCTTAACATGTCTCGTCACATTCGATTTAACGCTGGACTTGTATCTACATCCTTCAAAGATGCATTTGTACGGTTGTAAAATTTTTCCATCACTCCTCATCTTGCAACTTCTTTCGTGAACAGCTTTGTTACTCGAACCACGAAAACTTTGCTGACAATATTGACAATTAAAAGGTCGTTCCTTCGTATGTGTCCTAATATGCGTTTGTTGCAGTTTTCTTGTATAAAAAGTTTTTGAACAAAATGGGCATTTGACAAAGTTGCTCGGGTTTCTGTAATTCTCATCATGGTGTGTCTTAATGTGGTATTTTAGATAATCACTCTTTATTGCGCTGTAATCGCACTGTGAGCACTTAAAGGATTTCACATTCGTATGGGTTTTCATATGCCGTTTTAAATTTTGAAGTAATGAACATTTATGATCACACAGTTTACATTGGTGGGGTTTTTCCCTAGAATGGGTCATCTGGTGCAATTTAATGTGTCTACTTGTTGCAGCTGAGTATTGGCAATTATTAAAATTGCATCGGTATGGTTTCTCCCGTGTATGTGACTGGATGTGCTGTTTAAGGTCTTGGTTAGTCACGGCTAAGTAAGTGCACAAGGGGCATTGGAACTTTGGAGTTTTTTCAGAAATCTTGACTTCGTTTCGATGAACATATTGCATGTGCCGTTTTAAGAATGTCCTGTGCTTAGATCTGAGGCCACATAACTTACATTTAAATGGTTTTTCGTCTTCTCCGGTGCCGACCTGACTGTGGGCCTCATCTACGTGGTTCACAAGGAGGGACGAAATACACCTGAAATTACAGTCAGGGTACGAACACTCAATTTTTTTCTCTTTTGAATGAAACTCCAAATGCTGTTGAAGCTCCGCTTCGCGAATAAATCCCTTCCAGCAAGTTTGGCATCGATATCGAATTTGTTTCCCGTGATCATTTCTTCTGTGCTTCTGATACGCATTAAGAGAGCTTGTAGTTTGGAAGCCACATCCATTTTCCGAAACATCACATTTGTATTCCTTTACTGCAGAATGCATTACTTGTAAATGCCTTTTTATAGCCACTTTGTGTTTTGTAGTAAAGGGACACTGGTCACATTTAAATTCGTTCGATGTAGAATGTATTATCATGTGCTTCTTTAAGTGACACGGATAGGAAAATGTTTTATTCTTCCCTCTACAATCTGAATGAGAACAAGAATGTAACTTATTTTGCATTCCTGATGTTGTGCCACTTATTTGCCTGTTTTTATTGATCTGATTTGTAGTCAATTCATGTTGTTGATCACCGCCTACTCTTCTTTTTGATGGTTTGTACGTAAAAAACTTTAGCCGAAATAGTTTAATTTGTACTTCTTTTGTAATGCCGTGAAGAAATAGATGGTCTTGGTCTCGAAGTTTTGTTGTAGTTTGTACTGGAATTTGATTTATATTTTGTTGAAATTCATTTTGTTGCTTACTACTACCAGCACAATGCTCCTCTTGTTGCCGGTCGGATAGAAGTGACCGCCTAATATTGTTATCATCACACACTTTCGACTTTGACTTTTGTTTTGAGTCTGCATACGTTTTGAATTTCAATCGAGACAGTTTTATCTTGACTTGCTCTGTTAGTTCGTAGAGATGGATGTAATATTCGTCATTAAATTTCTGCAATTTTAATTTTGAATTAATTTTGGACTCGTTCTTTTTCTGATGATGAACTATTGGACGAAATGGGAATTTGACTTTAAGGCACTTATTGCGATAATTTTTTCCACTAGTTTTGTTACAATGTTTCATTTTCATTGCAAGGATGAGGCAATTATCTGTTGTGTGGGCTTTGTTTTATTAATTCCCTGTCATTATTGTTTCCAACTAACTTCAACGGTCTAAAATGTAAAGTTGACAGTTGAATGGATACTTTGTATAGTACTTTGTTTGCAGATTTATTAAAACTTCAGCGCTTATTAGACACCACAAGTAAATTACTTAATTCTTTTAATTTGTAATACTTATTCAATTTTACGCAATGTAAATCAGCTTAGGTTTGATTGATTGATGCTGCTGCTGCAAGCTGTATGAAATTTAAGGAGAGTACATACCTACATACTTTACACACAGATACAGAAGTTCAATATCACAGCTGACGGCTGACACAACAGGAAACCCAAAGGCAGACAAAAAATCCGGCGCTTCTCGCCGGATTTGTCGACCGGGGGGCCCGAAGTAGATGCTGAGCAATGGCAAAGGCGCAAGATAATTTTTGTAACGCTAAAAGATGATTTAAGATTTATGAAAGCTCCTCTACCATCAATAAGCCATATACGCATGTACGTAGCATGTAGCTCAATAAAGCTCAATTTTTTTTAAAATTGCATGATTTACAAATGGCGTCATTTATGGAGTCTTTCCTAAGAATATACGTCGCAAACACTTAAAAAAAGTTATGAAAAATTTTGAACTAAGGAATCGGGGTCCTAAAAACCACGATACTTGTAGGACGTCATTATGGACGAACCTGAATGTCTATAACCTATATTCACAGGTGTATTCATTACATGTATGTTAAAATATGCTGGAAAAAATTTTAATGTTACAAATTGTGGTATTAAAAATATGATATTTAAAGGACGTCATTATGCACGATCCCTGAATATCTACTACTTATATAACTAGGTATATACTAATTAAATGTATGTTAAAATATGCTGGAAAAAATTTAAATGTTAGAAATGTGGGTATTAAAAAATATGATATTTGAACGACGTCATTATGGACGACCCCTGAATATCAACCGCCTAGGTTCACCTAGGTTCATTAATTACATGTATGTTAAAATAGGCTGGAAAAAATTGCTATGTCAGAAATGGTGGCTAAAAAAAATATGATATTTGAAGGACGTCATTATGCACGATCCATAAATATCTTTAAGCTATATACCTAGGTATGTTCTTACATGTATGCTAAATATGCTGGAGAAATTTTAATGTTAGAAATACGGGTACCTAAAAATATAGGGGTACCTAAAACTGTAAAATGTGAAGGACGTCATTTGTGGTCGATCCTGGTGGTGACGAAAA
Source organism: Dicyrtomina minuta (assembly GCA_949802685.1). Lineage (NCBI taxonomy): Eukaryota > Metazoa > Arthropoda > Collembola > Symphypleona > Dicyrtomidae > Dicyrtomina > Dicyrtomina minuta. The sequence continues at coordinate 96,032,515 of OX461808.1, read as the reverse complement.
GCTGGGCTCTGGAGCCCAGATCCCAGATCCACGACCACTATACCAGGCTGCCATTTATGGAGCGTACATATGTAAGCAGTACCTTTACTTGTAATGGTTATTGGTGAAAACCTTCCATGTGTATTTTCAATGGCGAAACTTGGGAAGCTCTTAGCTCCGTATGTACCTTCCATGTATTTTTAGCCCTTTTTTTATCTTGAAACGTGGATTTTATTCTTTGTCCGTTTAACTGTTAATTGCGAACAAACTATAACTTCAATAATAACCAAAAACCATACAGCACTTCTCCCTCGCTTTTCTGGGCGATTGCAACTTGTTTCAATTTAAAAGCTCCGAAAATGCGACCTGTAGCGTGCGACCAACCGACATTGTGACAGACAGACAGACAGACAGACAGACAGACAGACAGACAGACAGACAGACAGACACCAGACACCAGACCAATAGATGCTTGCTCAGCATCTAATAATAGTTTTTAAATCTCTTATTTGATAAAAAAGATCCTATGCAGGGTCGGACGAAGAAATTACTTTTAGGCAGCAATTTGTTTCCATACAAAAACCACAAAAGCAAATAATGCTGTATTGACATGTATGTATGACATGTTTTACAAAAGTTTAAAATGTTCTTCTTACTTTATTCAGAAAAGTGCAAAATGTTCTATTTACATGTTTTGAGGAAAGTGGAAAATATTTTATTTCCATGTTTTTGAAATGCACAAAAATTTTGATTTGCATGTTTGTGAAAAGTCAAAATATTCTTTTTTACATATTTTTGAATACTCCAAAATGTTCCATTTAAGTACATGCTTTTTGAAAATTCAAGCAGCGAGGGTTGCCTGCGCTGGCAACAGTATCCGGCCGGCCCTAATCATATGTACCGTATTTCCTCTGATAGTACGCCCCGCGTACTATTCAAACTCGAGCCTCGACCCCCCGCGTATAATTAGAGACCCGCGCATTAATAGAGGCCCGCGCACTGGCATTTAATAGTGTGTTAAATAGACCCGCGTACTATCCAAACTGAGGCGGCTACCCCCCGCGTACTATTAGAGACCCGCGCATTATTAGAGACCCGCGTACTATTAGAGACCCGCGCATTATTAGAGACCCGCGTACTATTAGAGGAAATACGGTAATTTTATTGGGGAGCTGGTCCCCCACCCTAAAGTCAGCAAGGAATTTCGTATGTACATAGGTACATGATTAATATATACAAGGGATCATTTTTTCTGGCTCCTCTCTCAACACTTTAAGGTCGTACCTGGAACCTCTCTTTTGAGGGACTTGCAGGCTTGCAGGGTATATGTACGTATACTGAATCTGAGTTAATTACGCTTAACCATGAGTGAAGGTCAGTGTTAAGTTTGTTCTTTTAGGGTGTTGAGTAAAGTTATATCTTTCTTTATCACTCGTCTGTAACAATTTCCTTTTTCCGCTCTGCCTGAACTTCAAATAGTGGAGTTTAGAGAACCACAACCAGCTACCAGCAAATTAAATGGACACAAAAATTGTTCTTGTGTTAATTCAGACATACCGCTTTATGTAACTTTTAGGTAGGTAGTAGGTACAACTTATTTTATATGACAGCCGGCCATTCATTTGAACCCGAGGCCGAAAAGCAGATGGTTCATGAAGCAGAGATATTTATTGGTGTTAGGTAAAGACTGCCAGGCGACCGCTTCAGAATATACTAACAATATAAGTATACTTATACGCACCTATATCTAATTATGTAATAGGGAATGTTACAATTATTCTCAGTTTTTTTGTTGAATACTTTAGATCGACAAGAAATAATATAATCTGGAATCAATATATAAATTATTTCCTGCCAATAACTAATAATAACCAACCCATTAAACTTGTGTTCCAAAACCTTAATAGCATTTGTATTTCTAGTAGCCCCAGGATCTCAGGTCTCAGGCCCCAGCCAGGATAATATACCTAATTAATCCATGTTTGGGGCACTGTGGGCATCACGTTCTCACGCATCAGCCTATCTGCAGAAGTTTTTTCGGAAGACAGAAACAAAATTGTCTAATTTAGGAAATAAGAATTATTTACGTATAAGAATTATTTTATTTAGCCAAAGTTACAATCCTAGTGTTTTATTTTGAAATTTCAAAAAAGTTTAAATAGCTTATTTATTTTGAAAACCCATTGACCCTGTATCCATGACATCATGTGTGGACGACCCCATGCCCTACCCACTACATACAATATTGTGATTTCTTGAGAAAATTATATATGTAATATGTACCGTAAAGCTTCAAATAGCTCCCGGGTCCCTATCGACTCCCGGGTCCCTTGTAACTCCCGGGGTTTGGGGACACGTTTCAATAACTCCCGGGGTCTTTATCAACTCCCGGGGTCTCTTTTAACTCCCGGGGTCTCTATCAACTCCCTGGGTCTCTTTTAACTCCCGGGGTCTCTTTTAACTCCCGGGGTCTCTATTAACTCCCGGGGTCCCTAGTAACTCCCCTATGTCTTTGTATAGCACAAGATTTTTTGTAGTACCGCCTCCTTGATACCAAAATAATTTTACCTTACCCTGCTTTAACATTCACGTAACTCCCGGGTCCCTAGCAACTCCCGGGCCCCTTATAACTCCCGGGTTTTGAGGCAAAGTTTGAGCTAACTCCCGGGGGAGCTATTTGAAGCTTTACATTCAGATTCAGAACTCAATGTTTACTCTTATATATGGCAAGCTATACTGAAATAGTTTGAGGCGAAACAAATATGTACCGATACCGATTATTCGCAGGAAGGGCAGGACAAATAATTAGTACTAGTCCTTTTCGCATGTGTAAATTCGCATCGAACATCTTTAGCTTGTGTGTGTAAGTACCGCTGTGTACGCGTTGATTCCAAGGTGAAATATGTTCTTAATTTGATTGAGACACCAACTAACACCAAATTAATTGCATCCGAACCAAAGTGACCCGCTGAGGGAATATATTTAGTTTATTAGCCTTCAACTTTACTAATCTTAAGTAGTAAGGCCATTCAGCTGTAATCTAGAGTTGATCTGAACTATTATGACAAGAGAAGATCTAAAATTACACATTGTAACATAAACTAAATGGAATAATGGAAAGCATTTTCATTTGACCCTGAGGTATTCCACAAACTCTTGTAAATACAGGATACAAACACAGCAGGGCATAGAATCAAAACATGTTATTGTGTCCTGCAACTCCTGCAGATTTCAAAACTTCTAGCTCATAATAAAAGTATCTAGGTACTTTATCACTAGGATCAGTTATCAGGGTCTCCGGGTACATAATAATTAGGTAGGTACTTATTACTTTCACTTTCCCACACAGTTTTCCAACTGTATACCCATCAATCATCAAGGTTTAAGGGAGCGGAACATTCAAAATCCCAATCTACAGTGTAAAATTGTAGATCGTAATAAATTGCTGATTCTGCTTCTACTTTATTACTATACTATTTAACTAGTAAGAAAGTACTAGTTAGTTGTCAGTAGAAATTAAAGGTAGAAATAGTTATTTTAGTTGTTCATTGTTCGTTCCAGATGGTTCATTCTACAACCAGTCAATTATTCACATGGGAAAATTATACTAAAAAATGTAGCCGAAATGCCCTCTCGCATAGAAAACGTAATATTTAATAAGGCCTTTGATATCCTCTCACGCACTCAGAAAAAATCTTGGAGAGAATGTCACCCTACGAATTTGAAACTACAAAAACTTCTTACGAGGGTAAGTCAGTTTCAGTTGTTGTATCTGTAAGTTTATGATAAAACTGTTGTTGTTGTTTTATAAATTCATTCATTAGCTACACGATCAACTAACAGCTAAAATCAATATCAACTTGATCATAGCTTGATATAACTAAAGATATTTCTGTTGACTGGTTAATTGTTCCAACAGGTTAAGAACGCACTTGACTGCTATGTTGATTCGGATAGTGACCCGGAAGAGAGTTTCGCCCCAAGTTACAAGGATCAATTTTTTGTGTTCGGCAATGTGAGAGATACAGATGATGAGGATGATGTACATTGCAGCTGTTGTGAACGACAATGGGGCTCTTATCTGGTCTACATGGCCCCGGCCCTCAATTCTTCGTCACATTCTTTAAATTATTTTACTGTAACGAACAAGAGCTCGACCCAAGTACAAGAGAATGGAAAAGAGTACAAAAAAATTGTGGAGGAACTTATGGACATTTTACAAACATTCAGATGCTTCCAGTTTCATTATGATATTCTGGATGAGTTCTTTGGCAAAGTATGTACTGAAGTTCATTACTAGTTATTTGATTACTCGTGTATTCAATATTATGTAGTAATATGGTTGAGATTTGTGTTTAGTTAATTCATATTATTATTGAAAAATGTTTATTTTTTTAATGAAATAGTTGGTAGCTGCAATTTTGAATAGTAGAGGTGGAAAATACCTGGAGCATGTCCTGGCTCAGTCGTACTCTTTTTTAGAGCCACATTGCAGCTGTTGCGCTAAAAAACAAAATTTAAATCCTCCTGAAGATGACAACGACAACGGCCTTTTTAACCCGATAGAATTGGCAGATAAAGTTAGTGACATGGAAGAAAATACTAAGGTTGCCAATAATGAGTTAAAAGTTAATCTTGATAGCGACACAGCTTCAAGTCATGCAAGTTCGTCCGGGGATGAAACTGTTACGGAGTTGTCGACCGAAACCGAAGCTAATACTGAGGGCATTTCCTCCATAAATCATGCTTTGGGGATTGAAGCGGTAAGGATTTGGACGAGTCAAATTAAATAGATTGCGAAAAGTGTATCATGATATCGTCTGTGAAAAACCAAAATGACCCATATGCAATTTAAGCTACAATCAAAATGAGCTATGTCATAAAAACAAAATGAGAAGCATGCGTAAAATGTTAATTAGGAGTTTTTGAAAAGGTGCAAAATTTTCCAATTCCATGTTTTTGAAAAGGTGCAAAATGCTCTTATTCCATGTTTTTGAAAAGTTGCAAAATGTTCTAATTCCATGTTTTAAAAAGGTGCAAAATGTTTTAATTCCATATTTGTTTGAAAAGTGTAAAATGTTGTATTTACATATTTTTGAAAAGTGCAAAATGTTCTTTTCAAGTGCTCTAATTAAGACATTTGAATATTTTTGTAGATAGTGGATATTGTTTTAGGCTAAAATTGGACATGGGTAATTTTGGTTCTTCATAGACGATATATATTATTGCATTATAAGCAATTTACCGTTTTTGAAAGGCGCAAAATTAACGATTTACAATTTGGTTTTGTGAAATTAGTAAAATAAGAATTTATGCTTCTGCTGAGCTTCAAAATCAAAATACACATTATCGGATTATCCTAATAAAAAAAATTGTATATGTGAATTTATCATTGCAGATATTAGAGGAAATAATGCGTTGTGCGACGCCGGATACCCTCGTCGCCTGTCGGAGCGTCAACAGTATGTGGAGTAAAATCTCCACCGAAGCTCTTCTAAAGAAACAGGCTCTCTCCACCAAGGTGTATTTCGGCCCTTACAACGAGTCAAAAACGGATCTCATCCAGCCCTTTCTCACCGTCTTCAATGCAACCATGGACAGCGGTCGACAGTTCCCATCCAATAATTTTACTTTCTTTGGCCGCCCTCTCCATCAGAAAACTCTCCAAACATTCCTCACAAATTACGGTCATCTCATTAAAGGGATGACAATGGATTTTGGAACGACTGGAGTCTCCTGGGTCACCTCAGTCCTTCCAGGGGATCTCGTACATCTCCTCGCATGTCAACTCCCCAATCTTGAGAGCTTCACCCTTCATAATCATCCCAGAGCCAGCCCGGCCGAAAATGAAAACATTACCTTTGGTGTAGACTACAAGGGTGGCTTTAGCAGTCTCAAATATTTTAAAGTTGATACAAGTATCCCGACAAAACTCTTTCAAATTGTCCTCACACTCGCAAAGTATTTGCAAGAAGTGGACGTGGACATTGACTCCGCCCCGCCGATAAGTAACTCAATCGGGATAAAGAACCGAACTCTGTATTTAACGGAAAATATAGAGCGGGTCATGCCATCCCTCGTGTACTTTGATAAGGTGTACCTACTTCGGCGAATTCGTTTGGATTTCGAACACGACTGCACTTCCCAAGAATACAAACACCTTCTGTTCAGTACTGCACCCCTCCGAAAACTGATTATTGAAGATATTCAAGAGACAGATAATTTAAAAGAAACTCTCTGGCCCACCGTAAGCAATGACCTATACAGCATTTTTATGCGGAGTTGTTCCAGTTTAAGGGAATTACGGATGGGTCCACTTGGATTTATTCCAGATTTGGAATTCCCTACTCTACGGAAATTACATACTCTGACAATAAGTGGGTTTTTGGAAAGTAGTGTTGATCTGAATAATGCCCACTGGCTCAGTAAGATTTACCTACCACCTGGTTTCATATTTTCGGAGGTGTTCCCCAATTTGAGATGCATTATCATGGAGAATGGTTTTGAACACAATGTGTATTACCCCTGGGACCAAAACCCTGGTTCGCCAGAAATGAAGGCAGACATCATTGACACAGACAAAATATGGGATGTACTATTTACAGTGACAGACATTTCTTTTAAACAGATTCCGCCCCTCCCGTGGCTTCGAAATTGTACCCGAATGTTCCCATGTATTAAGTCCCTCACCATTCAAGAACAGGCTAGCTTCAGTGACACGAAGGGTGTCCTGGATATCCTGTCGGATTTTACCGAGTTGAAGAATTTTGTGTTGGGGATTCGGACTAATCACAGGTACACCATTTGCAGTTATGGGGCCATCGACTCCTTTTTAACGGGCTTCAGTCAAAAGACGTGTCGGCGGATTTTCGAGACTTGGACAGAAAGGGAATTTCCACCATCAACCTATGAAAAGCTACTCCCGCTACGTGTCTATAAATGCCTAGCAGATTTAAAAAGTAAGACAGATTTTTAAATGTAGATTTATTAATTCAGAGTTTTGTTAGTATTAATATTTATTATCAGTAGAATTAAATCGTAATTTTTTATACGTTGTTGTTGTACGTTAAGGAAAGAATATAGAACTTTTTTTAAATTTAAGTAACCGATTTTTTGTTTCGTGGTTTCAGATCTCCAATATTTTGAACTAAAATTTATTCCGTTTTACGGCTGTATGAACGATGACCTAGCAGCCGTGCCTAGGCACCCCTATCCTCTCGTATCACGTGTTAGCGGAGCTTTTGCCTTCAAGACGTGTCCCAAGCTTGAGGTGGCAATTGAATTAGACAATGTGGATATTTTGGACGACTACGGGAGTAGGTCATTCCACGGTAAGTAAAATGGGATTTTACAAACTAATATAAAATTTACTGTATTACCTGGCAGGGGGGGGGGATAATGGGGCCAGCGCAGGCAGAATTTTCAAAAAAACATGTAAATGCAACATTTTGCAGTTTTCAAAAGCATGCAAATAAATCATTTTTTGCATTTCAAAAAAAATGCAATTAAATTTTTTCATACATTTCAAAAACATGAAAAAAAAAACGTTTAACACTTTTTTCAAATCATTTATAGAACATTTTACACTTTTCTAAATCAAGTAAAAAGAACATTTTCAACTTTTTTAAAACATGTCATTACAACATTTTTGTTTACCAAAAAAAGCTTCAATAAATTTAAAATGGTGGTTTTTGCTTGGAAACAAATTCCTTCTCAAAAGCAATTCTTTCGTCCGAACCTGTTACCCGGCTTTTGTATTCTGAATCGTAGGGCTCTAAAGACTGGGATATTTCATTGATGACACCATTTATGCCCGATCCCTAGTCTATGTATCTGTATAGCGTAGCAGCGAACAATGTCCTAAATAAATATTTTTGTAAGTGAACTTATTTTTTTAAATTTTTTTATTTTACAGATATGTTCGAAAGACTGAAAACAGTTTTCCCTTATGTCCAGGCTGTGCATTTCCCTGAGAAATTTAATAGGAAGATTACATGACTTTGATTTCACTCAACGAGAGAAGGACCTCTCTCTCTCTCTTTACCCGTTCAAATTTTAAAGTTCCTTTGAAATACGATTGTAAGTTGGTGAAATAAGCTGACTTGCTGTGTTGTTTAATATGCACGATGGCCTAAACACTAGTAAAGTAAACAACTACCTACGCTACACATACATACATAAGTAATTCACTTACATCGTATGTTCAAAACGACGTTTTATTAATAATTAAGGAGATTATAGAGAAATATATTGTAACATTCATTCGCTATAAAATAATCAAATTTTATAATAATTCCAGCCTTACTCTATAGAGCTGCGATTAACATTTCCGAAGATTGAATGTAAATAAGACTGACAATAGAAATAATATTTTAATTTAATCACGCAGTAGTAGCGCAGATCTGACTGTATATAACGTTACTTAATTTAAAAGACTTTTATTATTTAACTATAAATATAGGCTTAAACAGTTTATACATAGCAGTTCTATACATAGAAAATATGCACCTAGTATATCCATTCATTTCCATTTTCATGTTATTCTTATTAAGATGGCTATAATATTTTTGACAGGAAACTGACAAACGTGTATGCGCTTCATTAGATAATTAAGCAGATTTTTATTAACAATGATAGAAGAATTGTGTATCATATGTAAGGAGTGGAAAAGTATTCGCAACAGAGATGTGTTAAATATTTATATATGTTTTATATTGAATAAAATTTATCAAAATTTGAATGGGCAATAAGTACAACTTATGTTTAATCTAGGAGCATAAATCTCATTCTCTATGTAAATGCATTTCACATTTTGGAACTTCAAGACTGTAACTACTGCAAACGGTACAAGTGGATTTGTGGGCCAATAATCAAAATAATTAACTAACGACTAACTAAGTGTATTTTTAGCATAGTTGAAAGTTAAAAATAATTTAACGCCAAATACTCAAAATTTACTGAATTATATAATTATGTAATGTAATATTTATCTAGTTGTAATTTTGATTTAAATTATTTAGTTATAAAAAAGGTATTTTCGTTCTCATTTAGAGTTAGTGATGAGTTGATGAGTGATGGGAAAGAAATATGGTGTAGTAACTATATTATAATAACCTTGATGAAAATTGAGAGCTTGCAGTGTTTACCTTGCGAACCTCGTCAGTTCAGTGGAAAGATGAACGACGCGGAAGGACGAGGAAATAGAGATGGAAAAATTTTACTATTTAATCGCATCATCACATCACATCAATTATATGCACGCAGAATCTGTGTACATATTCCGATGATTTTTCTTTACGTGTGAAATCACCAAATACTATATACTATATACATGCATGTACTTAGGCTAGGCGCGTATATAAAATACATTTTTGTAAAACCAAAATTTAAAAGGCACTGTATACACATGTTAGGGTTCATTCATAAATGATGTCATCCACATACTGATATCTCTAATTATAAGTCCCTATGACCCCCTAGAATTGACATCAGCTTAACCACTCCGTGTGAATAGCTATCTTTAATATAGGATGGCATTAACATCATATTGACAATTTACGTGAAGTCATTTATGGGCGATCCCTTATTTAATGCATTATGTCTATACAGCACAAAAACGTGGACTACGAAATTTTTAAATGTCATAATAAGAATATGTAATTGGACGTATATTATTTTCGACCTTTTCGAATAACAATAATGACTTTTCCAGCCACAAGGACATTGCGGGCGGGGTAACAATAGAGATCTAAACCGGAAAAAGACATACACAATAAATGATTGACACGACATGCTTTATTATTACCTCATCCTTTCCTATGGCCATTTAAAATAATGTAGCAGAAAGTAGGCTCTGCAAAAATTGTGAATTTTTTATCATGTTTTTTTAAAGCTCTCCGTCAGTCGTACATACACCAAAGACATACCTTTTAATTATTATAATAATGTATTATAGGGAAGTACATTCTGTTTCATACAGTTTTTATTTACGCCAGTATAGCTATCTATTTAGGTACAGCGTAAATTATGCTGCACATACCTAAGTTTTTTAGCACAGTTCATTTATGTATAATGTGCAGATATTTGATTGGCATTTGGTAGTTGTCGTTGTCGCTCACGTTATTCTGATTCTAAATAACAGTTTTTTTTAATTGTCATATTTTTTACAAGACTTTTAATTTTGTTCAGTTTTAGTAGTCCAGTAATTTCCAGTGATTTAACTGGTGTGACGGTTGACGGTGTGAGTAGGTTGAAGCTTCAAAGTTTAGCTAATCAAGCGCAAGAATTAATCTAAAATATTTTTAGATTTTTAGATCGAAGAAATTTTAAATATTGTTGAATTTATTATTTGGTTTAAGTTTTGAGAGGTTTCCAGATTCGTTATTGTCATTATGAGCGCCCCCACGGATAAGGAATTACAAGCTTTGCAAAATGTACTATATTTTCTAATATATTTTTATTTATTTATATAGTATAAGTATAGGTACCAACTTTGCTTAACATTGTTTCAACTTGTCTATTTTTTGATTAATACAAAATTTCAGTTTCGATCATCGATAGCTGATCTTGATCTAAATGCAGAGCAGCGGACAGACATGTTTCTCCTCCGCTGGCTTCGTGGTATGTAAAAAAACTAATTAATTTGCAATATTAATTTATGCACTGTCATTTTACCTAGTAAAAGTGTACATAAATATGTACGCACATTATATGGCCAATGACCAGAGGTCTTATGAGTTATGAAGAATCTAATTTAATTCTCAAAATTAACTATAATTTCAGCTCGGGAACTAAACCTGAAAGCATCCGAAGATATGCTTCGAAAAGTAAGTATAAAATCGCTAATACAAAAATTATTTTGAAAAATCTGTACACTAACAAATTGTATGATATACATACATAAGGCTATAACTATCATACGAACACCCGTATCTTCGTTTTTAAAAGACCTAAAACGTGTATTGTATGTTTCTTTAAGTCCATGGTATGGAGGGCAGAGAATAAACTGGACGAGATTTTGACTTGGGAAGCACCGAAGCAATTTCAAATTGACTTCGCCTACGATTTGAACGGATGTGATAAGGACGGCTGCCCAGGTATAGGATTTATAATTCGTAATCAAATCGTAATTTATTTTCAAAAAAGATCAATGTAAAAATTAGTTTTTCAGAAGTAAAAAAAATTATATTTAAGTACATATATATGTACATGTTTTTGAAATGTACAAAATACTCCAATAACACGTTTATATGAAAAGTGTGAAATATTCTTTTTACAAGTATTTGAAAGATATGAAAAATGTTACATTTGTTTACGTGGTTTTGAAAAGTGTAAAATGTTCCATTTACACGTTTTTTAAAAGTTTAAAATTTTCTGTTTTTAAAGTATGCAAAATGTTCCTTTCATATGTTTTTAAAATTTCAAAATGTTCTATTTGCGTTTGGAAAAATTTGAAAATATTCTCTTTAGATGGTTTTGAAAATTGCAAATTGTTCTATTTACATTTTTTTTAGACAAGTGTAAACTATCCTATTTACAAGCTTTTAAGATAACATTTTGAATCTTGTGTAGATTTTGCATTTTATTTGTATCTAAAAATGGATATGGGTCATTTTGAGTCTTCACCGACGATATTTATGTTTTCATGTATTAAACATTTGACTATATATTATTTTGTATTAAAATAGTTGGTGTGATTCCATTTGGGAAATGGGACGTGCGTAAAGCTGTTGAGTCTGGACAGAAGGATATTTATCTCCGCTACATGGATCAAATGTGTGAGCGTGCATTGAGCATTATGAGTGAGAAGAATAAAAGTCGACCTCCGGGTCAACCCTTGACACAAATGACCATCATTTGGGATTTGAATGGATTCTCTCTACGGCAGATGGCTGCCAGAGGAAGTAATTAAACAATTATGTAGAAAATAGAAATATACTTGTGTCAATTTTTATAATATTGCTGGTACTACTACTATTATACCGCTGTTTAGTGTCAAAAGTGAAATGCTTTATTGTTTTTACATTTAAAATATTTCGAATTATTTAATTACTTTTAATGAACTATAATTAACAAGAATAATTAAAGTTTAATATGTCTGAAGCCTCAAGCTTTTCACTAAGGCAGTAATTTATTTTATTTGAATAATCTGAAATGTTATTTAGAAATTTTTATTCGACTGATTTTCTATTCTCATTTTTCCCTTACAGCAATTGACGCAGTATTAGACGGGGTGAGAAGATTTGAAGCTAATTACCCGGAAATTCTTAAGGCCTCATTCGGTGTTAATGGTAGACCGCTATTTATTGCATATACGATTACGATATACACTACTGTACATAGAATTGCATGCTTTACGAGTAATTTATTATGTAATACCTATGTATTAAAAACTAGAAAATCAAAATTGTCTCAAAAAATCTTATATTCTTATTCCCACATTTTGTTTTTAGCCCCTCGTATTTTTGCATTGATGTTTGGCCTAATTAAACCATTGCTAACGGCCCGAACTTTGGAGAAAGTACAGATCTGGGGAACCAATGCTAACAAATGGAAAGTTGCCCTTCTCAAAGCCATCCCGACGGATCAGCTTCTTCCCGCATATGGAGGCACTCGCTCTGCACATAAAGATGTAATAATAAAATTCTAACTAAATATTCTTCAATTTGGTTGGTTTCTAATAATAGAATGTAACATAGTGTAAAGGGATCGTCCATAAATGATGTCATTGGTGTGGGCAGTGGGACTATCATCCGTAGTCAGGTTTGGGTATTGATGACATGCCAAGATAGCCGTTTACGTAATGGTACGACATGGGGGGGATAGTTGGTCCTAAAAGAGTGATTTGGGTGACACCATTTATGGACCATCCCTAATTTCCCTATTCAAATTTAAATTTTCTTGAATATCATAACGCACACAGGTTGTTTTTTTGTAAAATCAATCAATGTTATGTGATTGCGTTTCAGTTCTTGGACGTTCAGGGGCGAAGTATTAATGCGTCAGAGGATGCTGGAGATGTGATGTGTGTTGTGACGGTGGACGCTGGGGATAAACTCAGCATTGCTTTGGATGCAAAACATCCTAATTCAACTCTTAAGTAAGCATTTCTTATAATATTTTAATCCATAAGGGATTGAACTGCCTCAGTGTGAACGATAAAAATATATATTGCAAAAAATTTCAAAATTTTTAATTTCAAATGCCCATACCTTGTAGAGGTTGTTATGAAATGAACACCGCATCGCATAATATCTTTAGTAGTAAAGTACTTAAAAGTTGGATAATTTTTGAGCAGCTGGAGCTTCCGCACAGATGATTTTGATATTGGCTTCTCGATTTTTCTGGATGGGACGAAGGAGCTGGTGTGTGAGGAGAGGGTTGACTCGCATTTGAGCAAACAGGAAGGCTCACTGATTTGTTCCAAGCCCGGACGATGTAAGTACACTTACAGTGTGCCAGGCATTGCCATAACATTGTGGATAGTGTAAAAGACCTGGTGGATTTTTAATCGATCTCGGTATCATTGTTTCTTTCAGACACATTGGTATTTGACAATACCTACAGTGTAGTGCGGGCTAAAACACTCTACTACATGGTCTCCATTACTTCACCGGATGAATCCGATGACGAAGAAATAACATCTCTATAAACAAACCACAATGCCACAAGCCAGAATTAAGCCAACGGGGACCAATAAGACGGCCTATGATAATTAAATTTTCAGTAATAAATAAATTAATCATAATGATTTTATTTCATCCTTAAAAATCAGTGATGTTAGTGACATGACCTTGAACTTTTGGCGATACTACATAATTACATAATTGCATAAGCGTAGTCTACAGTTGTATAGCTCTAATAGTGTAGACTATTAAATTGATGTTATTTTTCGAGTTAATAAAGATTAATATCTTCATGAAATTATAGCCGGTCATAATTTTAGTTGCTTTACAATTAAATTACCTATATTTTTCTTCAAACATTGCACGTGTTATATACCTGTGCATTACTGTGCATAATAACGTAACAAGAAGATTAGCCGTCGCCGTCATGAGTCATACGGGATATTTTAAGGATGGTCCGTAAACGACGTCACCCAAATTATCTCGTCGTACTTTGAAAGTGAAAGCACAACCACAGATAACATAAATTTCTAATTACTTTCTTCAATGTTTGAACAGGTAGTGTGGCGCGGGACAAGTTTATTACGAAAGACTAAATGCTGATTTACCAATGGTCTGCCCACAGCCCATCAGAGATGAGCGATAGAAAGAGATAGGGCAATGGCACGTTATACATTTCTCTACCACGTGACCCCCGTAAGCCAATAAGCAATTCTGCTGGAGCATTTAAGACTAATCACCGATGATTTTGGAGCAGAATTTAAAATTCTCGCGGTAAAATTTGTAACTTGCCTCCGCCTTATCTCTTACTATCGCTCATCTCTGACAGCCCATCGTCTGCTGGTTGAGGGTTGCCCGTCAATGACGTTAAGGAAAACGAGAAACTTTTAACCTCGTTCCCCTTCCTCCCGTAGTTTAGCAATTTTACAATGCGGCATCATACTAAAAGCTGTACAAAAGTTGTTTCCTTCTCCCACCCCTAAATCTAAAATTCATTGGCGGACGCACCCATAATAAATTAAAGTACATACTCGGTACTTTACTGCAAAATACAGCACCACTACCACATGCACAATCGTACGTACATTCAAAAATCACTTTAATCGCCGTCTGACACCGACACCGACACTTTTCTTTTCTACATCCAGACTCTCCAGACCAGGAATCACCTGGTTAATTAGGTAATTATTGTTATTTGAAGTTTATTATTGCTACGCAGACAGCAGGCAGTCTATGAGTAAAGTATTTAAACTCGTGCTGGTTTGAAAACATCCGAAATTCGAATAGTTTTATCCTTCTTCCCAATTTAATGAAATATTTGTTGGGATTTCATCAGTCAGGACCAAACGGCCCAACCAGTCCAGTCACCAGTGACAAACATACAACACATTCATTATTCATAATCCTTGCACCTGTGACCTGTGTTTATAATATAGAAACGAAGTGAAAATAAAATAATTATTACTGATTTCAAGTTCAAATCCAGCTATACAGTCACATAGTCAGTCAGCAGCGCATTAATATAATTTGGTCATCCATCGCACTAAACACTTAAAAGTTGAAAGTAGTGTTTTGATACAGTCGGTATAAATTCGTTCTTCCTGTGCAAGTGAATTTGCAATATGTCTAGTGAAACGGATAGAATTTTGCAATATTTGACGCATACTGAGACAGTTAACAGTCTTCAGTTGGCGACAGAATTTGAGGAAGACCACCAGAAAATTGTGGGTGCAATAAAAAGTTTGCAAAGTCTGGGTGATGTAATTGAAGCTGATCAAATTTCTTCTGCCAGATGGGATTTGACCTCTGAGGGTATGTATGTCTTTAAACTTTAATGTCAGTCGTAGATACCTAGTGCCTAGTTATATGTTGTATGTACGTTCCGTATAATTTAATTCTTGTTGCATCGCCTTAAATGTTAAATATTGCAGCAAATAACGAATGATGAATGATAGTCGTCCGTCGGTCCATACGTAAAGTGTCATTTTTAATGTACTATCATCTATAAGCTAATACACAGAAAACACATCTACTATATGCAATTGTATTGTTAGGGCTGCCATTATAAAGAGCTTTTGTTTTTAATATAATATTACATGATATTAATTGGTTTTTATTTAATTTTCAGGGCTATCAATTGTGGAGAAAGGAAGTCATGAAGCCCTAGTATATAATGCGGTTCCTCCGGGTGAGGATGGGATACTCCAACCAGAGCTCATGAAAGCTACGGGTGCTAGTGGCAAGATTGGTATGAGTAAAGCAATTCAAGCCGGATGGCTTAAAATTAAAAAGGATGGCGGGGCTACTAAAGTTGTTCGAAATGCGGATTCAATTGTGGATACTGTAAGTTCTTTTTCTTAATTGACTATGAGTTTTGGTGTAGTCGTTATAGTTACCAATTATTAATACAGAAAAAAACAAAATTTGAAATAAAAGGTTTATGAAACATTTTTTTGTCGTACCGTTATCCCAGGTAAAGCAAAACTTGGAAGATCTTGCCAAGGGAACAATTACATTGGACGCAAGTGTAGTGAATGACTACAAAAAAAGAAAACTCATGCAACAAATTAATGTGACCAGCTTTAATCTCCGGAAAGGTGTTGGGTTTACTACTACCATTGAGAAACCAGAAACGGAGCTCACTCCAGAATTAATTTCTTCAGGAGCTTGGAAAACCAAGAAATTTAAAGCGTACAATTTCAATGCACTCGGAGTTCAACCAACCTGTGGTCATTTGCATCCCTTATTAAAAGTAATTTTGAACTCATTTCCACTTTATTAATAGTTAAATTTACTCCTATAGCTACACGCTTAGAAAAGATCTTGACACGAATGTAGTTAGGCCGTGGCAACAGTTTAAGCTGTTAACTTTGACAGGTTTAGTAGTAAATTTTGAAATGTTTGAGGGTGGGAAAACTGTTAACCACATGCAACAAGACTGGTGTTGCAAAACCCAACACCAAACTTGTTAAATCAACACTAAACTTGTTGAAGCATTTATATCACTGTATATGTATGCTAAATTAGTAAACCATAGTTAATGTGTTGTGGCAGTCCAGTGGTTAAGGAGTCAGGTTCGTTATCGAAAGGGTGTGGGTTCGAATCCAGGGGTACGATTCCAGTTTTTGGTGTTATTTTTAATTAATAAAATCGTTCAACACGATTAGTGTTGCGTGATCCAACACCGTTCTAGTATACTCAGTCCAACAGTTTTCACTGTAAATCACTAACCATTATCCTGTTGACCGTGGTTAACAGGATTCACTGTGGATGTCGGAGTAACAAGAAAGTAGTTAGAAATTAACAGTAAAGTAGTCAATTCACTCCTATTTTTCTAAGCGTGTTGATGGGCTATTATCTCCTACGCTCACCTAAAATCTATTATTTTTTATCCAAGTCGTCTGTGAAGAACCAGAATGACCTACCTATATCCATTTGTAGCTAAAAACAATATCAACTATCAACTAAAATATTCAAACATAAATATGTCTTGAGAGCATTTAAATAGAAGATTTTGCACTTTTCAAAAACATGGAAGTAGAAAATTTTGTAAATTTTCAAAAACATGTATATACGAGATTTTCCATTGTTGAAAAACATGAAAATAGAAAATTTTACGTTTTTCAAAAAGTCCTAATCAACATTTTACGCATGTTTTTCATTTTGTTTTTATGACGCCTCATTTTGATTCTAGCTTAAATTAGATATGGGTCATTTTGGTTCTTCACAGACGAAGTATTCCAAACGGTTGGTGTACGAATAATTTTAATTACAATGCTGTTGACTTTGTATAGGTCCGAACTGAATTCCGGCAAATATTTTTAGAAATGGGCTTCTCGGAAATGCCAACGCAGAAATTCATTGAGAGTTCCTTCTGGAATTTCGACGCCCTTTTCCAGCCTCAGCAACATCCGGCAAGAGATGCTCATGACACTTTCTTTTTGACTCGACCCCAAAAGTGCACTTCCATTCCACCGGATTATATGGAAAGGGTCAAAACCGTTCATTCGGTTGGTGGATATGGCTCACAAGGATATGGATATGACTGGAAAATTGAAGAGGCGGAAAAGAATGTTATGCGAACTCATACTACAGCTGTCAGTGCTAGAATGCTTTACAAAGTTGGTAAGTCTCAGTCTTGATGCTCGTTTTTTGATTCATACCTAATTATATAAATTCGAGCCAGAACCTTGATGAAAGATTCTCCTAGGAGAGTTTTCCTATTTCTATGATTTTTAAAGCTTAAATAATTTACTATTTCTATAATATTTAAAGCTTAAATAATTTACTATTTCTATAATATTTAAAGCTCAAAAACAACCCTTTGAGCCAGTGAAGCTGTTCTCCATTGACCGAGTTTTCCGTAACGAAACATTGGATGCAACTCATTTAGCTGAATTTCATCAAGTGGAAGGGGTGGTGGCTGACCGGAATATTACTCTAGGACATTTACTGGGAACCATCAAACAGTTCTTCAGCCGTCTAGGAATTGATCAAGTTCGTTTCAAGCCTGCTTACAATCCATACACGGAGCCCTCCATGGAGATTTTTGCCTACCATCCTGGTCTTAAGAAATGGGTTGAAGTCGGGAATTCTGGAATGTTCCGCCCTGAAATGCTCCTCCCAATGGGCTTGCCCCCAGATGTCCGTGTGATTGCATGGGGTTTATCATTGGAGAGACCTACAATGATTCGATATGGAATCGATAATATTCGGGACTTGGTCGGTCCTCGGGTTGATCTTCAAATGGTGTATAATAATGCCCTGTGCCGTTTGGATAAACATAAATAACGGTTGTGTTATTTATTAGTTTTTTCAATTATTACTTGTCTGTGACTTAAAATAATTAATTAGCGTTTAGTTTGACATTCGATTGTGCACCATATAACGTCCACTACTACTATCATCTAGAATTGTGTTTCTCATTGTTGAGTTGCAGTTAATTATTTATCGAAATTGTTGTCACATCTGAAAAATCGGAATAAATGTTTTTAAACTTTTCCTTGTTTATTTGATATTCTATAGTTTCCTCTCATGTCCATTTTTCATTAAATCACTTTTAAAATGCTTTAACGGTAGAACGAGACGTAAGGGGTAGGTTTTATTTCAGTTAGTTACCTAAGTACACAGTTACCTAATGTGTTGTGTGTAATAGCAGTTAATAAGTTACTTGATAGTATGCTGTGGACACGGTAATAGCTGCAAAACACCAAAATGATCCATATCCAATTTAACCTACAATCAAAATGAGCTATGTCATATACTTAAACAAAATGAGAAACATGCGTACAATGTTAATTAGGAGCTTTTGAAAAGTGCAAAATGTTCAATTTTCATGTTTTCAACAATGTGAAATGTCCTATTTACGTGTTTTTAAAAAGGTGCAAAATGTTCTCATTCCATGTTTTTGAAAATGTGCAAAATGTTGTAATTCCATGTGTTTGCAAAGTGTAAAATGTTGTATTTATCTATTTTTGAAAAGTGCAAAATGTTCTATTTAAATGCTTTCAAGCCATATTTGATCATATTTTTGTAGATAGTTGATATTGTTTTTAGCTAAAAAAGGATATGGGTCATTTTGGTTCTTCATAGACGATATTGAATAAATCAACACGAAACAAAATGACGAAGAAAAGTGCATAAAAATACTGAAATTCGGAAAATATAAATTTATTGTAATGGGTCTTCAGTATTAAAAATAATAACATGAAAAAATGTTACGTACTTCAAAGTACGATAAAAAATAAATTACAAATACCTAGGCACATAACGTATTATGTACTCAAAACAGACAACATACCTGAGAAACTAGAACTAATCACTTGAAAATGGAACTATAACTGATTCATCTTTAGCCTTCGTCTTCCGACTTTTGGATTTAGGTCGAGCAACCCTTGCCTCTTTGCGTCGATGGGACGTTAAATGGATATTTAAGTAGTGAGAAGATGGGTTAATTTTTCCACAAATGTGACAGATAAAACTAGTCCCCCCATCATTGTGGACAGCCCTCGTATGTTTTCGAAGAGCGGCTCGGTCTATATAATTCTTGGGGCATGATTTACACTGATAAGGTCTTTCTCCCGTATGAGATCTCATGTGAACTACAAGTGCGTCCTTGAATTTAAAGGTTTTTTCACACACAGAACAGGAGAATTCCCTTTCTTCCGCATGGGATTTCATGTGGATGTTATGAGCCGTTTTAGTGGGTTGTCCAGTTCCACAGACGGGACATCGAAAGGGGTGGGCTCCACTGTGTTGGTACATGTGAAGTCTATGGCAACTAAAGTTAGCGAGCACTATATGGCAAATGACACACTCAAACGGGGATTTCCCATCCACAAAGTATTCTTCGTGCTTCCGTAGTTTATGGTTTCTTAACTGTTTTTGCGAAGCAAATTTCATATCGCAATGATTACAGTCATAGGAAAAGTTTCCTGTATGCATGGCTTCATGAGCTTTTAAATGAACCTTGTCACGGTAGCCTCTAGTGCAGAACTGACATTTGTACTGAATGGGTCCGTGCCTCCTGAGATGGATATCGAAACTTTTCCGAGTTTTTAAAGTTTGTCCACAGTGCTCACACATATAGCTGGTGGGAGTGGCGGGTGGAATCCGCACAAGTGGCTTTCGCACAGGCTTCTTGTTTTTATTTTCGCTGGCTACAAAATTAAAAAAACAATTAAAATAAATGTTTTGCATTCTATTCAACAAACAAGCCGAAAAAGTGACACTTCATTGATGCTGAAACAAGCATGTAATATCCGTACAAGAAAAGTAATTACCCATGGACGAGTGACGTTTGACATGCCGCCTTTGCTGTCTCCTTGTACTAAATGTTTTCTTGCATTCGGCTATACTACACACTAACGCTCCAGTCTGAGATTTCTGTGCTAAAAGTAAAAACAGTAAAAAAAACAAGACGTAATTAATTATTAATTAGGCCCGTAATTTGTATTTGGTATGCAGGGCCGGATAATGCGGCCAGCGCAGGCAGCCCCCGCTGCTTCAATTTTTTAAAAACATGTAAATGGAACATTTTGCAGTTTTCAAAAATATGTAAATAAAATTCTTGTAAATTTCAAAAACATGCAAATCAAATTTTTTGTACATTTCAAAAACATGAAAATAAAGCATTTTCCACTTTTCCCAAAACATGTAATTAAAACATTGTGCACTTTTCTGAATCAAGTAAAAAGAACATTTTTAACTTTTATAAAACATGTAAATACAACATTTTCCTTTACCAAAGAAAAGCATCAATATAATCAAATTCAAAATGGTGGTTTTTGTATGAAAAGAAATTTCTGCCTAAAACCAGTTCCTTCGTCCGGCCCTGTTGGTATGTAGGATCCAATTAAAAAAAATAATTACAACTTTTTTGCATATAACTGACTTACATGATGGACGTGGTCTGGGCCCATTATTATTCGTGAATTTATCACTAGCTTCAAAATCAATTGTATCTGAAGTAGTAGAAGACGGGATGTCGACATCTTCATCTAACACTTGATTTGATGTACTTCCAGCTTGAAGATCCTTCGTCGTCGGAGTCGGAGAAATATCAGTGCTCAAGGGAAGAACTGAGGAAGGGAGAACTTCCAATAAAACAAACGGGTTTCTAAACACTGTTGTCCCTATTTTAAATGTTCGATTTTCCACCGACTTTTTTTCTGAATGAGGGATATTTTCTTCACTTTCTTTCTCATTATTTTGATTTATTGGACTTAATTTTCTCCTTTTTCTCGAACTTTGCAGTGCTGCAATGATTAACTGATCTTCAATTTCTTCGTTAATATCTGATTCTGATTTGTGTTCTATATCCACACTAGTTCTTTTAGTTATACCTGGTTCCGGTTCCGGCTCTCTTGAGACTTCAGTTGCCTCGACTGAAAATATTGCTGGTAGGGGAGAATAGCTATTTTTGAAATATATCAGACAAACAAGAATAAAGTAAATATTCAAGTATTTCTCACGTATAGGAAAGATAAGGTAGGTAAGCAAATTACTGTTTCTTGTGCTACTTACTCAACATTATTTAATGAATCTTCAGCTTCGGTTCCGGTATTAGTTTCAAATTCTATCTTAATTTCAAACCTCTGATCGTCGACTGCATCGCAAAATATTATGTTATTTTCAAAATCTAACGCAGGCGAGTTTGAAGGCTGTGAATGCAAATCCTCAGTGCTTATATTGTTCTTAGCGTCTTGCACTACCTGTTCCTCAATACATGTTTGTATCGGAGCTGAGGAGCTTGTTATTTGTAGCTGTAAACCTATTAAAAATAAAACAGTCATACATAAAATAAATAAATAGGAAATAAAATTAAATATCAAGAACTGTTAGAATTGTTATTAAAATTATGGCTACAAAATTAATTCTAGCTAATTTTTCCTGTACCATCGATTATTTTCTTCCGCACAATAGAGTTAATATCTTCAGAATTGGTAGACAATGTTGACCGCATAAATGTTCCAACTACATCATTTTCCATTTGAACACAGTAATCTTTTAACTGATTTTGAATATCAAGGAGCTGATTGTGTAAAAGGTATATCTGACGGAATTTGACACCACAGTTTAGGCACACAACTACTTCGAAGAGCCTCATTTCTTCGAAGTCCTCTGTAGCAAGACTCAGTAGTTGTAGAAAACAACGGAAAATTTGAGTAAATTCAGGTTGCTTCATTGCTTCATCGATCTCTCGTCCCCCACAAATCAGGCAATCTAACTGGGGCTGATTTATATTTGGTTTCCTTTGAATTTAAAAATAAAAACGGAAACTACCATTAATTTCATTTCTACATATTTGTCATGTTTCTATACAGTGCAATGGTGCATGCAGGTTGACTACAAACGAATAAGTATGAACATATTATTCAACATTTATATTTTCAGTAGATAAGTAATATAATTTAACGCCGTCAGCACATTTTTTATGTTGTAAGTTGTATGAGTTGGTCAGTGCTTGTTACCAGGCGGGTAAGTGTTCTCACTCAATCTCTAAAATAGGAAAACATTTTTTGACATTTGACATCAAACCGACAGTCAAGAAATTCCTAACGTCAAAGTTGCTCCAAGTAAAGGGCTCAAACTTGAATTCAAGATATCAGACATACGTCCGTCATCTATGCTAATGTTTTCTTGCTAAAAACTGAGTGATCACCTTTAGCCGGCCTGATCACAATTGTCCACCTGTACCTTTAACAATATGTACTATTAAAAGCTGGTTTTCTTTGCTGATAATTTACGCCATCTAAAATATCAAACTATACTTACGCTGTCATTTTGTTTAAGTCCAAATTACAAAATCTTCACTTTTCCAATAGTATTAAACCATTAACGATCAACATTAATTTTTTAGTATCAGCCCAAACATCCTAAAAATAATTAGAAGCCTATAAGCAACATCAACAAATGTCAAATGTCAAACTGTGTGGCATGTGGTGCACGATGACGATGACTTAAAGCTTATTTATTATTACTTATTTTTATTATAACACGTTAGAAGTCTAACGTAAGTAAGTCATAAGTACCTACTTAAGTATTAGAAGTAACTTTTCTCGAGCTGCAAATGTTGCGAATCTGCATTTAAGCCCACCACAACCACAACCCAAAACTACTATCTCTGGCTGAAGTCTGAACACAAAATACAATACAAACTAACACTAACACATACACAAGAAGATCAACAGCATAAATGCATAGCAAGGGTCCTCGAGGGATCGTCCGTACATGATGCCATGGGTAGAGCCATTGGGTCTAGTCAGGTATTGATGACCTAGCATATTAAAGACTATAAAGATAGCCGTTTCATAACGTGACGTTAAATTATATTGATGACACTAGGATGGGTGTGTCCTAAAAGAGTGATAATTTGGGTGACATTATTTTTGGACCATTTCACATGGGTTTTTAAATTTTCCTAGCTTTTACACTTTTACCCAAGAACGCTGGACCGTTTCAGCTGCAACTATAAATGCTCTAGTACTAATTTATTTTTTGTAATTCAAATTTCAAATTAAAATTATTAAAAATTACATTAAATTAATCTCTATAGCCTACCCATACCCATATAGTACATTGCATTAGCACCACAAATAAAATGGGGTATTATGTAACACAATATTACAATAACACATAATTCTAACAATGCAGATAGCGTAAAGTATGTATTGTCACACATGACTTTCATCGAGTATCGAGTAAATAAATAAAATTAAACAAATCTTTAAATTTCAAAATCGTAGACCCGATACACGATTTCTCTTACTGCTTAGATTTCATTCTTTCACAAGCGACAAGGCACACATTTTACATACTTTTTCATTATACACTTATTATACAGTGTGCCCTTTAAAATATTTTTACTCGTTTTGGGAGGATGACGCATAATTATGACTATACATACTGATGAAATTCGAGCAAAACATGTTTTAATTTTAATATTAAGGAGCCTTTGACTGTGTACGGTACTGTGATTTTTTTGTAGAATTATAATTTTAAGAAAATAAATGCCTCTCTCTGAAATATAATGTGTAGTCAAGTACGTACGAAGCATTTTAAATATTCATAATTAATATACCTATATATTGAAGTTTGCATGCAACTGAATGCTTTATGTTCATACGACATGTATGTATATAGTTTAATTAGACTTGTGCAAAATCAATAACAAAATATCTGTTGACTTGTAATGTGATGGACTAAATAAGTTATAGAGCGACTTTTAAAGATCAAGGTCATTGTGTGATAGGGCGCCTTCTCATCATTCCTCGTAATGCAAAATGGAATGTTCTTCCCTTCATAGATTCCATTGATTCAGCCAAACTTTACATTGGTAGTAAATGCGAATTGTAATGCTCACGATTATGAATAGCTGTCCAAAAATTCTGAGTGACGACCGTAGTGGGGAGCTGAGCTGACTTCTTAACATAATAATTATAACCCATTACCTACATATAATATGTATTGTATTTGTATATATACGGTTACAACATCATTGATAACATTGAGTACGATCATTTAATTTCTCAGTAACAACATTGCATCACCGTGGAATCGGAAGTCCTACTCCTACTTAACATTAACAGAATACCCAAAAGGGATCATCCGTAAATGACGTCACGGGTAGGGCCATTGGGTCTGCTTGTATACTGATGTCATCCCATATTAAAGATACCCATTTACTCAATAGTTAAGCTGATTACGGAGGAGTCATAATATATATATGGTCCTAGAAATGGAGATGTTTCGATATGACATCATTTATGGACAAACCCTTATTATTTTAATATCTTTTTTAATTTTACATCTTCTTGTCTTTCCCTTGAATTGACTGGGCCAATAATTCTCACGAACATCCCTGTGAGACAGAATCGAAGTTGAGTGGTTTCATTCATACGAAACAGTAATTTAAAGCTTAATATGCACAGATGTATTTCTAAATAAATCACAAGTGTTGTTAATTCTCAAGCGTTTATATTAAACAAATTTTGCTGTTAAAGTTTAATGTTTTTGAATTTTAAAATAATTAATTAATTCAGGGGCCAGAACAAAAAGTCAGCTGACCTGCAGTTTTTACAAAACCATTATAAATTATTATTTAGTGTGAAAACAAATTACATTTTGATACAATATGGAAAATACATCAAGTAGAAAAATACTGTTTTTAAAACTTTTGATTATTCTGGCACTTTATGCGGAACCTGTAGTGAGCAGTAGTGTTACAGTGGAAGAACGAATTTTAAAAATTCCAGCTTTGGGAAGAATTTTCAACTTGGGATCATTGTACAATGCACGCACTGACTCATTTACAGACATGGATATCTTTAAATCCAGTCTTCCTGGTCATCTGATCGCAACAAAAAATGTTCCACGAATACATACAGAGTCCCAAATAATTCGAAAAGAATCTGATAAAATTAAAATATTTGGTCTTGACCTGGACACAGCCGCAAGTATTCAAACGGGGATTGTTCAGCCAGAAGGAGCTGCCAGTGTTCTGACTGAAGATGTGACAAAGGGCGTCACAGGAATTTTTCTTCAGACGTTTCAAACTGCTGAGCAAACCCTCCCAATTTTCCATGAAGAACTGAGAAATTATTATAACATGGATTTTGAGTTTTATTCAGATGCGACCCATATAATAACAGGGGTTAGTTGGGGCGGCAGCATTGCTGTTAAATTCACCGACATCGACGCCCCCATCACAACAAGCAAACGAAGTAGCGTCCAACAAAGTAGCAACATTCTAGAACAAGAGTTTAAAAAACTCAGAAGGAAATCAGGGCATTTTGATAGCCAACCTTCAAGTTTCGAAATGCATTTAACAAGTGATGTTCCCCTCCAAAACGAGCTCCCAACAACATTACGGGAAGTACGTGGAGAAATAAATCACGTAAGAGATTCAATTAAAAACATAAATACTGGACTTGGAGTACCCCTAAAATTCACACTGACACCAATTTCCATTTTTAAAAAATATTTAAATGTGGCCACCGAAACGGAAAATGCTGCTCACAAATTAGATCAAACAATTTTACAGGAGTACTTGAACATCATTGATGATATTCAAACCATGGAGAAAAAGCTTCTTAACATTGAAAAAAATTTAAACTGTGTCCCTAATGAATTACACCGAGATATTGAAGAATTACACCGTAACTTTTACATGACAGGACAGAATTTTCAAGTTCAATTCAAAAATATTCAACTTCGTGTCAAATCTGGTGCCCTTAATAATTCTGCTCTATTACAAGTTTTACAAAATTACGAAAGCCAAGATTTTAATCATAAAAATGTGCGGGCTACATTAATTCGTAATGAGCAAGCGCTACAGAAAGTTGGCTTCTGTAGCCAATTGAATGAATTGTACCCTGAGATTCAATATTTTGGTTCAGCTTCAAATTTAATTTCCAAAATTTATGCAAATCACAACAAACCAACCTACGTTTTATTTACTAAGTCTGAATTCACAGAAAATGACCAAGTTTCGTACGAAGACAATTTGAACATTTTTTTGAATATTCTCTACAAACCGTCAAATGCGCTTTTCATCGTCGACTGTGACTTTAGTTACGCGCAATGCGAATCAGTTAATGGAACTGCCATTAAACAAATCAGACACGGGAACTACACATTCAACGACGTGCGGATGGAAATGACAATCACAGAAATGGAAAACAAGACAGAAATTGTGCGATGCAACAAAGAATCTGGGATTACTGGAGCACTTTGTGGTATGGATTAAAAAAATGGGTCCCTATTGCTCTAATTAACCCTAATTAAAAAGCTTGAAAGGACTAGACACATTTAGTGTGGAAAAATGGATCACGTTAGATTTTGCCTAAATTAAAATTTCATGTTGTAAATTTTATGCCTAGTAGGTATAAAGTTTACTAAAATTTTGGAATGTTGTTAGGCATTGCCTAACAACTTTCCAAAAGACACTTTAAAGGTCAAATATCGAGTCTTTTATTACTTCCAGAAAATAACTGTGAACGGTGTAAACTTTTCTGCCGATTAACGTCGTGGTCTTCGTTTTGGCAAAAAACTACTTTTTGACCATTTTTGGGGGTTATTTTTAATTTTGACCCACAAATGGGATCAAAAATTAGGTTTTTGCCAAAACGAAGACCACGTTACTGTTGTAATTTGTTAACAAACAACTACGAAGATTGTTATTTCTGAAAAAGCAAAACAACCACAATGTACGTTGTTCACAATGTATTTTCTCAGCTAGGATTGTTATTGCGATAGATTGTGTTTGTACACAAAACGTTTTGTGCTGACGACTGACAAAAACAAGTTAGGTAGTTCTTTTTTGTCGTCCTGGTTGTTTGCTCTACATTGTGATTGTGCACAATCCAACTTTACCAGTTTGTGGTTGTGGTTGTGAAAGAACTATCACAAACGAAAAGAACAATTGTTCTTTGTCCACAAATTACAACAGTAGACCACGACGATAATCACCAGAAAAGTTTACACCGTTTACAATTATTTTCTGGAAGTAAAAAGTGACTTCATATTTGACCTTTGACCCGAAATTGTGGGGTCAAATTCTTATCTATGATAAAAGTGCCTTTAGGAAAGTTGTAAGACATAAAATTTACTACATTTAATTTTAATTTAGTCAAAATCTAACGGGGATCCATTTTGCTACACTAATTGTGCCTAGTCCTTTTTTTAATTTAGTTTTGCAATTGCATTGCAAACAAACTGCAATAATTGAATGCTAGATAATATAAAATATTCTCTTTTATTAAATTCCTAACAGTGTCTGCAGTTGAAAAAAAATCCGCAAAATTAAAAACCAATAAAGTGTTGAGCAGAAACCAAAAGTATCCCGAAGAATCCCAAAGATCTAGAATTGTGGGGGGAAACACTGCTAATCCCAATGAATTTCCATTTCAAGTTCTTTTTCTAAATTCACAGAAAGTTAGTTGCGGTGGAACAATTCTGGATAAAAACTTCATTTTAACTGCTGCGCACTGTTTGTATGACTACGACGAAGAGGAATACAAATCCTTGACGATCGTTGCAGGGGACCACAACTGGCAGAAGGACGAAGGAACGGAACAAAGGCGTCAAATACAAGACGTACACATCCACCAAAAATATATTCCAATTGCTGCGGTGAACGACATCGCCATCGTTCAGCTTGACCGTCCATTTGAATTGTCCAGAGCAGTGCAGCCAATTCTGTTACCCGACGCAGACTACGAAGCCACTGGTGATGCAATTGTGACGGGATGGGGAAAATTGCGATATGGTGGAAGTACTTCGCTTGTCCTGCAGAAAGTGGCAGTGCCAATAGTGAGCAGGGCGGATTGCGTCGCAGCATACGAAGAGGCTCAAGTCTTTGTCTCTGCTAAAATGTTGTGTGCGGGTGACTTGGACGTCGGAGGCTTAGATGCCTGTCAAGGAGATTCAGGTGGACCACTTAGCGTTAAACTAAGGAATGTGTCCTCGATGTTGGTTGGGGTTGTCTCTAGTGGAATTGGCTGTGGGTGGGAAGGATACCCGGGGATTTACATGCAAGTTTCTAAATACGTCGACTGGATTAACGATACGCTCTCTAACTTTGGTGAGATGTTTTTTAAAAAAAATTTTTGTTCCTTATAATTTTTCTTGTATAAATTGTTTTACTCATTCTGGTTCTGATCATACAGAAGCTCTCAGTAGCAGAGTGCCTACTCCAACTGCAACAACATTAACTACAACTACCCCACAGGCTTCAACCCCTATCAATTTACATCGGAACCTTGGTAAGATATCACCTTTTTTAATGTAAATTTTTGTAAAGAAAGAGCTTTAATTGGTTGTACTGTAATTCGTTTTCTTAATACAACCATCGGTTTTGTTGATGCACATATTTTTCCTATAGAATGTGGAGGACGCATTCCTATGTATGCAACAGGAGAAACCAAATTGATAGGATACAAGTATAATCAGCGGTACTGCAATAATGCGCAATGCTTGTGGTCCTTAAATAATGAAGTATCATACATTCGATATAAACAAACAATAAAAATTAAACTATTAAGGCACGGATTTGCCGAGTCACAAGACTGGCTCTATGCTTTAAAATTTAATCGAGACACAGGATTAGTGTCACAAAAGATTGAGTAAGAAAATCAATAAAATTCTAAACAATTAGTAAGCATTATTGTAAATAATGAGTTAACAGGGCCGGAAGAAGGAATTGGTTTTTAGGCAGGAATTTGTGCCCATACAAAAATAACCAAATTTTAATTTTATTGGCTGTTTTCTTTAGTAAAGCAAAATTTTGTATCTAACATGTTTCAGAAAAGTTTAAAATGTTTTACTTGATTTAAAAAAGCGCAAAATATTCTATTTACATGCTTTGAGAAAAATTGAAAATGTTTTATTCCCATGTTTTTGAATTGTACAAAAAAATTTATTTTGCCTATTTTTTAAAAGTCAAAATATTCTATTTATATGTTTTGAGAAAAATGGAAAATCTTTTAATTTCATGTTTTTGAAATGTACAAAAAGTTTTATTTTGCATGTTTTTGAAAACTTTAAAATGTTCGATTTACATATTTTTGAAAACTCCAAAATGTTCCATTTACATGTTTTTTGAAAATTCAGGCAGCGAGGGCTTTGCCTGCGCAGGCCGCATTATCCGGCCCTGTGCGCAAATTACACTTTAATAATTATCCTTTTTAACAAACTATAGATACGGGCAGGAGTATACGTTCAGTGAAGACCAGCTCTACCTTAGCTTCACATCAGATCCTACTATTACTGGATACGGATTTGCGTTTCAATTAACTGTGATTGACTCAGTTGAGAAAGGGCGCGGATGGACATCTTACTGGACTTCGTGGCCTGGAGATAGTTATTGGGGGGCGTATGCGAGCAATGACCTATTGAATACCGTCATAAATCCAAAAACAGATATTAGCTTTGAGGTGAACTATGTTCGTACCAGGGGTCACAATACCTGCGATTATGGCAGACTCATGGTTTGGGAAATTAAACCAATGGGTGTTATTGCAGAAAAAGCAAGGTATTTTTTTTCTCTGTTTTTCTTAACATTATCACTGTTAAGGTTTGAAACTTTAGCTTCGTATGAAATACTAGGATAAAGTAAGGTAACCAGTAAACATGTCGGATAGTGCTGATAACGCCCACGTAAGGTGTGGGAGGCCGATTAACTCAGTTGGTATAAACGAGATTAATGAAACAGGTAAGTATGCTTTATGAGCTGACTGTAAACCTATCAAGTAACACCGCAGATAATTGGGGATGCAAAGAGGGATGGAGCAGTAGGCACTTTCCTCGTCAGGCCGTCTCGTAGCTCGGGTAAATGAAAAGTATTCTGGACATTCAGAAGACTTGTTCTTGACACAATCACAGATTCACGATTGATTTTTATTCTTTCTAATTCTTACTGAATTAAACTCGGTTGACACAATGTTAGTTATAATTTATGAATTTGGTTATTATGGCTTGACAAAGACTACCGCATTCTTATCATTGTCAAACTTACAATTTTAAGTAAATACATTTCATCATGATTTACCAATATTCTTAACCTAATGGTTCTACCCAGACACATTAATTAAGATATTCTGATACTTTACGAATTGTCCTAATAATTAATGAATTAGAGAATTCCGTGATTTCTACACATGTTTAACTCTTCTAAAGAATTAAAGAAAATAAATAGTTTGTTTGCAATACACGAATATGGAATATTGCCGTCAATGTTTTTGTCTATTGAAGAAGTGAGAATGACAATAGAACTTGAACTTGAATTCTAATCAAAGTCGCAGACAGATGCGACAAAAAATAAACATTGATCTCATACATACTTTACATGTAGTATTATTGGACATAGCGACCGATGGAGCTATGCGGTAGTAATTTATTTAAAGTAAATAGATTTAGAAATAAATAGTTTAATCATGAAATCAAGGAAATGACATTGAGCATGAGATGAGTTATGCGGATGCGATTGTCGAGATAATTTAATAAGAATTTATTGTGAAATACTTTATTAAGAGAAGCTCGAATTGAGTTATTTAAATTATAGATGGGCCAACCATTAATTGACCAAGATGGTTTTGTGAATGTCATGCAAGGACATAGGCAATCGCGGGAATCAAATGTAAATTCTAATGTAATTAAGAATGTAAACTAATAACATAATTCAAGGGAATCGAGTTTAAATCAGTAAGTAATCTAGACAGTAAAAGAGTATCCTTTCGGACTCTGTTGAACACACACTTCAATCAATTAGCTTGTACCTTATGTACCAATAAAACACTTTGTTTTATTTTATCCTTTTATTTAAAGCTAATAAATTATCACGATTTTATCATCAATTCACACATACTTCCAACAGTCATTCATTTAATCACACGTTGAACTAATAAGCACAAATCTGTATATCCAACTGTAAGCAATAACACAAGTATCCAACAGTATGTCTGTGCATAGCTCAGCTATGTCGACATCAGCATTCCGTATTCATCTAATGCGACATGAAGCTAGACTCATTAAATATATTATTACTCATACTTCACACATTCACAGATGAGTGGTATGTAAAAATATAATTCTGTCTTAACCTACGAAGTTGGGGCATACAATATCTAACTTATGTATGACTACCTGTTACTACCTGTAACTACCTGTATGTCTAATATACGTGAATATTGTATTTCGCAATATTATCTCATTAGTTTTACAGTATGTAAAAATTTATTTAGATCCTAAAAATGTGACAATAATAATTATTAAAATAAATAAAACTTATATTTCAGACTTTGCGGAAATATTACATCCACTTCGTCTTCCTTCAGAACGACCAATCCGATTTTAGCTGTGTTGACTGCAGACGGATCTAATGCTGGACCCCCGAACTCTGGATTTAAAGTTACTTGGAGTTAAATGATTACTAAAATTTCATATGACGATGCGGAATGAGCCTGATAAGTATCCAGACCGGAGAATATATTATATAAGAATCTCAAATCATTTTGATTCCATTTTTGAATATACTTAGGTACATATTATCGTGAATTTTGATAATTAATTTTCTTTAATAAAAACAAATAAACAACTTTAAATTCTTAATTGTTAGTAAGCACAGGTAAAGTGCTTTTGAGATTTGTAGTACAATGTATGTACATATTATAACAGATGAAAATTATCGCAAGTCCCGTAATAGTCATAGTAGGGAAACTATAAGAGATAATCCGATAGAATACATCAACATACAATTCACAATTCTATTTTTGAAGCGTAATTGTTACAAAAATCACTAATTATATTTGAAAATGTCCGGCAGCAATTTTAAGAATATTAGAATTCGTAAAAATAAAAATCAAAGTTGGTCATATTTGTTAGCTATTTTAAGTTCCAGACACAATGGAATCACATAACAAAACAAGGGTTTCTAATGATGTTATTGTTATTAGTGTGGACCTAATTGACAGATACACCTATTTATCTCTTTTGCCTAATTAGCAAACGTTGAATTAGTACAGGACCTAATATCAGCTCGTTCATCCTCTTACTCTAATATATGATCGATCGTTAAAGGTAAAAGGATGAAACAGCATTACCTAGGTATATAGCTTACGTATACATATCGTCTGTGAAGAACCAAACCAAAATGATCCATATCCATTTTTAACTAAAAACAATATCAACTATCTACAGAAATATTCAAATTTGTCTTAAGAGCATTTAAATAAAAAATATGCACTTTTTAAAAATATGTTAATACAACATTTTACACCTTTTCGTAAATATGGAATTAAAACATTTTGCACCTTTTCAAAAACATGTAATTAAAAAATTTTGCACCTTTATAAAAAGATGGAATTAAAACATTTTGCACCTTTTCAAAAACATGGAATTAGATCATTTTGCACCTTTTCAAATACATGGAATTAGAACATTTTACATTGTTGAAAAACATGAAAATAGTACACTTTAAGTTTTTCAAAAACGCTTAGTTAACATTTTACGCATGTTTCTCATTTTTGTTTTTATGACATACTTAGCTTATTTTGATTGTAGCATAAACTGGGTATGGGTAATTTTGGTTCTTCACAGACGATATAAGCTTACGCGTTCATTAATTTTTTACTATTAGTTATGTCACCTCTATGTTATGTGATCTTTTCATAATCACCATCCAGTTAAGTGATTTCCAGGAATATATCTATAATACATAGTACTATAATAATATAATATATAATATTTTACTATAATAGTACTGCAGAGGAGCGGAAGCTTAATTACTAATTTTCACCTAAGACTTAATTAGCAGGCGTAACAGAGAAGCTGAAGTACATAGGAACTGGACAGTAAGATCATGATTAAAATTAATTGGTAGTTCCATCTTTTTTATCCTTAATGGGAAATTAATGCTTGAAGATACTGGGCACGGGGTTTGCCTTGTAAGCGAACCAGTTATTTTCAATAGTAGTATTTGTTGCCTGGATGTTGGTTGTTAGTGTTACAGAGATTTCTGTGGGAGTTGAATCATATTTGTATAAGAGAAATACTAGTGCACTAATATTGTAAAGGTAAAGTATTACAGTAGTTTAAACTAATGTGTAAATACAATAATTCACAGCTACAATAACAATCAGATTTTTACTTATTGTAAGACTAAAGACGACACAACAAAAATATTTCACAATTTCTCAGTTTTAACATTAAATCTTAATAAGAGTAGTTGTGGTTCTTCCGTAGATTGTTTTAATGTAGTGCATTTGCTAATCAGGCCCGGATAATAAGGCCTGAATTAAAAAAAACACGTAAATAGAACATTTTGACTGTTCAAAAACATGCAAATAAATTTCTTTGCTCATTTCAAAAACACGGAAATAAATTTCTTTGCTCATTTCAAAAACACGGAAATAAATTTTTTTGCACATTTCAAAAACACGGAAATAAATTTCTTTGCACATTTCAAAAACATGGAAATAGTTATTTTTGCAAATTTCGAAAACACGGAAATAAAGTTTTTTGCACATTTCAAAAACACGGGAATAAAGTTTTTTGAACATTTCAAAACTATGGAAATAAAACATTTTCCACCTTTTTCGAAATATGTAAATAGAACATTTTGCACATTTCTGAATTAAGTAACAAGAACATTTTAAACTTTTCTAAAACATGTAAATACAACATTTTGCTTTACATAGGAAAACCCTCAATAAAATCAAACTGGTGGTTTTTATATAGAAGCAAAATTGCTGCCTAAAAGCCATTTCTTCGTCCGGTCCGGCCCTGTCGCTAATTGTTCGTCAGAAAAATTCTGACGAATTATTTCTGTAAAAATAAAATTGTTAATAAAGTTATTTTATCTTTTCTGTTTTACTTTTGTCACCCAGTTTCTACATTGACGAGACCAACTTTTGTAACACCTGATCCTGAATTCGGAAGAAAAGTAGGAATAATACAGTTTGGCAATGGAGCCTACAAAACCAGGACCAGGACCAGGACAATCAAAGGGACCAAAGATTGATGCCGACCCACGGCCAGCAGGGCCATCTGCTTTATATGGTATGGACATGGACTTATACGTGAGGCCAGGGCCTCATTTGCCACGAACTACTACGGATTCGTCACCTTCATCAAGTTTTAGCATGGAACCGCGAATTGGACCATCATCCCCCTGGTCATCAAATCCAACAGCGACCCAACCACCAGTTTATTCCCCTCTATTTCCACTTCAGTCATTTCCAGCAGATTCACCCTACCCACTCCGTATCCCCCTGGAAGAAACACTCATGCTGCGACAGGAGCACATACCGTATAAAAAAATAATTATATGTAATGAATTAAATTATTTTAGTGTGCAATAATTACGTTCGCTAGTTTAGAAAAATGATTTTTCGTCGTTGGACGATTTTATTTTTAACTTTAGTTTTCATTGTATTTTAATGAAGGAGCGTGTGCACCCTTCATATGGAGAAATCTCCATTGAAATTAGTCCGCGGACTTGATCAGTATGTGTATGATGAGAATGGAATAGAATACCTTGACTGTATTAACAATGTAGCCCATGGTAAGTCAGTGTGCTTCTTTAATTTCAGTAGTTTTATTAACTTTCCTGTTGCTCAGTTGCATTATTTTAATTTTTTAATTTTGTATTACCTACTATAGTTGGCCACTGTAATTCAGTCGTGGTAAATGCAGGGAAAGTGGCAATGGCAACAGTGGGCAACATTTCATCTTCATCTGGATTGACGGCTTTCAACTATTATCAAAAATTAAAAACTACATTTCCACATGAGCTGGACACGTTTCTATTTGTGTCATCGGGGTAATTTATTATTTTTAATCATATTTATTTTTGTATTTTTCAATCTCGTCAAAGTATACAGTATAGCATAGTTAGGAATGCTTTATTATGGACCGTTCAATTAGGTACGTAGTTCATTTAAAGTCTGATTTATTTTTATGTTATTTTATGTTGTTTATTGAATCATTCAATACCTTTAGTTCGGAGGCTAATGACTTAGCTCTAAGACTAGCTCGACTCAATTCGAATGGATATGATGTAGTTGCTGTTGATGGATCTTATCATGGGAATTTATTGAGCACGAATGAAATAAGTCCGAAACAATTTTCTCTTGATCACCTCATGCCAGGTACATAATTATAGAATCCATTTTATTCTTTATTAGTACAACCGTATTTATTGTTGATATTTCCCCCAGAATTTTGAACAAAAAGGTGCAAAATATTCTAATTCCGTGATTTTGAAAAGGTGCAGAATGTTCTAATTGCATGTTTTTGAAAAGGTGCAAAATGTTCTAATTCCAAGTTTTTGAAAAGGTGCATATGTTCTAATTCTGTTTTTAAAAAGGTGCAAAATGTTCTATTAACATGTTTTTGGAAAGGTGAAAAATGTTCTGATTTCACGATTTTGAAAAGGTGCAAAATGTTTTAATTCCATGTTTTTGAAAAGGTGCAAAATGTTCTAATTCTATGTTTTTGGAAAGGTGCAAAATGTTCTGATTTCATGATTTTGAAAAGGTGCAAAATGTTCTAATTTCGTGTTTTTTAAAAAGTGGAAAGTGTTGTATCTACATATTTTTGACAAGTGCAAACTCTTCTATTTAAGACATATTTGAATATTTTCGTAGATAGTTGATATTGTTGTTAGCTAAAAATGGGTTTTGGTCATTTTGGTTCTTCACAGACGATATACTTACTTGGTTTTGAATCGGAGAGTAACACCTGGGATAGTTCCCTTTTCTTAGTCTACAACTATTTTAACCTTTCTAAGGAATTTTTTAAAATTCTCCCACTAGGTTTCTTCGGACCAGAATGTATCCGAAAGTTGGCAGATTGGGTCCACGTCATCCCTTGTCCAGATCTGTTCCACGGAAAGTACGACGAATGTTCATCCAACGGTTCAGAGAAGTACAATCTAGATGCCCGCAAGGTCATTGATGATGTTGTACGTTCTGGGAAAAAAGTTAGTGGAATACAAAGTCAGTATCGTCTATAGTAACATTTATGCTATATGTATAATTAGTAAGGCTGCGTGCGGTATTAATAATGAAGCTTTTGGAATTTTTTATTTTGTTGCGCGATAATTGCACTACTTAATTTGAATAGTTCATTAATTATTTTTACAGATTGCGTGCTTTATCTGCGAACCTATAATGACACACGCTGGTGTGATCCTCCCTCCAGAAGGGTGGCTATCGTCCGTCTATAAGTAAGGATCGTTTCACAAAATCCTTCATCATTACTTTCTAAAAGTGACTTCTATTTAATTCTCATTATCTAGATTCTAAATAAAAACTTATGTGCAATAATTTTGCAACCATTAACTATAGCAGTCGTATTGGTTAAATTTTTGCACCCAAATTGCGTTGCTGTGATGATGAAACTCTTTGTTTTTGTTTGCCTTCTTATGTAGTGATATCCATGCTGCTGGTGGGCTTGTTATTGCTGATGAGACTGGGTGTGGATTAGGTAGAACGGGAGGGGATTGGTGGTCATTTCAGTACAGTAATGTTGTACCCGACATCGTAACACTAGGTTTCTACACTTAATGTATAAGTTAATCTTGACCATTACAACTTTTTTAGCGAATATCCACTCTGAGATATCGTTTGTGAAGAACCAAAATGGCCCATTCTTAATTTATGATAGAATTTAAAGAAGCTATGTCAAAAAAAGATAGCAAATAAGGTGCATGCTTGACAATGATGATCACTTGTTTCTAAAATGAACAAATTTTTCTATTTACATTTTTTTTAAAAGTGCAAAATGTTCTACTTACATATTTTTAAAATGGTCCAAATGTTGTATTTAAGTGATTATTAAAAGTTTAAATTTTTCTATTTACATGGTTTTGAAAAATGCAAAATGTTCTATTTACATGTTTTTAAAAAGATTAAATTGTTCTATTTACATGTTTTTAAAATGATCAAAATGTTCTATTTACATGTTTTTAAAAAGATCAAACTGTTCTATTTACATGTTTTAAAAAAGATCAAACTGTTCTATTTACATGTTTTAAAAATATCAAACTGTTCTATTTACATGTTTTAAAAAAGATCAAACTGTTCTATTTACATGTTTTAAAAAAGATCAAATTGTTCTATTTACATGATTTACATGTTATTTTAATTTTTTCTGTAGACAGTGCATTGTGGTTCTTCACAGGTGATATATTTTTTAAACGTTTTTGGTATCAATTTATCTTTCGTGCTTTTAATTTACCTACTTTTATTTTGTCTGACGAAGGTAAGCCAGTTGGGAATGGGCACCCAATGGCTCTGGTGGTCACCAGAGCAAGTATTGCAGCTAAGTTAGGGGTCGAGATACTCAAGTATGAATGTAATGAGGTGGAAGCTGCAATTGGTCTAGCTGTAGTAGACACAATTCGATCTGAAAATCTTATGAAAAATGCAAGGGACGTGGGCTCTTTTCTGAGGGAAGGCTTGAAATCCCTTGCTGCTAGTCACCCACATATAGGTACATAATATACCTATTCATCATTATTATATCTATCTAAACCCATGGTCTACTTATAAATACAATTCAGTTAATAGTCACACCCACAGAATTATACAAACATTGGAATTATAATTAATCACAGGTCATGTGGGAGGAGTTGGACTTATTGTGGGGGTGGAAGTCGTTCACACAAGACAGAATAGAAAGCCTGCGCGGGAAATTGCAGAGCAGATTTTGTACAAGTAATAATGCATGTAAAAGCTGATTCCAATTAAACTTAAAGATATAGGATTCAATTAAACTGGAAACTGTTGTTTTTTTAGATTTAAAGAGCATAGGATGATCGTGGCAACGGATGGACTCCATAAAAACGTTCTACTCTTCTGCCCACCAATGTGTTTTGATATTGCCAACGCTCATCTGGTCATTGTCACTCTGAACAATATCATGGTGGAAATTGAGAAGGAAGAGCCAGATTTTTACTCGGAACAGATTTATGTTAATTCTAGTAATGCGGAGATTCGTCCAGGAGGAAACAGGTACGTGTGGGTTTGAAGTTTGAGGTTTGAAGTTTGCTTTATTAAAGTGTCAAATTTCATACAGTACATAGTATTTATTTAAAATGATGGGCGCTATGTGGGTCATATGGATGAATGTCCTTGTTTGTGAAGTACACTTTGGTCACTAATTATAAGTAACGTTGGTGACGAACCAAAATGACCCATTTTCATTTTTAGTTTCAAACAAATTACACTATCTACTACTCGAAAAAATTAGAATAACATGTAAATGCAACCTTGTGCATTCTTCAAAACACGGTACATATAATATTAAGCTTTTTTCAAAAAGCATGTTAATAGAACATTTTGCAATTTTGAAACACATGTAAATAGAACATTTTGCTTCCTTTCAAAAACATGTAAATAGAACATTTTGCTTCCTTTCAAAAACATGTAAATAGAACATTTTGCACTTCTAAAAACACATAAATACTTTATTGTTTTCTCTTCAAAAATACGTAATTAAGACATCTTACACTTCTAAAAAACATTTAAATAGAACATTTTGACTTTTTAAAAAATATGTAAATAGGACATTCTACACTTTAAAAAAACTTTTAAATAGAAAATTTTGACATTTCAAGAAATATGTAAATAGGACATTCTACACTTTTAAAAAACACCTAAATATAACATTTTGATCTTTTAAAAAATATTTAAATATAACATTCTGCACTTTTAAAAAACACTTAAATAGAACATTTTGCTAATTTTAAAATCTCGTGATTAGCATTGTAAGTATGTATTTAATTTACTGTATTTCTTTTTGACATGAGCTCATTTTAATTCTAGCATAAATTGAAAATGGGTCATTTTGATTCTTCATTGACAAAATAACTCTATGCCCTATATATCATTCCCCAACATGTTTTGAATTCATTGAGCTGTACAGAGTAATTTCTAACTTGGAATGTATTTGACGAAATTTAAAGATTTAGATTAGAAGACTATGACGATGATGAGGCAACCCAAAGACTTCTTGCTATGGACTAATACATACACGGTTTTGGTCAACACTGGTCAACAAAAAGTGGAACCTACCTACCTACCTACTAACCTACTATAGTACCTATGCCACAGCACAAGCTACTTATCATGTCCTCATCGTTGCTGTGTTAGTTTTTGTTATCCATGTTTTGACAAACTTTAAATTTGCATAAAAGTTGAGAGCATACGCAGAACTGCAGATCTGCTCAGTTATAGTAAATTTTGTACGTTTATGTGAATATATGTATATGACTTAAAAATTACAAATGTACACACGACAGATAAAACGAAATTATTTTAGTTCAAAAGATTATATCTATTGAAGCATATTTTTTTGTTTGTGAAAAACCGAAATGACACAGTGGCGTCGGAACCGGGGGGGGGGCAGGGGGCAGAGTGCCCCCCCCCCTGGGAAACGGATGCCCCATGTTAAAGCATAGGCCGCCCCCCCCCATAGTGAAAATTGACCCTATTGTGTGCCCCCCTCGCGAAAGTAGGTTCCGACGCCCCTGAAATGACACATCCATCTGAAGCTAAAAACAATATCCACTATTTACTAAAATATTGAAACATGCCTTGAAAGCATTTCAATAGAATATTTTGCATCTTTTCAAAAACATCGAATTAAAACATTTTGCACCTTTTCAACAACATGGAATTAGAAAATTTCACACATTTTCAAAAACATGGAATTAGAACATTTTGCACCTTTTCAAAAACATGGAATTAGAACATTTTGCACCTTTTCAAAAACATGGAATTAGAACATTCTGCACCTTTTCAAAAACTTGTAAATAGAACTTTTTACACTTTTCAAAAACTCTTGATTAACAATTTACGCATGTTTTTCATTTTGTTTTTATGACATAGCTCATTTTGATTTTAGTTTAAATTGGATATGGGTCATTTTGGTTCTTGACAGACGATATGTACAATCATCAATTTTTAAAGCAGAGGCTCAGGTGTTGAATAAAATTTTATCATTTTAAAACTGCATCGTCCTTGTGCCGCTTAACATATAATTATTCTAATTCTTGTGTGAAGTCATGGCGAACAAGAACAAAAATGTCAGATTATGAGAAACTTTTCGTTGTACCCCGAACGCAATGTACCTAATTTCTATTTTGTTGGTAAGTAATTCGAATTTATTATTTCACTGGCGTAATTACATGAATTCATTAATAATTGAAACAAGTAATCAAGTTAGTCGAATTTAAAGTCATTAATTTAATTAGGCTAACAGTAAGTCAAATTAATTACCAAATTCAAGTGGTGTACTCAAGTTACACAATAATGGTTATTTACAGTCCTACAGTTTCCCACTGTGTTTATACTTATGACTTAGGTCATGGCATCGCGCATCGTCATGAGCCTCCAATTTATATCTAGGAAACTTTGAACCCAGCGTTAGAGGGCCCATTGAGGGAACCGTCTGAAGTGAACACAGCAAGGATTGGATTGCTTGTTGTGAAGGAGGGCACAGTAGAGG
Organism: Dicyrtomina minuta; assembly: GCA_949802685.1. Taxonomy (NCBI): domain Eukaryota; kingdom Metazoa; phylum Arthropoda; class Collembola; order Symphypleona; family Dicyrtomidae; genus Dicyrtomina; species Dicyrtomina minuta. The sequence continues at coordinate 95,991,398 of OX461808.1, read as the reverse complement.
TAATATCACCACAAAGTCTGAAAGAAAAATATAATTTTTATCTATGTATTAAAATGAATGTAACATTAATTTAGAATTCACAAATTATTTTTGGATATTTTAAAAAACAAACAAACAAAATAATAAAAAAAACATGTATAAGAAAAATGTACAAAAATGAAAATACTTTGCTTTCTCTGTAATACTTCCAACTGGACCAATTTCCCAAACCATGAGTCTGTCAAAATTGCAGCTGCTGTGACGTTCAATACGAACGTAGTTTATCGTAAAAGAAATAGTTGTTTTAGGATTTATGACAAAGTTAATGAGGTCATTGTCCGCATAAGCCCTGCTCACCATACTCCCTGGGGTGACGGAACTGTACGCAGTCCATCCGCGCCCAGTTACAACTGAACCAATCACACTTAATTGTACCGTAAATCCATTGCCAGTTATGGAATGATCTGATGTGAAACTAAGGTAGAGCTGATCGTCTCTGAACGTATACTCCCGGCCATATCTATTTTGTTAAATTACCAATTATTTAGGATTTATAATTTTTAATTCGCATGTTAACTATGTACTCTACTTGAATTTGAAATTTTATTAATGTCTTACTCAATTTTTTGTGACACTAATCCTGTGCCCTGAATAAATTTTAAAGCATAGAGCCAGTGCCTGCCAGTCTACTGCCTCTGCAAACCCGTGTCGAATAAGTTTAATTCTTAATGTCTGCCTCTTTCGAATGTTGTTAGCCTCATTGTTTAAGGACCAGAGCCAGCGCTCATTGTTGTCGTACGGTTGATCATCCTTGTACGTGATTAATTTGGATTCTCCTGCCGCATACATTGGAATTCGTCCTCCACAATCTATAGGATCAATAAATCAGTGTGCGTATAATACTCATCAATTGTCAATTGTGTGGCTCTCTCGTTACAATAAAGAAAGATTTTTTCAATAATTCCAATTGAAAAGGTTAAATCTTACTCAGGTTTAAATGCGAGGGGATAGGAGTTGAAGGCTGCATAGTGGTTGTAGTTGATGTTGTTGTTGTTGTTGTTGTTGTTGGTCGTGGGGTAGTTGTTGTAGGTGTTGTTGTTGGTCGTAGGGTTGTTGTTGTAGTGGTTGTTCTTGAAGCTAAAATCGACAAACTTCTCCTAAGGGCAACTATGTGATACCATAGAAAAGTTCAGTTGAAAAATCTCATATTGAATTAAAATTTAAAATAGCGTCGGTCAAGAACCAAAATGACCCATATCAATTTGTAGCTAAAAACAATATCCACTATCTACCAAAGTATTGAAACATGTCTTGAAAGCATTTAAATAGAACATTTTAAGCTTTCAAAAACACGTAAATACAACATTTTACACTTTTCAAAAACATGCAAATAAAACATTTTGCACCTTTTCAAAACATGTAAATAGGACATATCGCACCTTTTCAAAAACATGAAATTATAAAATTTTGCACCTTTTCAAAAACATGGAAGTAGAAAATTGTGCACCTTTTTAAAAACGTGCAATTAGAACATTTTTCACCTTTTACACGTTTAAAAAACACCTAATTGACATTTTACGCATGTTTCTACGTTTTTATGACATAGCGCATTTTGATTTCAGCTTAAATTGGATATGGGTCATTTTGGTTTTTCACCGACGATATTATGTGGTAACATATAGAAGTAAATCTCTAGTAAATTGATGATTCGGAAATTCTACAAAAATACACTAAAATAGTAAGCAATTATATAAAACTATACTTACCGATGTCATCTTGGTTTGATGACACTCTTTGTTCAATTGTATGTAATCCAGAATTAAATGTTTCTGAAGTAAACAAAAAATGAAAATAAATTTACAAATATTATAAGGTCCCCATACTACATAACATAATGATTTTATAGCATAGCTTATTAGGTAAATGAAAAACTCATGAGATCTTACCTATACTTTTGCTGTTTTCCAAAATTCCATTAGATACATTATAAGCGTGTACCTCGAACGATACTTAAAACCAAAAAAAAAACAAATTGATGCATACAAGCCTATATAGAAAAATATTGGCGTATTTATTTATCTCGCGAGCGAGTGGCTACTAAAAAGAACAAATGACACATACATTACATATAGTGTGTGAATACCCAAAAATGACCCAAATCCATGTTTTAGCAAAAAACAAAAAACCAAACGTACTTTCTACAAAAATATTACAAATTTTCATGATTTTGAAAGCTTGTAATTAGAAAAAGTTTGCAACTTTCAAAAACATGTTAATTAAATATTTTGCACTTTTCAAAAACATGTAAATAGAATATATTGCACTTTTCAAAATAAATGTAATATTTTGCACTTTTCAAAAAACATGTAAATAGAATATTTTACACTTTTGAAAAAAATGTAAAAAGAACATTTTGTATTTTTCAAAAACATGTTAATTAAATATTTTGCACTTTCAAAAAACATGTAAATAGAATATTTGCACTTTTCAAAAATTTTTAATTAACATTTTGAGCATATTTTATTTTATTTTATCTCATTTTATTGTTATGACGTAGCTCATTTTGATTGTAGGTTAAATTAGATATATGTCAATTTGGTTCTTCACCGACGATTTCCTATTATAGTACGCTCTTTCGCAATATTCAATTTCTATAACCCTATTTCAGACTCGTGTGTACTGTGTACTGTGTACTAATACGCCAGGCCCTTGCACTATTTACTATTACAAACCCGTGTAGTGTAGTTCCATATATAATTAATATATACTTTTGTTTTAACTTACCCATATTCTGCCGTTGTTCAGATATTGACAAGTTGCCCTTCTCAACTTTAGAACTTAGAAAATCTATAATTATGATAAATTAGTAAGCAGTCTATATATTTATTCATTGTTTTTTTTATCGTATCAGTTTAACAGTAAATACATAAAATAACTAATCTAGAGTACCTACCTATTTGTTGTTGAACTGTAGTCACAATCCGTCCCATGTTTTCCACATCAGTTTGTACAGTAGCTAAAATATAATATTGTAAACACCATTACAAAGCACGCAATCAAAATTCAGGACCTCAGTGGTTTTTTATGTTGTTTACATCGTATGTATATTGCAAGACACTGTAAAATTTAAAATTCAACTTAGGCTTATATCTTACTGATTCTGTTCCAGTTGTCTGTAACTAATCCCGTCACATGGTCTAAGTCTGAGTTTATTGATGCTAAATATGGAGGATATAAATCAAGTATTTAATTATTACAAGTTGTATATCCTGAAAATATATATCGTCAGTGAAGAACCAAAATGGCCCATTTCCATTTGTAGCTAAAAACAATATCCACTATCTACAAAAATATATAAATACGGCTTGAAAGCATTTAAATAGAGAATTTTGCACCTTTTCGAAAACATGGAATTAGAACATTTTGCACCTTTTCAAAAAAATGGAACTAGAACATTTTGCAATTTTTTAAAAACATGGAAATAGAACATTTTGCACTTTTTTAAAAACATGTAAATAGAACATTTTTCAATTTTTAAAAACTCGTAAATAACATTTTACGCATGTTTCTTATTTTGTTTTTATGACATAGCTCATTTTGATTCTAATTTAAACTGGATATGGGTCATTTTGGTTCTACACAGACGATATATCAGCTTTCCATTTAAATACGTTAAAAAATCGGTGTCTACTGTTTAACTTACAGACTGTAGTATTAGTTGCAGCTGTACAAGTTTTGACTGTATCCACTTCAGAACTTAACGCTTCTGTACAGAAAATTTATAATAAATAAAAATTAGGCAGTGCTGCGCATCTCATTCTACAGAACTAATTAATTAAAACAAAAAGTTTGTACCGATATTGCGACTATTTCTAGACGTCTTATTCTTCAGTTGGGTTAATTCTACCTCCAGTAGTACTGTAAAAATTCAAAAAATTACATAATATAATAAGGTTTCTTTACAACCTATAATTCCGGAGTTTTTTAATTTTTAATTTTGGCGTTAGTGCTATATACATGGTAAATGCACCAGAAAATGAACAGAAATTCTTAGCTGACTGAATTATGAATTCTGAGTACCTATTTGTCCAGCAATGTCGCGATACTGTTTCTTCAAACTGGTTTCCATCATGTCCACCGTTTCAGTAACATTCGACGATGTTAACCTTCCGTTTGTGAATTCATAGATTGCTGGTTGGAGTATATTAGCACACTGTAGTTGGTGAAAGTCGCAGTCAACCAAGTAAAACGCCTTGCTACTGTCACTTTTGTTACGACTACTAGAAGCGTTCCAAAAAACAGCTGACTGGATCTTTGCCATGCAATGTCTTCCCCCTGAGTCCAAGAAGGCTTGTAGAAGAGGAAATACACTTTAATTATTTCATCTCCTGATCCTGACCCAGACTGTGTAAAAATGTGTGAAAATGATATTTTGCCATTATCTGGTCTCCCTAGATATTGGATATTTGAACCTTGACTTTGAATCTGTCTGCACAATTTGAGCTTTTCCTCAAACAAGGACATTTGACTTAACTCCTTGTACATAAATCCGTCGCCGAAATAATTGCTAATTTCGAATTCAGTGCGCATGCGTTCTAATTCCACAGCCCCTGAAGGCTTAAAATTGACCCCTGATTTTACTTTTAAAATAATTTCCCTGAGGTTTGGTTTTATTGTTCCTAGTGTAACATGGAAATAGTTCTCAATTGTTTTCATTGTTTGTAATTCCGCATCAGTTGTGCAGTCTGGATTTTGCTTTAGTGTCTCTAAAAGGTCTTCAATTTGTTCCCGTGCAGTATTCACGGTATCAAAAATTTTTGCGAATTTCAATGGATCTTCCCCAGTAGATGATAATGCGGTACTGTACAAAATGGGGGTTTTCTGCACTATGCCTACTTGACCTAGGATACTTTCAATAGGTACAAGAACGTATGCGATTGGCTGGTGGTTTTCCTGAGAATAGTTGCGAGGGAAATTTAAATAATTCGTGATGTTTAAATGCTCAAAAAGTTTGTCTACATTTTCCTTGCCAAAAGTTGTCGGATTTGTATTTTGCAAATCGGAAAATAATTTAATTTTGAAGTTTTCACTCCATTCTTGTAAAATGGAAGATCTGCTATTGTTACCGGGATTGTTGTGAGATAGTAAGTTTTTCAAATTTTGAAAAAAGTTTTCTAATTTTAAATCGGCTCCATCGATGGTTTTGTAACCAGAAGGTCGGTGGCTTTCAATTGAAAATACTGAATTAAATCCGTAGTCAATTTTACCCACAAAATGTGTGGCAGTTGTTACATTTATTACTTGTATTGCTAGTGATTCCGTGAATTTGGGGTTTGATAATCTGATGGTTTCACAAGCGACCTGCTTAACAAATGCAAAACTTCGTACCTCCGCGTTTTCAGCCTTCGTTTGGGCCAAGTACAATCCGCTATGGGCCAATTGAATTAAGCCTCCTAATATACTGAACTGCGTTTCGGGGTCAACATTCAGCCCGTTGAATTTACCTTCAAAGGTTTCCGATGAAATATCATTCAAATTAATTTTGTTTAATGCTGAAGTCACGGAAAGTGAAAGCGCGGGTTCCTGTACTGGAGAAAGTATCGATTGGCCAATGAAAGTATCCGTCCGTGCATCGTTCAAGTCGCCTTTTTTCGCAAACCGCCCAATGGCTTTTATCTCAAGGGGAACAGTATCCTTTGGTCTTTTTACTTCCCTGTCAACATCGTGAATTGTAACCTGCCCATTTTCAAATTTTTGGATGACCGTCCTGTTTATAGAGGTACACTGGGAAAATTCAAAATCGCAATCTACAAAAAAAAGTTTATTATGAGGCTTGTAGAGTATTTGGTAAAATGTATTTAGTTGGTCTTCATATGCCGCCGGGTCCTTCTGCTTAAATTATGTTTTTGTAAAAAACATGTAAACTGAATTTCCTCTATTTTCAAATATTCGAGAAAGTAAACCATTTTCCTGTTGCTGTGTCTGCTCGTCCTCCTTCCCACAGTATTCAATGTCAGTGTAGAATTTTTTTAAATGCGTGTAAAACTTAATCTTTTGAAGGACATTACTAAATTGCGATAGCTTTTGCGAGACATTTTCCACGGACATATCATTATTGATTCTATATTCTTGAACGAGATCTGTGAGTGAGCTAGTGCTAGAGTGTCCAGCACGAACGGCATTAAGAGTTGCTTTAAAAACAGATTTAAAATTTGATCCATAATTATTAAAATTCTTTTGAAGGTCAGTAGCGTTCTTCAATATGTCAGAGTGTACGCAAAACGGGTGGAATTCCAATGTAGAATGAAGAGTCATGATTTTCTGACTTGTACCAGAAATCTCATCAAATATTTCCAGAATTTCTTGTAAACTGTTTTCAGTTGACAAAACAGGAAAAGAGACGTTGGTCCTGGGTAGTAAGTTAAAATATTTTTGAAACGTACTCAGAGGCGTGAGGGTGTAGTACAGTGGGACTCCCTTGCCACCATTAGCTGTTTGAATTAAAGCGGGAAGTTGGTTTTGTAATAATTGCTGGGCTTGTTTAAGGTTGAGTGGGGCGAGTTTTTGAATTGGGAGGGAAACGTCTGCGGCCGCTACTATAGAAATATTACATATTTGATCAGGGTCAATTTCAAGGTTGAAATCATCCTCTGCCTGGGTAATGTTTTCCATGGTGGACATTAAAGCTTTTTCCATTTCTTCCTTGCTACTATCTTTTTCTCTGGAAGTGCATTTTAAAGAAAATGAAATTCTAGCTCCCCACCCAATCCCTGTTAAAATATAAGATGCAGTTCTGTGATGGAATAATTCCGGGTTGTACAGGGACTTGAGTCCCTCGGCGTATATTTGAAGGTCCTGGGCAAGGGTTTCAGTCGTGTAAATTAAATCACCATGAACTTCATTGGGTTTTCCTCGGATCTCTTCAGTTAGAAAGCGGGTGCTGCCCTTAGCTCGAATTATTCCCAGGAGGACGCTTGCTCCCGTATTTAGGTCGACATTTAGCAAGCGGAACTTATCTGAGAATTTATTAATGATGCTCGTTTGAACAGCTGTGTTTGGTGTCTCGGCAGTTTTTACGAAAGTGGCGGTGACAGTTTCCTTGAATACGCTAACAGGACGAAATGAGTCTGACTTGGATTCGTACAAGTAGCCTAAATGAGCAGTTCTTCCCAGGGCTGGAATTGTGAGAATATTTTCCTCTTCATTGCAAAGCACAGGGGATAGAATGTGGGAGACTAGTGAAGCTAAGGCAAAAATAATTAGACTGAGGCTTACTATTTGCTGATGTCTAGATATCCTTGACCTTCCATTCCTATCCCCCATTTTAGATAGCCCCATTCGTTCTCCTGGTTTACTTGACTCCATTAAAGCAAAAAGCGTATCAGTAAAAACGAAGGGTTGTTGTGAGGGATCTGCAATCAATCAGATTCTTTTAATTTTGCATCTTGCCAATTCCTTTATATTCCTACAATCAAATTTTTATTGTTTTCAAAAATTTGAAGGCACAAGAGTAGGCCTGCTTAAAAGTTTAAAACAAAAATAAAAAATTTGAAACTTTTAAATTTCAATTCTTTTTGAATTTTAAATATTTTAAAATGGTTTTTCATACAATATTTTGGAAAATTTTGCTTAAGCTGTTTTTTAAAAAAATTACAAACAAAATGATTAAAAAACCATTCTCAGGCTTTTTTTTGTTCGAACAAAGATATGTCATAAATAATTAATTATATGAATTAAATTGTATACATTACACAATAAAAACAGACAAAAATAATTTTTTACTTACCAAATTCAGCTCAAAATAATTGAGGAAATAAAAATAAGATAATATTTCTATTTATTGAAATTCAAACATATGCAGAGAACAAAATGTTAATAAAATTGGGTTTATTACTGGTTACTTCGTTTTGTAGGGGGCAAGAATTGGCTTCTTTTGTTTCCACTGTCTCTCGTCTGTGACGGACGTGTCCAAACTTTGGTCCCAAAACTTCGGAATTTTCAGTGGGTTCTACTTTTCGGATTGAAGTCGGATTTTTAGAGAGTGACGTGTTGACCTTTGTGTGTGTGTTTTTGATTTTTGTTCACTGTCAGAATTTGGGATAAATTTAAAGGAAAAGTCGTAAAATGTCAAAATTGGAAAGGGATAGGAAGTTGACAAAAGACGAGGGAAGTGGGGAAGAGCTGTGACGTCAGAGCATACAAAGCCCACGAGCATATCAGGCAAATCAAGTGATAAGCAAATCAAGTTTAGTGCAGTGGTAATTGTAAGGACATAGTTACATTGTACTATTGGAGCAAAGTTATTCGAAATTTGCTTTTGCTTGCTGTTGGTTGGATTCCATCGTATAACTGTTGTTGGAAAACTGAGTCTTTCAGTTCACCACCTCGGGTTGGGGCGGTGATCCAGGGTGAAGAGACTGGAGTCGTAGCTTCGAATCCAGCTAAGGCGCATGGGGTGAGCCAACTTGCAATTCTTCGTATTTATCTCGTAGGTTTCCATTTTTACTGACTTTCGACAAAAAAGTTGGCTCACTCCGACCACCCCATTTTGGTCGAATTATTTTTGTGGAATTGCGTATGCAAATTTATGAGAGTGCCGCCAGCTGCTGTGATAAACATCTCCTTTGTTCTTGGATCCTGGCTTTGTGTTGGGCGCTATTTGGAGGATTGTTGGAGGATATAACCCGGCGACAACCTAAACTGTGTGCCGTGAGACGGAAAGTGCATGATTCCTGTGTTCGAGGTCCTGCCCACTGTCCCGCCACAACTTAAATATCCTATTTCCCACAACGTCAAGAATCAAGGCATCGAATGCTGTTGCAGATCAATATAAATGTGTGGTAGATGGTGCGTAATACTGCTTGTAGTAAGTTTGTTTTAGTCATCTATTTAGTATACAATCATAGTCTAGTTGTGATTTCGGTCTTTTGTACTTCCTAGTAGTCATTCCTATATTCGTATAGCTTTAAGCCGTTTTAATATTGACGTATTTTTACATTAGTTTATTTTATTTATGTGACATAGTTATCCCAAATAGTCATGAGTGGAAAATGCTAAGGTTGTGAAAAGCGGATAGGGCGAAATCAATCTAAAGTAGTCTGTAGTAGTTGCGATAAGGCGTACCATGTTATTTGTACTTCGTTGGGGTTTGATAACAGGCAGGATGAAATTATATTGGACTGGGAGTGCATGGATTGTAGGCAAGGTACACAGGATGTAGGTATATGTGTAGATTGTGGGGCTGGAATTGATGGAAGTACTAATGGTAGTAGCAATTACTGCTTGCAATGTCTGTTTCCTCTTAGTGAATGTACTATGGAGCCTGAGAGTAATTATTTGGATAATACGAATTGTACTAGTGCTGTAAGTAATTCTTTACTTGAGTCTAAGGGCTTTAAATATTTACATATTAATGTCAATGGTCTGAATGTAGCAAAAATTGAAAGCCTAAAGTTGCTAGTTGGTACATATAACCTAGATGTATTATGTGTGTCTGAGTCAAAGCTGATTAATGTAGTTTTTTCTGGCTTATTAGCTATTGAAGGCTTCAGTATGCATAGATTTGACAGAGTTGGCAGCGCTAGCCGTGGTGGTGGTATAGTTATTTACATGCGAAATGGAATTGAATTTGTTAATATAAACATTCTAGAGACAGTGCTAGTGCCTAAGAAGCTAGAGATGACAACTGTTAAATTGCTTGTTCCTTTCTGTAAGCCACGGTTACTGACAGTAGTGTACAAGTCGCCTGATGTGAGCAAGACTGAGTTTTTAGATTACTTTTCTCTGTATGTTGCTGATCTCAAGTTACTGAACCTGGAGTCAGTAATTATGGGGGATTTAAATATTGATATATCTGTTAAGGACAAGTACTCAAAACTTTTGGGCAGTATTGCCAGGCAGAGTGGTTTGAAACAGTTAGTTGATCAACCAACTCGTAGAACATTAACTACTAGTATCATAATTGATCACATATATGTAAGCAATGTTTCCATGCATACTAATAATGGAGTATTGAGTGTAGGCATTTCTGACCATTTTGCAGTCTATACTGTGAGGAAGGCGGTCAAAATGCATTATCCTGTTAAGCACATTAAAACTAGGAACTACTTAAATGTTAATTGGGATAATGTAAATAAGGATATGAGTCTTATTCCTTGGTCAACAATGGAGATTTTTGATGATGTTAATGATGTACTTAATTATTTTGAATTGTCAATTTTTGAAGTTTTGAATGGGCATGCTTCTGTGATATCTAGGCGAGTTAAAGGTAAAATATCTCCTTGGCTTACCCTAGAACTAAAACGCAGAATGCACTACCGTGATAGCTTGAAATTGAAAAGCTTGCAAACAAAGGATTCTGAACTTTTTAGGCAGTATAAAGAGGAAAGAAATAATATCAATAGAGACATTTCTAAAGCGAAGTATGTATATTACCGTAAGAAGTTTGAGGAAGTACCATCGTCGTCAAATGTATGGGCGGTACATAATAGGCTCATAGGCAAGAGTAATAGTGGCTGTGCTGTTGCACAGTTAAATGTTGGGTCGGAAATAGTAACTGACGTAGATAAATTGTCAAAAGCATTTGCATCTGCTTTTGTTGTTCAGTCGTCTACTGTAGATGTAAATAATTTGGATGAGTTGTATGATAGCATTCCTACTAATAATGATTTTGAGCCGTTCACACCCGATGAGGTAATGACGAGTATATCTTGTTTGAAATCAAAATCCGAATGTAACCCAAATGAATTATCGTATTTTGTTTTCAATAATTGTAAGGAGTCTTTGGCTCTTCCACTAGCACTTCTATTTACGCAGTTTCTATGTTTAGCATCGTATCCAGCAAAGCTTAAGAGTGCAGTTGTGACTCCGTTGTATAAAGGAAAGGGCTCCAGGCTTGATGCACTATCTTATCGCCCTATTTCTACATTACTAGTTTTAGATAAAATTCTTGAGAAAATGCTTTATTTTAGACTTTTAAGTAGAATAAATTTGAGTGACCAGCAACATGGTTTTAGAAGGGGCCGATCATGTCAGAGTGGAACGCTGAAGTTTATACAGGATGTGTTTAACTGTATTGATTTAAAATGTGGAAGAGTCATAGCAGTCTTTATAGATTTACAAATGGCATTTGATTCAGTCCCTCACTATCAGTTATTAGTCAAACTAAGAGATGTTTACAAAATTGACGGTAATTTATTGAAACTTCTAGTAGACTACTTGCGGGATAGAAAGTTTAGAATAAAAGTTGGTTCTGAAGTATCTGACTCGTTTGACCTGTGTGTTGGAGTTCCACAAGGGTCTGTTTTAGGACCACTTCTTTTTATCATCTACATAGATAAAATCTCGGAGGTTATTTTTAGTGGTGTTGATTTTGTGCTTTATGCTGATGACCTAGTTTTATATTATTACTCGCCTGTCTTTGCAAATACTATTGCCCACATGCAGGCATGTCTTAATGATGTAAATGATTGGTTTGTGTCACAGGGACTTTCTGTAAATGTATCTAAGACAAAGTTCATGGTTTTGCATAAAGCAAGAGACTATAAAGTACCTGTTGATGTTAAGCTAAGCTGTAATGGTCATGATATTGAACGTGTGTGGACGTTTCGATATCTAGGTATTAATGTGGATTCTAAGTTGAGCTTTAAAAATCATTTTGAATATGTTAATAATAGAGTAAGCTCAGCCATTGGAATGATTGTCAATTTAAAACGATTTTTGAATTTCAATATTTTTGTAATTATGCTGAATGCACATGTACTGTCGATAGTTGATTATTGTGCCATAGTGTATGCAGTCCAAAGTAAAGGTGAGCTGCAGGCATTGCAGAATAAAATTAATAGTTTAATTATTCAGTTTACTGACCAAAATGTGTTTAAAAAGCGGAAGAACAAATCTGATCGCTTAGTACTTATGCAGAATGTATTACTGGAGCAGACAAATACGTTGTCAGTAACGGAAAGAATAAGTTTGTATTCGATGTCATTTGTGTATAGAATGATAAAATATGGTTCTAATATTGCTAATTTTGGCTCATGGTATGCATTGAAGCAGCCAGAGCGTGTAACGAGGTCTAGTAATTCATGTCTTTTGGAGTATCCCACTAATTGTAATACAGAAGTGTATAGACGCTCGTTTTTGTATAGAAGTATAACTGAATGGAATGCTTTGCCGGATAGTGTAAAGTGTTTTGAAGATTGTAATTTCAGGTCCGTTCTTACTCAACACTTAATTAGTGTGAGAACACCTATTGAATATTCAGTGTATCAACCACCGTAATGGGTGGTGCAGCATATAAATGTCTTATTGGTAATGAATCGTGTATGTGAAATTTGGATTGATTGGTATTAAGTCATTGATTTGCTTTGATAATGTGTGCTTGTAATTGTATTAGTTTTTGATTTTTTATTTAAGTATGTAAAATTATGATAGTGTCCTTCATTGAAAATCAGTACAATTGTATTGAATGAACCTGACACTGTAATAAAGTTCACTTAAACTCAAACTCAAACTCAAACTCTTACTTTTGTGAGAAAACTGTTTAATTCTACCGCAGCGAGTTTTGTTTTAAATACTAATTTTCTATATTCTGTACGTATCACTGTATACTGTATTGCTACGGATTAAACACAGAGAGACGCGTCCATATACAGTTTTTATTTCCATGGATAAACAATATAACGTATTGGAATACTAGTGTTTAACGCAAAGTAATTTATACAATTTTATTATAAATCTCTTTGCTCCGTTGCTATAACCATCACTCATCCCTCACTGACTGAATACTGTAGAAAAACGACTTGCAATTCTGTAGAATCATAGTCTTATCTATTACGTCGAATTCTGTGTCTAGCACTCCGTGTTAAATACTAAAATACTGCACGTGCTTAAAGTATTATGATTGATATGTAGTCTCAACCTACTTAACCTTGTTTCATGATTTCATAATCTATAAAATATAATAAACTATTGGGAATGTTTGAATATGTGTATAGATATGCAAATAATAAATATAAAAATTGTAACCCCGCGTACTTACTAGTAAATGCTTTGCTGTAATGTTGTACGGTAAATTCAGTATCTATTAGAAAAGCTTCAATGTAGAATGACATATAATATTATGGTTAACAACAGTAAGAGTTTTAAGTTTTTAATTATCAACTTAATATTATACACAAAATAGGACATTTTGGATTGTTCAAAAACATGAAAATAGAACATTTTACGCATTTCAAAAAACATGTAAATAGAACATTTTACGCTTTTCAAAAAACAAGTAAATAGAAAGTCTTACGCTTGTCAAAAAACATGTAAATATAACATTTTACGCTTGTCAAAAAACATGTAAATAGAAAATTTTACGCTTTTCAAAAAACAAGTAAATAGAAAATCTTACGCTTTTCAAAAAAAAAGTAAATAGAAAATCTTACGCTTGTCAAAAAACATGTAAATAGAACATTTTACGCTTTTTAAAAACTCCTAAACTCTTTTTCTGCTCCACTGGGAAAATGTCTCAACATAAATTATTAAGTCTAAACTCGATTATATATAATAATTAGATTAGATCTCGTCTCCGAAGAATCAAAATGAGCCATTTCCAATTTAAGCTGGAATTAAAATGCGCTGGCATGGATTGGGCATTCAGAACGTACTTTTATGCGTGTTGTTAGGCCATGGTAACGGTAACTATATAGCAAACAGCAGGTGCGTAATTTCATTTGTCGTATTATGCAAGGGATTTGCCACAGTAGCCCGCTTAACATTAAAAAAAATATAATAGTCAATTGTTTTGCAAAAAGTTATAAGTAGTATTTTAGTAGTTAGTTTCTTTCTACAATTTTTTTCATCGGGTTTTTAAAAGTACCAAAGTTTGGGATATATATGAGGACTTTGTTATCAAAACGCGTTAAGTCCATGTTGCCCAACTTTACAGGAACCGCAAATTTTGATAATCATGTGAAAACGTGAATATTTTTTCGAATTTTTTTTTTCAGTAACTGCGTGCTACCAGGTGTATTAGTAGCCAAAATAACTCAAATCTGACGCAGCGTCGTAATTTTTTAAAAATGATTTAAAATTTTGAAATCTTGGACTTAACGTGTTTTGCCAAAAAACCCATAAGAAACAATGCAAAAAATTAACCTTTTGAATTATATTGAATTGCATGCTAATTTCTGATTGTAAAATTGAAGTATAAATTGTACACTTCATTGAAATGTAAATAAAACATTATGCATTTTTTACAAAAATGTAAATAGAGCATTATGCAATTTTCAAAAACATGTACATAGATCATTTTGCACTTTTTAAAAACATGTTAATACAACAGTAAGCATTAATTAAAACAATCCTGCATTCCAATGTTGAATTTTCGAGTGCAAATCTACTACTCCTTAAAGAAGTTGTTTGCTAAGGGATTTTCCACAAATGACGTCATAGAAAAGTATTCATTTTTAAAACCATGTTCCCCCCTGTCACCAGATTAATCATATTGCGTAAATGACTATCCCTAGCATAGGATTGCCAAGTAGACCCATTGAACCTATCAATGACGTCATTTGTGGACGACCCCTTACGTCTTTATTTTCTTCTTAAGAAACGCGACTGTTCTTTTGTACAATTTCTTAATTACTTTGTAAACCATGCCATTCTGTATTATTAAAACAGCAGAGCTTCCAGATGTACGAAACAAATTGAAATTTAGTTTGCATATCGATCTGTTAAGGCTCGTCCGTAAATGACGTTTTCGGTAGGGTATGTAAATCTAGTCATGTAGTAATGATATATGTCATGCCGTGGGAAAGATAACAGATGAACGCAATGTTAAAGTGATGACATGGCGATGGATTAGCCTTAAAAAGTGAAAATGTGTGGGACGTCATTTATGGACCATCCCCTACAAATAGTACACGTGAATTTGATATTGCAGCGAATAAATTTCGTTTCATTACAAGAAGCAATTTTGGGAAAATAAGGATATTTTTTTATAAGAATCAGTTGTTTTTATTGTGTTTAGTGGACTTAACATGTTTTGCCAAAAAACGACTGATGGACTTAACGTGTTTTGCCAGAAAACAGTTTTTGAACGAATTATTTAAAATAGTTCCAGTGACCTTTGACCCCTAATATTGCACGGTGTGAATTATATGTACTAAGTCGTTCTTAAACACCAATAATCTCAATTTCTGAAAAAATGGACTTAACGCGTTTTGCTAGCAAACTCCTCATATGTATAAGTCATTATCTACTAAAATGTAATATGTGTGAATATTTGAAAATAAAATTGTTACGTTAAAAGTTACATTAAAAAATTTGATAATTAAAGCCAATACACAAGTTATCAAATTAGTGGAATTTAAAGTCATTTATTTGTTTACATATTCACACTATTATGTACATGTTCAAATTATGAAATAAAAACAATTTAAGTCCTAATAATTCCTGTCTATACTTAAAACGGTCATTGCGCATCCTCATTGCGTGCCTTCATTTAAATATTAGCTCCAAGAAACTTTAAATCCAGGGTTAGAGGGCCCAGTGTTGGACCCATCTGCAGTAAACAAAACTATAACTGGATTGGGTGTTGTGAAAGAAGATGTAGTAGTAGAAATATCACCGCAAAGTCTGAAACAAAAAGATAAATCCAGTGTAAAATGAAGCACACAAAAGTAGTGGTATTTTCAAAAATTATAAAATCAGGCATTAGAGTCTAATTTTACCGTGTACGAAACAAATGAATATACCTTGCTTTTTGACAAATATTACCAATCTGAGCAATTTCCCAAACCAAGAGTCTGTCATAATCACAGCTACTCTGATTTTCAATTCGAACAAAGTTTACCTTGAAGGTAATTTCCCTTTTTGGATTAATGACAATGTTGAAGAGGTCATGGTTCACATAGGCGCCTCCCTCAGCCACTCCTGGCGAAGAAGAACTGTACTGAACCCATCCGCGCCCAGTCTCAACTGAGTCAATCACAGTTAATTGTAGTGCAAATCCGAATCCAGCAACAGAGTGATCTGATGTGAAGCTAAGGTAGAGTTGGTCTTCACTGAAAATATACTCCTGCCCGGATCTAGTTTATTAGAGGAATAATTAATGAAATATAATTACCAATTATTTATTTACAATGCACAATGTTTAAATTTTATGAAATTTGATTGATTTATTTTAATTACTCAATTTGTTGTGACTCTAATCCCGTGTCCCGATTAAACATCAAAGCATAGAGCCAATCTACTGGCTCAGCAAACCCGTGTCGAACAAGTTTAATTCTTATTGTTTGCTTGCTCCGAACGTGGTTCGCTTCGTTGTCTAAGGTCCATAGGCAGCGCTCATTATCACTGTACCTTCGATATTCCTTGTACGTTATTACAATGGCGTCTCCCTTGACATACATCGGAATTCGCCCTCCACAATCTATGGGATCATTAAATCATTGTGTGTGTGAATAGGTCACCATTTAAACTTAAAAAGACTCACTCAGATCTTTACAGGGCCGGATAATGCGGCAAGCGCAGGCAGCCCCCGCTGCCTGAATTTTCAAAAAACATATAATTGGAACATTTTGCACTTTTCAAAAATATGTAAAAAGAATATTGAGGCTTTTCAAAAACATGAAAAGTAATTGTTTTGTACATTTCAAAAAAATGGAAATAAAACATTTTCCACTTTTCTCAAAACATGTAAATAGAGCATTTTGCACTTTTCTAAAACATGTAAATACAACATTTTGTTTTACCAAAGAAAACCATCAATAAAATCGAAATGGTGTTTTTTGTATGGAAACAAATTGCTGCCTAAAACTAATTCCTTCGTCCGGCCCTGGCTCTTTTGTTATAAAAAAGGAAGGGTTTCCAATTCTTTTAATAATAAAAAATGTAAAATCTTACCAAGGTTTAAAGGTGGGTGGTGGAGAGGAGTTGAAGGCTGTGGGGTTGTTGTAGTTGTTGTTGTTATTGATGACACATTTTGTTGAATAGTACGAAATGAGTCTGACTCGGACTCGTACAAGTAGCCTAAATGAACAGTCCTTCCCAGGGCGGGGATTGTGAGAATGTTTTCGCTTTCATTGCAAAGGACCGGGGTTAGACTTTGGGAGACTAGTAAAGCAAAAATAATTAAACTAATGCTTACTATTTGACAATGGTGGCGTGTAGATATCCTTGCCCTTGAACCTATATCCTTTATTGGGGATTCCTGCTTTCGTTCTCTTGTTTTACTTGACTCCATTATGAATAATAAGCGTAAAAAAGCAAAGGGTTGTGTTAGAGATCTGTAATTATTAAAATTCTTTTAATTTTACATCTTGCAAATTTTATCTATATAAAAATATGGCTTCTTTTTATGGCATTTTTAATGATTTATTATTAGTTAGAGAGATCAATTCAAGTACGTGGAGAAAGGAGAAAGTATTTTATACGTAAAAACATGGAATTAGAACATTTTGCACCTTTTCAAAAACATGTAAATAGAACATTTTGCACCTTTTCAAAAATATGTAAATAGAACATTTTGCACCTTTTCAAAAATATGGATTTAGAACATTTTGCACCTTTTCAAAAACTCTTCGTTAGATAAGATATGTACCACTTACCTACCAACATACAATGCATACACATGATTAAAATCTCAGGTAGGAAATATTTATTTTGTTTTAATTATTCGTAAAGGACATAATATTACAATAAAAATTACAAAAATAATTTTTTACTTACCAAAAGTTCAGTCTAAAATCGTGGACACAAAATAATTGTGTTTGAAATTCAAAAGCACCCACAGAGAATAAAAAATGTTATGTGGAATACGTTTTGCTTCCAAAGTAGCGTTGACTAAAATTGGGTAACTTCTTAATGAAAAGTTTCCTAATTTGAATCTTACTTTGAGAGAACTGTTTAATTCTTCCGTAGCGACATTAGCTTTAAATACTAAAATTCTACATTTTATACGTATCACTGTGCTGTAACGGGTTATATATCCCGAGAGACGTATTTATATAGACATGTGTTGTTTCCATGGGTGAATAAAAATTTATTGAAATACACATTTTTTATAATTAAATAATGCAAAATAATTTGTACATTAGTAAATCTCAAGCAGTTGCATCTTACGCCGCTATTATTACATAATATCACTATCACTTTCCGCACGAAATTATGTAGAAAACATACTTGCAATTCTGTGGAAGCCGGTAGCAGTCTTATCTCTTATGCACGTCGAATTATGTGTCTATCATTCCATGTGAAACACTACACGTACACGTGCCCAATATATTATATGATTGATCGTCTGAACTTGCTTAACCTTGTTTCATTATCTGTTCAATTATGTAGGTATGTAGGTACACGCAAATATTAAATATAAATGTAACCGTACTGGTCTAGTAAATGCATTTTTGTTTTGTAATATTATAGGTTTATATGTAAGTAGTCACAAAATAAAGTTATTTTTGCAAAATGACATATGTTCAACAATAGTCCATAGTAACAAATACAATTTCCTAATAAATTTCAATTGACTTCAAATCACGTGATCGAATACATTGTCACACGGCGTTATAGGTTCAGTAATAATTATTTAAATTGCCACCGCCAGGGCCAGACGAAGGAATTGCTTTTAAGTAAAACCCATCATTTTGATTTTATTGATGGTTTTATTTTGTAAAGCAAAATGATGTATTTACACGTATTAGGAGAGCACAAAATTTTCGTTTTACTTGATTCAGAAAAGTGCAGAATGTTCTATTTACATGTTTTGAGAAAAGTGGAAAATGTTTTATTTCCATATTTTTGAAATATACAAAAAAATTTACTTGTATGTTTTTGAAAAGCCAAAATATTGTTTTTACGCATTTTTGAAAACTGCATAATGTTCCATTTATATGTTTTTTGAAAATTCAAGCAGCTGGGGCTTCCAGCGCTGGCCGCATTATCCGGCCCTGTCAATTGCTAGTTGAGTTACATAAATATTGGTTGTAAAATAAAGTGTGTCACATCTCATATGACCTTCTCTCAAGACTGTCAGTTAAATGTATATGCCTAGATAGCACATCGTAACAACGAACGACCCCAACATAGTTTTCCATTTCAGCTGGTGTGAAAACTTGAAAAACGAACATCATCTCAAAATTCATGTGAAAAGGATGAGAATCGCGACATTAAATGATTAAATGCTCCTTCAGTTGTTCACTCGCTTGCTGTAGCAACAAATTCGATAGTGAAAGTGACCTTGCAAAACATATGAGAACTCACCTTAAATAAGTTTTTTTGTTTAATAAAATCACTTGAATTCAGTAACTACAGACCTTAGGGTTTATTAAACTAATTAAAAATTGTGAGTACAGTTTTATTTTACATTTAGCCACGTAAAGTTCCAGCTAAAGCGTTTTCAATTACTTGCTAAATTTAGAATGAATGGGTGTTTCCATATTTTTTATTAAACCAGAATGTTTAATTTTCAGAAGTAGTTTTGTTCATCTGCGTAGTCGTGGGGACGGAACCGGTAAAAAAAATTAGTACAGTGGCCAATCCGTTTTGAGCAAAGGTTTTCGCCTTCGGGCTTCCCAGTCGCGTCGTAAATCTTAGGCGCCTCCTAAACTGGATTCCTACAAAATAGAACGAAATGTTATAATAGTATTAGAATATTATTACGACTTCTAATCGTTACATAGTTTTCTTAAAAGTAGTTAATTTTAGGATTATTTAAAATTCAAAACTTTTATTTTAAAAACCGATTTTTAAAAATAAAATCCTAAAAGTACAATTCATTCTTAAAATTTTAAAAAATAATATGAAAATTTTTATGTTTTAAAAAATTTCAAAATAACTTTTTGAAAAACTGTAAAGACTTATAAAAAATACATTTTTTTTCAAAATCCGATAAAAAATTACCAATGTACAAGGTGGCAAATATTAAAATTTAAAAAATCCTTGAAACGCCATTTAAAGTCGTTTCACTCCAGTTAAAAAATACAATTCAAATATATAAATTATTTAGTAATTTAATTTATTTTAATGATAGCTACAATGATTATAATGATAACTGTAATTATAATAACAATAATAATAATAAAAATCGTGAAAAAAGTAATATTCATAATAAAAACATTATTAAAAATAAAAATAATAATTGCACTGTTGAACGCCACTTTAGCAGCAATAAAATCTCATAAATTTTACTGAACGAGAAACAAATGCTGTAAAACGCCGTTTAAACGCAGTTTTAAAGATGTTTAACGCCGGTGCAACACTATTTGGAAGCTGTTTAACGCCAATTTAGAAAAAAATTCATACTTATTAATAATATAATAATAATTATAACGTTAAAACCCCTCTTACTTAGCAGCATTATAAATTCATTAATTCTATTCACCGACGCCTAAATGTTGTTTAACGCCGTTTAAGTGCCGTTTACAATCCGTTCAACGCCGTTTAAAGGCCTTTTTAAGCCGTTTGAACACTATTTAAAGCAGTTTGACGCCAGTTAAAGAATAAAACATAAATATGAATTGTAATGCTAGTTGTAATCATATTAATACTAATAATAATAATAATAATAATAATAATATTACCTATTGTTGTGACAATAAGAATGATATTGTTCCCGTAAAACCCGCTTCAGCAGCAATATAATCTCAACGTAATGGCAATTAAATACTTTCAAACACCGTTTAAACCCTGTTTTAAAGCTGTTTACGCTGTTTCAACGCCGTTTTGTAACCGTTTAACGCAAGTTTAAATATACAAACACCTAAATGATTATAGTTATATAAGGTATAGCACCAAAACCCGTTTTGACAGCAATTTAATTTTATAAAGCAATGCCATTTATCATTATCAACGCCGGAATGCCGTTAAACCCCGCTTAAATTCCGTTTTACGCCGTTTTAAATCCGTTTGATGCCGGTTTAAAGCCGTTTTACGCTGTTTTAAACCCGTTGCACGCCGTTTAAACGCCATTAAAGGAGAGAAAAAAGCGACTGGAGTCAGAAGTGGTGAATGCTATCACAGAAACTTGCATTCCTTGTTAAAGTCACAACTCAATACCCCAACGACGAAAATATCCCAATGTTATGTACCTCTAAGGGTACGTAGACTGTGTCAGATACATGACACAAGGCGCGTAGTGACATCGTGTATTTGCACCTTTGTACGACTGCTTTTGCAGGTGATATTTAGGCAAAAATAGTTTACTGGAGACGTTGGTGGGCGTTTAATTGATTTTGATAGAAGGGGCGTCATTCGCTTAGAAAATTAATCTGCCTGAGCTGGGTTAATGGGTCAACTTGGATACTGATAATATAGCATTTTAAAGAGTACCATTTATGCAAAAGTTAAACAATCTAATACAATAATTTATAGCATAATCTTAAACGTTTAATTCCAATTATTAGATTTTAAAATTAAATTTTCATGCGTTTAAAACCGAAAAATAGTTTGGAAGAATGCTGGCGATGGATATGAAACGTCTAAAAATTTTTTGTAAAGATACAATCGTGTTAGCAGTTGCAGTTGTAGAAAAGATAATGTTTTCGTATATGTATGTGGGCATAGTGGTTTGCAATTATATTGTAGACATAGGGACTATAGGAACTGCGATTCCCTTCTTCTGTTCTTTATTTTTTCCTACAGGTTTTGTAATATGGTAGGTCAAATCATCGCAATAGTAAGTCTGGGACCCTTTGCCTTTCTGTGGCCGTGGCCGCTGACAGAGTACTTCCTTCACTGATTCATTATACGATGTAGGGTACAGAGTAGTACAAACAGACTGTAGATTTCCACGTATGTGTACATAGTTATAGTTATACCAGCAGACTATGCATACATAACCCAAACTTTTAGTAATACCCAATGTAGGTCATGGTAAAGTCCCAAGTCCCAACCGCAACCCTCACATAAATGCACATAAAAATCCTCCTTGAAGAATCAAAACTGGCCCATTTCCAAGTTTTTTAGCTAGAAGATCAAAGTAAAAGGCACGTTAAAGAAATACTAAATGAAATGGAAGTGCAAAAAGGTTATTTGCAAGTATTAAAGGTGTAAAATGTTGTATTTACATGATTTTGAAAAGTTCAAATATATTTTATTTACATGTTTTTGAAAAGTGTGAAATGTTCTATTTACATGATTTTGAAAAGTGCAAAAATATTTTATTTCCATGTTCTTTAAAAATACTAAATGTTCTATTTACATATTCTTGAAAAGTAAAATCTTCTAATTACTTGTTTATAAAAAGAGCATAATATTCTACTTACGTGCTTTTGAAAAGTGGAAATAATTCTATTAATAAAATTGGTTTTTCAACATTGCAAAATGCCCTATTTACAAGCTTTTAGGATACAAATATTGTTATTATTATTTTTTGTATAAAACATTTTTGTACCAATGCATTTTTGTCCACAATGGAAATGGCTTATTTTGATTCCTTACAGAAGATATTGTATTTTACTTACTATACCCACCAAAATGCAGACAGATACAAATTTGTAGTAACAAAAGTACCTCCCGCACCCTGCTTACTTTGAGGTAGAATGTACCTATTACTAACTAGGTAAATAAATAGGTGTAGATTTGACTTATTGTTAGACCTTCCATTTGACAACACTGTGCCCACTTTCCAAGTAAACAAGATATTATTTACCCAGACGAATTAAGTAGAAACCAAAACGCACTTTTCCCTTAGCATTGACGTCTGAATCTGGACCGGCAGTTTTACTTAATTCTGAGACGCTCAGCAGCTCTGCATTTAATTCTGGAAAACTCCTCTTCATTTATATTTGTGTGTGTTACTGATAAAATACATATTGTAATAATTACTTTTATATACAGTATAGCTATATTATACTTACAACAGTGAGATTGCGTGCCTGCAACCAGACACAAGATACAACGCACTTCTACATGGTGAAATTTTAAAGTTAACAGCATTTACTTACACATTTTCTTACTGATATTATCCGAACTATGATAAGTTGTAACAGTTTGCTAACGTAATGCGTAATTAACTGTTAAAAGTGATTACTTCTGAAGTATAAAATATTTGTGAATTTTTATACATGGAAAAACCCTATCCGAATTTATCACTGAAAAAAAGAGCTTCGTTACGATGAAATTAAATTCGCAAAAAGGCCGAGCTCCAGATCAAGAAAAGGACCTGTCTCCCCCAACAACACCATTCAACGTTGACCTTGTAAGGTTTCAATCAATTAACTATGCATTCTTTAAATAAAAAAGCAAAATATTTATTCTCAATGTCAAAATTCGAGAACCCTGGAAAGATGGTCCTAATCAATGGAGGGCGGAGCCCACCAAGTGCAATTTGGATGCGATGGGAGGAGACAATGAATCGACGGGACCACCGTCCCAGCTATCACACCTTTTGACATTGAGAATACTTAATTTTATGCGCTACAATTTTACATAGGTATTTAGCAGGGGGTCGTCCATAAATGATGTCATTCTAATATTCCCATTTCTAAGACTATATTATGACCCTCCGCGGCCATTAAATTAAAAATTGCGTATAAATTCAAGTGAACTCATTGACACTACACACGTGCAAAAAAACCATAATGCATAAGTGCACAAAGTGCAAAACGTTTTATTTACAAATGTTTTAAAATGAGCAAAACATTTGTATTTGCATGTTTTTGAAAAGTGCTTAATGTTTCACATGTTTTTAAAAGTTGTCAATTGTTCTATTTACATGTTTTCGAAAAAAGCTAAATATTCATTTTTTTCAAAGGTGCAAATTTTCCTATTTACACAAATTTGAAAAGTGCAATATATGTTCTAATTTCATCTTCTTGAAAAGCGCAAAATGTCTCACTTTAAGTTTTTTTAAATTGAAAAATGTTTTATGTGTTTTACTTGATTGTGAAAGGTGCAAAATTTTGTATTTATCAGTTTTTGAAAAGTGCAAAATGTTGTATTTATCAGTTTTTAGAAAGCTAGTGCCTAATGTTGTATTTACATATTTTTGAAAAGGGCAAAATGTGGTATTCATTAGTTTTTGATAATCGCAAGATATTTTATATGCACCAATATTATACAATATGGAATTATATCATTTTTTAAAACAATTTTTGTAATATTTTAATAAAATAATTTAATTAATTAAAAATTTATATTTTGCAGATTCTTCTAGAAATATTCCGTTCATGTGAGCTTTCAGATCTCTTCCAATTCCGCCTAGTGTCCCACAAATGGAATTCAGTCGTCACCCCCAAACTTCTCACCGCAACACAAATCAACATTACTCACAGTTCAAAGCTAAAAGAGTTTGTTCGTCTCCTTAAGAAACACACTCCGCAGGGATGCTTAGCATATGCCCCGTTTCCCTGCAGCAATCTCCGTTTTGAAAAAACTTGTTTCAACTCAAAATCCTTCCTCACTTTTATGAATGACAAACTCGTGGCTAAAGTTCTCGCCATCCACGGGCCTTTCATTTACACTTTAAGTCTCAATTTCTCAAGTAGAGCCTCAGCAGATGACATAAAGCAGTATGGGGAGCCCCAGGTCATGGAGCAGTTCCGAAATTTAATTCTTTACAAATTACCCAACATCTCTAGTTTAAAATTGGACATTGCCATTCCAGCCACGTGGAAATTAGTGATGGAAGTTCCACGGGATGACTACTCCCCTTTGACTGTTGTAGCAAGTCCACCGAATTCTGTTGCTGACGACGAAGAAATAGACATTGAGGCAGAAGGCGAAGCGGAAGCTGCAGAATTAGCTGCAATCACTGCTCTGAATTTAAACAGTAAAAATGCAAATTTAAAATTTTTGAATTTTGCCGGCTTTGGAAAAGGTCAGATTATCACAAGTCAGCTTTTAGACTTACTCACTACCATCGCTCCAAATCTACAGGAAATCAAGTGTAATGAACACTACTACATGTATTTCCTTGAGCCAGTTGACAGACTCAAATACTTAAAAAAACTCGTTTTTACTCCCTACACTGAAAAGCATCTAGACATCCTTGACTTTATTTCGGATCCAAGATTACAAGTAAATCTTCGAGAACTTCACATTTACTTTGCAAGGGGTTACTTTGAACTGGGCGCACTCTTTGCTCTACACGATTCCAAAGCCCGTGCAGGGGACATACTCAGCCGGATTCTAATAGGGAACCGAACATCCTTGGAAATTATTCATTGGTCTGGCTTAACTCACCGAATAAGAGTGACATGGCCACGTGTCATGCCGAAAGTGACTTGTGTTACATTTGGAAATCCGTTCTATATTACTGTTCTACATGGGACTGTGTGTTTCTTTCATAATGGGTTTTCCTGGGGTGTGACTTTTCCAAGATTGAAATGTATTGGGTTCTATGATAATGTTAAATTTGAGACTTTTGGAAATTTCCTTCATTATGTGAGGGCCAAGCCATGTACTAAAGTCCCTCTAGTTCGAATCATGAAAAAAAGAGACATTCAAAAGAAATATTTGGTGAAAAAACTTACCGAGTTTTTTCCAAATGCGAGAGTGGAGCGAGTTAATTTCCTACCTTTTCTATTTCTTGAGTAAAGGTCAATGACGGCGAATTTGAATTGTGTACATTTTGGAAAAAATGGCATGAATTTTAAATGTATGAATTTTAAATGCTCTTTAATATAAGTAATATATTGTTCTAATAAACCATGAACCTAATTGTAAGAAACATAATTGTATAGGAAAATGCATGCGTAATTTGAATGTGTATTTTTGTTCATTGATTTCCTCAAACCCCATTTCTGTATTAAATTAACGACTACAATTTTTTGTGTACAAATTATCCATAGTGCATCCAGGTAATGAATTTAGCCATTAAATAAATGGGTAGCAAACTATGATACGGTTAAATTATATTGTGCTCATATTAATAATTATGTATTGCGTTAGGGACAATTCATAAATGACTTCACAAGCAGGGTTAATGGGAGTACTATAGAATATTAATGATATTTTGTCTATGTGAAGAGTCAAAATGACCGATTACCAATTTAAGCTAGAATCAAAATGAGCTATGTCATAAAAACAAAATTAGAAACATGCGTCAAATATTATTTTAAGTTTTTTAAAAGCTTAAAATGTTCTATTTACATACTTTTGGGGACATGTAGCCACACCAAAGTTAGGTCACGGGGTCCAACTTTTGATGATAGAAAGTAAAAGTAATTATGTAAGTATTCAACTTGATGTATGTACCCACTAGTGGAGTGTACTCTTCATTGATAGTTTAAGTTTTATTGGAAATATCTAATGTGATTAGGTTACTATAATTGATATAAATACTGTGTGAGGATACATATAGCGGATAAAATTTTCTGTGATTACAATCAAAGAATGTTAAATAAGTTATTAATTTGATGTTAAATCGGCAAGTTACATAAAGAAAGAAAAAGAATCAAATACACACGAAGGATGGCTTTTCCGGTTCTTGTAATTTCGATTTGTGTATAGGCAATTGACCAAAAACGCAATAAATCATTACTACTACTACTTTACATACTTTTGAAAAGTGTAAAATGTACCATTTACATGTTTTTTGAAAATTGCAACATGTTCCATTTATATGTTTTTTTTAAAGTGCAATATGTCACATTTAAATGTTTTTTGAAAATTGCAAAATGTTTCATTTACATGTTTTTTAAAAATTGCAAAATGTACCATTTACATGTTTTTTAAAAATTGCAAAATTTACCATTTACATGTTTTTTGAAAATTGTAAAATTTACCATTTACATGTTTCTTGAAAATTGCAAACTGTTTCATTTACATGTTTTTTGAAAATTGGAAAATTTACCATTTACATGTGTTTTGAAAAGTGCAAAATGTTCCATTTACTTGTTTTGAAAATTGAAAAATGTTCCATTTACATGTTTTATGAAAATCGCAAAATGTTCCTTTTGCAGGTTTTTTAAAAATTGCAAAATGTTCCATTTACATGTTTTTAAAAATTGCAAAAATTTCTGCTTGTTTTTTGTAAAGTGCAAATTTTTTGTATATTATCTGGTTTTGAAAATTGCAAAATGCCCTACTTATATGCTTTTTAGCTCAAAATATTGTCATATTCTTGTTTATATAATGCATTTTGTATTTAGCTAAACATGGAAATGGCTTATGTTGATTCTTCACAGGCGATATTGGATTTAACTTAATACTTGCCGAAATGCAGACAGATACAAATAAAATTTTGTAGTAACAAAGTACCTCCTGCATCCTCCTTGCTTTCAAGTAGAATGTACTTACTACTAACTAGGTAAACAGGTAGATATGATGTGACTCATTGTTATACGTTCCATTTGACAACACTGTTTCCACTTTCCAAGTAAACAAGATATTATTTTTACCCCGAAGACTTAAGTAGAAACCAAAATCAAAGCGCAAGTTTCCCTTAGCATTGACTTCTGGATCTGGACCAGCAGTTTTACTTTATTCTGAGACTTTTAGCAGCTCCGCATTACATATTTGATTCTTGAAAACTCCTCTTCATTATATTTGTGAGTGTTACTGATAAAACATTGAAATAATAAATTACTTTTATGTAGTAGCCAGTAGCCATACACTTTAAACAGTGAGATTGCGTGCCTACAGCCAGACACAAAAGACACAACGCACTTCCTATAATGAAATTTCAAAGTGAACGCAACATTTACACATTTTCTTACTAATATTATTATCACAACTACGAAAGTTGTAAAAGTTGCTAACGTGATGCGTAATTAAAAGTTACTGTTAAAAGTGAATAATTCTGAAGAATAAAATATTTTTGCATTTTTATACACATGGAAAATAACCCTACTCAAATTTATCACTGAAACAAAGAACTTGGTTGCAATGAAATTGTATTGGAAAAAAGACCGGGCTCCAGGTCAAGGAAGGGACCGGTCTCTCCCAACAACACCACTCAACGTTGACCTTGTAAGATTTCAACTAATTATGCATTCCTAAAAAAACAACATATATATATCGATAACTTTATTCAAAAGAACAAACTTAACACTGACCTCCATCGAGGGTAGCCTAAAAGACTCAGTATACGATACAAAAATAGGTTAACTAGTAAAATTAATTTTTTAAGTACAACATAAAGTAGAAAATGAATTTCACGAATTAGGTATTCGGAACAGTTTAGTATAAATGATGTTGGCAAATCTGTACGGATTTCTTCAAAACTGTGGTTACAATATCCTCAATAAGGAACGATGTTAATGCTTGGGATTTCATAAAGTCCAGAAAAAATTTTGTTATTGTTCCTCGAGCTCCAACGTAAAGTCCTATCACCTCGATCTCCTCTAACCCAAACTTTTGTTGAAAGTACGGAATGCAAGGATCATAAATTACTTTTTTCTCTCTGTTTACTGCCTCAGCTTGTTGAGTGTCATTCTGTTCCATTCTTACAGTAGGGTCCAGAATTAAACCTTTTTTAGAACGTTGATTGTATGCAATAATATCCACTCTTCGTGAGCCATCACCAGTACACTCTACCTCTTGCAGAACTTTCCATCCAGACAATTTTATTGCATCAGCAATCAAGCGCCGCACAGCATGATGTCTATTATTACGAATTAACTCGCCCCTTGGGCACTTTCCAAGGATATGTCCTAATGTTTCAGTCTCGCTACAACCATGGCGGCAGCGGAATGATCCTTGGTCAGGTCTCGGGATTGCGTTAATGGGCATAACATTTCCAATCATTTTTAATGCGTTAGTCCATTCAGATGATGAAAGACCATTTTTAGAAATAATCCAATTGTTGGCTTGCGGACACTGCGCAAATTGTATTACTCCTTGTCCTTTCTGAGGAAGCTTACACCAACTTTCATACTCTAAATTTCTTAAGTGATCACGAATAGGTTTGCTTTTCTTACCACGCACTGCAAAAACTGTTTCACGAACATCAGGTGGAATGGCAAGAAAATCCAAAGACTTAGATTGATCAGATTCGAAATCTTTAATTTCAAACAAGAGTGCATGTTGTGACTGAATAAGAATTTCAGTTGCATTAAAACTTTGAATTCCTGCTTCCCATTTTGCTCTAATGAGGCCCAATCCTTTAACCTTCGAGCTGGAATATAACATGTTACTGGGAGTGCTTGTTGGAAGATTAAGTATTTCTTTTGTTGAGGTCCGGATGATTTGGTCATAGAATCAAGGAACTTGTTTGAAAGTTTTGTTAATGGCGCATTCTGGAAAGAATAAATTAATGTAGGCCAGATGTAATTTTTCAAGACTTTCAGTTTTTGATCAGGTTAGTTTTATTTCGTGCTATTGAATTTTATGTAGGTAATTAGCAGGGGGTCTTTTATTAATCACGTCATTCAAATATCCCCATTTATAATAGGACTAACGATAAGACTAATATGACTTCCCAAGGTCATGAACTTAACCAATGTGTATGTGTATTCATAAACTCAAGAAGACCAATTGACCCTTTTCACGCGCGACTTCATTTATGGGCGATCATTAATTATTAATTATTAAATAAATACTAATTATAGCCTAATGCATTAGTTCAAAAAGTGCAAAATGTTTTATTTACATGTTTTTGAAAAGCGCAAAATGTTCTATTTATTAGTATTTGAAAAGTTCGAGATGTTCTATCCACACATTTTTTGAAACTTTAAAAAAATTGTATTTCCATGTTTTTAAAAAGTGCTAAATTTTTCACATGTTTTTGAAAATTGCCAAGTGTTCTATTTACCTGTTTTATGAAAAGTGCAAAATGTTCTATTCACATGTTTTGAAAAAAGTGCAAAATGTTCTATTTCCCTGTTTTGAGAAAAACGCAAAATGATTATATTTACATTTTTTGAAAGAAGTGCAAAATGTTCTATTTGCCCGATGTTTGAAAAGTACTCTTCTATTTACTTGTTTATAAAATATGCAAAATATTCTACTTATTTGTTTATTAAAGGTGCAAAGTGTTCCTTTTTTCAGTTTTTAAAGGCACAAAAAGTTAAATTTACCTTTTTATAACATAATATGCAAAATATTGTGTATACCGGGTTTAAAAAATGTAACACGTTCTATATTTAAAAGATTGTTTTTTAAAAGTGCTAAATGTTCTATTTACATGTTTTGAAAGGTTATATTCAAGTAAAAAATTAACAAATAATAAAATGTTTATGTTTTTCCAATATGAATAAAAAATAATATTTTCTTTGAAAAAATAATATTTCAGATTCTTCGAGAAATATTCCGTTCATGTGAGCTCTCAGATCTCTTCCAATTCCGCCTAGTATCCCACAAATGGAACGCAATCGCCACTCCTCAACTTCTCCCTTTAACACATACCCAAGTCAACATTACCCACAGTTCAAAGCTGAAAGAATTCGTTCGTCTCCTCAAGAACCACACTCCTCTAGGGTGTTTCGCCTACACTCCATTTCCCTGTACTAATCTTCGTTTTGAAAAAACTTGTCTCAACTCGAAATCCTTCCTCACTTTTATGAATGACAAACTCGTGGCTAAAGTTCTCTCCATCCACGGGCCCTTCATTTACAAGTTAAGTCTTAATTTTTCAAGTAAATCCTCAGCAGATGACATGAAGCAGTATGGGGAGCCCCACGTGATGGAGCAGCTCCGGAATTTAATTCTGTACAAAACACCCAACATTTCCAGTTTAAAATTGGACATTGCGATTCCGGCCACGTGGAAATTAGTGATGGAAGTTCCACGGGATGACTACTCTCCTCTGACTGTTGTATCAAGTCCACGGAATTCTATTGCTGACGACGAAGACATAGACATTGAAGCAGAAGGCGAAGCAGAGGCTTCAGAATTAGCTGCAATCACTGCTCTGAATTTAAACAGTAAAAACACAAAATTACAAGTTTTGAATTTTGCCGGTTTTGGAAAAGGACAGATTATTACAAGTCAGCTTTTAGACTTACTTACTACCATCGCTCCAAATCTACAGGAAATCAAGTGTAATGAACACTACTACATGTATTTCCTTGAGCCAGTTGACAGACTTAAATACCTCAAAAAACTTGTTTTCACCCCCTACACTGAGAAGCATCTAGACATCCTTGAATTTATTTCGGATCCGAGATTACAAGTATATCTTCGAGAACTCCATATTTACTTTGCAAGGGGCTACTTTGACCTAGGGGCACTATTTGCTCTGCACGATACGAAAATCCGGGCAGGGGACCAACTCAGCCGAATTCTGAAGAAGAGCCGAAAATCCCTGGAATTAATTCATTGGTCTGGCCTAACTCACCACATCCATGTGATCTGGCCACGTGTCATGCCGAAAGTGACTTGTGTCACTTTAGGAAATCCATTCTCTGTTACTGTTCTACATGGGACTGTGTGTTTCTTTCATAATGGGTTTTCCTGGGGTGCGACTTTTCCAAGATTGAAATGTGTTGGGTTCTATGATAATGTTAAATTTGAGACTTTTGGAAATTTCCTGCATTTCGTAAGGGCCACGCCGTGTACTAAAGTTCCTTTAGTTCGAATCATGAAAAAAAGAGACATTCAAAAGAATTATTTGGTGAAACTTACCGAGTTTTTCCCAAGGGCAAGAGTGGAGCGAGTTAATTTTCTACCTTATCTATTTCTTGATTAAAGGTCAATGACGGCGAATTTGAATTGTGTACATTTTTGACATGCGAAAATATTATCAATTCTAAATGTATGATTTTGTAATGTATGATTTTGTAATGTATAAATTTTAAATGTACATATGAATTTTGAATGTATGAGTTTTAAATGTGAGAATTTAAAATGTATGAATTTTATATGTATAAATTTTGAATGTGTGAATGTTGAATGTATGAATTTTAAATGTGTGAATTTTAAATTTATAAATTATGAATTTTAAATGTATGAATTTCAAATATATGCGTTTTGATTGTATGAATTTTAAATGCATAGTTTTTAAATGCATGTAGTTTGAATGTATGAATTTTAAATGTATGAATTTTAAATGCCTTTTAAATTAAGTAATCTATTCTTGTAATAAACCTACAGATATATGTAAGTAACATAATTTTATAGGACATGCGTAGTTTTGATGTCTAATTTTTGTGCATTGTTTTTCTCCAAACTTGGTTTTTGTATTAAAGTAACGACTTACAATTTTGTGCCTACAAATTATTTATAGTGCTTCCAGGTAATAAATTTTTAACCATTAAATAAATGCGTAGAAAACTATACGGATATATTGTGCTCATATATAAATAAATATGTATTGCATTAGAGACCATTCATAAATGACTTCACGAGCAGGATCTGTGGGAGTACTACAATATTGATGACATATCGTCTGTAAAGAACTAAATGAAATAACCAATTTTGTAATGTAAGCTAGAATTAAATTAAGCTGTGTATGTCATACAAACAAAATGATAATGCGTAAAATGCGTAAAATGTTACTTGTTTTTGAGTTTTTGAAAAGTGTAAAATGTTCTATTTACATGTTTTGAGAAAATTCAAGCAGCTGGGGCTGCTTCCGCTTTCCACATTATCCGACCCTGGAAAATCATAAAAAAATAGAAAACCTTTTATTCTTCAATGTTAGATTGTTTAAGTAGGTGAATTTTACAATAACTATAGGAACCTAATTGCGTTATTTTTATTGAATGTTTTTCATTTCATAGAAGAAGCCTAAGTTGAGTCAAAATCAAAATCAAGGGGGTCTCCATAAGGTGAAACACAATCCACGACAACTTCATTCGCAGCCCATGCTCAACAAGTTTCGATCGCGACCATTTCCTCCTATCAGAAGCAGGAGCAGTGTCAGTTACTTACGGACCAGCAACTTATTGGAACGGTCCCGGTGGTGGTAACCGTCACCGTCAAAATCACGAGAACAACAGCACAAGCGTCGACGTCGGTTTCGGTTTTGGAGCTGTAGGACAGCTGAGCGAAGAAGATGGAGAAATGGACTACAGGACTAAATACGAATCTGAATCTGATTAAATTACAAAAAGAATTGAAAGAATTCATGTCTGACGATTGAAGATTAGAACAAGTTCTTTTACTATTGATAGCATTATGGTTTTTTTTATTTGTAATAAATAATTATATCTTATAATTAATTATCTTGTAAAATTACCATTCATCCTGCAGCCTCCCTGCGTATCTTTAGTTTAATATATTTAATTTTTAAGAATATTCTAATAGTATGGTGAATCATTATTCGTAAGAAATCTACCTGTATGATCATACAGGTAGATTTCTTACGAATAATGATTCACCATACTATTAGAATATTCTTAAAAATTTGTCAATTAATAAAACATGTTACACATTTGGTGAGTGAAGAATCAAATTAAGGCATATATCCATGTTTTTTTTGAAAATGAAATGCACTGTATGTATATATCTAGGAAAAATAAAATATAAAGATTCTTAAAGATATGAAATGAAGTATTTTGCACTTTTTCAAAACATGTGAATAGAAAATTTTACGTTTTACAAAAAACTTGTAAATAGAACATTTTGCACTTTTTCAAAAGCATGTAAATAGAACATTTTGCACTTTTTCAAAAAATGTGAATAGAACATCTTGCACTTTTTCAAAAAATGTGAATAGAACATTTTACGCTCTACAAAAAACTTGTAAATAGAACATTTTGCACTTTCCAAAAACATATACACAGAACATCTCAAACTTACATGGGAAATTTCCCAACTGTAAAATCCGAAATGAAGCAAACGCTATCAGAACATGTGTACTACGTGGTGGGGTCATTACAACGTATATAATCATATCGGTGCAAATTGCGTTCTGCCGCCAAAAACTAAATTTGAAATTTTCGAAATTGGTCGAAATAAAAAAACTGAAAAATGATATGGGAAATTCAATAGAAATTTTACCTTACCCAATGGTCCCCCCTTACCACTTTTTCAGTTTTCTGATATTTTTCAAAAACTAAAGGCATTGTGCTAGTTGAATACGAACAAGCCTAAAATTAGCAAGGGGTCGTCCATAAATGACGTTATCCAAATATTTTCATTTTTAGACCCTATGACGCTGTCATCTGCTTTTACCATTGTGTAAATTACTGTCTTTAACATGTTATTCCATTAATATCCGAAGAGTCCCATTGACCCTACCCGTGAGGTCATTTACCTTACCATTGGGTAAGGTAAAATTCCTATTGAATTTCCCATATGATTTTTTAGTGTTTTTTATTTCGACCAATTTCGAAAATTTCAAATACACTGATATGATTATATACGTTGTAATGACCCCACCACGTAGTACATGTTCTGATAGCGTTTGCTTCATTTCGAATTTTACAGTTGGGAAATTTCCCATGTTAGTTACATTATAAACTCGTAATTGCCATCTTATGCATCCTTCTCGTGCATATAGTATAGTTTAATTAACATAGAAAATTTTGATTCTACCTTAAGTTAGCTATATCATAATATAAGTAATAAAAATTCGTTAAAGCTAAAAATAGATATGGGCCATTTTGGTTCTTCACAAACGATATATAAAGTGTGCTTACGTTAAAAAATCTTCGATTTCGACGAAATGAATAATATACATAAATAGATATGTTTATAAATACAATAAATTTATCATGAATTTTTCAAACTCTAAATAACTTTGGCCAAATATGTAGATACAATCATTATTTAGTAATAATTTAGACACTGTAAAATATAAGAGCTTCAAAGTAAATAAAGAATTTTAGAAATGGTTAAATTAAGCACTTATAGATATACACACATATAAGCACCGTATTTCCTGCAATAGTACACGGGCCTGGAACAATACAGGTCAAAATTAGAGTACTGCTTAACGAGTGGATTTAACACACTAAATTATAGCAATACACGGTCCTGTAATAGTACGCGGGTCTTGGACGTCAGAATGTGAATACTGCAATGCAAGGGGTGTACCACTACGGGAAATACGGTATGTACAGTTCCCTACGCCCTACACTATACTGTAGTTAAAATTCTTGTGTTGTCCATTCCATATATAAAAATACATACATGCATACATACATGCGGCGCATAGCTTTGCAGAGCTGAGTCAACCCTTTTCTGTTGGATGCTGTGCTTGTGCTTGCTGGAGAGTTTTATCACCAAGTATATTACTAAGAAAGGAAAGGCTAATCGTAAGTTTAAAATAAGTCATTCCCCTGTGTCCTTGTGAGAGACTCTAAATAATCACTTTCCAAAATTCCAAACTCACAACACAACATCAATACCAAAACAAACTTGCCAGTTCAATAACAATAATTATTCTGTGAGTTATTTCCTCTCCACTCTCCGCATAATTCTCTGAGCTTCCACATAAGCTTAAGTATTGCGCCTATACAATTAAATTAGTTTAGCTATTAATTAATTATTTATTGTACCACTTGAGTTTTGCCTTGTACTTTATACAGTGATCGTTTGAATTATTAGTAGTTTTGGATGGCGACAAAATTATTGTGGTAATAACTTCACACGTGAATTTATAAATCTAGATTTTTCTGTAATAAATAGGAAATTCTTTTCTGTCCATGCATATGAATAAGCATGGCCGAGAACAACAGTAGTGTAAACAAACTAACGGCGGATTTAGACAGTATGTGTAGCATAGCTGATCCACCCATCGAGACCGAGACGAACATGGAAACATGGTGAGAAGATAAGCATTATTAATTTTAATAAATTTTTAATATTACTAACATTTAACATTAACGAATGAAAGTATTTTGGTTTTGCTAAACTTCATAATGCACTACTTTTTTTTAACGGTAAGGGATCGTTCATAAATGATGTTTGTCATTGGTGGGGTGGGTGGGTGTGTAGTCAAGTATTGATGACATGTCATGGTAAAGATATACTAATAGCCATTTACGCAATGTTTAAAAGATGACTCTGGGGTGAAAATTTCGTTGACACCATTTATGAACCATCCCACACAAATATGTATCATTACTGAACAAATCAGCGATATATTAAAAATACATAGGTATGATCTTTTTTTTTGACAGTGCAAAACATTATAAAATATCGTCTGTGAAAAGCCAAAATGACCCATATCCAATTTAAACTAGAATTAAAAGAAGCTATTGTATAAAAATCCTTTACTAATGAATAAGGAAATATATTGCGTAATAATACCAGTTTTTAAAAGGTGCAAAATATTTTGAGGGCATATTTTTTTTTTAAATTGTGCAATATATTCTATTGACATGTTTTTGAAAAGTGCAAAATGTTCAATTTACATGTTTTTGAAAGGGGCAAAATGTTGTATGTACATGTTTTTAAAAAGTACAGAATGTTCTATTTACATGATTTTAGAAGTACTTACAAAATATTCTATTTGCATGTTTTTAAAAATTGCGCAATATTTTCTATTTACATTTTTTTAAAAGGTGCAAAATGTTCTACTTGCTTGTACTTTAAACAATTCAATATTGTTTATTCAATTGTTTTCAAAAAGTACAAAATGTTCTATTTTCATATGTTTTGAAAATTACAAATTCTACTATTCAAAATTTCAAAATTTTCTGTTTAAATGATTTTGAAAATTACAAAATTTGATATTAAACTTGTTTGTGAGTGGTTTTTGAAAAAATTTCTGTTTAAATCCTTCCAAGATCGTGATATTTTAATATGCATTTGTAGATAGTGGATTTTGGTTTTAGCTAAAAGTGGATATCTGTCATTTCGGTTCTTGACAGAGCATAATCAGACGCTAGCTATACGAAAGTAAATGTGCAATAAATTTTTTGCGACAATTTTACTACTACGACAACAGGAAATTTGGGGAGGACTGTGAGCACGTAGATACTTTTCAAATGGTATATCGTACTTTCTTCAGTCTCTCATCTGGCGAATCAAATAAGCGAGCTGAGCTAGAAGAAAAAACAAAATTGGAAACTACAGATATGTCTTCTCCGCCGCCGTCGCCTTCATCATCTTTAAGATGCACTAACAGCTCTTTGATTTCACCAAATTCTCGTATTACGGACAAGTTTTTGCTACTCAAAGCACAGCGCCTAAGAACCATCTTTGTAAGTTGGATTTATTTATATTTGTGTGTAATTTTACTTCTGAATTTAAGGTCACGGCTGGAAGAAAGAATTGATTTTAGGCAGCATTTTGTTTGCATAAAAAACCCACCATTTTGATTTCATTTAAGGTTTTCTTTGGTAATGCAAAATGTTGTATTTGCTTGTTGTTTAAAAGTGTAAAATATTCTATTTACTTGTTTTTAAAAAGTGTGAAATGTTCTATTTACCTGTTTAGAGAAAAGTGTTAAATATTTTATTTGCATGTTTTTGAAACGTAGAAAAAAACTTTATTTTGTATGTTTTTGAAAAATCAAAATAGCCTTTTTACATGTTTTTGAAAATTGTTCCAAAATTTTCTATTTACTTGCTTTTTAAAAAGTGCTCTGTTTTGTTTTCATGTTTTTGAAAAGTCAAAATATTCTTTTTACATAATTTTAAAAACTACAAAATGTTCTATTTACATGTTTTTTGAAAATTTAAGCAGCGCAGGTTGCCTGCACTGACCGCATAATCCTTATTAATAATAATGTTTAAAGTAGATTAGTGCAAAGTGCATGAATTTTTGTAGCAGATCTACAACTAATATGTTTTAATTTTCTAACCTGTTGAATTTATTTGCTTTTGCTTGGTTCAGTAAAATAAATTCTAATTTAATTGCGCATTTAATGTTCAAATTTAATTTTCTATATTTGCATATGTATAGAAGACGAGGCCGAAATGGAATCAATCTCATGCATTAAGGGGCACTGGACACATTTGCCCAAGATTTACACACTGCCAAAGACAGTTTAATTCCCAGCCCAAGTTTCCACTTGTTCCAGTTTCAGTTCCGGTTCCGACAGCAGCAGTCCCAGTTGTTAGAAGTAGCAGTAGCGGAACAACGGAATGCAATTTCAACTGCCACGGTAATAACAACAACATCATCCCTGGAATTGGAATGAGCTCCAGGACAGAAGGCCAAGAGCAGTCGACAAAACGTGATGAAGAAAATTATAAAACTATTGCTCCTTTTAACTTTTTTGGATAATGGTGTGTATGCTACAGAACTGTGCACACTTGACACTTGAAACAATTTCCCATAGTTTTCCAGGTTCGGTCCATTATTTTCGACTGTCACACACCGCTACACAGATAATATATTTTGCACTTTGTTTCGAATAATTATATATTTAAAACATGTATTTTATACTATGTACTGTTAATAAAACCGTAAAACATGGTTTAGATAGTATACTTGCGGATCCACTTAATTATTTACACAAGTATTTCACGTTATTGCTATATGTATTATATCGTGAGTGAAGAACCATAATGAGCCATATCCAATTTAATTCAAAATTAAAAAGTGATATTTCCAAAAAATACTACATAAAATAGTACAATATTAATAGCGAGTTCTTTAAAATATAAAAATGTTTTATGTTCATGCTTTTTGACAAATCAAAAATGTTCTAGTGTTACATGTTTTTAAAAAGGCCAAAATGTTCCATTTACATGTTTTTGAAAATTGTAAAATATTATATATACATGTTTTTTTAAATTGCAAAATATTCTATTTAGGTGTTTTTAAAAAATACTAAATATTCAATTTACTTGTTTTGGAAAAGCGCATAATGTCCTACTTACATGCTTTTAGGATCATCATGTTTTAATTTGTTTTTGTAGATGGTCCATTTTAATTTTAGTAAAAAATGGGTATGGGTCATTTTTATTTTTTAAAGACGATATGTGATAGCAAGACAACACATCCTCAGATGTCAAAAACATGTAATACACACGAGACGTAAAACTATAGAATCTATATTTACTCGCAAATCATATTTGTTTTAAAGGTGGAGCAAAAATAACAAACAATCATTCTGTTTTTTTAGACTATGTAATACTTCGTGTCATATTGTTGGTATAAAAAATTCTTCGCCTGTGTTAAAACGAGCTTTTCAACTTCATAACCTCGCTGTGTGTTAATAAAGAACTTTATTTAATGCCTCATGAAAGAAACATTTGCGCTTAGCAAACATATCAGCTTTTGTCTTTGTAAGGACTTTCAGAAAACCTTCTGCTGGTTGTTTTAAAATCAAATGTAAAATGTCAACACAAGCGGCAGAATCACATGCATGTTCCAAAACGCAGGTTTGTTTGTTTGAATTTAAAACAAATCATTTGTCTAATTTATTTAATACAACATTTTTTTAAAATTTTGCGCAGTTTATTTCAAAAACAGTTTTTTGTTATAGAAACAGGCTAAATAACCTACTCCCGCAATGATAGCTTTAAGTGAAAGCGATTCTTCAAATTATGGATTTTTAAATATTGCCCACTTTGATCGTCCACCAAGCAGAGTCACTTCAAACCGTTGGAGTCTACCTTGCAATTGGCAAAAAAATAAATTGTATCTTGTTTATTATTTCAGCTGTATTGTTTCAATAGCATGTCTTATTGCCATTCTTTGTTTGGCAAGGATTTTTAAAACAGAATTGTCATCCAACGAAATTAATGGTAATTAATTAAAACCAGCAGTTGATAACTGAATTATTTAATACTTCTTCCTACATAGGTACAATAACTGTCTCTCTTTTAATTTTGAATTTTAGAGATGTCTGCTGCGCTGGAAGAAATAAATACAAATATTAAACACAATCATGTCAACATTGGTAAGAAATACTAGGTTTTTACTCTGTATAAAATTTAACATAACACCTGAACTCGTGTAAAGTAACGCCTTTGCAAAAGTGCTTAACGTAATTTAATGTTGAAATTTAGTGGCAACCCAGAGACATTTGGAACATCGGTGCTTGTTTCAGACTGGATCAGTTAATTCGAGCAACAAATACAAAACGTCTAAAACTATGACACTGGGTAAGACAGCATTTAACTGATTGCATTTTGCAGTAACTTACTACACAGAATGCAGGACCGGATAAAGGAATTGCTTTGAAATTTTAGGCAGCAATTTTTAAACATTCAAAAACCACCATGTAGTTTTTATTTATGGTTTTATTTAGTAAAGCAAAATGTTGTATTTTACGTGTTTTTAAAAAGTTTAAAATGTTGTATTTGCATGTTTTTGAAAATTGCAAACAAATTTATTTGCATGTTTTTAAAATTTGCAAACAAATTTATTTACATGTTTTTGAAATTTGCAAGCATATTTATTTGATTGTTTTTGAAATTTGCAAGCATATTTATTTGAATGTTTTTAAAATTTGAGAATAAATTTATTTGCATTTTTTTAAAATTTGGAAACCAATTTATTTGCATGTTTTTGAAATGCACAAAAAAAATAATTTGCATGTTTTTGAAATGTACAATAAAATTTTATTTGCACGTTTTTGAAATGTACAATAAAATTTTATTTGCATGTTTTTGTAATGAACAAAATAATTAAATTGCATGTTTTTAAAATTTGCAAACAAATTTATTTGCATGTTTTTGAAAATTGAAAAATGTTCCATTTACACGTTTCTATTTTTATCCAGGGTGTGGTGGAATTATCCCAATGCCCACACCAGGAAGTCCAGTACTTCTCGACTACAAATCTCAGAAACGTTTGAGCAGCAACGAAAACTGTCTTTGGATACTGGATGGTTTGGATTTGTCTGGAACTAAACGTGTGGCCAACATTAGGTTGAATGTCAAGTGTGACGGGTTTAGAGGTGATGACGGCGGGATTGTCGTCCTTGACTGGTATAACTGGCAAAATCTTACTGTATTCGAACTAAGGTATGTAATTTTATTTATTTAAAAGATATTTTACGAAATTATTAAAACAAACTGAGAAATGCACTGAAGACACAATTTTTTTTCTAATTTTATTGCGCAGTCGCAGCAAGGACTACACTCCAAACAAAGAATCCCTCTGGCACTTTCTTAGCTTTACCTCGGGTAACAGGGGAGTTGGAACTGGATTTGTTTTGCGTGTTGCTGCCGTTGGAATATTTGTCCCGCATCCAGTATCCAACATGGTCTTCACGAACTCAACTGGGACTGTAACACACGGGCCAATTACTGATAGGGAAAAGGTTGCAATTGTCATTAATCCCCCTGTAAAGTCATTTGTACTGACTTTGGTTTACTTGGACTCGAAATATAATGAAGACGGCTCTTGTGGACCCCATGACAGTTTGCATATTTTCTCTGTTGGGAAAAAAGGGGAGCAGACTAAACTACCAGAGTAAGCTGAAAAATTGTAAACAGTTTTATCTGAATATTCTTGAAAGAAACAAGTTAATCATTTGTTTTATTTTAACAGTATCTGCGGCAATGTGAGAAATCGTCGTTTTAAATTTAAAACGCCAATATTTGTGGGATTTTTGGCGTCATCTTCAACTTCAACAATTGGAAAAGGATTCAAACTGTCATGGCAGGAAAATTAGTCACACACACAAGCGTAGTTAGCAAGTAATGTTGGAAAACACAACTTATTATCACACTTTTCGTGTGTTACGATTACATTTTGCTAGCGTAAATTACTATGCTTTAATAGTAAGACAGATTAATGGTTCCTTACATCTAATTTATGTAATAATTATATTCACTTCCTCATGAAATTTGCACTTGCACAATATTTAAACTGAGATTTATTATGCAATTTATAAATTATGTATGATTTAATTGGAGAGAAAGACAACTTTATTACAATAAACTTGACACTGCACACTCGTCCAACAACAATATCCACCATACGTACATAATTAAAAAAAAATCAGACCGACAGGCGGCCAGACAAACCCATTTTATTAGATGTTCAATGCAGGGCCATATAATGCAGCTGGAAAAGGCAGCCCCTGCTGCCTGAATTTTGTAAACACATGTAAATGGAACATTTTGCGCTTTTCAAAAACATGTAAATAAAATATTTACCACTTTTCTCAAAACATGTAAATAGAACATTTTGCACTTTTCAAAATCTTGTAAATAGAACTTTTTGCACTTTTCAAAATCATGTAAATAGAACATTTTGCACTTTTCAAAATCATGTAAATAGAACGTTTTGCACTTTTCAAAATCATGTGAATAGAACATTTTGCACTTTTCAAAATCATGTAGATGTAACATTTCAAATTTTGGTTTAGGAAAGAAAATCTTTAATAAAATCAAAATGGTGGTTTTTGCATGGAGACAAATTGCTGCCTAAAGCCAATTGCTTTGTCCGGCCATGGCTCAATGAGCTAATTTTTTTCAGTTTTATTAATTTCTAAATAATGTTTTAAATTTTTGTTGTCCATATTGCATTAATGAACATTGTATAATATTGAATGGACTCTTGAAATAAGTATGTATAGCCTATGTCAGTTAGACGCATTACGTTCCTTTCCAGGAAATCTTAAAACCTGATCCAGGTTCTGAAAGCGACCCCTCAAACCCAACGAGAATTGGTTCTTGAAAAAAAAATCGACGATTCGTCACTGTCCCACATAAGCTGTTAATATAAAAACAGTCATAATGTGCTTACTAGTTAGTAACTACAGATGTTAGATTATTTTACAGAAAACTTTAGATATTAGTCCTTTTTTAACGGACATTTACAATAATTATGATGGGGGGATATAGTTATATGGGGCAATGCAAAATGCATTGTTTTAATGAAAATGCTCACTTAGCTGATTTCAGTATTTAAAATTTAGGAACAAAAGAAATTCAAAAAAAATTTTACACGTACATTGGTAGCTTAGCATACGCCTCTTTTTTCCCAATTCTGATAATATGGATACTGTTAGCATCCTCACATGAGCCATCTTCCTTTCGTGTCGACTCCAGCTGATCTAGGGTGAGAGTAAATGATTTAAGTGGGGGGTTAACGACAAAGACAATCGCAACCGTGTCCTTCTTTCCATCTAGTCCATGGGTTACTGTCCCTGTTGAATTTGTAAAGGCCATACTCCTGCCTGAATGAAGTGGAGGAGATGCCTCAATGACATCCAGTCGGAGTGTGAAGCCTGTTCCAACTTCGGTATTACTTGAGGTGAAGCTTAGAATGTTGCATATGGAATTTGCTCCAGAGGTGTAATCCTTGCTTTGGCTATAGGCAATAAATAGAACTATTAATGCTCATATTTATTGCAAAATATTTTCAGGGTTTTACTTTTTGATTAGTTAAAACATTTTTATTTGTAAACAAGCCTTAGTCTAAATGCCGCTAGATTTCCCCAGCTAATCCAGTCAATGGCAACAACGGTGTCCTCCTCATTATTAAAACCTTGCTTTAAAATTGACATTCTAATTTTTGCAGGATAGATTTGTCCAGCCTTAGATGAACTTCCGAGTATCCAAAGACAGTTTTCATTTTGTTCGTGAGATTTATAGTCCAAATGTATGGAATTTCCTTCTGGAGGCATTGGAACTAGTCCACCACAACCTTCAGATAACAAGCCAGGGTTTATTTAATTTTAATACAAATTACTGACATACTAAAATTAACCCTTGGTTTATCTAAAACGCTCTATGTTCTTTCCTAATACGCCTATGTTAGAACCTTTTGTCTCAAAGATTTGAAACCAAGGCCAAACATAAAGCTACTAGGGCTGGATAATGTGGCCAGCGCAGGCAGCCCCCGCTGCTTGAATTTTCCAAAAAGCTCAGCATCTAAAACATGTAAATGGAACATTTTGCACTTTTCAAAAATATGTGAATAAAATAATTTGGAAATTTTAAACACATGCAATTTTTTTTAACATTTTAAAAACATGCAAATAAATTTTCTTTACATTTCAAACACATGCAAAGAAATTTTCTTTACATTTCAAAAATATGCAAATAAAATATTTAACGATTTTAAAAAACATGGAAATAATACATTATCCACTTTTCTCAAAACATGTTAATAGAACATTTTGCACTTTTCAAAATCAAGTAAAAAGAAAATTGTAAACTTTTCAAAAACATGTAAATACAACATTTCGCTGTACCAAATAAAACCATCAATATAATCAAAATATTGCTTTTTGTATGGAAACAAATTGTTTCCTCAAAATAATTCCTTCGGCCGGCCCTGGAGGCTACCAAGAACCTCTAGTTTTAACAAAGAAAGTGATTAGCGTCATTGCATTAATTTAGCTATATTACCTAATGCAACAGTTTTTGTTTTGTTTTTGTTGTAGTCAGGACTGTGGACCTGGACTGGGTCATGATAAATCAGGTCCAGGCGCGTCTGAATTGCCGCTAAAGACATTTGAAATTTAAATACACATTAAAGAGCTGATATTGTTATAACATTAGTTTAAATGTAATTAACTCAGGCAAATTTTTTAAATGTATGTCGTTTTACTGCATATGAGAAAATAAAAGATAATTACCGATAAGCTTCTCATTTTGTAGAACATTGTTTTTAGTTCTTGCCAGTGCGACAGTCAGCTCTGTAAAATTCAAAAT
The DNA here is from genome assembly GCA_949802685.1 of Dicyrtomina minuta. Classification (NCBI taxonomy): domain Eukaryota; kingdom Metazoa; phylum Arthropoda; class Collembola; order Symphypleona; family Dicyrtomidae; genus Dicyrtomina; species Dicyrtomina minuta. The sequence goes on along the minus strand of OX461808.1, from coordinate 95,947,083 downwards.
AGAACACAAAATTATCGTCAAAGACTGTGAAATAGGAATTTTTTGAAAGCACAAAAATCAACTGCGCAGTGATCTGTATTCATGGTAAACTAGTGTATGATGCACATATCTATTATTTACCATTAAATCCAGGGGATGATGAATCCTGTTTTCCATGGGTAATTTTACAAAGAACTGTGACAAGGCAGGCAATAGAAACCAAAGAGCTTGAAATAGCAAGAAAATTCAAAAAATATTTTTTCCAATCACAATTTGATGGTGGCGAACGGCTTGAAGTCACAACACTACAGGGAAACCCGAAGCATTTTAAATTTAGAAAATTATAATTTGAATCAGTGTCTTCACTGGCACTGGTAACGTCCATTTTGGACATAGCGTTTAACCAGTAAAGTAATTTAGTCCAGGTTTTTTGGTTTTTTTGTGAATCAAAATAACACAAACTTAGTTTGGGTTTGGTGTTTATTAGTACTATATTACAATTTAGTAATTGTAAGTTGTGACATTATTGATTCGAAATAAAAAATTATAGTAGATTTAATAAATGCTAGGATCAACCTTCTTTAAAATGTTCCCTTTGTTTCGCGTGACTATACTTAAATCGTAGGAATGGAATTTATTTTTTCAATATTTAAACTAACGCGCTCTTTGCATAATTTGTTGATTTATTTTCATACTCTTAACTAATATTTGATTCCAATACAAAACTGTATACATTGAATAATACGGTCTACAATAATTTTTTTCACTCGTTTGCTTTACAAACCTAAAACACGACATGTCGTGTGTGAGCCTGATATGTCAGCCGTACTTGTCCGCAGGGCCAGACGGAGTAATGACTTTTAGGGAGCAATTTGTTTCCATACAAAAACCACCATTTTGATTTTATTAATGTTTTTTTCTGTAAAGCAAAAAGTTGTATTTAAATGTCTTAGACATTTTTAAAATGTTCATTTTAGTTGATTCAGAAAAGTTGTCAAATGTTCTATTTGCATGTTTTGAGAACACTGGAAAATGTTTTATTTGCATTTTTTTGAAGGGTACAATAACTTTTTTTCAATGCATTTGAAAAGTACAAAATATTCGATTTACATTATTTTGAAAACTGCAAAATGTTTAATGCTTGAAAATGCTTTGTATAATTATAATTATAGTTTATACCTACAGTCACGTAGCATTCTAAATTGTTTGCATAAAGTATTTTTATGAGTTTGTAATTATTGTTAAAAATCTTTTATTTAAAAAGTTAGATTGTGAATTTTCATTTTCCTAGCTATAAATATTAGACTTTTAATTCCCATTCCGATGGAGTTTAAGATACATTTAGATTTTCCCTTATTAAATTGTCTTCTTTCAATAATGTTTGCAGTTTTCAGTTTAGAGTGGAAGCGTGAGAAGACTGGTTAGAAAGGAAGGAGCTTGAATTGCATGGGCTTTAAAAGTATATACACTCCTATTTCGCAACCAACTATGTATACCTTAACCAAAATACTATATACCTTCAATAGGAAAACTAACTTCGATTTCGATTTGCAAACTTTCATTATATGGCCGGTGATTAAGCACATTTGCCCAAGTCCATGCAAATCCTGTTCAAACCTCAGCAGTTCGGTGGACTTGGGCAAATGTGCATTTGAGAAACGCATGGACTTGGGCAGTAATGCTTTTAGTACTGGACTGGACTACTGGACTTAGGCAAAAATGCTTATTCACCGGCGATATATGCCTGATGTTGAAATGTTTGTGTTTTAAATATTTTAGCTACAATTTAAATAACGTAACTGTAAATATTTGACATAGGTACTTATTTCAATAGTAGATTTATAATTTCTTGTGCCATAATTGAATAGTGTGCCGAGTAGATAAAATGCGACTTCACGTATCAATTATAATTTCCCGTGGAGATATACTAAGCTCTTAATTGTACTATCCATATAATGAAATTTTTTTAAACGCATTAACTTTAATATCAGAGAACGTCGCAATCCAAAGTTGTTAAGGAAAATATATTAAATATTTACCGATGCTATTTCAATAAAATACTGAACGTATGTATTCATCACATATATATATATATACACATATATATGTATTTAGTACAAAATAGGCATAGCAGGCCTACAGTACGACATTCTAATTACATATAAGTATATACTATATAGCAGTTTATTCTACTTTATTCCACGTGCATTAATTAAAAATAATTTAAATTAAAACATTAACTTAGCTTCCAATTTTAAAATGACTAAAATTAAAAAAAAGCACACTCTGTCTCCTTGTGTTCTTATATTTATAAAAGAAATAAAGTTGAGTGCTGAGACTCTACTTTCTCATAATATTTTCGTGCATTCTCTTAATTCATCGTCCATCGCGCTCCGCAGATCAATTCGACACGATCAAGAAAATGTCTTTCATTTCTTTGAAAATAGAAGTGGCAACTTTGACATTGGCATTTATTCTTTTTAAAATCAGCTCTGCATGGAATATCATAGCATTTAAACCCGTCTTATCTTCATCAGAGAGAAAAATCAAATTTGAGCTAGTTGAAGATGGAAAAGGCGCTAGGTACAAATTTTACTGCTCTACTGCAATACTCTGGTTCTACACAGTATTTCAATGGACCTCTATTTTCACGTACTACCGCAGTTACGGAGTCGATGTTCAATTTGGAATTCATCTGCTATTCTTCATCATTTCCACTTTCGCATTTAACATGTCGTTGGCACTGTTTCGGAAGCAGGAGGTGGCAGTTTGCATTTTAAATCAAGTCCAAAATGTCGACGATTATTACTCAAGATCGGTCGTAGATGCAACCAATGATGATAATCATCCAGTCTTGTCGTCAGCTCAGACTCAGAGTCCAGGCCGAAGTCACTCTTGGTTTTCCCACTTGTTTAGTTTCATAGGTTTCCTCGGCATTGCTGATATTTTGTTGCTTGCACCCTTATTTTCGATGACACTGTATTTGCTCATCCCTAATGGTCCCATGTTTGTGACCAACTACATTTGGGAGGGTTTAATTCAGTTTGAGTCGATCAAGAGAGTTTTGATTCCAAACGGGATCGGAAATACGGATCAAACGTTTTTTGAGTTGCCTTGGCAGTTGATGGCAATGAGGCTAACTGGAGGCTGTTTGAACACGCTCATCTTCACTGCTACTTGCACGATGCTTGGCTGTGGAGGGGGCATTGGCATGATTGGACTAATGATCCATCGGATTTGGTTGCAGAAATTCAAGTAAGCACTCTTAAGTTTTAATAACAAGTAAATTGTCAGGTTTAAGCCATGGCTGATCATTATATCTCTTAAATCATTGTTTTGTGAATATAAACAGCTTTAGAGTGACCGCAAGGCAAGCAGGTTGTCTTGGAAACAGCGTACCTCATGCGTTTTGGATGGATGTACAATACCTGAAAATCCTTCAAGTGAACAACTCGCAATGGAATGAATTCTGGGCAGATATTTTCATCACTGGATCAATTGCCCTCAGCACAGCTCTCACAGTTGCCTCTACCTATTGTTCTGTGAAGCTTTACGGAAAAGTTAATCCGTTCATCTACACTTTCTTTCCCACAGTCGCCGTATTTCTTCTAGTTTTCATTATTGGTGGGGTGTTCGGGCAGCTTGCCGCAGTTGAGGGGCAGTCTCGGTCTCGGAGGACGGAGATAATTGATTCGCTTCGGCATTACCATTGGCATAACAAAAGTAGCAGGGCGCTTACTGAATTAAAGGGAATGCAAGTTCAAATCTTCCTCAAAACTTTGAGGGCAATGCCCGTGTTTGGAGTGAGAATGGGCATGTTTGGTTACATTAGGCTTGGGACGCAAGTGAGCATGGTTGATGAAATTATCAACTATCTGCTCCTGCTGTTTAGTTATTAACACTAGCACATATCAACTTTGACTTCAAGGGAAGCCGATGTTTTATTATCGCGTTTGCAAATGACTGATGTATAGGAATGTGTTGTGACTAAAAATGCAATTAGACAATTTGCAGTATGAAAAAGGCTATTAGCAGTCAAAGCTTGCAGTTAGATATGAATAGATGCATTGGCAGTATGTACAGGCAAATATTGTTATAAATGAGCATGTTTTGTGTCCATTCTATGAATGCGGGGTCCTGGTTAAATATTAAAAGCTTTCTGTTATTAAACTGACTAAAACAAACTTTACCAAAATTAAAAGTGAGTATTATAATTTTATTAATAAGAATTATAAGCCATTAAAACAAAAATAGTGCGCATTTATTTTTCCATCAAGGTTATTTGGTTACAAAGGAAAACAAGTTAAATATTCACTGATGCTTTTTCACTAAAATTCAATGCTCATTTAATGCATGGATATATTAATTCTTGTTATGTAATGGTTTGTGTAGCCATAAAATTGTTTTGTAAATTTTCCCAGTTTTTCGGATCTAATTTGAATACCTAAATTGCGTTTAAATTTCCAATTCCAATTCTCATTGACTTTGTCACCCAAACATTTGTTTTTTTAAATTAAATTTTCTGTGTGAAATGTTGTGTTGTATTCAAATTCTACTAAAAAAATAATTAGATGATTACATAGTCGAAAATAGACGGAGTTGAATCTTCATGGCATTCATGGGCCATTGATACAACCTAACTACTCAAACTGAAGCCTTCAATAGGAACGAGTCCCATGTGATAAATTCTCATTTTCTGTATGATGTTGCAATGTTATTTTTTCAAAAATTATTCTAGCTAATAAAATTGCTTAGCTTCTAGCAAAAAATATAAGAATTGAACTAAAAATAGTCACGTATGTAAATTGTGCATTTATTATTTTATTTCTGTAGGTACCCGTATTTTTAATTTGATCAAAATGTTTTGATAGTTTTAAATTATTTTAATTTTAGTTTTATGTGTGACGACATACGTGTGTCATAGTTAAATGCTGGGGCAAGTAAAATAAACGTGATTTTGTGTACCGAGCGTGACTTGTACTGGAATGGAAGTTCTAAACGCTTTTAATTATCCCGTTTATATACAGTCCACTCTCTACATAGTGTACCTCCTCATAGTAGATCTCTCCACATAGTGTACTTTACACGCGTCCCGGGCAGAATCCCTATGCTTGTAATGCTATAATACCTCCATATAGTGTACCTCCACATAGTGGAAACCTCTTCATAGTGTACTAATTTTGCTGTCCCAAAACACTTATCATGTGTAAAAAGAGTCGTTTCATAGTGTACTCATATAATACCCATACAAAAATTTGAATTCAATAATTTTTTTAAACTTTGTGGTACACGATAATAAAATTATCACTTGTGCTGCATAACGCAATGATTTTTTCTTAGCCGAAAACATTAAAATAGTTTATATTTCATTATTTCCCACCGGTAGTTCAAATACTAAGAGAAAATGTAAACTTTCTACATAGTAAACTCTCCTCATAGTGTACTTTTTTTGCTGGTCCCCTGAAGTACACTATGTAGAGAGTGGACTGTAATAGACTTAATCCATTAGCTACATTATTTAAGCAAGACCAACGTCATTCAACTTTACAACTAACAACTAATGAAAGAAAGTATTTAGCTCACAATATTCACCGTGGCTTAATTTAGCCCGGTTTGAGAAGTTAGACCTAAATAAATTAGGTAAAACGCAGTGAGTGCCACATCAAATATTTAAGTATTATTGGTAAAAGCTTTCCTTTATTCAACTTAGTAAAACAAACCTTACCAAAATCAACGTGAGTAATATAATTAATTAGAAATATAAACCATTAAATCCAAAATGTGTAGTGTGCACTTATTTTTCCATTATGGGTATATGGTTAAAAATGAACACAAATTAAATATTTACGAATGCTTTTTCTGTAAAATACAATGCCCATAATGCCACTGGATATAATTATGTATAAGCCCAAATAGAAATAATCACACTAACTAATACATCATTTAATTATTTCAAATACAGTGGAACCTTGTTATAAGAACATCTCAGGGGAATGGGCATATTACGACCTTATAGTGAGGTGACCTTATAGCCTATAAAGTCACATGTTGCTATAAAAAGTACTTTAGGATTTTAAAGGCAAAATCAGCTGATATAGATTTTAAATTAATTCGGTCACAGAAAATTATATTTTTGACTGTAGCCATTTTCGGCTAAACGAATTACCTCTAACTTTTTTTCGATACGGTAGCTCACCCACATACAATAATTTTGCGTTTGGCCTTGAAGATGGAGTTTGTGCTTCGTGAATTTTTTACATGTTGCTATTAAAAGGTAAAATAACATGTAAAATATTTCTTGGGGCTGTGTGATCCATGACCTTATAGTAAGGGTGACTTTATAAAAAGTGACCTTATAGCATGGATATTGACTATGTTAAAGTATAGGCGGTTTGCCGGGGAAGTCAAAAACATGACACTATAGCAAGAGTGACCCTATAAGGTGAGTGCTTATAAAAAGGTTCCACTGTATTTGACTTTTAAAAGCATTCTAGCCATTAAATCTAATGTTAGTGCTATGCATGTGTATTCCCTTCCGTTGACAGGGGTCTGACTTCTTGTAATGTTTTTAAGTCAACACATTAGCTGGATTACCTTAAAATCTTTCACGTCATTTAAATGCATTTCTGCTTTCATAACGTAGAAGTCAAAAAACATTTTTTTGCTGCTCCACTTTCTCATAATACTCATAGTAGAAAGCGAAAATAATACACGAAACAGCAAAGAATGTCTTAGGGTTTTCTTGGTATTCATACAAGAATCATCCAATTAAATGCAAGACCGTTCTTAGACTTAATTTTCTCAAAGCAGTTGTGTCAGTTCCCTGAGCTCCTAATCAATCGCGTTCCGCAAATCAGTTCGACACGGCTAAGAAAATGTCATTCATTTCTTCGAAAATAGAAGTGCCAACTTTGACATTGGCATTCATTCTTTTTAAAATGAGCTCTGCATGGAGTATTATATCATTTAAACCCGTCCTATCTGCATCAGAAAGAAAAATCAAATTTGAACAAGCTGACAAAGGAAATGACTCTAGTTACAAATTTTACTGCTCCACTGCGATTCTCTGGTTTTTACACTATTTCAGTGGATCTCTATTTTCACGTACTACCGCAGTTACGGGGTAGATGTTTAATTTGGAATTCATTTGCTTTTTTCATCATTTCCACTTTTGCATTAAACATGTCGTTGGCACTTTTTCGCAAGCCGGGGATTGCAGTTTGCATTTTAAATCAAGTCCAAAATGTTGACGATTATTACTACAGATCAGTAGAGCCACGAAATGAGGATAGGCATTTGGTCTTGGCGTCGGCCAAGAGCACAGGCCGAAGTCGATCATGGTTTTCCCACCCGTTCAGTTTCATAGGTTTCTTTTGTATGGATGGTCTCTTATTGATTGTACCGCTATTTTCGATGACGCTGTATTTGCTCATCCCCAATGGTCCAATGTTCGTGACCAATTTAATTTGGGAAGGTTTAATTCAGATTGAGTCCAGCGAGCGAGTTTTGATTGCAACCGGGTTCGGAAATACGGATCTAACTTTTTTTGAGTTGCCTTGGTACATGATGGCAATGAGGCTGACTGGAGGCTGCTTGAATGCGCTCATCTTTACGGCGACTTTCACGATGATTTGCTGTGGAGGTGGCATTGGAATTATCGGACTTATGATCCATCGGATTGGGTTGCAGAAATTCAAGTAAGCACTTACGAATTGTAAAGCTAAGAAAATTAAAATTATTTCTCTCTTCTCAATTTCATTTAAAAATTTAAATAGCTTTAAAGTGAATGAGAAACACGCAACGTTTCTTGGAAACAGCGTACCTCACGAGTTCAGCACTGATGTAAAATACCTAAAAATCCTTCAAGTGAACAACTCTCAATGGAATGATTTCTGGGCGGAAATTTTCATCACAGGTTCGATTGGCCTCAGCACAGCCCTTACAGTTGCCTCCACCTACTGCTCTGTAAAGCTCTACGGAAAAATTAATCCGTTCATCTACGCTTTCTTCCCTACAGTCGCCGTATTCCTTCTGGTATTCGTTATTGGTGGGATTTTCGGACAGCTCGCCGCAGTTGAGAGGCAATCTAGGTCTCGGAGGACGGAGTTGATTGATTCGCTTCGGCACTACCACTGGTATAACAAAAGTAGCAAGGCGCTCACTGAATCGAAGGGAAGACAGGTTCAAATCTGGCTCAAAACGTTAAGGGCCATGCCCGTGTTTGGAGTTCAAAAGGGCATGTTTGGTTACATTCATCTTGGGACGCAAGTGAGCATGGTTGATGAAATTATCAACTACCTGCTTCTTCTGTTTAGTTACTAACACTACTGCATAATTGGATTGAAGGTAAGTCAACGAAAATTGTCAGTGGCCTAATCATTCATTGTAAATAATTGTGGATAATTGAGGGGAATAATTGTGGATTAAAACTCGTGTTTGGCGTATACTTACAAGGCAAGGGAATAACGCGACATGGCCAATCCAGATTTTGAAATGACTCATTTAAGAAAATTCGGCTACTTTTAAATAGTACAGATCGAAAAAAGACTTAAGTAAAGTTTGTTTTGTTTGACCACTGTCGCGCGCAAAGTTTAAAAATTTAAATTTTTAAATTTTGCTGCCGTTCAGTTTTTACAGTTCTTAACTGAATTGGGTGAAACTTAATGCATTCTGTTTTTGAGGCCGTAATCGGACAAGATATTTCCGAATTTTGAAAAATATAAAATTTCATTTTTCGTAGAAACATTGCTTTAAAGAATCAGACCAAGATTTTTTCAGAAGATTAAAAAATGTTCAAATTTCAAAAAATCTTGAAATAACTACGTAAGTAACGGTTTCAGAATTACAAAAATTCCAATTTAACTCCTTACTCCTTGGTGATCTTGCGTAGTTCCTTTGTTAGTTATGCTCATGTTGTAGTGTACTATAATTATTTTTTTAATTATGCTTTGTAATTATTCGGGTAGCAAAAATTGTTACGATACGCAAAACTCTTGATTAGGACGATTTTATTACTGCTGGTTGAATTTCAGCACTGCTTACAATGCTTTTAAATGATATCTTTCCTTAACATGACAGTCTTTCTCTGTCCTCTAGCTTCGTACAACATCGTTAAATAAATACTTACCTACAATGAAATCCCGAATTTAGAAATCTTGAGCTAGTTAATTTTTTAAATAGTTTAGTAATTTAGTATGTACGGATGCATTCTTTAGCATGTTAATGCATTACGCAGAAAATAATGTAGCAATAAAACAAGTTTACTTTACAGTTAATATTTAACACTAATAAGTTGGAAAAATATTTCAATGTACACCTTCAAGTCTACTTTATATTTCTAATTTAATTCCCAGAGTTAGAATCAGCTTACAAATAAAATTTTTACATATTTATCACATTACATTTTTAAGTGCACAACGTTTGATTTGTTAGTTTTGGAATAGTTGTAAATTTAATCAAAATTCGGTACATTTAAAAATATTCAATAATAATAAAACCAATCCTAAAACTTGAAGATAACTGTTCATAACTACGTACCTTTACCGTGGGGAATACAGTGGGTTCTATGTATTGCTTTGCACAGAGTACTGACTAATCTTTTGACTTTCTGCATAGGCCATGTATGTCGAGCCAATAATTAACAATAACAATTTATGTTTTTTAAATTTACATACATGGAATCACCAAGCGTTCCATTTTTTGTATTTGTGTATATTCTATGGAACTATGAAATCGCGTAAATTATTGCTTCAGGTATACTAAGCTATTAATTTCAAGTTTTTTTATTTCCCCGCAGTTTATCAAACGAGGCCTGCGCACCTAAACCTAACAGCGTATAAAATCAATTTAATAAATTTCTTGTTATGTAATGGTAAAGCGTATCCATGAAATTGTTTTGTAAATTTTCCCATTTTTTTTAGATCTAATTCGAATACCTATATTGCATTTAAATTTCCAATTCCAATTCTCATTGACTTTGTAACCCAAACATTTGGATTTTTTAAATTTAAATTTTCTGTGTGAAATATTGTGTTGTATTTAAATTCTACTAAAGAAGCATTAGATGATAAGTACAAGTAGGGAATAGAAGGAGTTGAATCTTCAAGGCGTCATTTTTACAACCTAACTACCCAAATTGAAGCCTTCATTTTCTGTAAGTTTTTGCAATGTTAGGATTTTACAAACTATTCTAGCTAATAAAATTGCTTAGCTTTTAGTAAAAATAATAAGAATTGAATTGAGCATAGGCACGTATTTAAATTGTGCATTTATTATTTTGTTTCTGTAAATACCCGTATTTTTAATTTGATTATAATGTTTTTAAAGTTTGAAATTGTTTTAATTTTAGTTTTCTGTGTGACGACACAAGGGTGTCGTAGTTAAATGCTGTGGCAAGTTAAAATAAGTTCGGCGCTTCGCGCCGGATTTGTTGACCGGGGGCCCAAAGTAAATGCTAATCGGCGCAATTTGACTTAAATGAAGGAGTAGAACCCTAATTGTCCGAAAATAGGGTCAACGCTCAAATTGCGACAGTGCCAAACTCACCGTCCATTCACTTAAGTTTATTATTTAATTAAATGTATGGTCACACGCGAAGTTTTATCATAACGGCGTGATGGACGGCAGGGGATAAATGGTTAGCCGGTGGTACAAAGGGTGTGGGTATGACTGGAGAGGGTACAATTTTGCTTCAAAACCTTAGGGTTGGAAAAAGAAGTGCTGTTGCGAACGTGTCTTGTTCAACAATGCTTGTTACGCGTATGATGGATACCCGTGGATTTGATACGAGTGGCACGGGTGCTACAAGTTCGGCTGCAAATAGTAGGAATACGTATGGTACGATTACGCGTCGTTTCGGAACGGGTAGTTATAGTTTGAATGGAATGAAGGCTATATGTGCAAGATCGAGTGGTTTCGGTTAATAATAGACTAGGTACGAGCATATTTGCCAACATTGGTTCAAAATGTGCTGGCCGCAGTAGTGCTATTCGGAGTGGTGCGTTGAAAAAAAATATCAAAGTTGTGGAGGAGGTGCCTAATAATTTGATACTTGAAGAACGTCAGTTATGGGCAATCCCTATGCATATCCTATATACGTGTATGTAGTTAACATATTTTGAAAAAAGCATGGTGGCATTGGAATTATTGGACTAATGATCCATCAGATATGGTTGCAGAAATTCAAGTAAGCACTTACAAATTGTATATAAATCTAAGAAAATTAAAATTAGTTCTCTTTTTAATGTCATTTGAAAATTTAATTAGCTTTAAAGTGACTGGGAAACACGCAACTTGTCTTGGAAACAGTATTCCTCACGAGTTCAGCATTGATGTAAAATACCTAAAAATCCTTCAAGTGAACAACTCACAGTGGAATGATTTCTGGGCGGAAATTTTCATCACAGGTTCGATTGGGCTCAGCACAGCCCTTACAGTTGCAACGACATACTGCTCTGTAAAGCTCTACGGAAAAATTAATCCGTTCATTTACGCATTCTTTCCAGCAGTCGCAGTATTCGTTCTGGTATTCGCTATTGGTGGGGTTTTAGGGCAGCTTGCCGCAGTTGAGAGGAAGTGTAGGTCTCGTAGGACGGAGTTGATTGATTCGCTTCGGCACTACCACTGGTATAACAAAAGTAGCAAGGCGCTCACTGTATCGAAGGAAAGACAGGTTCAAATCTTGCTCAAAACGTTGAGAGCAATGCCCGTGTTTGGAGTGAGAAAGGGCATGTTTGGTTACATTCATCTTGGGACGCAAGTGAGCATGGTTGATGAAATTATCAACTACTTGCTCCTACTGTTTAGTTGCTAACACTACTGAATAATTCCATTGGTGGTATAAGTCAACTAAAATTGTAAATGGCATAATCATCTATGGTGAGTTGTGTGAGTATATTATAATACCTTCATGCACGCTACTCTATTCTATGGCAATGCAATAAATAGATTTAAGCACTTTCTATAATGCTATATTTATTTGTTTAGTTAAATTGAGCTTCATCAATTTTGCATTATATCAATTGTGCACAAAAGTATAGGTCTTACATGTTAAACCTTACATAGTTTTATAATGCTTTAATTGTATTTCAGAAATAGGTTAATATGAAAATAAAACCAACCATATATGTAACTGAATGGGTGGGTAATAAAGCTTAGGTGGGTACTAGTTAAAGTTAAATTATAAATTATGAAACAAAAAATATCCAATTTAAGCTAAAATTAAAAGGAGCTATGCCGAAAAAATCTTTAAAAATGAATATAATTGTAATATGTGTAAAATGTTAATTCAAATTTCTTAATTACATGTTTTTGAAAGGTGTAAAATGTTTTGATTAACTTGTTTTCCAGAAGTTCAAATTTTATTAATTTCTTTCAAAATCATATTTTCATATTTCTGTAGAAAGTGTTTTTTTTCGTTAAAAATAGATTTGGGTCATTTTGGTTCTTCACAGACAGTTGTATTAAATTGTAAATTGTTTTCATTTAATTGTCAAAGTTTACATGGAATTAAATCAATGATTTTAAAAACCGGACAGTATCAAAAATAGTAAGAGACAGACGCAAACGATAACAAAATTAAAATACAGATATAACAGGTGGTAAGGTGGTATAATCAACTTTTTTTAAACATATTAGTTTTAATATCGACGACGTATTTCATCCAACTTTCCTACCTACTTACTATTGGCACAATATAAATATACGCAGGGTATGTTAAATAATTGTGTACATAATATTCGACTAGGTGATATAAATGCTGGGTAATGAGGTTCAATTACTTTGCTGAAATGTATTACGATTTCTAATTGCCGAGTTTTTGAATTTAAACGCCGTTTATGTATTTCAACCTAAATGGCGAGCAAGTGATATGATAATTGTTCATTGACTGTTGGGTTCGGGTTTGGTCCAAAGATCCGGACCAGACGATTTGGATGGTCTGACAAAGTCGGACCAGACCAGACCATGAAATTAGGACCATACCAGACCGTTGGGAACAACACTGTAAGTGCTACATTATAATAATAAGTATATTTTTATATAGTAACAATAATTATTTACTTTAATTTATTCCACGTGCAATAATTAAAAATAATTTAAATTAAAGCATTAACTTAATTGCCTTAAAGCTTCCAATTAAATTTAAATGACTAGCCTATACTACAATTTGAAAAGGTTAAAGTCAAAAAAAATATACTGCTTCAATAATCATGTTACATAACTAAGACAGCAGTGACAACGCAAATCATACAGCGCGCACTCCGTCTCCGTGTGTTCTTATATTTATAGAAGAGACTTACAGTGTAAGGCAATACAGTTCAATTTTCAGATTCAATTTTCTGGAAACAATTTTTTCGTACATTATCTTTTATCGTCCATCGCGCTCTGCAAATAAATTCGAAACGATTAAGCCTAAGAAAATGTCTTTCATTTCTTTTAAAATTGAAGTGACAACGTTGACTTTGGTATTTATTCTTTTTAAAATCAGCTCTGTATGGAGTATCATAGCATTTCAACCTCTCATATCTTCGTCACAGAGAACCATCAAATTTAACATAGTGGTAAATGTGAAAAGCGCTAGATATAAATTTTACTGCGCTACTGCGGTCATCTGGTTTTTCACACTATTTCAGTGGATCTCTATTTTTGTTTACTTCCGTAGTAACGGAGTTGATGTTCAGTTTGGAATTCATCTTCTTTTCTTCGTCATTTCCAATTTTGCATTCGTCATGTCGTTGGCACTCTTTCGTAAGCAGGAGGTGGCAGTTTGCATTTTAAATCAAGTCCAAAATTTTGACGATTATTACTCAAGATTGGTATCGGTAGAGGCAGGAAATGAAGATGGTCATCCAGTCTTGTCGTCTCAGCTCAGACTCAAGGCCGAATTCGATTTTGGTTTTCCCACCCGTTCAGTTTCATAGGTTTCTGCTGCATGGATGGTATTTTAATGATAATACCGCTATTTTCGATGACACTGTATTTGCTCATCCCTGATGGTCCAATGTTCGTGACCAACTTTATTTGGAAGGGATTAATTCAGATTGAGTCCATCGAGCGAGTTATGGTTGCGAACGGGATCGGCAATACGCATGAAACATTTTTTGAATTGCCTTGGAAAATGATGGCAATGAGGGTGACTGGAGGCTGCTTGAACGCGTTCATCTTTACGGCTACTTGTACGATGCTTTGCTGTGGAGGTGGCATTGGAATTATTGGATTAATGATTCATCGAATTTGGTTGCAGAAGTTTACTTAAGTTTTAGCTTACTGTAAGCTCATTCAAGTAATAATAGGGAGGTTGTGCAAACCTAAAACTGGCACTTTAACTTTAGCAATTGCAAAAGAATCGCGACGCCATATTTTCTGTTTAGTGCTACATGCATATGTAAAAACATTACAAATCAAGCACAAGCTGGAGCGTATCGCTAAAGTACATGTGCAGTATGGGCAGGGATAATGCGAAAGTGGCGGATAGGTTTCTCAAAACAGAAAATAGTAAAAACATGGCGTCGCGGTTCTTTTGCAATTGCTAAAGTTAAAGTGCCAGTTTTACGTTTGCACAACCTCCCTAATATGATATAACATTGTACTGCCAGGTTTCATCAAAGGGTAAAAAGGGTCGTCCATAAATGATGTGATCGAGATATTCACATTTCTAGGACTATATGACCCCGTTGCCATTAGTTAAACCATTGCGTAAATGGCTGTCTTTAACATGGGATGTCATCAGTACTCTTGTAGACCCAGTGGCCATGCCCTGAAATCATTTATGGACGACCCCTAAAAATTATTTGCTACTTGGGCATACATGCTACACGTACAATTCCTAAACTCAAAAAGACATTTTCTAAAAATGCAACGGCCACTTTTGCGACAGCAGCACTCAGATAGCTCAAATATCGTCGATGAAGAATGAAGTTTGACCAATCTCTTTTCTGAGCTAAAATGACTTATGACCATCTCCATTCTGATTATTTAAAATCGGTTTTGACCATCTCCATTTTTCATGCAATACAGCTAATGAGATATGTTAATGATTAGTTAAGGGTTTAGTAATTCAAAACTAAGTACATTAGGGTTCACCCATATATTACGTCATCAAAATATTCCCGTTGTAAGTCCCTATGACCCTCCTGTTATCAGATTACCCGTTAGGTAAATGGCCATTTTTAGGATGCTATGCCAAGAATATCCAAGTAAGCCATACCCATGACGTCATTTATGGGCGACCTCTCAGTTTTCCTAAACTTTTAATAATGATTAATTGATGAATTAATTATTTCAAATTAATACACTATAGTGCATCCTTCATGAGATCAGGAATTAGTTCATCAATATACCACTATTACAACTTTAAACAAATTATGGTGTCACCCATAAATGACGTCCTATATGTATGTCCAAGCAGCCTACATGGAAGCGAGGTTTTCAGATAGGCTTTAAAAGGTCTGGTATGGCAGGTGCGAAACTTTCAACGTCATAATATTATTATAAGTACTCAGTGGCAGAAATAGTAATAAACACCCTTACTAAGTATAGTAAAACTAACTTTTTCTGTTTGTTTTGAAAATATGAGCAGCTTTAGTGTGACCAAAAGCCAAAAAACATTTGTGGGAAACAGCGTACCTCCCGTCTTCAGGATAGATGTGAAATATCTGAAAATCCTTCAAGTAAACAACTCGCAGTGGAACGATTTCTGGGCGGATATTTTCATCACGGGATCAATTGCCCTCAGCACAGCTCTCACAGTTGCCTGCATCTATTGTTCTGCGAAGCTCTACGGAAAAATCAATCCGTTCATCTACGCTTTCTTCCCCACAGTCGCCGTATTCCTTCTGGTATTCGTTATTGGTGGGGTTTTCGGACAGCTCGCCGCAGTTGAGAGGCAGTCTCGGTCTCGGAGGACGGAGTTGATTGATTCGCTTCGGCACTACCACTGGTATAACAAAAGTAGCAAGGCACTTACTAAATCAAAGGAAAGGCAAGTTCAAATCTTGCTCAAAACGTTGAGGGCAATGCCTGTATTTGGAGTGAGAAAGGGAATATTTGGCTACATCCATCTTGGTACGCAAGTGAGAATGGTTAATGAAATTATCAACTACCTGCTCCTACTATTTAGTTATTAACAGTACTACATTTTTTGATGGCTGGTAAGTCAACTGAAATTTACAGATGGCGTAACTATTTATTCGACAAGTTTATTCTAAAGCAAATGATCAATTTAATTTAAACTCAATGCGGAGCCTATGAGGAGATTTGCCAGATTTACAAAAACTGCTGCCGTTCGCTAATACAGCAGTAACTTAGAAGCGAAATTGACCAATAACTTTAAAATAACGGAGGCAATTTTTATAGGGCAAAGAGTTTAGTAAGAATGACATTTTTTAATCACAAATAGGTTATTATGTAGTATAAAAATATTACCAATACTATACCTGCATGGCCAACCTTAAGGTGGGCATTGTTTAAATTACTGTGAATGTTTTCATAAAAGAACCTAACGTTCGCATAACTTCTCATGGAAATTGGACATTCATAAATGTAATATGATATGCTTCACTTCCGGTATAGATGACACTTTTAGCTTCTATCAAGACCAATAATTATATTATGCCAATTAAAAGAAAATTAATACTTTTAAATTCATATACACCTAATAAATTTATTGCTGTTTGTACACAAAGTCCATGTACAGTAAAAATAATTATAGTCGAAATGTCGAAATTGTTTTGCATGAGTTGTATAAAGTACAACAGTTGATATAAACTGTCTGAATTCTGTCAAAAGCCGGCACGAGGCCTTCTACAGTGTAATTACGGCTCGGCTGAAGTGTTACAATACTCACAAAGGAATAATGGACAGTATAAACGGCTAAAAAGAGAGAAACAAAATGGGTGGAAACTAGACAAATATCCTTAGTGCGGTGCTAGTGTGCTAGCCCTGAGCTCCGCATGATCACATCTTCAAAAACAGTTTTCATAAGCAAAATGTTTGTAGACCTAAACCTCAGACCATATATAATTCATATAGTGAATCGTGCTCCGCAAATCAATTTAATACAACACCAACAATGTCTTTTATTTCTGCAAAAATAGAAGTGGCAACTTTGAGATTGGCATTTATTATTTTTAAAATCGGCTCTGCATGGAGTGTTATAGCATTTCAACCAGTCCTGGCTTTACCACAGAGAAAAATCAAATTTGAGCTAGTCATTCATGTAAACCGAGCAAGGTACAAATTTTACAGTGCTACTGCAATCCTCTGGTTCTTCACATTATTCCAGTGGACTTCTATTTTCACGTACTACCGCAGTAACGGGGTGGATGTTCAATTTGGAATTCATCTTCTTTTCTTTGTCATTTCTACGTTTGCCTTTATTATGTCATTGGCACTGTTTCGCAAGCAGGAGGTGGCAGTTTGCATTTTAAATCAAGTCCAAAATATCGACGATTATTATTCGAGATCTGTAGAAACAGGAAATGAAGACGATCATCCATTCTTGGCGTCAGCTCAGACTCAAGGCCCAAGTCGGTCTTGGTTTTCCCACCCGTTTAGTCTCATAGGCTTCTTTGGCACTGGTGGCATCTTATTCATTGTACCGCTATTTTCGATGACACTCTATTTGCTCATCCCTAACGGTCCAATGTTCGTGACTAACTTTTTGTGGGAGGGCATAATTCAGATAGAAGCCATCGAGCAAGTTTTGGTTCCAAACGGGAGCGGAAATAAGGATAAAACATTTGTTGAGTTGCCTTGGCGTATGATGGCAATGAGGCTGACTGGAGGCTGTTTGAACGCGTTCATCTTTACGGCGACTTGTACAATGCTTGCCTGTGGAGGTGGCATTGGAATTATTGGACTAATGATCCATCGGATCTGGTTGCAGAAATTCAAGTAAGCACTCCCAATTTTACATACATAAATAAGAACCCTACAAACTACTGTGTCTCTTTAATTTGGAAAAATGAACAGCTTTAGAGTGACCAGAAAACATGCAACATGTCTTGGAAAAAGCGTTCTTCACGAGTTCAGTATAGATGTGAAATACCTGAAAATCCTCCAAGTGAACAACTCGCAATGGAATGAATTCTGGGCGGATATTTTCATCACGGGATCAATTGCCCTCAGCACAGCTCTCACAGTTGCCTCGATCTATTGTTCTGTGAATCTCTACGGGAACATCAATCCGTTCATCTACGCTTTCTTCCCTGCAATCGCCGCATTTCTATTGGTATTCACAATTGTCGGGGTTTTCGGGCAGCTCGCCGCAGTTGAGAGGCAGTCTCGGTCTCGGAGGACGGAGTTAATTCAATTTCTTCAGCGCTACCATTGGCATAACAAAAGTAAGAAGGCACTTACAGAAACGAAGGAAAGACAGGTTCAAATCTTGCTCAAAACGCTGAGGGCAACGCCTGTGTTTGGAGTTAGAAAAGGCATGTTTGGTTACATTAGGCTTGGGACGCAAGTGAGCATGGTTGATGAAATTATCAACTACCTGCTCTTACTGTTTAGTTACTAACACCATACTGCATAATTCGATTGCTGGTAAGTCAGCCACAATTGCAAATGATCTATTTATTTATAGTGAGCTGTGTCGTTGTGTGAGTTGGACAATTGTGAATTGAAATTCGTGTTTTGCGTGTACTTACAAGGGAACGACGCAACATTACCCACACATATTTTGCAATGACTCATTCAAAACAGTTAGGCTACTTTTAAATAGTACAGATCCGAATAAAAATTGAGTAGAAGTTGTGTTTTTTTGCCACTGTGGCGCGGCAAAGTTTAAAAAAATTCAAATTTTTAAGTTTTGCTGCCGTGCAGCTTCTACAGTTCTGAACTGTTTTTGAAGAAAAGTTTTTCCCTGATTCTGAGACCGTTAGTTGACACGATATTTCAGAATTTTTGAAAATTCGAAAATTCATTTTTTGTGTGTAGAAACATTGCTTCAAAATACCAGGCCTGAAAATTAAAAGTTTTCTAGAATTTTTTTAAAGATTAAAAAATGTTCGAATGTTTAAAAATCTTGAAATAACTTTTCAGTTAACGGGTTCAGAGCTATAAAAACTAAAAACTCGAATTGAATGCTAGTTGATCACGCGAGTAATGTTCACGTTGTGGTGTATCATATTGTGTTAGTTATGCTTTGTAATAAGTATTAGAGTACCAATCAGCTTACAAACAAAATGTTTACAATTTAATCATCGTGTACAACGTTAGGTCTTGGTAGTTTTGGAATAGCTGTCATTTTCAACAACAGTCGGTTAATATCAAAATACAAAATAAAACCAATTATAAAACTTGAAAATAACTGTACATAACTACGTACCTTTATAGATATTGTGTTTAATACCCACGGTGGATATATGTACTATGTACTATGTACTGCTTCACACAGATTACTGACTTTAAACTTTTGCCTTCCTGCCTATAGGGTAAGTATGTCGAGCCAATTATAAATAGCAATTATTTTTTTTAAACTTACATACATGCAATAATTACTATGCGTTCCATTTCTTGTTTTTTGTATAATCTAGGAAACTATGAAATAGCGTAAATTATTGCGTTAGGTATGTAAAGCTATTAGTTTTAATTGTTTTATTATTTCTCATTGACTTTCTATCCCAAACTTTTGGTTTTTGAAAATTAAAATTGCCTGTCTGAAATATTGTATTGGATTCCAATTCTGCTTAACAAGCATCAGAAGGTAAGCAGGAAATAGAAGGAGTTAAATCTTTAAAGTATTTAATTCGCCATTTTACAACCTTACTACTCAAACGGAAGCCTTCAATAGAAACGAGTCCAATTTGACGTATATTCTCACTTTCTGTATGATGTTGCAATGTTAGAGTTTTCATATTTTAGCTTAAATGTTTTTATCAATTAGAAAAAAATAGGAATTTAAGTAAGCATTGACACTTATTTAAATTATGCATTTATTATTTTCTTATTGGTGCACCCATATTTTTAATTTAATCAAATCGTTTTTAAAGTTTAAAATTACTTTAATTTTATTTTTCTAAGTGACGACACACGTGTGTCGTATTTAAATGCTGTAGCAAGTAGAATAAGCGTGATTTTGTATACCAAGGGTGCGACTTGTTCTAGAGTGGAAGTTCTATGCGCTTGATTAGAATTAGAATATATTATTGATTGAATTTTATGGACTCAATCCATTAGCTTCATTATTCAAGACCAAAAGCATTCGACTTTACAACTAATGAGAGAAATAGTTTCTTTTACAATATTCGCGGTGGCTTAATTCAACCTTGCTTGAGAAAGTCAACTTAACTTAATTAAGTAGAAGCTAAGGGCCGCAAAAATGTTTGGGTATTATTGGTAAAAGCGTTTTTGGTTATTAAACTTACCAAACCAAACCTTACCAAAATTCAAATTGAGTATTTTATTTTAATTAGAAATACAAACTATTAAAACTAAAATAGTGCGCACTTATTTTTCCATTAAGGATATGTGGTTAGAAATGAAAACTAATTAAATATTTACTGATGCTTTGTACCTAAAATTCTATGCTCATACAATGCATGGATATATTATAAGCCCAAAAAACAGGGGCCTGACTTCTAGTAATGTATTCACGTCAAAACATTAGCTAGATTGCCTAAACGCTTCCAAGTAATTACAATATATTTCTACTTTAAAACGTAGAAGTCAAAAAACAGTTTTTTCCTGCTTAACTTTCTTATCCTTCTCATACTCTGGACGACCAAGAGAGCGGTAATCATACACAATACCTCCAAAACTGTCTTCTTGTTTTCTAAAAATTCATAAAAGAAACATACAATTGAATGCAAGACCGTTCGCAGGCTCAATTTTGTTAGAGCAGTTTCGTCCATTTCCTAAACTCAATCAGGTTCCGCAAATTAGTTCGACAAGGCTAAGAAAATGTCATTCATTTCTTCGAAAATAGAAGTTGTAACATTGGCATTGGCATTTTTTCTGTTTAAAATCAGCTCTGCATGGAGTATCATAGCATTTAAACCCGTTCTATCTGCATCAGAGAAAACAATTAAATTTGAACAAGCTGACGATGGAAAAGGCGCTAGTTTCAAATTTTACTGCGCTACTGCAATACTCTGGTTCTATACAGTATTTCAGTGGACCTCTATTTTCACGTACTACCGCAGTTACGGAGTTGATGCTCAATTTGGAATTCATCTGCTCTTCTTCATCATTTCCACTTTTGCATTCAACATGTCGTTGGCACTTTTTCTCAAGCCGGGGGTTGCAGTTTGCATTTTAAATCAAGTCCAAAATGTTGACCATTATTACAACAAGTCAGTGGAGGCACGAAATGAGGATGGTCATTCGGTCTTGGCATCAGCTGAGAGCCCAGGTCGAAGTCGATCATGGTTTTCCCACCCGTTCAGTTTCATAGGCTTCTTCTGCATGGATGGCCTTTTAATGATAATACCGCCATTTTCGATGACACTGTATCTGCTCATCCCTCAAGGTCCAATGTTTGTAACCAATTTTATTTGGGAGGCTTTAATTAAAATTGAGTCCATCGAGCGAGTTTTGGTTGCAACCGGGATCGGAAATACGGATCTAACATTTTTTGAGTTGCCTTGGCATATGATGGCAATGAGGCTGACTGGAAGCTGTTTGAACGCGCTCATCTTTGAGGCAAGTTGTACAATGCTTTGCTGTGGAGGTGGCATTGGAATGATTGGACTGATGATCCATCGGATTTGGTTGCAGAAGTTCAAGTAAGCACTTAAAGATTATAATACAATATACATACTGATTTTCTTATTGTCCCTACTAACGATAAGAAAACGAAATGAATTCCCTCATTTCAACATAATTTAAAAACTTTAAACTTTAAAATAGCTTTAAAGTGACCAGAAAACAAGCAACATGTCTTGGAAACAGCATACCTCACGAGTTCAGAATGGATGTAAAATACTTGAAAATCCTTCAAGTGAACAACTCGCAATGGAATGAATTCTGGGCAGACATTTTCATCACGGGATCCATTGCCCTCAGCGCAGCCCTCACAGTGGCCTCCATCTATTGTTCTGTGAAACTCTACGGAAAAATAAATCCGTTTATCTACGCTTTCTTCCCCACAGTCGCCGTATTCCTTCTGGTATTCGTTATTAGTGGGATTTTCGGGCAGCTTGCCGCAGTTGAGAGGCAGTCTCGGTCTCGGAGGACAGAGATAATTGATTCGCTTCAGCAGTATCATTGGCAAAACAAAAGTGGAAATGCGCTTACTGAATCAAAGGAAAGGCAGGTTCAAATCTTGCTCAAAACGTTGAGGGCAATGCCCGTGTTTGGAGTGCAAAAGGGCATGTTTGGTTACATTAAGCTTGGGACGCAAGTAAGCATGGTTGATGAAATTATCAACTTCCTGCTCTTGCTGTTTAGTTACTAACACTACTACATACTTAATGCGATTGCTGGTAGGTCAGTAAAATTACAAATGACCTAATTATTTACAGTGAGCTACGTGAGTTGGAAAATTGTGAATCGAAAGTGATGTTTAGGATATGACTGTTAGGTGATGTATCATAATTAAAACAACTTTGTATTGCATACTAAACTGTTAGGTTATGGTAGTTGTGTAACAGCGAATTAAAAAAGTTTTTCTCTTGTTAACCAAATAATTAAATCTAAAACAAATATGCATATAATTATTAAATAATTCAAACCTAACCAAAATTCAACGTTTATAGCATTGCTGATTAGAAATATAAATAATGAAAATTAAAATAGTGCACTTATTTTTCCATTATGATGGTCCGTATGGTTATAAGGAAAACCTATTAAATATTCATCAGTGCTATTTCTCTAAAATTCAATGCTTATACAATGCATGGGTGTATAGGCCCATAAAGGAATAACCACACCAAATTATACAATATTTAATTGTTTCAAATATTTGACTTTTAAAAGCATTCTAACCACTGAATATCTATATCTTTAGTATATATTATGGACTAACTCGTAGGACTGGAATTTAATGGCAGTAGCTCAAAAACCAAGACACCAAAATTCAAAAACTCAAAAATCAAATGAAAATTTGTCATCCTATATTTCTTATCTATATAAGGCTTTTAAACGATCCAATGTAGAAAAATCTCAAGATATAAAAACGAATAGAATGAACTGAGAAACACAGATAATAAAGCTAATACATAAAGAGTTGTATTCCAAATAGATGAGACGCCGGCCGAGGAAAAAACAGAACATAGGAAAAGAGATGTTGACGACAGGCATGTGTTTTCCTTCCGTAGAAAGGGGTCTGACTTCTAGTAGTTTATACAAGAACATAAGCTAAATTGCCTAAGAGCTTTCACGTAATTACAAATGTAAATGGCATACCTCCTTTCTAAAGGTAGAAGTTGACGATGTAAAAAGCGCTAGTTACAAATTTTAATGTGCTCTGGTTCTTCCCACTATTTCAGTGGACATCTATTTTCACGTAATACCGTAGTAATGGAGTTAATGAATTGTTTTTGAAGTTTAAAATTATTTTAATTTGGTTTTTCTGCGTGACGACACACATTTCGTAGCTAAACGCTGTAGAAAGTAGACTAAACTAAACGTGATTCTGTATACGAAGCGTGACTTGTTTAAGAACGGGAGTTTTAAGTGCTCCATTAACTCGTCCATATTATAGACTTAATCCATTATCCAAGACCAACGACATTCTACTTCACAACTAACTAACTTTTAGCACTATAAGTAGACGCAGGGTATGGAGATAAATAATTTAGTTTCAAATATTCGCCGTGGCTTAATTTAGCCCAGTTTGGGAAAGTCCTTAGTAAGCTAAGTTAAGTGAAAGCTATAAGTACCGCAATGAATATTTAGGTGATATCGGTAAGAGCTTTACCTCATGTAACTAACCCAAACAAACCTCGCCAAAATTTAACGCGTATATTATTGTTGATTAGAAATATAAACCATCAAAATAAAAATAGTGCACTTATTTTTCCATTACGGTCTTTATGGTAATAGGGAAAACATATTAAACATGTACCTATTTATGCAATTTCACTAAAATTCAATGCTTTGATATATGTATAAGCCCAAACATAAATAATCACACAAAATAATACATTGTTTAACTATTTTAAATATTTGACTTTTAAAAGCTTTTCTAACCACCGAATTTCTATATCTTTAATATAAATTGTGGATTAGCTAGTAGGGCAGGACGTAAATAGCAATATAAAGCTCAAAATCAACTAAATGCAAAGCATTGCAAAGGGTGTCAGAAGACCCAGAATTTTAGCAGCAATACAAATTTACCTAAATATTTCGGAAAAGGGGTAAAAAACCTGAAACCCAGAGAAGCCATGCATGTGTTTTCCCTTCCGTTGACAGGGGCGTGACTTCTAGTAATATACATATCGTGGGTGAAGGTGAAGAGTCATTCTGTCGTAAGTCCAGTGCACGGCTAAAATCATTCTGTCGCAAGTCCATACGATTCTTAAAGTCATTCTGTCGCAAGTCCATTCAATTGGTAGCTACTGTCAAGGGTCGCTTCAGTGTTGTCCTATGCATTAGGGGGGGGGGCGGTATATTACTGACTGTGATGTACTCATGATGTACACTTAGGGGTCGTCCACAAAAGGCGTAATGTTACTGACTATGATGTACTCATGATGTACACTTAGGGGTCATCCACAAAAGACGCAATGGTACTGTCTGTGATGTACTCATGACGTACACTTAGGGGTCGTCCAAAAAAGACGTAATGGTACTGACTGTGATGTACTTATGCCATACACTTAGGGGTCGTAAAAAAAAGACGTAATAATAATTTAATTTCCAGAAAATTTTGCACTTTTGAGAAACATGTAAATAGAACATTTTGCACTTTCAAAAAACATGTAAATACAACATTTTGCACTTTCAAAAAACATGTAAATACAACATTTTGCACTTTTAAGAAACATCTAGATAGAGGATTTTACACTTTTGAGAAACATGTAGATAGAACATTTTACACTTTTGAGAGACATGAAGATAGAACATTTTACACTTTTGAGAAACATGTAGATAGAACATTTTACACTTTTGAGAAACATCAAGATAGAACATTTGACACTTTTGAGAAACATTAAGATAGAACATTTGACACTTTTGAGAAGCATGTAGATAGAACATTTTACACTTTTGAGAAACATTAAGATAGAACATTTTACACTTTTGAGAAGCATGTAGATAGAACATTTTACACTTTTGAGAAACATGAAGATAGAACATTTTACACTTTTGAGAAACATGTAGGTAGAACATTTTACACTTTTGAAAAACATGTAAATAGAACATTTTGCAGTTTTTGGGAATGGAATTTTTATAACGTCTTTTGTGGACGACCCCTAAGTGTACGTCATGAGTACAACACAGTCAGTAATATACCCCCCCCACCCCCTCCCCCTAATGGATAAGACAACACGGAAGCGACCTCGACAGTAGCTGCTACCAATTGAATGGACTTGCGACACAATGACATTAAAAATCGTATGGACTTGCGACAGAATGATTTTAGCCGTGCACTGGACTTACGACAGAATGACTCTTCACCCACGATATATATACGTATGTATCAAAACATTAGCCAGATTGCCTAAAAGCTTTCAAGTAATTAAACATTTCTGCTTTTAAAACGTAGAAGTCAAAACCAAAGTTTTGCTGCTCCACTTTCTCATACTTCTCATGATCCATACGACCAAGATAGTCAATCATATACAATAAATCCATCGCGCTCCGCAAATTTGTTCAACACGGCTAAAAAAATGTCCTTCATTCCATCGAAAATAGAAGTGGCAACTTTGACATTGGCATTTTTCCTTTTTAAAATCAGCTCTGCATGGAGTATCATAGTATTTAAACCCGTCCTATCTTTATCAGCGAGAAGAATCAAATTTGAGCTAGTTGACGATGAAAAAGGCGCTACTTACAAATTTTACTGCGCTACTGCAATACTCTGGTTCTTCACACTATTTCAGTGGATCTCTATTTTCAAGTACTACCGTAGTAACGTAGTTGATGTTCAGTTTGGAATTCATCTTCTTCTCTTCATCATTTCCACTTTTGCATTCAACATGTCGTTGGCACTCTTTCGGAAGCAGGGGGTGGCAGTTTGCATTTTAAATCAAGTCCAAAATATCGACGATTATTATTCAAGATCAGTAGAGGCACGAAATGAAGATGGTCATCCAGTCTTATCGTCATCTCAGAGTCAGAGTCAGGGCCGAAGTCGATCTTGGTTTTCCCATCCGTTTAGCCTTGTAGGCTTTTTTGGCACTTGTGGCCCCTTGTTGATTGTACCGCTATTTTCGATGACGTTGTGTTTGCTCATCCCTAATGGTCCAATGTTCGTGACCAACTTTGTTTGGGAGAGTATAATTCAGATAGGAGCTATCGAGCGAGTTTTGGTTGCAACCGGGTTCGGAAATACGGATCAAACATTTTTTGAGATGCCTTCCCAGCTGGCAGGCGTCTTTGAGGGGACGTCCCCAATACCATGAAAAACATCCCCTGAACTTTTTATCCCACCTGGATATTTTAAGAATATCCAAACGGGATAACAAATGTGTATGACTTTTTTAATCCTGATTAGATATCCTAAGGACATTATTTAAGGACGTTTAAGTAATGCTGAAATTATTATTAGTAGTTGTTGTGGTAACCCAGTTCTGAAGCATTAATATTTGATTGAAAGAGTCTGATAAACAAACATGTATGATGTTTAAGCAGACGAAAATTATGCACCTTCCTATCATTTCATTTCATTTCTATTACTCAGCTACTCAGCTCACTAGCCTTATTTAATTGTACAAACTAGGACGAAGTTTTCTTCTTTATTTTTGTAAAGTAAAATTGAAATTAATGTAAGCAAAACTTTAAACTGTGTATGGCACAAGCGCGAGCCCGAGCCTACTTAATTTTTTTGACATTTTCAATTAGTAAATTAGGTAAATATTTAACTTTCTATGTCAGTGTCAGTGCTAGCAATAATACAATCATAAAAGCAGACAGTGCGTTAATTTTGGATAACTTGGGAAAATTCAATACGGCTGGAATTAACTGGGAAGACTCAAAGTAGATTATCAGCAGAACGGACCAATATTATTGTTGGTTAGTTGGTTCAACAAGGGTAAAGAATTTTTTTGCCTGCGTTAAAATACGTCCAAAATAAATGATCTTGCATAACTGCTTTCCATTTTTGTAAAATATTTATACTGTTTTTTTTGTTATTGAAGGAGGCAGAAAAGTTATTCCAACTTATACTTTCTTTTACCAAAAACTGAATCTCAGCTTGAAAGATACCGGACTACATGTAGCTCGGGCTCAGGTGTCTATACTAATGATTAACAACGCACAGTTAATTCAGTCACCTTCACGTTCTTTTTCAATTTCCTTGCCTGAAGTAAACTGTTAACTATGGATTATGGATTCAAATAGCGAGGTTTTTACTACTATAATTTATCAATCAAGTGGATTTTAAAAATTACGAAGTCGTCTGATTTTGGTATCAATAGTTGGGTGTACTACTTAATAATTATTTATTTGGTCTGAGTGTTAAATAAATTACTACAAATATTAAAGTACCAGGACTGTTTTAGTTATACCTTACAAAACCTTTTTTTTTACCATGCATGATCTATAATTATAAAAAGTCCATACTACATCCTCATCACATCCTAATATAATCCTAAACGTGTCCTACACGCATCCTCTAAACTTCCCGAACTTATCCCAAATATCCGGTGCGTTTCTTAAGGGGATATCATTTGGGGATGTTTTGCGCACATCCTATTTTCGGACACAGGATGGTCCTTAGGACATCCTTACGATGTCCACTCAAACTTTGGGGGATATCCTCCGAATGTACTTTAATCCGCAGTTAACATCCTAAGGATGTTTTTAGGAAATCCCCCTGCCAGCTGGGTTGGTACATGATGGCAATGATGCTGACTGGAGGTTGCTTGAATGCGCTCATCTTTACGGCGACTTGCACTATGATTTCCTGTGGAGGTGGCATTGGAATTATTGGACTGATGATCCATCGGATTTGGTTGCAGAAGTGCAAGTAAGCACTTACAAATTGTAAAGCTAAGAAAATTAAAATTATTTCTCTCTTTTTAATGTCATTTGAAATCTTAAACAGCTTTAAAGTGACCAAAAACAACGCTGCTTTTCTTGGACGCAGCATTCCTTATGAATTCAGGATCGATGTAAAATACTTAAAAATCCTTCAAGTGAACAACTCGCAATGGAATGAATTCTGGGCCGACATATTCATCACGGGATCCATTGCCTTCAGTGCAGCCCTCACAGTGGCCTCCATCAATTGTTCTGTGAAACTCTACAGAAAAATAAATCCGTTCATCTACGCTTTTTTCCCTGCAGTCGCCGTATTTCTTATAGAATTCATTATTGGCGGGGTTTTTGGGCAGCTGGCCGCAGTTGAGAGTGAGAGGCAGTGTAGATCCCGAATGACGGAGATCATTGATTCGCTTCAGCACTTTCATTGGCATAGCAGAAGCAGAAATGCGCTAACTAATTCGAAGGAAATGCAAATTCAAATATTGCTCAAAACGTTGAGGGCAATGCCCGTGTTTGGAGTGAAAAAAAGCATCTTTGGTTACACACGGCTTGGGACGCAAGTGAGCATGGTTGATGAAATTATCAACTACTTGCTCCTACTGTTTAGTTACTAACACTACTACACCACACAATTTATTTGCTGGTAAATTAATTGAATTTGCAAATGGCGTTATTATTTATTTATCAATTGTTGGCCTATTTTAATGAGAAACGCTTAAGTTAACGCAGAAAAAAATAGATTATGCATCGAAAAAATGTTTAAGTGACCGCTTAAACTGTAATGAATCATACACATTCGGGCTATTCGTATTCTTTAATTTTCGTTCCATAGCAAATCATGCCCAAAAAATTTGTTCCCTTATTACAGAATTTGAATAAGTTTATTGCATTATTTTATAAACACTATTATATGTACAATGGTACAAACGGTAGTCAAAACAACGTTATCAGTGCAGATAAATTGATGTGTGAGTGACGGTTTATGCAGTACGTAAACTATTATTTTAATAATTGTGATTATTTAAATTTAAAAGCTATGCATACTTACTTTAGGTGATGTAAAATAAAAACGTATTTTAGAACACTAATAACGTTAAAAGTATTAATAACGAAATATTTAAATCTAAAAGTTATGTACAGTCCACTCTCTACATAGCGTACTTCAGCGGACCAGCAAGAGTAGTACACTATGAAGAGAGTTCACTATGTAGAAAGTACGGATTTAAAAAAAATCAGTATTATGGATGAAAACAATAAAAATCCTACTGTTTAAATTAATATCGGTTCTAAACAAATCAATCAAAGAATATGTTTAGTAATTTTGATTGGATAAGTTTGCAAAATCAGTTAGATCAAGAACAAAAATAGCAACTTTTTTAACTGAGCGCTCAAATTTTTTAAATTTCTGAAAGTACACTATGTAGCGACAAATTTCAACTTAAACGTTATTTTGGGCCTCTAAAATTAGTGCACTGTGAGGAGGTTTCCACTATGTAGAGGTACACTATGTAGAAGTATTATAACATAGAAAGCATAGGAGCTTCGCCGGGGATACAAACTCAGTACGCTATGTATCCACTATGAGGAGGTACACTATGTAGAGAGTGGACTGTATTTATGTAATTACTGGGTAATTCAGTAGGTACGTTTTTAGTTCTTACCTACCAGACCCGTTTAATATTACCGACCCGTGTATGAGTGTGACTTGTACTGGTACATATATTATTATGGACCAGTACAGAACCAGGGACGTCAGAGGGTCCAAGAAATGATAATATTTTGATGACTTCATTTATGGACGACCCATAATTGTTATATTGCCAAGAGCCACAACGGAGTCATTTTCTACCTTTTATAGCGTTTTTTAATATTTTTAAGATTTTTCGCGAAATGCAAAAACCAAATTTTCTTATGAGATTTAACATGCAAATAAAAACTGAACACGCGGCCCCCCCCCCCTATGGTCGCTTTTTCACAAATGACCTATGACCTCGACACACGTGGCCTGCGAAAAAAATTATTAGTGGTACGTTTGCTAACTACCATAGGTCTATCTAGCGCACACAATCTTAAGTTTAAAATGGGCGCGCATGTGTTGACCCTTCCTTGTAAGTTATAAAAAAGAGCTTGATTATCCTGTCCATATACATTATTGACATTAATCCAGTAGCTTGATTATCACAGACCGACGGCATTCGACTTTACAACTTTCTGACTTTTAGCACTAGAAGTAAACGCAGGGGTAGTGAAATATTTTATTTAGTATAAAATATTCGCCTTGGCTAAAAGCCCGTCAACTTAAATAAAATCATGGCGCCCTAAGTAAAATATTTTGATAATATTGGGGAAAGCGTTTTGACGCTTTAATAAAATTTAACGGGTTTAATAATATTGTATATTAACAAGCAAAGCGCATTAAATAAAGTGATTTTACTTTTCCAGGACGGACTTTGTGGGTAATATCAATATATATTTATCGATGTTATTTCACTAAGCCTACTGCGTATGGATATACAATATACGTATATGTTTATAAACCCAAAGAGGGTTAATGATGTCATATAGTCACGTCATTTAAATACATTAAAAATTTTACTTGTAAATACATTCTACCACCGCAAGTTCTGTATATATAATACAACACCATTGTACTGTGGTTAAGTTCCTCGAATGCTTAATACCAGTAATTATAAGTTGTCGTTGCTATGGTTGGGTCTAGTAATATGTAGTTCTTTATTTGCTTTTCATTAATTGTTAGCTCTGGTTTTCAAACGCCTAGTTCTAGTTAGTTTCAAAATTTGAAATTTGCGCCAAACCTTTACAAAAGTTTAGTGGCCTACTCAAGGTTCAAGAAAACTGACTTTTTAGAACATTGGCTAAGGAATAGAAAAACTTAAAGTTTAGCAAAATCGGATGAGAACTGTAGAAGTTATAGGGCAGCAAAGTTTCAACATTTGATTTTTTAAAAACCTTGGTAAGTCACTGTGACCAAACAATGTAAAATTCACTCGAGTTAATTTGGATCTGTGCTATTGAAAAGTAGCCCGATGTTTTGAAATAGGTCTCTGTGAAATTTGGGTGTTACATGTTGCGTCATTCCCTTGTTAGTTCTAGTTAGTTCTAGTTCTGAACACTACAATAAATCATAGTTCTAGTTAGCTTTAGTTTTGGCCTACGGTTTTAGTTCTGTTAGTTCTGTTCTAGTTTTCACCTGATTAGTACCACCCCACTCTTATGTTAACACTTTAACTTACATTTAGGGATGGCCCATAAATAATGTTGAACGAACTATAACCTATTTACTACAGCCCTACTAGCTTGTTTCCCTATTTTTCGTACCTATACCACTAATATCACGTTTTCCTGTCGCACAAACAATACATATAAGACAGTCTACATATACGCTTCTATAACTATTCCGACAACAAAATTCAAGCAACATCAAAGTATGAAAGTGTTTGAAACGTCAATGCCGAGTTAGGTTAACGCCTCCACTAGAAAATTCAACATTTCATAAGCAATGTGATTACCTGGAGTATTCAGCAATACTGTAAGAGCTTTATAAAGTTGTTCTCCACGTCGGGAACCAAAATTTATTGTACGACAATCTTGATAGCATTTGCTATGTTGGACATTAAAATAGAAATAGGGGCACATAGTTCTAAAACAATATAAAATATTCAACTACGGAATGAAAATGGGATGATACCCAAATTATATGATTGACGTTCAACTAAAACACGGTTTATTCCGAGTCAATTATTCAAGGTTTTCTTAGGCTTTTAATTGAAAGCCGAGCCTTATAATTCGAACCAGTTGGTTTTATAATAATTGTTTTATTTGAGAACTTAACTCCAAGGACGCGTTTTCCTTACTGTTGACAGCTGCCTGACATAGTGATTTATACTAAGGCATTAAATTAATTCCCTAGAAGCCTCCAGTAAATAAAATACTTTTCTGCTTTTTTCAAGACGTAGAGGTCGAAAATATTTTGCTTCTCCACTTTATCCTGTAGGACCAAGGGTGCTCAAACCTTAAACAGTCTCCGTGTTTTCTTGAATCTATAAAACATTTCAGTTCTGGTGGCTATTTTTCTTAAAATATTTTTCGCCCATTTGCTTAACACATCGTACACCCTGCTCCGAAGATTAGATCGACACGACCAAGAAAATGTCTTTCATTGTCTCAAAAATAGAAGTGGCAACTTTGACATTGGCATTTATTCTTTTTAAAATCAGCTCTGCATGGAAAATCATAGAATTTAAACCCGTCCTGTCTACATCAGAGAGAAAAATCAAATTTGAGCAAGTTGACGATGGAAAAAGGCTAGTTACAAATATTACTGCGCTACTGCGATCCTCTGGTTCTACACACTATTTCAGTGGACCTCTATTTTCACGTACTACCGCAGTTACGGAGTTGATGTTCAATTTGGAATTCATCTTCTTTTCTTCATCATTTCCACTTTTGCATTCAACATGTCCTTGGCACTTTTTCGCAAGCCGGGGATTGCAGTCTGCATTTTAAATCAAGTCCAAAATGTCGACGACTATTACTCAAGATCGGTAGATGCAGGAAATGAAGATAATCATTCGGTCTTGTCGTCAGCTAAGAGTCCAGGCCGAAGTCGATCATGGTTTTCCCACCCATTCAGATTCATTGGTTTCTTCTGCATGGATGGTCTCTTATTGCTTGTACCGCTATTTTCGATGACACTGTATTTGCTCATCCCCAATGGTCCAATGTTCGTGACCAACTTTATTTGGGAAGGTTTAATTCAGATTGAGTCCAGCGAGCGAGTTTTGATTGCAACCGGGTTCGGGAATACCGATCTAACTTTTTTTGAGTTGCCTTGGTACATGATGGCAATGAGGCTGACTGGAGGCTGCTTGAATGCGCTCATCTTTACGGCGACTTTCACGATGATTTGCTGTGGAGGTGGCATTGGAATTATTGGACTCATGATCCATCGGATTTGGTTGCAGAAGTTCAAGTAAGCACATTCAAGTTATATAATGGAATAATATTGTCCTTTCAGGCAAATTATTGTCACCAAAATTAATTCCCTGTTTTTAATGTAATTTGAAAACTGGAATAGCTTTAAAGTGACCAAAACACACAC
Source organism: Dicyrtomina minuta (assembly GCA_949802685.1). Classification (NCBI taxonomy): domain Eukaryota; kingdom Metazoa; phylum Arthropoda; class Collembola; order Symphypleona; family Dicyrtomidae; genus Dicyrtomina; species Dicyrtomina minuta. The sequence goes on along the minus strand of OX461808.1, from coordinate 95,913,893 downwards.
ATCATTTCTTGGAAACAACATACCTCACGAGTTCAGCATTGATGTAAAATACCTAAAAATCCTTCAAGTGAACAACTCGCAATGGAATGATTTCTAGGCGGAAATTTTCATCACAGGTTCGATTGGCCTCAGCACAGCCCTTACAGTTGCCTCCACCTACTGTTCTGTGAAGCTCTACGGAAAAATTAATCCGTTCATCTACCCTTTCTTCCCCACAGTCGCCGTATTCCTTCTGGTATTCGTTATTGGTGGGATTTTCGGACAGCTCGCCGCAGTTGAAAGGCAGTCTAGAGTCTAGGTCTCGGAAGACGGAGTTAATTGATTCGCTTCAGCACTACCACTGGTATAACAAAAGTAGCAAGGTGCTCACTGTAACGAAGGAAAGACAGGTTCAAATCTTGCTCAAAACATTGAGGGCAATGCCTGTGTTTGGAGTGAGAAAGGGCATGTTTGGTTACATTAACCTTGGGACGCAAGTGGGCATGGTTGATGAAATTATCAACTACTTGCTCCTACTGTTTAGTTACTAACACTATGACTATACCGCATAATTTCATTGGTGATTTAAGTCATTTAAAATTGTGAATTGCATTATTTTTAATCACCCATTATAAATCGTAAACACTTTTTAAATTCGAATTTGCACGCAGTACAGTAAATTACCCGTTGCTTGCGTTGTGTATAGTTTATCCAGTGTCCAGCCACGGATTATTCTACATTTTTTGCGTCAGGTATTTATAGGCTTGTAATTTTAAATGCTAAAAACCGTTCACTTCAAAATTAAGATTACGAATTTGCCAAGCAAACTATCAGACTTAATTTGAATTCTTTTTAAGAAGTCATCAATTCCTCGTACGACTCAACGTGCTGTGTGCACCACGAGCCCAGATGTACCCCATGATAATTTTTACGTTTACACATAGGTACTTTTATAAATAGCAAATCATTTAGTTGTCAAAGTTTACATTGAATTAGGTTAATGCAATGATTTAAAAAACCGGACAGTACCAAAAATAGTAAGAAATAGAAGCAAACGATAACAAAATTAAAATACAGATATAACAGGTAGTCAGGTGGTATAATCAACTTTTTTTAAACATATTAGTTTCAATATCGACGACGTATTCTACTTACTTACTATTGGTACAATATAAATATACGCAGGGTATGTTAAATAATTTTGTACATAATACTCGACTAGGTGATATAATTGCTAGGGGAGCATACATTATTTACGTTTACAAAAATCCGAAATTTTGAACCCCCTCCCCCCCCCCCTTTTTTTGTATGTACGCCCATGTAAAAGGATAGGCACCTTGAACCCCCTCCCTCCCCCATTTTGTAAACGTAATAATTGTATGCTCCCTAGTTAATGAGGTTCAATTACTTTGCTGAAATGTATTACGATTTCTAATTGCCGAGTATTTTTTAAACGCCGTTTATGTATTTCAACCTGAATGCCGAGAGCACTTAGTATTGATAATTGTCCATTGACTGTTAATATAATCTTGAATTTAGCGCCATTATTGCTGTTGTAAAGCAACTGTGAGATATGGTAATAAAACTTTAAATGTTTGGAAAAATTTTCCTAGCCATTCAAGAGAAGTTAAATAATTACATTGCTACACAGTCTTTTCCATTATCTCGTCTCAAACTTCTTTTGTGGTCCAAAGATCCGGACCAGACGATTTGGATGGCCTGACAAAGTCGGACCAGACCAGATCATGAAATTGGGACCAGACCAGACCATTGGAAACACTACTTTCAGTACTAAATAATAATTATAAGTGTATTTTTTATATAGTAACAATAATTATTATTATTTACTTTAATTTATTCCACGTGCAATAATTAAAAATAATTTAAATAAAAACATTTACTTAATTGCCTAAAAGATTCCAATTAAATTTGAATGACTAGCCTGTACTATAATTTGAAAACGAAAAGGTTAAAGTCAAAAATAATATTATTATACTGCTTCAATAATCATGTTACAAAACTAAGACAGCAGAGACAACACAAATCATACAGCGCGCACTCCATCTCCGTGTGTTTTTACCTTTATAGAAGAGACTTACAGTGTAAGGCAATAAAATTTAATTTTCAGAATCAATTTTCTTGACACAATTCGTTCGTGCATTATATTTCATCGTCCATCGCGCTCTGCAAATAAATTCGAAACGATTAAGACTAAGAAAATGACTTTCATTTCTTTTAAAATTGAAGTGACAACGTTGACTTTGGCATTTATTCTTTTTAAAATCAGCTCTGCATGGAGTATCATTGCATTTAAACCTCTAATATCTTCGCCACAGAGAACCATCAAATTTAACATAGTGGTAAATGTGAAAAGCGCCAGATATAAATTTTACTGCGCTACTGCGGTCATCTGGTTTTTCACACTATTTCAGTGGATCTCTATTTTCACGTACTACCGCAGTAACGGGGTGGATGTTCAATTTGGAATTCATCTTCTTTTCTTCGTCATCTCCACTTTCGCATTCATCATGTCCTTGGCACTCTTTCGGAAGCAGGAGGTGGCAGTTTGCATTTTAAATCAAGTCCAAAATATCGACGATTATTATTCAAGATCAGTAGAGGCACGAAATGAAGATGGTCATCCAGTCTTTTCGTCAGCTCAGACTCAAGGCCGAAGTAGATCATGGTTTTCCCACCCGTTTAGTCTCATAGGTTTCCTCGGCATAGCTGGTCTCTTATTGATTGTACCTTTATTTTCGATGACACTGTATTTGCTAATACCTAATGGCCCAATGTTCGTGACCAACTTTATTTGGGAGAGTTTAATTCAGATTGAGTCCATCGAGCGAACTTTGGTCGCAAATGGGATCGGAAGTGCGGATCAAACATTTTTTGAGTTGCCTTGGCACATGATGGCAATGAGGGTGATTGGAGGCTGTTTGAACACGCTCATCTTTATGGTGACTTGTACAATGCTTGGCTGTGGAGGTGGCATTGGAATTATTGGACTAATGATCCATCGGATTTGGTTGCAGAAATTCAAGTAAGCACTTTTGAGTTATACCATATTATACATTTCATGTTTAGTTTTGAACTGATGCCCAGTGAAAACTGTCTGGAAAAATTTGTACTATAGCGATGCCCAAAACACTAAACGCTTGCAAGGCAAGGTAGGTATGAATAATGCTAAGAAGTAATATTAATATTATTTTAATTTGTAAATATGCACAGTTTTAAAGTGACCGAAAGGCAAGCAACATTTCTTGGAAACAGCATTCCTCAAGAATTCAGGATGAATGTAAAATACCTGAAAATCCTCCAAGTGAATAACTCGCAGTGGAATGAATTCTGGGCGGATATTTTCATCACGGGATCCATTGCCCTCAGCGCAGCCCTCACAGTTGCCTCCATCCATTGTTCTGTGAAGCTCCACGGGAAAATTAATCCGTTTATCTACGCTTTTTTCCCCACAGTCGCCGTATTTCTTCTAGTATTCATTATTGGTGGAGTTTTCAGGCAGCTTGCCGCAGTTGAGCGGCAGTCTAGGTCTCGTAGGACGGATATCATTGATTCGCTCCAGCACTTCCATTAGCATAGCAGAAGCAAAAATGCGCTAACTTATTCGAAGGAAATGCAAATTCAAATATTGCTTAAAACGTTGAGGCAATGCCTGTGTTTGGAGTGAGAAAAGGCATGTTTGGTTACATCCGTCTTGGGACGCACGTGAGCATGGTTGATGAAATTATCAACTACTTGCTCTTACCATTTAGTTACCAACAATACTACACCACAAAATGTGATTGCTGATAAGTCAACTGAATTTTTCAAATGGCTGAATTATTCATTCGTCAAGTATTGGCTTATTTTAGTACAAAACGATTAATTTAATTTAAAACCAATTGTGCATGAAACATTGAGAAAATATTTGAGTGGCCGCTCCGGCTGTAGTTATATGTATCTGATTTAAGGAAAAAGTTTATGTTGAAGCACAGGATACTGTGTAGTTACATGTATAGTGAGTAGGTATTTTGTACTTGTAAGTAGCGGTAAGTATAGGGCAGTCAAAGTGTCATAATAATATGGTTTTTGCAGTGTCATGTATTTAAGGGATACTTCCATAAATGATGTCACATGTAAAAAAAAGTAGGTCTATAGCACAATATTGATTTTATGATGTATTAAAGATTTGTGAGGACGCCTTTATGCACTGCCCCTGTAGATTCCAGTTTTGTATGTATGTACTTGCACGCTATAGTACTTTATATTGGGTGATGGAAAGGGAGAATCCTTCCATTTTCAGGAAGGCACATTTGACATAATAAAATGTTCTATATGCTTGTCATAGCAGATAGTATTGGGTTAAATAGGAGATAGAACATTCTGCAGTGCAATTCGAAATGGGGGGAAGCCCCACTCGCTTGTTTCCGTATCGCTCGTACCTATACCACTAATATCACGTTTTCCTGTCGCACAAACAATACATATAAGACAGTCTACATATACGCTTCTATAACTATTCCTACAACAAAATTCAAGCAACATCAAAGTATGAAAGTGTTTGAATCGTCAATGCCGCGTTAGGTTAACGCCTCCACTAGCAAATTCAACATTTCATAAGCAGTGTAATTACCTGGAGTATTCAGCAATACTGTAATAGTTTCATAAAGTTGTTGTCGACGTCGGGAAACAAAATTTACTACACCAAAATCTTGATAGGATTTGTCGCGTTGGAAATTGAAATTGGGGCACATAGTTCCGAAGCAATATAAAATATTCAACTACGGAATGGGATGATACCCAAATTATATGATTGACGTTCAACTAAAACACAGTTTATTCCGAATCAATTCCAATGCTTATTATAACTTCTATTCAGATATTTAAGGTTTTCTTAGGCTTTCAATTGAAAGCCAAGCTTTATAATTCAAACCAGTTGGTTTTATAATAGTTGTTTTATTGGAGAGCTCACCTCCAAAGACTTGAAGTTAAAGTTTATTACAGACGGCAATTTACATACCTAGCGTCATTCCATGCATGTATTTTCCTTACTGTTGACAGGTGCCTGACATAGTGATTTATATTAAGGCATTAAATTAATTCACTAAAGGCCTCCAGCAAATACAATACTTTTCTACTTTCAAAGCGTAGAGGTCTAAAATATTTTGCAGCTCCACTTTATCCTCGAAGACCAAGGGAGCTCCAACCTTAAACATAGTCTCCGTGTTTTCTTGAATCTATGAAGGAGATATACAATTTAGTGCAAAAAATTTCAGTTCTGGTGCTTAATTTTCTTAAAATATTTTTCGCCCATTTGCTTAACACATCGTACACTCTGCCCCGCAGATTAGATCGACACGGCCAAGAAAATATCTCTCATTGTCTCAAAATTAGAAGTAGCAATTTTGACATTGGCATTTATTCTTTTTAAAATCAGCTCTGCATGGAATGTCATAGCATTAAAACCCGTCCTATCTACATCAGAAAGAAAATTCCGAGAAAACTTTCTAGGTGTATTTTATCATGTGACACTTGACAAGCTCTATATGACAAGTAAAGTCGTCCTTTTTTTTTTATTCCGACACAGAATTCTGATTCTTGGTTCACTCAGCTGCTAATTGCAGACAAACTATTAATGTGATCGTTACATAACACAATAGGGTTTTATTTCATCGCATTCACAACCGTTTAAAATTTATTTGAAAAATGTGAGTTGAAAACTGCGACCTGTGGAGCACGACATAAAAAATATTGACAGACAGACAGACGGACCGAGCCATTCCTATAGATGCTTAAGCTCAGCATCTAAAAATCAAATTTGTGCTAGTTGACGATGAAAAAGGCGCTATAGTTAAAAATTTTACTGCGCTACTGCAATCCTCTGGTTGTTCACGTTATCTTCATTATCTCGTCCATATTACGGACTTGATCCATTAGCTTCATTATCCAAGACCAAAGGCATTCTACTTTACAACTATAACTTTAAGCACCATGAGTAGAAGCAAAGGCTTAATTTAGCTATTTAGCCCGGTTTGAGAAAGTCAACTTAACTAAATTAAGTAAAACCTAAAAGCTGCACAGAATATTTGGTTAATACTGTTAATAGCTTTGCCTTATTCAACTAACCCAAACAAACGTCGCCAAAATTTAACGCGTATATTATTGTTGATTAGAAATATAAACCATTAAAATGAAAATAGCGAACCTACCTATTTTCCCATTACGGACTTTATGGTAATAAGGAAAACATATTAAATATGTACCGATTCTTTTTTACTAAAATTCAATGCTTGGATATATGCATAAGCCCAATTATAAATAATCATACCAAATAATACATCATTCAAGATTTAATAATTTTAAATATATGACTTTTAAAAGCATTTCTAACAACCGAATTTTGATATCTTTTATATATATTATAGATGAGCTAGTAAGGTAGGGCGTAAATGGCAATAGCTCACAATCCACTAAACAAAAAACAATGCAACAGGTGTCAGAAGTCCCAGAATTTCGGCAGAAATACAAAATTCAATAAAATAATTCGATAAATGTGTAAGCGAAACCCAGAGAAGTCATGCATGTGTTTTCCCTTCCGTTGACAGGGGCCTGACTTCTAGTAAAATATACATATCAAAACATTAGCTGGATTGCCTAAAAGCTTCCATGTAATTAAAATACAATTCTGCTTTTAAAGCGTAGACAATATTTTTTTGCTGCTCCATTTTCTCATGCTTCTCATACTCTGGACGACCAAGAGAGCGGAAATCGTACACAATACATCCATCGCGCCCCACAAATCCGTTCAACACGTCTAAGAAAATGTCGTTCATTTCTTCGAAAATAGAAGTAGCAACTTTGACAATGACATTTATTCTTTTTAGAATCAGCTCTGCATGGAGTATCATAGAATTTAAACCCGTCCTATCTACATCAGAGAGAAAGATCAAGTTTGAGCTAGTTGACGATGGAAAAGGCGCTAGTTACAAATTTTACTGCGCTACTGCAATGCTCTGGCTCTTCACATTATTCCAGTGGATCTCTATTTTCACGTACTACCGCACTTACGGAGTAGATGTTCAATTTGGAATTCATCTTCTTTTCTTCGTCATCTCCACTTTCGCATTCATCATGTCCTTGGCACTCTTTCGCAAGCAGGAGGTGGCAGTTTGCATTTTAAATCAAGTCCAAAATATCGACGATTATTACTCAAGATCGGTATCGGTAGAGGGAGGAAATGAAGATGGTCATCCAGTCTTGTCGTCAGCTCAGACTCAAGGCCGAAGTCGATCTTGGTTTTCCCACCCGTTTAGTCTTATAGGTTTCCTCGGCATTGCTGGTCTCTTATTGATTGTACCGCTATTTTCGATGACACTGTATTTGCTGATACCTAATGGCCCAATGTTCGTGACCAACTTTATTTGGGAGAGTTTAATTCAGATTGAGTCCATCGAGCGAACTTTGGTTGCAAATGGGATCGGAAGTGCGGATCAAACATTTTTTGAGTTGCCTTGGCACATGATGGCAATGAGGGTGATTGGAGGCTGTTTGAACACGCTCATCTTTATGGTGACTTGTACAATGCTTGGCTGTGGAGGTGGCATTGGAATTATTGGACTAATGATCCATCGGATTTGGTTGCAGAAGTTCAAGTAAGCACTCCAAGTTATAAAATTCATAAATACTACCAGGCTTAAGCCCCGGTTAATGAAAATTTACTTTTGAAATCATGTCCAGTAACAAGTGTCCAGGCAGCAGATGCCCTACAACCCCCTAAAACCCCTTAGGACATTTTCGACAGAAACGATTTGTAAAATAATTTATGCTTGCAAGTTAGATATAAATGATTCAAGAGAGCAGTACAACGTCTCTGCACTAGTGAACTTAAAAATAACTTGATATCTTTAATTTGGAACTATAAACAGCTTTAGAGTGGCTGAAAGGCAAGCAACATGTCTTGAAAACAGTATTCCTCACGAGTTCAGGATGGATGTAAAATACCTGAAAATCCTTCAAGTGAACAACTCACAGTGGAACGATTTTTGGGCTGATATTTTCATCACGGGATCCATTGCGCTCAGCGCAGCCCTCACAGTTGCCTCCATCTATTGTTCTGTGAAGCTCTACGGGAAAATTAATTCGTTCATCTACGCTTTCTTCCCTGTTGTTGCAGTATTTCTTCTGGTATTCATTATTGGTGGGGTTTTCGGGCAGCTTGCCGCAGTTGAGAGGCAGTGTAGGTCTCGGAGGACGGAGTTGATTGATTCGCTTTGGCACTACCACTGGTATAACAAAAGTAGCAAGGCGCTCACTGAATCAAAAAATATGCAGGTTCATATACTGCTCAAAACTTTGAGGGCAATGCCCGTGTTTGGAGTGAGAAAGGGCATTTTTGGCTACATCCATCTTGGAACGCAAGTGAGCATGGTTAATGAAATTATCAACTACCTGCTCTTGCTGTTTAGTTATTAACGCTACTTCATAATTTGATTGTAGGTAAGTGAACTCAAATTGAGTAATTATTTAATCATCAATTATTAGCCTATTTTAAAACCAAATAATCAGTTCAACTGTAAATCAATGCGGACGCATGCGCAAAAACATTATTGACTCTTCAAATTCTTAACAATAATTTGTTTTATTAAGCTATAGATTGAAATGACTTAAGTGCATTGACTCTCCCGTGACCCACGTAATTATTTGGCACACTTGTTTCAGGTATTCCACCACAATCAAGACCAGTTCCTGCATGTGCAATTTCTACACCTTTGATGATTGCATCTTTGACTCCTTTAAAATTGCCCCTCAATTCAGGTTTCCCCCCCAAAAGTAAAGCAACAAGCCCAGCTACATGAGGACATGCCATGCTTGTTCCGTCATACACTTCATACCGGTCGTCAAGAAGTTGGACGGATGATCAAATTTCAACACCAGGTGCAATCACGTCAGGCTTAATTAAGTTACCATAGACTGTGGGACCGAGACTTCCAGAATCATACAAGTTTTGTTTCGCATCCACAGCGCCAACGGCGATGACATCTGCATGACTTGCTGGATATCTTATCGTACTACATCCCCAGCCGTCGTTCCCAGCTGCAAATACGGGAATTATTCCAGCCGCCTTCCAGCAGTCCAACACCGCATCAAACCAAGTCTGTGACCCATTTTCATTTTCTCTAAAACCCCAGCTATTGGAGACGACGTGAGGGGCCTTGCTTGGGTCTTTATTGTCCCCTTTTGTATCCGATGGACTTGCCATGAATTGACCACATTTAATTAGCATTGCCTCTGGACAAGAGGATCCGGCACAGCCTCGGCAAGCCATCCACTTGACCCCTGGAGCAACTCCTATTCCACGTACTGTCCCGGCAATGGAGCCCATTGTGTGAGTTCCATGACCTCCAGGTGACCAATCCTCAGGCTCAGGGATATCGTCATTGAATGGGTCAAACCAACCATGGTTCTCAAGACCGACAAAGTTTCCTCTCAATGCTTCATGTGACCCACGAACTCCGGTGTCAATATTTGCGACGATGATCCCTTGACCAGTGACGTTCATCGCCCACAAATCAGGAGCCTGCATGGATTTGACACCCCATTGAACGTTATAATCTGGTCCTTGACGCTGGTGCTGATTTTTATTAGGTGTGACATTTATTAGTGGAATGCTTAGTTCATAGCGAATTTCAAGGATGTCTGCACTGTTCGCAAGAAGTTGTTTGATTAAATTTAAATTCCCTGAGCGTACAAATATTTGGTTCGAGATCCATATTGACTCAACTTGAAAGGAATCGGCATTTCGGGTTTTGGACTGCAGTTTTTCTAGAACTTTTGCTTGGGATTTTCTCGAGTGTTTTTGCAATTCATCAGTGACGGTTCGGAGGCGGTCCGATCGCTTGGTTATGGACCTTGTTGTAATTTGGCTTAGAAGTTTCTTGGGTTTGTCTTTTAATGTGATTATAATGGTTGAACTTGCTTTATTTTGGTTGCGTGACTGACTTTGTGATTTTGAACGAGAGGTGATTTGAACACATGGACTTTGAAATTTGAATTTATTACAATGTGGCATGTTGCTAGCTGAAAATATTTAATGCGCATGAATGTGGGCGGCATATTCAGAAATTGAGAGAAGACGAATTTGAAATAAAAAAAGAAAATGAATGCTCACAACAAACGCTCCAGCTTAATGTTTGACATTTTGCGTCGTCGTCATTATTAGTTTTTAAAGATGACTCAGACGGCTTTGTTACAGCTGGCTGAATTTCAGCAGTGCTTGTGAATTCTTTTGTTTGAAGGCAAATGGATTTTGCAAGTCTAAAAGACATCCTTGCTTTCCCCGTTCGTCCATCATGAGCTTTGTACAAAATGTTTAATAAAATATTTTAAATCAGAGAATTCTAAAATTGCGGATTAATTTGTACCGTATTGTTGTATTAAAGCTCAGAGCTCCACCCCTCCGGTTTATTAGAGACCAGCGTAGCGTTCTAATAGAGACCCGCGTACTAGTGGAGAAAATATGGGACTTATGTGCATTTATGTATTATAGCGTATTGTTACCCTCAAGAAGAATGTCCGAGCGCAGCATGAATATTATTAACAACACAAGTTTAAATTTGGAAAAATAATTAATTAATGTTTTTGTTGTGCTAACCATTATTATAGTGTTGTGAACTTTCTGTGTTGTAAAATAAAAATATAGAGCATGATAAGCTAAGAGTCAAACTTATTGTTAGTTGAGAGTGAAAATCTTAAACTTATGCAAAATATAGTTATCGTATATTCTAGTGGGTACTGCAAATTTAAATGCGTTTCCTAATTACATAATAAAAATTATTATTATAATGTTTTGCTGTTAATTACAAGTATCAAAGTTGTTATTATTAGTCAGCGTATGTATTGAACTGTAAATTGTTATTTGTTCCGCTTTAGCATCACAATTTATTGAATTTATGATCTTTTGTTATTAATTTGGTTTTTGAATATAAAGCATTAGAATTTATTCTGAAAGGATGTAAAGCTATATTCGTATTCTTTTTATTAGACTGTTATAGTTGCTACATAATTATGTTGGTAGTATAAAATGTATTAAATTATTAAAGATGTATAAATAGAAACTACTAAAAATAAAATATAGTGTGTATATTAAAACAATTAAATGGGTATGCTTTAATATTTGTTCTATTTTTATTTTTACACCGGGCGGCATGTACTACAATAGGGAGAAAATACCTTTTGGGTTTTAAGTTTATTCCATAGCCATATTAGCCAAGCATTATCATCCTAGGAATACAGTGCTAATTTTCTTATACGAATTAAAATGTGTCAAGTATTTAATGTACCATATAGAAATAAGTATTTTTAGAACATTGTGTAGGTGGATAATTAAACCATTTTTATGCTGCAGTAATTCTTATTTCCTTAACCTTTTAGTATCATTACCATTACAACATGCGTCCAGCTATAATATAAATACAAAAGCTGATAATGTAATTATCACATTTTACATTATAACCTCAAGACGTTTAAATTAGTGGTCCAAAATCTTTGCATTTCTGGCTTTATAATAATTATTGTAAAATTCTAGCTTTGGATTTTACAAAGCTGTGTCATAGCAGTTCGTCAATTTTGCCTATGTTTTTCCTTTGCCTCGGCTCAGCCATTCGACTTTGACAACGACCAGAAAACAAATTGAATTTTTAACAAAAATAAAAAAAGACCCTATTTATTTATATAGAATTTTAGAATGTATCTCAAACAACAGCAGCGTTGGGAATTCGCTCTATTTTTGTCACTTTTTCCAATTTTAAATTTCAAAATAGTTCTAGCAACCAATAATAACTCATCCCAAATGACTTCAAATCTAATAAATAACTCAAACCAAGTCAAAGATACAGCTAAAATTCACAATGAGTTAAATTCGCCTGTATTTTACGAATGCGATTTTTTCAACGGGAAAGACAGGGACAGTCTCCGCCCTCAAAAGTCCATATCAGGCTCGGAAAATCGAAATTACACAGAGAGCTACTGGGCGTGTTGTAAATTTGTCCAGCCAGATTTTGGACACGACCAGACTAGGTGGAAGTTTCTACCGCCTCGCACACCATCTAGTTCATTCGATTCCTGTACGATTGCCGTTAAACTTCATTATAATCAAAAATCATTAAAATCAATAAAAAATATAACAATAAAACGCGAAAGTTTACATTATAAAAATGGATTAGCAAATAATAGAGAGACTCGTGGTTACTAAATGTAATATTACTTTTGCGGTAGATATGGGCGTGGCTTTCCTTTACGGGACTGGAAAAACCACTGAGATTTATTTGAGGCCCAGTGGAATTTATGTGGACACAAGTGACACTCACACTCACGAGGCTGGACCTGGTAATAAAACGTCTACTATTGAAGGAAATGAAACACTGTTAGCTTCGTGGGAACTGAGCGGCTTTAAAAACTACACAATTTGCCCAAGTCCAAAAATTAGGTGGTTAAATAGCCATGGAGGTAATTAATTTTTTAAGATTTAAATATGTTTAGCAATATACCATTTCGCAAAATTACCTGAAAACTAACAATGCAATTATTTAGACCAGTACTGCTTGAGTGAATGTAAAAATACGAGCAATAAGGACGTCACTACTAAAAACAAATTCTGGTGCAGTACTGGAAAATCCAGTTGGAGTCCCTGCACACCACATGCTGAGTACAATATTAGTGACTACGCAGTAAACAGTGTCCTATCCTCTGAAGGTGAGCTGATTTAAATAGTTCAATGTGTTAATTACATTTAAATGGAATTTTAAACAGGAAATAATAATAGATCCAAAAATTAAAAACAAAAATTGTTATATTGGAAGTTAACAATTTTTATTCATGTTTGATTAAAGGGCGACCATGTCGGACGGAGTGCAACATGTCAAATGGAACAGATTATAACTGGTGTTTTACCCGAAAAAATATCCTGATTCGGTCCGAGTACTGGGACTACTGCTCTCCGAGATCTGGCTTCGACTACAAAGGACGCATCTGCACAGGGGAATGTGGTTACCAAGGGAACAAATACAAATGGTGCAACGTAAGGAAGAGTTGGGGATACTGTAGTTAGAAGTTGTTAGCACCACAGCTTCATAGATGTCTCCATTTGAATTGTACCTATTTTGTAACACACTGCATGAAACGCTGTTTTTCTCTAGGTTTTTGTTTTAAGAGGGGCAATTTATTGAATTTATGTCGGATATCGTCTGTGAAGAACCAAAATGACCCATTTCCAATTTAAGCTACAATCAAAATGATCAATGTCATAAAAACAAACTGAGGAAAATGCGTAAAATGTTAATTAAGATTTGTTGAAAAGTGAAAAATGTTCTATTTACATGTTTTGTGAAAAGTAAAAAATGTTCTATTTACATGGTATTTGAAAGTTGAAAAATGTTCTATTTACATGTTTTAAAAAATTGCAAAATGTTTCATTTAAGTGTTTTAAAAAAGTGCAAAATGTTTTATTTGCATGTTTTTGAAAATTTCAAAATGCTCTATTTACATTCTTTCAAGACATATTTCAATATTTTTTTAGTAGATGTTGGTTATAGCTCAAAATGAATATAGGTCATTTTGGTTCTTCACAGGCGATATATCTTATATCGAATTAATAAAATAAAATAAAAATACTCGATTTACTTATTTATTTGATTAAATTGTAGGGAAAGTTTCAAATTTAAATACAACAATAAGTTTAGTTAAAGTTAAAGTAGTGAGCGACGAGCTACATAATCCTTAGTAATTTGGTCCACACTGCAAACCCCTGGAAAATGAAAAAGTTCCAATATGTAATAATTCTGCCAGTAAGAGGTTTACCTACCAGTACCAGTATAGTTAAATATAGTTAAATTGTGCAAATACCTGCTAAAGCCATCGTTAAATCAAGTTCATCTCGGTAAGTCTGCAAAACTTTCTTGGCTCCCTCCTCCCCACCTACTGCTAATCCCCATAGAAGTGGCCTCCCTGCAAATACCTGTCACGATAAATAAAGGAAAATTACATCATTTTGGAACTTGAGTAGTACACAGTGCCAAGCAATGCAACTAAAGGATCGTTCATAAATGATGTCGTCGCTATAGGGCCAGTGACGATCTAGTACGGTTTCGATGGCACTATTTATGTTAAATGTAGCCATATAAGCAGTGGTTAAGGCGATGACATAATGGCAAGGGTGTGTATGTCTAAAGATATAGAGGCAATTTCAGTGACATCATTTATGGACAATCCTTAATCAGTTAACCTATTGAAAGAATATTTGATGTAAAATACTATAAACTTATTAGCATACCATTTTTGCCCCCAAAGCAATAGCCTTAAAGACGTCAGAGCCTTTGGAAACGCCGCAGTCAACAAACACTTCACACCGTCCGGCAACTGCCCTAACTATTTCAGGAAGAACCTCTATCTGTAAATAGCAAAGCCGAAACTATGCTTCAGTAAATGTACGTAATTATATTAAATTAATTTAGTTAATAATTAACTTGTTTATTAGAAATGGTATTTCTTACCGTTGCTGTAACAGTGTCAAGCTGTCGCCCACCATGGTTAGATACAAAAATTCCATCAGCTCCATTGTCAAGAGCAAGGACAGCATCCTCTGAGGTTAAGATCCCTTTTACGAGCACTGGAAGGCGAGTGGATCTGTATTCAGTTCAAATTACTATTAAAGCTAACCACGTAATTTGTATAAAACTTAAATTCACTAATAAATTTCAAAATATTTTGCTAACACTATTGGTATTGGTATATAGCACCTTACTTTTTTAACCAAGCCAAGTCGTGGAATGATATAGATGGGTCTAAGCAACCTGCGACGTATTCACTAATTTCCGAGTAGCCCGAGGGCGTCAGGTCGTCCTGAGCGTCCAATGTCAAAGTTCGCCATTCTGTGTTATGTTGTAGCATAGGTAAGGGTTTACACATATAGATAATTATAAAACTTGGTGTGGTGACAGACAGGTACGGATAATTCCTACCTAAACAGTGGAGGAAGGACAAACTTCTTTCTCATCGTTGCCCGTTTCTTCCCAAATAAAAATGAATCCACTGTAAAAACTAGAGCTTCAAATCCTGCAGCTTCCGCTCGTCTTACTAGATCAATTGTTAAATTTCTGAAATTCGTTAAAATATGTTTAGGCATTGAAAGTCGTTCGTGGGACAGGACACGTCCGGTTCTGATGCCACTTATTGCCTAACTCTAATTGAAAGCTTTGGTACAAATTGTCACCGTTTAGATACTTAAACGTTTGACCTTTAGTCAACGCGTTACAATTAGGCATACAATTACCTATCTTTGTAAATGTAGAGCTGGAACCATTTTCGACTGGACGGAGTTGCCGCAGCCACTTCTTCGATTGTACACGTTGACATTGTGGCCAGGGTAAAAATCGTCCCCATGGCAGCGGCCGCTGTGAATAGACCAAGACACTGTAATTCTGTAATTGGTATTATAAGAACATAAAAGCAACTATTTTAGATATAGGGCCGGCTAATATGACCAGAACAGGCACCCCGCGCTGACTGAATTTTCAAAAAACATGTAAGTTGAACATTTTGCACTTTTCAAAAATATTTACCTAGGTAGAACATTTTGATTTTTCAAAAACATGCAAATAATTGTTTTTTGCACATTTAAAAAACATGCAAATAATTTTGTTTTCACATTTCCAAAACAAGCAAATAATTTATTTTGCACATTTCCAAAACATGCAAATATTTTTTTTGCACATTTCCAAAACATGCAAATATTTTTTTTCCATATTTCAAAAGCATGCAAATAAATTTTTATGAACGTTTCAAAAAAACGAAAATAAAACATTTTGCACTTTTCAAAATCAAATCCGTGATACAGTGAATTATACTGATTATATAGTTTTGCAAGAATAAAGTACCTTTAGCATTCGCGACTTCGCCTTCTGGATGTGCCATTTTTTGCATAGCAGTCGGTGATACGCCAAGAGGGAACGAAACCGGTTTTCCTAACACAGTTGTATTTAAAGACCGGATTGAAACATCTCGAAGCATCCTTGGCCGAATAATCCATCTGGTTAAAAATAGACCTTTTAATATACTAGCTAAAAATACGTAGGTATAAATTATTCGAGATTTTATATCTTTGGTTAATTAAATAATCTGTACACAGAAGTTATTTAAGGAATAATAAAGTTTACTTTTAATTTGCTACCAGCTACCACACCTGTTGTAAGCTTCAACATTATCTTTCAAAGTGATCTCGTCGTCCGCTCCACTTCTGTAATATTCTCGAGCATTTCGGTCTAAAATCTGGAAGGCTTCTTCACGAAAATCCGAAATACAAACTAGCTTCTCCATTTATTTGTCACAGTATTGTAATTTTTTATTTAGCTTTTAATTAAATAATTTGATGATTCTTATTTTCTGACTGTTACAAAAGTACTACTATCTCACAATTAAAATTAGTCAGAGCCAGAATGCCAACAGATCTTCTAAAAGATTCAGTTAGCTGACAATATGTAACAAACCCATTACCAAGTATGACATATGAAACAAGTGTGGAGCTGATAAAAATATGATTCATAGACAGTGCAGTCCGTTTGTAATTATATACAGACAATTATATACAGTAATTACATGTCTCAAGTCTGAATTATATCTTGCAGTATACATAATCAACCTTCCCCTATTTGACCCCGACATTGACACTACAGAAAATCAGTTTGAAGGCTACTGGGTTAAAGATATAAAATCTAATAGAATTTATGAATACTCAACATGCATTTTAGTTAGGGATCGTCGATAAATGATGTCATCAAAATATTCCCATTTATTTAGGACACTGTGACTCGCTTGTCATAAGATTAAGCATTGCGTTAATGGCTATCTTTAACATGGGATGCCATCCAGTGTCCAAAGAGACCCACCAACGACGTCATTGGTGAGCGACCCATTATATCGGGCCCCGTATGAATGAAATATGTCTACATTACAATATATTTTACATGGCTTAAAGCAAATATGTAATATCTGACTCTCACTACAAAATATTACTTTGCTGGTAATAATCTATACGATTCGAGTTTATGCTTTTGAATCTAAAGTTTTTCTATCAGTAATTAATGAGCAGTTTCACACAGTTTCCGTTTCCAATAAAACATCCACTTATTTATGAATGGGAATTAGGGATCGTCCATAAATGATATCATCGGTAGGGTGGGGGGGGGGGTCAGTAGGGTATTGATGACATTTAATGTTAAAGATAACCCCTCAAGTGATGTTAAAGTCCTGACATGGGGGTGGGTGGGTGAAAAAAATGAAGAAAGGGTGACATGATTTTTGGACTATCCCTTACATAGACCATTAACGGAGCAGTAATAAATTATGTACGCGAATATAAAATATAAAATTATATAACAAGAGCTTCATCAAGAATCATGGAACTATAATTAATTACGTACATTAAATACGACAAATGGGTTACTTTCGAAGTTTTAAATGAAAAATTAGTACATACGTATAGATTTTGGCAAGTTTTTAAATGTGTGGAAACTTCATAATTTTCATAGGTTTCGATAGGTGCAAAATGCATTATTTACACTTGCATAATTCGTGAGTGAAGTAATTAAAATGACCCATATGAATTTTCAGCTAGTCTAGAATTAAAATAAGCTATGTCAAAAACACACTTTTATAGAGAGAGAGCTGCGTAAAATGTGGATTTCGAGTTTTTAAAGTGCGTCAATTGTATTTTTTTTTGGTTTTTGAAAATTTCAAAATGTCATGTTTAATTTACATGTTTTTTAAAAGTACAAAATTTGATATTTGCCTGTTTCCAACAAGTATAAAATGTTCTATTTACACGCTGTTTGAAAAGTTCAGAATGTTCTATATATACATACTTGTAACTTCAGATTTCAACCCTCGCTTATCCGGCGTTGACTTCCTACTCCTACAGTCCCCAACACAAAAACATTCCTCAACGCACATTCGACTTACGTGGTCGCGTCGCAACAATAAGAATTACACAGGATATCATGCAGAGCAGACACTATGGGCTTTTGAATTAGGGTCTTCAATTCCGCCCTTTTTCTTTGCTGGTGGTTTACCAGTGCCAGCCTCAGTCCATGTAATATAGTAAATAAACTTGCTACGAGCAGGAATAGAAAAAATCCGGCGCTTCGCGCCGAATTTGTCGCCGGGGGGCTGGCCCGAAGTAGATGCTGAGCTTCAACAAATGCGCAAGACAATTTATGTTACGCTAAAATAGGATATAAGATTTTTATGGAAGCTCCCTTACAATCAATATACCATATACGAATGTGCGTAGCATGTAGGTTAATATAGCTGAAACATTTTTATAAATTGCGCCATTCACAAATGACGTCATTTATGGAGGCTTCCCTACCATCAATAAGCCATAGGTGGAAGTACGTGGCATGTAGTAAAAAAACGGTAGAACATTTTTGAGAATTGCATGATTTACAAATGACATCATCCTTGCACATAGTCCGAATTAAATTATTTACCGATTATTTGGCCTTTTTTACGGGGGTACGAATGACGGCAAACATTTTCAGTTTAATTTTTTTCCGAATCCATATGGCCGGACATTACATTTGACGAAACAATTTTAAATTCAAACTGTAGGTTTGGCGCCAAAACATTTTTGAATTTTAAATTTTAGCATTGCTTAAATGGAGAAACTTACTTCTTTTGATCCATTTGCCCAATGTCAGTTTTTATTCAAATTTCAAAAGGTACTATCTGTTACATAGAGAAACGAACGCTCTTTCTGAAACACTCTCCAGAATTATTTAAAAACCAAAATTATGCCTGTAGTGAATTTTCAAAATTAAAGGTAGCACTGATATATTTATTATATATATATTTAGTTGCATACTGATAACTTATGAATAGTGTCTACGGTCATTTCAGTGACTTACATGGAAATGGTTTCACAAAATACTTGCCAATTTCAAAAAGTCATATCTAGAAAAATCAGGCTACTTTACCTAATTTAATAATTTTAAAAAAGTTGAAAAATTTTATTTTTTCCAAAAAATTGGTCTGTAAAATGAGACCTTAAAAATAGTGTTTTCTCATAATTTTTTCAAAAACATGAAAAATTTTCGAATTTTAAAAAATCCTAAAATACCCTTATAGGAAAGGGTATAAACGTTAGAAAACAAAATTTTATCAAAATCGAATAAGAACTGTAGAAGTTACAGGGCGGCAAAATATCAAAATTTTTTTAAACTTTGGCAAGCTGCTGTGACCAAACAACGCCAAATGCAATCGAGCTACTTCGAATCTCTACTATTTAAGAGTAGCCTGATATTTCTAGATATGACTTTTTGAAATTGGCAAGTATTTTGTGAAACCATATCCATGTAAGTCACTGAAATGACCGTAGAACCCATTCATAAGTTATCAGTATGCAACTAAATATATATATAATAAATATATCAGTACTACCTTTAATTTTGAAAATTCACTACAGGCATTATTTTGGTTTTTAAATAATTCTGGAGAGTGTTTCAGAAAGAGCGTTCGTTTCTCTATGTAACAGATAGTACCTTTTGAAATTTGAATAAAAACTGACATTGGGCAAATGGATCAAAAGAAGTAAGTTTCTCCATTTAAGCAATGCTGAAATTTAAAATTCAAAAATGTTTTGGCGCCAAACCTGCAGTTTGAATTTAAAATTGTTTCGTCAAATGTAATGTCCGGCCATATGGATTCGGAAAAAAATTAAACTGAAAATGTTTGCCGTCATTCGTACCCCCGTAAAAAAGGCCAAATAATCGGTAAATAATTTAATTCGGACTATGTGCCTTGGAGCCTCCTCTACTATCAATATAACATATACTAATGTTCGTAGCAAGCAGATAAAAAAAAAAGGCTGAAAAACATTTCAAAATTGACAATGGGGGTCCCAAAAACTATGTCCATGTAATATAGTAAATAAACTTGCTACGAGCAGGAATAGAAAAAAGCTAAAGAATGTTTTCATTATTTTTCTTTCTTTTTCCGTCTGTTTTGCCTTGTCACAGAATAAATTGAGATTTTAATAGGAAATTAACTTTATCGAAGAAGGGCGCAGTTTACACTGAGAATTATGTTAATCAATGTCAATTTAATGTTTTTTTACAACTGATCATATAAAGCCAAGAGTTATTTTTTTCTATAGGGCATATTGCATTGTAGCTATACACATGGTTGTTTTAAGATTTACTGAGATTACAGCGGCTTTTAATTTGTCAGACAAGTATGCACTTAAGCGTGCACGCTTATTTCTCGTTTATGCATGAAGTTCTGAAGCGTTACCTTTGTAGTACTATAATACATGTATGTACAACAATGAGGCATTGTAATAGTGGAAGAAATTGCACAGTTTTGCAAGGTTTAGTCATTGCCAATATGTATATAAAGGGAGCAAATGCAGGAAATCAAATCGTCTGAAGACCAGTGCATTTAAACATTGATCAAATTTGGATTTCGCTTGAATAAATTGCTATAATTACGTTAAACAAATAAATGTCGAAGATATTCAGCATATTTTTTCAGTCAACATCCGTCGTTATGTAATTAATTATATCCAAGAGATATAAGTTACGTAAAAAATGATTTCAAAATTGAACCAGCTCCGTTTTATTTGTGAATACATACAAATTTGATGCATCACTTCAATTTTCGATACTTCATAAACCAGAGGCTCTAAAATTTAAATAAAGGACGTTTACTTGTCCCAGTGCATTGTGCAACTAATAAATCAGTGAAATCAGTCTCTTGAGTTTGAGATTATGCATTACCTGACAAACCTGACCGCCTATATACTTAGCTAATAATCGTATGTAACAAAAGCGTTATCTTATGTTCCACATATTTATGCATCTAACTAATAATATCTCGTGGCATGTCATATGTACTTGTATGTATACGTCATGTATATCGTCTGTGAAGAACCAAAATGACCCAAATCCAGTTTAAACTAGAATCAAATCGAGCTACGTCATAAAAACAAAATGAAAAACATGCGTAAAATGTTAATTAGGAGTTTTTGACAAGCTTAAAATGTTTTATTTACATTTTTTTGAAGTGTAAAATGTTCTAGCTATTTACATGTTTTTGAAACGTGTAAAATGTTCTATTTACATGTTTTTGAAAAGTGTAAAATGTTCTATTTACATGTTTTTGAAAAGTGTAAAATGTTCTATTTACATGTTTTTGAAAAGTGTAAAATGTTCTATTTACATGTTTTTGAAAATTGCAAAATGTTTTATTTAGATGTTTTTGAAAAGTGTAAAATGTTCTATTTAAATGTTTTCGAAAATTGCAAAATGTTTTATTTACATGTTTCTAAATCCTGTAAAATATTATACAGACAAATTCACTTAAAAGGGACTCCGCGGGACCGACCTAATTTGTCCCTTATAACCGAATTCCCTTTTAACCGTTTAAGGGATTTCCCTTTTAAGCGTACTCCAGTTATCTTTAAAAAATTTAAGATTACATTTTTAGTAAAGAAGTAAGGTATTTAAAATGCTGTCCGTGGACAGTTAATTGGAATGGTAAGAAAAGTCAGTTAATTCGGTTTGTTTGGATTTATTTTGATTTTTGCTTCTTTACACTCGTTTCTTTCAACTATAAGTCTGTATTTTTTTCACTTTCCTGCTTAATTCTACTTATTACACTGGAACCTAAACCCGTCTCTTTTATTATTTCAATTTTCTTGTGGGTTTTCAACTTCTGCACAATTTCATACTTTCGTTCCGTACTTAAGGAGTTTCTTTTTCGCTTCAACATTTTGCCTAGCGAACTCAGTAAAGCTGGACTGAGCAGTACAAGTTAGTGTCAGATTCAGAAGACGCGAAGTCAAGAAAGCTTTACAATCTATAAATACAGCGACCTACTTAGATGCTAGATAATGTTGATTTTTATCATTTTTTTTCAAAAATCCCTTTTAAGTGACAAAAAATCCAAAAAACGGTAAAAAAAAGTCCCTTTTAACCGAATAATCCCTTTTAGCGGTTCCCTTATAACCGGATAATTTTAGCATTGAAACATAGGCTGGCCAACCAAACACGTCAAACCTGTCCCGTTTAGCCGGTTTTCCCTTTTAACAGAATCCCTTTTAAGTGAACTTGTCTGTATTTACATTTTTTTGAAAAGTGCGAAGTATTCTATTTAAATGCTTTCAAGACATGTTCCAATATTTTTGTAGGTGGGGGAATTTGTTTTTAGCTACAAATGGATATGGGTCATTTTGGTACGCTCCCCAGTCGTCCCATCACAATGAGTCCCCTGCCAGTTCGTCCCTCGACAATACGTCCCCTCATAAGTGGTCCCGAGTTTCTATTTGTCCCCTGCCAATTCGTCCCGTAACAAGAGTTATGCCATAAATGTTTATTGTATTTTACACTCGTATTTATTTACGTGTGTATACACCATGATGTGAATTTTGGTGTCTTTATTTGTGCAGTTTCTTAAAGATAAGGTATGTAAATGAGCGATAAGGAAGTTGGCCAATGGATAAAGTTCAGAGTGTCTTTGGCTGTTGGAGTTGGTGGTTGTACGAAATTTTCTGTCATCTTTTCGTCTTCTGTACTTACGTATATTTTGTTAATAATATACGTTACGGTAACTGTGAGAAGCCATCTAGCGCTCTTCGGAGGAACTTATTGGCCTAGATCACTCTAGGAAAAGTTGTAATTTTTTATATAACCTGTCGATTTTTATAGTTAAAATTAAAATGCATGTGGTTGATCAAAAACTTTGCTCTTAATTAGGCTTTAATTTTAATTTTTGCCTATCAGTGTAACTTATACATAGTCCCAATATAGTAGCGTATTGTAGCATATGCATTTGCCTCTTGTTATGGGACAAATGTTGAATGTACATGGGACAAAATATAACGCGGGACCACTTATAAGGCGACTAATTATCGAGGGACGAAGTAGCAGGGGACTCATTGTGATGGGACGACTGGTAGTCGTTCCGGTCATTTTGGTTCTTCACTGCCGATATGTATATATACAAAATTAGTTACAGTGCAAAGTGCAATGCAACAAAGGGACAAAGGTTGAAAGTACCAAAACGTATTGTATTTTATTAATTTGGTGGGATTCATCAGGTTACAACGTAACAATATCAAGTATCAAGCGTAACCTGTTGTTTTCATATAACGTTCACAGCCACAGAGACAGAGTATTAGAATTAGATCAGGTAAAAAATATAATATACCTGATACCTTCTTAATACCTATAATCCTAACGTAAATTACAAAATCCTTCAAGGTTCAGTTTGATCACGCTCATAGTTATCCCTGCTCACCTTGACTTCCTCACGGGAAATCAAAGATGTAAAAAATAGTTGCTCTGCAGCTCTGAGCAGTGAGCATACTATTTTGCCACATGCGTGAGGAATGAAATCGTATTATTGTCGTTTTGTCGGCAGTGCACAGTCACAGTGTTGCCTACCTGAAGTAGACGTAGACTAAAGGTTGAACTGTTCACAGTCTTCATTTACTACTCACAAACTGATCTCCTGTTGATCTCCGTTATTATTAATTTACTTTATTTGTTATTGTTACGTGTATTTCAGCTCAGTCATCAGTATATAGAATATAGAACATTGTTTTCTTAATTGAGATTTACACAGCACTTAATGTTAGTGCGTGAAGAATATTTTTGTAATAATTACAATATTTATTTCATTTTTCACACATTTCCCATAGATTACTTATCGTTAGTCACTTTCAACTGTCGGCTGTAGTTCTTTCAACCAAGAGTTTGCAATTTATACGTTCGGTAACTTTCATTTTAATATCACTATCAGTCTAGGCCAATGTAATTTATTTAGCCGTTTGCCTTTAACCAATGGCTAAATATAACCGTGTGACGGCTAAATAAATTACATTGGCCTAGACTGACTATATAGTACATAAACATAATTAATTACAAATTATTAAGCTTGTATTGAAAATAAAATAAGTATAACCGTCAGTTCTCACAATCAGTAGCAACCGACAACGGATACATAAGACGGTGGTAGGTGAAAAATCCATCTGTTAGTTCGAAGGGATAATAATCATAAAAATAACTAACAACTAACAGCAGTCATTTTTCTTATTTAATAGATTAATTAGTCCTTCACTGTTATCTTGATACTGATGGAAGGACAAGGACAAGAAAGGCTAACCCAGTGTGACTTAACAAATGTTGAATATGTTGTTTCATCGCAGGTAAAGTAAAAGATGAAACAGTAACAATCATTACGTTCAACATTATAGATTTTTTGCTCACCTCGGTAATTCACATTATGTAGGACTTAATAATTATTACATTGAAAGTGAAAATGAGTTTGCTTATGCTAATCGTTATAGATGAAACAGGACACATTTGCTTTTGTCTGGACTATGACAGACTTCAGCTCGTTTCTTGTTGAAAAAGAGGTTCTGTCACCACTCTTTCATGGAGGGCCCAAGACCAACCATACTTGGTATAGTATTTTTGAGTACCGTATTTCCTCTAATAGTACGCGGGTCTCTAATAATGCGCGGGTCTCTAATAGTACGCGGGGGGTAGCCGCCTCAGTTTGGATAGTACGCGGGTCTATTTAACACACTATTAAATGGCTTTTCGCGGGTCTCTATTAATGCGCGGGTCTCTAATTATACGCGGGGGGTCGGAGCTCGAGTTTGGATAGTACGCGGGGCGTACTATCAGAGGAAATACGGTATTTTAAATTTTAAAGCTTTAGTAGAGCATACTCAGTAACAGTTAATTTTTAAAATTAAATTCAATGAAAAATTATATAGTTATACCACCGTATGTTTCTAAACAGATATATGTACTGTAGAGGCAACCGAAAGTGAAGCCTGGCAAGGATAAAGCTGTCATTTGTTTGCATGCAAAATTTATCCTTGTCAGGCTTCACTTTCGGTTGCCTCTACAGTACTATATAGCAACAGTTTACATAGGTAGGTATCTATCTACATTGAATGTTGAATTTTTTGCGCTGTACCTACTATAAAGATTCCTATATATAATTTGCATTTATGAACAGGCAATTAATTGTTCAACCGAAGGGATCTCACTATGAGCCAACTGAGGATAATGACGATCCCCCAATGTTATCCTTCTCGGTTCGTCTCCGCTTGAACGAATTCGGGAAAGAATTTAAAGGAGGTCCTGAGTCTACTGTGAATGCCAGCTTTCAGACAAGTCTTCTTGACAGAGACAACAAAACTGTTTTTCAGGAAGGTAATTTTTACAATTTTTTTTTCAACAGTGAAACTACTTAACTGATCTATAGACACTAACATTTTTTGTATTCTAGACTTTTAACTTCTTGCATTAACTATAAGAATTAAAATTAAACTATATTCCATCATTAGAATAAATTACAAAATGTGCTATTTAGTTGCTAAAATATTACTTGATTACAATAAAATGTTATTAATGACTGCAGGATCTCCAGTAGCATTTCGTCCCTTTGAACTAATGAAACCTTCGAAGAGGCAGGATCTTGTTGTCTGCTGGCTCGACGCGCATTATAGAGAGGATGATTTTTCTAGGGCCTTCGATGCTACAATGAATCGAGCTCTCGTGGACGGAGCAGTCAAACTTCATTGCCGCATTTGGATTCAGTACACAGTGGAACATGTAAGTAGCTCATTGGGCCTCAATTTTGAAGAAGTTAAAGATGCAAAATTTCGTCGACTTGAAAATCTTGCAAGTGATTTACAGTGGGGAACAGAAGCTACTTGTACTTATACTGACGTGTCCCTCGTTACAAAGACTGCAACTCTGCGAGCTAACAAGTTTATTTTGGCTGGTCAGTTTCTTATATACGTTATTTGTACAAAATCAGTCGCATTAGAATTTACGAGTTAATTACATTACAAAATACTGGTAACAGGTTAATACTCACATGGGTTACTTTAGTACTAATATATGTAATCAGAATCTGTCTTGACCTATTTTTCAAAATTTAATTGTTAATTAATTGTGTATTTAGTGCATTTCGTCTGTGAAGTACCAAACTGACCCATATCCAGTTTATGATACAATCAAAATGAGTTGTCATAAAAACAAAATGAGAAACATTTGTAAAATGCTAATTAGGAGTTTTTAAAAAGCGTAAAATATTCCACTTTCATGCTTTTCAACGATGTAAAATGTCCACATTCTTTTGAAAATGTGCAAAATATTCTAATTTCATGTTTTTGAAAAGGTACAAAATATTCTATTTCCATGTTTTTGAAAAGTAGCAAATTGTTCTAATTCCATGCTTTTGAAAAGGTGCAAAATTTTCTAATTCCTTGGTTTTTGAAAAGGTACAAAATGTTCTAACTCCATATTTTTGAAAAGTGCTCAATGCTCTATTGAAGTGTTTTCAAGACATGTGTCAATATTTTTGTAGATCGTTGATATTGTCTTTAGCTAAAAATAGAAATGGGTCATTTTGGTTCTCCGCAGACGGTGTGTAACGTCTTATAATTAGTAATTATTGCTTGATTTTTTTTTCCTAGCTCGTAGTCCCGTGTTTCGCACAATGTTTCAATCTCAACTGTTTTGCGCCGGAGACACAACTGCTGAAGCGGTCGTCAAAATTGACGAATTTGATTCGGATGATGTTTCAAGCATGTTGGAATATATGTACACGGGAGCCACCCCTGTCCAGAGTGAGAAAGCAATGGAATTGTTCCAAATAGGAGATTATTATGGACTTGATGGACTTAAAGAAGCTTCCTTAGATGTCATGGTGAATGACGTGACGGTCAAGTCAGCTGTTACTACATTACATCTGGCCCAGCTTCACAATTATCCTAAGCTGAGAACCAAAGTCTTGAATTTTATGAACAGGTTCGTTAATAATTACTGGCTTACTGTCTTTTACACACAATTTACAAATTACATACAGTATATCGTGTATCGTATGTTTACTCACTATAAATACTTGTAAATAAAATTTAAATCAGTAAGTGATTCTATAATTTTGCTGCTATTACAGGAATAAGGCGGAGATCCTTGAATCAGACGCATTCAAAGAATTTGCCAAGCTGAACCCAGATATTGTACTTGAACTGTACAGCTCTTAATTTCTTAAACACAAACTGACATCAAAACCATCATGCTATTACTGTGTAGGTATTTCTTTAAAATTATGTAGGTACCTACATGATTTTATATTGCTTTCCATCGGGTCGCAAGGCTTTTCTCGATACATTTTTCTAGCTAAAACGTTTTAATCCTGATGTTCCTTTGTAGGGGATTTGATTTCTATTTTATAGCTAATTCAGTTTGTAGCTATTTATAAACTACACAATAAACCCGTCTAAACTGTTTAACACATTATGCAATTTAAAGCCTCAAGTTTCTTTATTTTTTATAATGTTATGAATTTTTAGTATAACAGTAATATAGACAATTTAAAAAATTTTGTTTGTTCAATAATTCACATTTTGTCTGTGAAGAACCAAAATGACCCATATCTATTTTTAGCTAAAAATAGTATCAACTATCTTTAAAAATATTCAAATGTCTTAAGAGCATTTAAATAGAACATTTCAAGCTTTTAAAAAAGACAAACATATATAATTAGAAAATTTTGTACCTTTTCGAAAACATGGAATTACAGCATTTTGTACCTTTTCGAAAACATGGAATAAGAACATTTTGCACCTTTTCAAAAACATGTAAATAGGACATTTTACTTTTCAAAATCTCCTAATTAGCATTTTTCGCATGTTTCTCATTTTGTTTTTATGACATAGCTAATTTTGATTCTAGCTTAAATTGGATATGGGTAATTTTGGTTCTTCACAGACGATTTAGGATTGTGCATGCAACAAAAATGCTTTAACCCTACACAGCATAGTGCAGAGCGCGAACAACTTACGAGCAATGTTTCAGACCCGATTCTCTAGATTTC
This sequence comes from Dicyrtomina minuta, assembly GCA_949802685.1. NCBI lineage: Eukaryota > Metazoa > Arthropoda > Collembola > Symphypleona > Dicyrtomidae > Dicyrtomina > Dicyrtomina minuta. The sequence goes on along the minus strand of OX461808.1, from coordinate 95,885,966 downwards.
CATCGAAATTTAGATATACGTATTCAGCATGTTTGACTGAGTGTGAAAACCCCCCAAACATGATTCGCATATACACGTTTTCATTTTCAAAAAAATTAAAAAAGGATTTTCAAAATTCGCGAAATTCAAAAACTTTTTTTTCTTATGGGATTTAACATGCAAATTTTTAAAAAACACGATACAAGGTATGGAAATTCTTCGATTTTTTTGACAAATCAGGGTTTTTGAAATTCTCAATACAAATGTAAACCCATGTGATTGGGTCCCTTCCAAAAAATACTTTTAATGCAAAAACGGCTATCTACTGTCATTTTTATAAATTTGAGTGAAATCGCATATGTAGTACATAGTTATCCTCAAAGTCATATATAATCTAGCAATGCATCCACCCTTACAACAAACACAGGGCGCTTCGCGTCTGATTTGTCCACAGTAGGCCCAAAGAAGATGCTGAGCCAACAGCGAATTGGGTTGATCACAGGGAAAAGACGCTTTTGTGTAGTAAGCCCAAAATAAAAACTCCACAGGTAACGCCAGTGGAAGTGGGCCAGGTACGAGTTTTGCTGGCAAAAATGAGCGGGGTGCAAGTATTGTAGGGACGCGTGGCCTTAATAAAAACATCGTCGGTTCATATGGGCTTTAGTATTAGCTTAGGTGCAACGAAAGGGCGCAAGTTCGAGTGGCATTAGTAGCAGTGCTTTCGGTAGCAGCAGCACATGCGGTGCCGATTTTTAAGCCCTATAAAGAAAAGCTCCGTTTTAAGTAGCATAGGCTCTAGTATTGGTGAACCTAGTGGGTGGGGTACAAGTTATCGCTGGTATCAGTTTGCAGGAAAAAAGGTATGCAAGTGGTCGTGGCAAGAGTAATGAGGCTACGATTTGGCTTAATACAAGCTTAACTGGTACAAGTAGAAATGGTTCGAGTAATACGGGTGTTGTCGGCTTTGCTAATACAAAGGGGCAGAATAAAAATAACGTCTGTACGATTGGGCTAGGTATTAGTTTTGCTGGCGCCAGTCGCCAGGGTACGAATGATGACGTTCTGATTGGCTTGACGAGCTATGATAATTAGTGTAGGCAGTGGACCAGTAGTAATAATTATTAATGTGAGTTAGTTTGGTAATATTAGTACAGTTACGAGTTAGCTGGGTAAGAGGGGTTTCGGCATAAATGGGCTAACTAGAAACAGTTGCGGTTCTTGCATTTCTGGTCCTTTAAAACTATTTTAAGCAACATCGTTTGAATACCGTGACATGTTTCGTACGACCTACACAGGCGGATAGACAGAAAGACAGATGGGCAAAATTATTCAAATTTACAAGCTGAAGCGTAGCATTTAAAAAGCCGTAGTGCAGACACAAGCGTTTAGTTTGCCTTTACACTTGTATTGCAAAGTGTACTGCTACTTAGGATTTTATCACCTATTTGCTCAATATGTGATATATTGCTTGTTTTTCTGGAATTTTCTATTTTATTTTTTGAAACTTTACTAACCACTAAACCGCCTCCTTTCGTTTTAACGCAGTTACAAGAGGCCGAGTGGGTACTTAAGCTTTAAAATTAGCTTGAACTTCAATGTCGCGCAAATTTGAAGAAAAGGGTTTTACCAGCAATGTGTGTGAATACGTTGCACACATTTGGGTTCTTATACAAATTATGCCGCCCATGATAAACGTGGGTTACTTGGAAAAAGATGACACCTTACGTTAAAGATAGTTATTTACGCAATGCTTACGAGGGTGACAACATGGGTGAGTAGATCCAAAAAATTTGTAAATTTGGGTGGCGTCATTTACGTACGGCCCTTTAACCCGTTTTTTGTTCTTCTTTTATTCCATTCGTTATGCCATGGGTCTATTTAACTGTGAATTGTGTAAAAATGGTATGTATCAAGTATCAAGCAAATGTAAAACACAATAAAGATCTGCCTGTTCGCATTTGTGGCCGCTTACAAGTTTTTTAAAGAAACTTAGTTTAATACTGTAACCTGTAGTGTACGGCAAACAAGCAGACAGATCTGTTTTACAGTGCGTTCGCGATGAGCAACAGATACAGAGTTAAGATGACTTTTGGCTAAAGAGGATCAACTTCCAAATTCCAATCTCGCTAAAAGTCCAACTTTTATCTGGAACAACCTAAGCTTTAAGTCCTGATTTTGACAGTTGTTCATCCCGTCCAAAAATAATTTATTCTCGGAATGTATTGTAAGATTTTTGTAGCTTCAGTAATTAGTTATTTACCGTACTACTTGTTATGTGTATAGAAAAGAAAAGATAATATTATTAGTGACAGCCACAAAAATGAGCTGATTTTAACTACAGTAAACGTTCGCTCGTGAACTGGTCAAACAGGCTCAGCGGCGGAATTGTTTTCTGGGGGGCGGAGGGGCTCACTGCCGCGTGGGGCCTCCAATGTTAAGCCGCCAAAATAAAAATGGCCAGTTGTATCTCTAAAATGTTAAACAATTTCTTTAAAGGAGGGTTGAAACTACCTAGACCCCCCCTTTTCCCCAGGATTCCAAGGTCCATCCCGGTTTCCCAGTGCCAGTAGTTTTTGTAATTTTTGTTCAGCTTTAGCAGTAATGGTGGTCAAGCGGGAGTACCCTGCAGGCTTTGTTAGACGTATGCCTGCCTACTTGCACCGTGCTCGATATTGTCAGTAAAACTCGTACCTTTTCACCAGAGTTTTTATTTTGGTCTTTTTTCCCTGTGAACAACCCAATTCGCTGTAAGATCAGCATCTTCTTCGGGCCTACTGTGGACAAATCAGACGCGAAGCGCCCTGTGTTTGTTTTAAGGGTGGATGCATTGCTGGATTATATGTGATTTTGAGGATAACTATGTACTACATATGCGATTTCACTCAAATTTATAAAAATGACAGTAGATAGCCGTTTTTGCATTAAAAGTATTTTTTGGAAGGGACCCAATCACATGGGTTTACATTTGTATTGAGAATTTCAAAAACCCTGATTTGTAAAAAAATCGAAGAATTTCCATACCTTGTATCGTGTTTTTTAAAAATTTGCATGTTAAATCCCATAAGAAAAAAACGTTTTTGAATTTCGCGAATTTTGAAAATCCTTTTTTAATTTTTTTGAAAATGAAAACGTGTATATGCGAATCATGTTTGGGGGGTTTTCACACTCAGTCAAACATGCTGAATCCGTATATCTACATTTCGATGGAAATCTAGAGAATCGGGTCTGAAACATTGCTCGTTAGAGGAAACTAAAAATTCTCCTTAGCTCGGAAAATTTTGGTAGACTGTAAGTAGGTAGTTGGTATTCGTAAATACCATAATATGGAATGGATGCCATTTAAAAAAATGTCATCAATTTGACTAATGGATACAAAAAATAATCTAGATTTTGGTATCACAGACAGACGTACCAATGGTTAGATAAGCAGGTTTTAGGAGTTATTCATCATCAGAGGAGAGCGATCGTTTAGATGGAGGAATCAAATGAACAGGAAGATCTTCAGGCAAATCATGACCACCTAATTTAACATTGATCAAATGCATCGCTAATGCAAATTCCTCCGAGTCGAGCATTTCATCTTGGTCCACATCTGCTAGCTTCCATATCTATAATAGGTTCCAATTATGTCATAGTAAGTTTCAATTTAATGTTAAACTAGGGTATTTTAATGACTTGAGGCATGTTTGTTAGTAGTATAAGCAGCATATCGTCTGCGAAGAACCAAAATGACCCATATCTAATTTATCTAAGAATCAAAATGAGCTATGTCATAAAAACAAATGGAGAAACATGCGTAAAATGTTAATTATGAGTTTTCAAACAGTGTGAATTGTATTGTTTACATGTTTTGTAAAAGTGCAAAATGTTCTATTCACATCTTTCTGAAAAGTGTAAAATGTTCTATTTACATGTTTTCGAAAAGTTTAAAATTTTCTCTTTACATGATTTTGAAAAGTGTAAGATGTTCTATTTCCATGTTTTTAAAAAGTGTAAAATGTTCTATTTACATCTTTTTGAAAAGTGTAAAATGTTCTATTTACATTTTTTTTAAAAGTGCAAAATGGTATTTAAATGCTTTTAAGACATATTTTAATATTTTTGTAGATAGTGGATATTGTTTTTAGCTAAAATTGGACATGGGTCATTTTGGTTCTTCACAGACGATATGTATACTTCAGTCAGGATTAACAAACCCAATGTATAAAAATTGGAGAGAATTATAGTCAAAATTAATAAAGATGAACTATTTTAAAGTTGCAAACTAAAATAAAATATACACAAAATGAGGCATACCTTGGCAAGTACCGTATTGGGTAACTTAGATTTGACCATTTCAGCTTTTGCAGCAGATCCAGACACTCGACCATCTGAACCTCGAAGTGTCTCAAATATTTCGTCATATTTGGGCTTATCTTTTGCAACAATCCAGTCAGTTTCTCCTCGTCCAGCCTCCACACCCTCGAATCTCTTGAAACCAAAAGGCGTAGTTGCATCCTGAACACCATTAAAAACTCCACCCTTTACTGATGATCTGGTTGCTCGATCATTGACTGCGTCCTCCAGTGGAATTTGATCCATTAGTTTTGCAATGTCATTTCCTAACATCTGATCAACCTTCTCCAGTAATTTCATTTTTAGAGGTTGGAATTTACTAAAATCGTGAGATGCTAGCTCTAACTGAAAGATCAAATATAAAACAATAAATTACGCATACAAAATCAACCTTCATTTATACATACTATGAAGTTTAATACACATTTATAAACTTAAATGATATAGCTTCACCAAAACTGATTAAGATTGATTGTTGACCCACCTGCATTTTTTTGACATCGGGAAAATCCCCGGGAGAAATTTGAAGTTCACGTTGCAACCGCAGGTAAATTTGATCCAGATTGTTAATTAATTCAATCTGTTTTGCTTCTTTTCCAAACATTGTAGGCATTTCTTTTCGAAGTGAACTAATGATGTAGGCATGAACCTTTAGAAAATAAAAAGGAACCAATGAGTAATTACATTCCAAAGTTTGCTCAGAAAAACTTGATTTGGAATAAACACACTAAAAAAAAGGTAAGAAAAACTATGCTAACTCGTCGTCAGTATGAACCAAATACTTAGGTGGTAAATAAATTTTTAAAAATTGCCTTTGCAAGACGTGCACGCTTAATTAAGTCATTAAGTTTTCTCAAGGCTGCATTTCTTGGTAACTGTTCAAAATCATGAAAAAGGTCTTGCTCCTCTGCTTCAAATAACCTGGAAAAATTAGTAACACATATTAAAATTACTTGAAAACTACTTGTGTAAAGCTGGCTTAGTAAATTACGTTCCAGTTAAGTGTGTAGTAGTATTTTTGATGCCCATGTGCTTATGTACTTTCTATTGGCATCATATCGCAGAGGCTGATCCCAGAAAGAACCGATGTAAACCCGAGCAACTTCAGGTGTTTGTAAAACTTTTCCGAGAGACCACATTAATGCTCCGTACACTCTCATTAGCTGTTGTTGGTCCACCATATCAGCCTATATCAATAACAAACATTATGCCGAGTCATTCAAGTCGGTCCAGTCCCAATCATGGGACTGGAAAATAATGGGAAATGAGCAAACTGAAAAATCATGATTCCGAAAGCATGCCATAACAATTTTGCACATTTCCTAACTATGTAAACAAGAGCACTTAGTAATTTCCCGAAAAAAATGTAAATAGAACATTTTGCTACTTTCCAAAACATGTAAATATTGCATTTTTGCTCTTTTTGAATAACAGGCATAAAAAATTTTGCACTTTCAATAAACATGTAAATAGAATATTTGATACTTTTCAAAAAACATGTAAGTAGAACATTTGACACTTTTAAAAAAGATGTGGATAGAACATTTGATACTTTTCAAAAAACAAGTAAATACAATATTTTGCAATTTTAAAAGCTAAAACTCATTTTGCGTATCTTTACAGGTATCTTAAGTAGAATTTTTTGACATATTTCGCTTTGATTCTAGCTTAAATTAGATGTGTGTATGTGTATTTTTTACTCTTCACTTATGATATGCATAATTCGTTTTATAAATAGAATAAAGCTGCACACTTCTAATTTATTATTACTATTACCTTATTTAAAATAATACGAATCTTGTCATCATGCCCTTTGAGTGCTTCAATGGATCTCCTGAATTCATCCGAAATGTCCAATTTATGAGCATCAAATAGCAAGATAACTCGATCCACTCGTTCAGCAAACCATTCCAGAACTCCAGGGAAGTCATATCCCCGATCCACTCGTTGCTTCTCGCCGGACAAAATCCCAGGAGTGTCGACGATTGAAATCCCCTTTAAAACTTGTGAGTTGAGCGTTGAGCAATTGAAGCGATTGAGAAATGCATTTCCAAATTTCGACAATGGTCGAAACTGCTTCTTCCCATCCACTACTAGTGCATTTCCAGGTATAATTCCATCTTTCTCACCATGCATGACAGCTATAAAACTATCAGTTGTGGGCTCTGGACCGATTCGTATTCCAGGGAAATCCCTTTCCAATAAATATCGGATGAATGTACTTTTCCCTGTGGAGTACTGCCCCACCACCATAATCATCGGCTTTGCATCAAAGTCTGGATCATCAAGGGCCGGTGAATGAAAATCATGGAAACGATATGCTGACTCTAATGGGAGTAGTTTATCTTTATACATACTTCGCAGTCCAGCTGCCACATTTTCAAATACTTTAGCATTCCTTATCTTCGACTCTTCGCTGTCCAACCAGCTGAATATCTTGTTTTTACGGGAATACTCTGCGGAAATTCACGAAATAATTATTACATTCAACAGGTATATCCATACGAAGTAGGAGAAAATTAAGTTAAGACTACTAACAAGTATCTGTATGAAGACGGATTTATGACAACGAAATAATTAGTTTTGAGAATGTTAACTATTTCACATTTGACTTAAACTTGAATCCGAAAAATAATTACCCGGGTTTTTACCTTACTTATTTGTAATTGTAATTGTTTTATTGTCAAATTCACAAAGCGCATAAACACTTATTTACAGGAATGGACATTACTAATGATTACAATACTATACTACCAACTACCGCAAAAAGTAACACAAATCAAAATATATTATATATAATTAAATAAATACCTATATACGTCAAGCCTAGGTTATATGTAAGTTTTCATTGTATCATTACCAGGTATAATAAATTCAGGAACTTTCTGCTCTGCAAAAGCTTTCTTTTCCTTATTAGTCTGCCTTCTTGCAACAGGAGGATGACTCAAAGCACCTCTTGAGCTTAAATGAACATATTGGCAACCGTAGTAACTTGGACTAATTTTTAATCTTGACAATCGACGTAGGAGTTGAGAGGCTTGAAACATAACTGAAGACGGGTACGACATTTTTACTGAAAACGTGAAAATCGATTAAAGTCAAAAGTGATGTATACGACACGACATACGATCCACAAGCTTGCGAACTGTAAATAAATCAAAAGTCCTTTCAATGCTTTGGATGTGTTAAATACCATATATAGTAAAAACTATTTACCAAAATCTACAAAATAAATGACATATGACAATAATGGTAAGTGATACTGACAACTGACAAACTGACAACTAAATATTTCAGTAAATAGTCTCAGTAGGAACAATTAATAAATTATGGGTGAACAGTAAGCGAATTCCGGCTGAGTACCTTGAACTTTACGGGGTTCAAGAAATATAGAAATTCAAAATTATTATTCGTGTTAATTGATGTTGCACGTACCTGCATCTAGTTAAAATGTACAATAACAAATAAACTGAAACCGCCTTCAGCCTTGTCAGAGCAAAGTAGAGTAATTTAATTCTATATTTTTCTTGACTTCTAATTTAATATTGTTATGAGATGCAAGACAACTCACCAATTGTGCAATAAACCGCACGAACAAATTAGTAATTAGTGATTAGTTATTAGTATACTGTATACTAACAACTAACACTTAAAGGTCAATGTCAAAAATGTTAAAGTTGAAGGGCTAATCGATCTCATTTCGTCGTTTGCAGGCAACGGCAACAGCTGATTGTGTAATGTGGAATGTCTAACCATTACCGCTTTGCATGTTTTGAAATATACCAAGCAACCAATAGTATTATAGCAAGAAGCTCCTTCCAAGTTTCAAGGAAGATTGCAGGGACCCAGAGGCACTTTTTAAGTTTTTTTTTACTACAGAACAGACTCTGACACTCTGACTCTATGAAAACTAGTTAGGGAGCGTTCACAAATGATGTCATCGCATTTGACCAATTTTCTGGCCTACCTACCCCTCGTCACCCATGTTAAGCATAGGGCAAATCGTCACTTTTCAGACCCACCTACCTACTCAACCGATGATATCATTTGTGAACGCTCCCTTACAAAAATCAAGAATAGATCCTTGTCAGCTGCTATTCTCGGTTAGGGATCGTCCTTAAATGATGTCACGGGTAGGGTCAATGCAGAGAAGTGCAATGAGAGGAATATATTCCACTCATTGCTCTTCTCTGGGGTCAATAGGTCTATACTTGAATATTTATGACTTACATCCCATGTTAAAGACAGCCAGTTACTTTATACTTTATGCAAGGGTTAAGCTGATGACAGTATGACAGGGGGATCATAGAGTCCTGAAAATGGAGATATTTCGATGACGTAATTCTTGATCGATATCTTACTGGCACTGCTATTACCGCCAGCCGCCAGCCGCCAAAATATGTTTTCATAAAGAATCGTTTTCCTGTCGTTTGTCGTTTCTTGGACAGACTGCACAGTGCACTGCATATTATGCTCTGAGTGCGTTCACAAATGGCGTCACATTTTGGGTAGGTAGGTGAGTCTGAAAAAGGGAAGATTTGCTGTATGTTTAACATATGTTTAATACAGGTGACGAGGGGTGGGTAACTCAAAAATTTGAACAAATGAGATATCGTCATTTTTGAACGCCTCGAAATACCATTTTCGCTCAGCAGTCGGAAAACCAATTCCCCACTGCTGACTGCGTGTTCTCAATTCCATTTTGACTTCTCCTGGGACATCAACAAATAATTACATAACCGTCAAGTCGCAGCAGCTTTGTAACAACAAGGCAGTGACATTTAATGTGTCTGTATCTGTAGTTGTTGGTAGTGAGTATAAAGTGAAAGTGATTTTCTTGATTGTAATTATATTAAAATTGCAATAAACGATCTGCATTGGGTATCACTGTAGTTGGTAGTAAGTTGTCCTGATTTAAACCATCGATCAATCATACGATCATTGTTTTGATATGGACCAGAGGCAAGGGCTACCCCAGTCTGACGAGCCAAATGTTGACTACGTTATTTCATCTCAGGTAATAGCAGAATAATCACATAAGATTTCATGTGCGAATAATAGTTTTTCGTTTTTAATAGTGATACCACAATGACAAACCACTGTCACTGTAGACTGTTGCATTTCGTACACAGTTGAGTTGGTTGTAGGGCATTTTTCTCCCGGGGTATTTCCTACTGGACATTTTCCTCCAGGAAATTTCCCCCCAGGTGCCAGGATATTATCCTCCCGGACAATTTGCCACCAAACCATACCGAGGACCGAGGGCATTTTCCTCCCAGTATCAAAATCACTTCAGTCAAGGAAACGAGTTTATCCATGTTTCGACGAGTGTTTCTTTCCAGAAAATTTATGTATTCGAAGAGATTCCAAAAAATATGCATTCATGATAATAAATAACTGAAGAAAGAACTATAATGCTTCTTTCTCCATCATCCATTTTTTAAAATAAAGATTACTAACTAAACTTACGTCGTATTTCAGCTTACAAATTTTGCATATTCGTGAGAACATTTCTTTTATCGAAGTTATTTTGATACTGGGAGGAATTAAAAAGAAAAAAAAGGAAATTAAAAAATGACGTGCCAGGGTCGGGATACTCCGCAGTTGGTAGTGTGCTTCATTGAACAGAACAGACCGGCAGTAGTAGTGGTTGGTGGTAGTAGTGAATATTGCAGTTCATAATTTTACCCTGTCGTCAATTAAATGCAATGTATAATCTGTAAATATGATGTTAAAATGTGTCTACTCACCACTATGACTGTATGCATGAGGTCCTCAGAGGTCCTCCTCATGAGGTTAGATAAAATGCTAGTATGACCTCTACGAAGTATGAAGTACGAAGTTGGTAGTTGGTGCGGTACATTCACTCCTAATCTCCTGACACACAGTCAACAGTCAACAGTGATGACTATTCTGGTTGCATGAGTTAAGGCTAAATCAACGTAATGATTTGATTTAATTATGTGCAGTAAAAAATAATATGCTTATTACGGATTAGGTGAAGCAGGACACATTTGCCTTCGTCTGGAATCTGGGAAACTTTACCACCTTTCGTACTGAAAAAGAGATTCTGTCACCACTCTTTTATAAGACCAATCTTACTTGGTAAGCTGCATCTTTGCGTTTTATCATTACGATTTGGGTTCACTCACAACTACATATGACATAATATATTGCTGACATAATAATATGTACGTAATACATAAGAGGCATTTATTATTTTGTATCCTTAATGTAAATGATGGATGTTTAAATTATTAACAACTACATTTTCGACATAAAATGACATACATTGACTTTAATACTTATTTATTTCACTGTCTGCCGAATTGCTTATTTTAAGGTATCAGTTTATGTCACTTTATAATACTCGTTTCGTTGTATTTAATCAGGCTAAATATTCCTAGTAGGCCTGATCGATCAGGACCGAATATGGTGGGACAAGTACTGTCAGTCTCAGTACCATCCTTATTCGATGTGTAATTATGATAATAATTTAATTATTATTGTCACATAGTGAAACATGACACATTATGAAATTGGAAACTAAGTGGTATTAACTTGTAAATGATTTTTATATGATCAGGCAATTAGTTCTTCAACCCCGTGAGTACCATCGTGTACCTTTTGGGTTCGGTCCAAATCAAGTTGACGAAATTGATTCCATCTCAGTTTATCTCCGTTTAAGTGAGATTGGAAAAGAATTTGAAGGTGGTCCCAATGCCACAGTAAATGCTAGCTTTGAGACAAGTATTCTCGACAAAAAAGACAAAGTCGTCAGTCAGCAAGGTTTGTAATTTGACGTGATAAATCATTATTTATTATGTACCTATGTACCCATACATATTATTATAAAAAATTGGCAGCCTTAACAGCGAGATTAAAAATTTTGAATTTGCCGCCAAATTTTAGTTGTCAATTAACAGGTTGTAAATTAAAGGGAAGAAGCCGTAAACGGGTTAGCTGTGACGATGTACGCACAGCCATTTTTATATTCTTAATAAATCCAAAAATTTAATATTGAAATTTTTGAATTTCCCGCCAAAACATTAAATATTGTGTTAAATGAAGATTTCGACCGGTCACTCAGTAAACTTACGCAAACATGATATACCATTCGAACGGTAACAATTTGGCAAATCTAAATAACTTAGTGTGCACGCACGGTAGTTATTAGTTTTTAAATGGTTTTTAAATAACATAATTGCAAATTAAAAAAAGTTAACAGATTGTGTCAAGTGATATATCATTTGAAAGCTCTTCAAAAATAAGCAGACACCATTTTTTTTGTTTTTTGATTGTGACCCATAAAACACAATTGTGGCGGCATTTTCAAATTAAAAGACCGTTATTTTGAAAACGTTTTGTTATAATGGAGGCGCATTCTGTTATTTGAATTCTACTAGTGATTACCTTTCGAATGATATATGGCTCGATGAAATTGGTCCAGTATTGCAAAAGTTTCAAAATTCCCGTAAATTATGTAGATAGGTAGGAAAAAAATCTATAAAAAATGTTCCACACAAATAATCCATATTCTTCGCGTAAAATTCAAAAACATACAATATTCAGAATTTTTTAATCTTCAAAACCTGTAATTCTTTTGTAGGAATTTCCCTTATAGTATACTACTAATATTGTGCCATTGTATTTAGATTCTCATTTTTTTTAAATTAAATGTTTTATTGAAATTCGGATACCGATTCCGCTCACCCGTCGTCCCGCTACTATTTGTCCGGTTTGTCCCCTTTCATTAGTCATTCGAAAATTTAACTAATTATATGTTAACAGGACTGACGGCAAGTGCTGGGACGAGCCCAAGCCAAATGACATAATATTTGAATCAGTATTTTATTTTAACGGTTAAGTAGTACAATTATATTATTAGGATTGGAGATGTTTTACGTGTGAAGTACATAAATAAGCGATTCGAGAGAGTGAGTGTATATGTGTAATGTGTAGTACAAAATGAGTAAAAAGATGTTAGACAATAATTTTACATTAAAATGGTGCTCCTATTCCGAGTGATTTCCACAGCATCCCTTCCAACTATGCAATATTTTATTATAAATTAAATATCGAATGCTTTACTAGTTCTTTATCTACTAATGCATGATTTGGATTTAGTTAACATTTACAGCTATAATATGCAAACCGCTAGTGCAAGGAAATTTTTGTATTTTAAATTATATTATGCATTTTATATATATATATACATAGTTGTATTATATTATTCACCATCTAATATAGGGTCACAGTTCGAGTATTTTCCATTTCAACCAATGAAGCTCTCAGAACGCCAGGACCTTGTTACTGGCTTTTGGAAAAACGACAATGACACACTCAAACTTCGTTGCCGCATTTGGATAAAGTACTCAGTGGAGCATGATATGAGTAACTCATTCGGACTCAACTTTGAAGAAAATAAAGATGCTAAACTACGACGACTTGAGAAGCTTGCTTGCGATTTGCAAAGGGAAAAGACTTACACTGACGTGGCTCTGGTTACAAAGACTTCAACTTTGCGAGCTAACAAATTTATTTTGGCTGGTTAGTTTCTTTCACGTTGTTTGTACAAATTAGTTGAATTAGAATTTACGTGTAGATCATATTGCTTAAATCGCATCGGTTAGTTCTTATATGTGTGATCTTATTTATTTTTATAAAATCTTGTGGAATTAATTAGGTATTTATTATCGCATCTGAAACGCCGTGTAATAGTATTTGATTGAATGCCGAATTAAGTGTTGCGCTTATTGATTAATTATGTTTGTAGCTCGCAGTCCAGTGTTTCGCAGAATGCTTCGATCTCCACTGTTGTACTCCAGATACGGAAACGCGACTGCTGACACCGAGATTAAAATTGACAACTTTGATGCAGAGGATGTTGCCAGCATGTTGGAATACATGTACACGGGAACCACCCCGGTCCAGACTGAGAAAGCAGTGGAATTACTCAAAGTGGCAGACTTCTATGGACTTGATGAGCTCAAAGAAGATTGCTTAAATGTCATCCTAGCGAATGATCTGACGGTCGAAACTGCGGTAGCTACATTAGCCCTTGCACTTCTTTATGACTACTCCAAGTTGAAAACCAAAGTCTTCAATTTCGTTAACAGGTTAGCTATAGCTAATAGTGTTAGTGGCTTTAACACATGATGATTTACAAATTATGGTGTTCCTATTTTCATTAATTAGCTACACGCCAATACTACTCTTATTTGCTATTAAAACTTTTATAATTCTTTGTTTTTTGGACTGACACCAAATTGGCAACTTGAAATGACTTTATCAGATCCCATTGTTTTATTGATTTGTTTCTGTAACAGGAATAAGAAGGAAATATTCCAGTCGGATGGATTCAAAGAGTTTGCCAAGGAGAACCCTGATATTTTATTTGAACTTTGCAGCTTTTGAGGACAAACTGTCACCAAACCTTTGAGATGTATGAGCACTGTTGATTACTATTGATTAGGACGTACGATTGTTATTATGATTATATGCTTACTGTAAACCAGCTCAGCATATGATTTTGGATTTGAATTCTATAAGAGTACTATTAACATAATTTTTGTTCGTGATTTCTATTTTGATGTATCGTATTCTACAAATGGAATAGTCTGAATAATAAATTTTGTGAAATAATTTGCAAACTGGTTGATAGAAATGGTTAAATAGTTAATAATTGCATAGCTATTTCAATTGAGGAGAAATTAATAATTACTACATCGAATTTACTAGTCATCCTCATACTGCAATATAGCTAAGCTAGGATATCGTAAAAAAGAAACGGCATAGAAACGATCAAATCCTACAATAATTTTTATTTATTTAAGTTACTTATAAGCATACCTATAGGTTGTTAACGCTGCGCGGATCCAAAGGGCACAGTCGTTTTGTTACAATATTTTTGTATGGCGACTGCAATCAATTATACTTTAGTCAAATTGTTAACCTCCAAGAAAGCTTATAAATTAGGTTAGTATATATATATAAAACAGGAAAATATTTAAGAAAATCCGTATACAGGTTAATGGTTTTACAGTTAACTTTTAATTCCAATTATTTACACGCTAATACCTAATTTAAATTTTATTATAACTACAGTTGAATTGGTCCTACACATATATACGGATAGGCAGTTATTACAAGAGTCAAGAGTATAGGCGAGGGCTTTCAATTTGCGACAAACTGGCCATATTCGGCGCATTGCGAGATTACTGGATATTTTAACTAATCTAAATTGAGACTTCAAGTCACTGAACGGTTAATATGTAGCCATAACTGACATGATAATTTTATTTTTTATATTCTGAAGTGGTTGTGGTATTATTTTGAAGAATTTCCAATCAGCAATTTGGTTTCAGTCATTTGAATTCGCCAGAAAATATCATATACTGAATGCGCTGATGTGTCTGTACAAGCTAGTAAAATTAAAACAATAAAATGCAACTTTTAGATTCTGAAACCATATCTATGGCTTTAGAATATGAAAATGTGATTTATCATGTCCGTTAAGGGCATACGTTAACCGCCCAGTGTCCAGTGACTGTTGAGTTCGTGATTTTGATTAGTTAAAAATATTCAATTATCTCGCAGTGCCCCAAAATTTGCTTGTTTATTCAAAATTGAAAGTATAGCAGATACTTTACTGAAAATCTGTAATATATGTATATATGACAACAAATTCTTACTGTTTTCAAAAAAAGTTGTTTTCCCATTGGTCGCGAGTAATTCATAATGCTCGTAAGAAAAATCGTGCATCCATAAGCAAACTAGCGGCATTTTATACTATACACGGAAAATATTTTATCAACCTTTTTTATCCCGATTTTTCCTTTTCCTTAAGGTGACAATCTATTAAGTCATAATAATAAGAAGCAATTTCCTATCATTTTATTTAATGCATTGCCACAATTCCGTGTCTTAATCTAATGAAAGGACGGGATGCATCGATGCATGATATTACCATTTCACTTTTAGAGTGCTGTTTCTATAGTGTACTTCAGCAGGCTCCTGCGTATACAATTTACAACTCTAATTAGTTAAAGTGAATCGTGTAACTGTCTTTTGTGGTCTACTTACAACTAGTACTGAATTTCTACTTATAATTTCAAATACCGCAACATTGTTTGAAGGGGGGTTTCTTTGGTAAGTGATGTCCAGGCCGGTAAGTGATGTCCAACTTCGGTAAGTGATGTCCATTTCGGTAAGTGATGTCCAACTTCGGTAAGTGATGTCCAAAAAAAATTTTTTTATTTGAAGTGAAATGAATATAAATCGACGAGAAATGAATAAATCTACCGCAAAAAAGTATTTCATGTCGTAGAACCTGAAGTAACGCTGAACCAGGCTCCAAAAGCTGCCTGAAAACGGATAGGTTATATTTTCCCCTCCCGCCTTCGGCGGGGCCGCCTCCGGCGGCCGAGGACAAAATATAACCTAACCGTTTCCAGTCAGTTCTCCCTTCATCAGCCTTACCCCGAGAAATGAAACACATTTTAAATCTACTGAATCACGCTGCAAATTTTCACTCCTTTCCGTAAGTCCCCAAAATTCATTTATCTTCATGATTCATGAACATTTGGTTCACTTTCTAAAAGATATACAAATTATTCAGAACATTTTGATGTCTCAGCAGCACGAAGCAGTTCCACGCCCGTCCCGAATAGGACGCTTGGGTCCCAATTGCTTCCTTCATATTATTCTACATGAAAAGATAAGAGACTTTCTCCGTACTACCAAGAGGTCATAATATGTGTACGTAGACCTGGGCAGCGTTCTTCAAGCTGACAATCTTGGTAAAAGGGTGGACATTAATCGAAATATCGTCTGTGAAGAACTAAAATGACCCATATCTATTTTTAGCTAAAAACTATATCCACTATCTACAAAATTATTGAAACATGTCTTGAAAGCATTTAAATAGAATATTTTGCATTTACAAATTATATGTACCTAAATACAATTTTTTGCAATTTTTGAAAATATGTAAATAGAACATTTTGCAATTTCCAAAAACATGTAAATAGAACATTTTACACTTTTCAAAAACATGTAAATAGGACATTGAGCACCTTTTCAAAAACTCTTAATTAACATTTTACGGATGTTTCTCATTTTGTTTTTACGACATATAGCTCATTTTGATTGTAGCTTAAATTGGATACGGGTCATTTTGGTTCTTTACATACGATATTGTAATCGACATTCACGAGCATCCACTGAGGATCGACGATACCAGGTTTGACAAGTCCAGAGCTGAGAGCGAATTTGACTCACGTACAAGCATCCACACTCGCTCTAAAATTATGATTCGTGACGTGACAGCTATGGTTTCCTCATTCCTTCAGGTATGCTATACTTCACCAGACTTCTTCCCGTCTACTACAACTACAAAACTAAATAATTTGTTTCATGTGAAAGGCAAGTTCTTTGAGTACCCAAGACTATGGGCACTTTCCATGTGGCCGGGCTCTCGGGATGTGAGCTGGGTTCTGGAAAGTCTAATATCAAATGGCATTCACAAGTTCTGGAGTGGAAAGATAAACTTACGTCTCAAGATTTGTTCAGGGGAATTAGGCACAAGAAAGTTCTGCAACTTGTTCGTGTCTACGAGTCTACGAGTCGAGCAATAGTTGGAACAGTCTGGACTCTGGATATACGCGATTCACTCATAAAAGCCACATTTTATTTGTTTTTTCGGGTGCATTGCTTTGAGTTTTTGCGCTTTAAGTTTAGAATCTGTTTGTTTTCATGTTAATGTTGTTACCTGGTGGTAAGGTGATGAGATGGCTTCTCTATTTGGTCATATATAGATAATTATATAACTTACATGTTAAATATTTATTTGTATGATTATAAACAAAAGTACTGCAGCCTAAAGTAACAACATAAAAATCCGAAGTTTTATACAACGACCGGCGTTGTATTAGAAGATATACGGCAGGTACTTACAGACAGATACACAGCAGCCAACACAAGAGTCTATAGATCTTGTAGATGAGGACATTCAATTTACATTAAACGGGTCAACTTCGGGGCACTGTAAGATTGCTAAATATTTTAACTAATCTAGTTAAGTTACAACCTCAAAAGTCACTGAAAGGTGTGTACGTAGCCCTAACTGACGTAATAATTTTAATTTTGATATTCTGAAGGGGTTGTGATATTATTTTGAAGAATTCAGTTTTTAGCAGTTGTGTAGTGTGAGCCAACTCTCGAAATTGTTTTTATTACTTTTTTTTTGTGACTCTAAAAAAACCACCCAGGACTGCCTATGATATTACATAATAGTACATGCCTTGATACTTTTCTAGGCACCCTAGCTATAGGTACCTTTTGCACATTCAAAAACATGGAAATAGAACATTTTGCACTTTTTAGAATAAAGGAAAAACTAATTTTTAACTTTTCTTAAACGTTTACCTAAATACAACAACAATTTGGTTTACTAAAGAAAACCATTATTAAAATCAAAATGGTGGTTTTTGTATGGAATCAAATTGCTGCGTAAAAGCAATTCCTTCGTCCGGTCCTGATGATTGCTAATATGATTTATGATTGTGTGCTCAATGCAAACCAGCACCACACTTGATTTTGAATACTATAAATGAAATGCATATTTTGAACTATTATATCTGGAATAATCTAAATAATAATTTATTATTATATAATGTAAAACTGAACTTTAACAATACGTTAACAATGATTCTACAATTTATTCCAATTATTATTCCACTTACTTAAGTACACGCTAGTAAATTATTTTGATCGTAACTATAAACTAATTGCTCTTGGGAGAATCCTAAATGAAAATAGTGAATAAGTGAATAAAACAAAAGCATAGTCAAAACCATTCTAAGCCGGCAAGTGTATAAAATTATCCACAGCTTATCAAATTAAATCGAATAAATACAACATACTAAAATGTAATATTATTGACTTTGATGACAAACCTCGGCTCAAATAATAATTATTGTAAGTTGAAAAGAAAGTTACAAAAATTAAAATCTATACACCCTTAATAATAACAATATTTAACTATGTATAACTGAAATATAATTATTGTTTTGAAGCTTAGAATATTGAGATTCGCCAGAATTTGTTACAACACAATATAACGATATCCGATATGTTAATCTATTATTTTAATAAGTTACTGCAGTGTACTTTGTACTGTTTAATTTAGTCTGAACTTAAAAGTCTATTTTTAAACAAGGGTGTATTCTAAGTAACAGTAACATCTTTACACTTTTGTTTTATTTTAAAATCTGGAATTATTAGGCAATTATTACATTAGTCGATGGTTATGGCAGTGTTGTCATAACTTATAGACACAAGATTGGGAAAAAGAAGGCGAAACTCCGTGGGAAGAGGAGGAAGTGGAGTTGGAGGTGGGGGTGGAGGTCTGTTGCCATACCGACGTTCTGGAACTAAGTCACACATATACTTCTCTACTACTTTAACGTGAATGTACTTCACACTTTCCACTGGTTCTGGAATTCCCAAGCCAAGAATATACTTGCGCAAAGCGTATATTGAGCAGTTGAGAAAAACAAGAGAAGAGACATTTGGAAAACTATCGCTCATGTTGAATCCTTTTGGGAAGAAATAGGAAGAGTAATTATTCTCACGATGTTCGTGTAAATGGGTTCCACAATAAAAGACAATTTCTTGTAATTCAGGTAGAAAAGGAATGGCAAGAACTGGAAAGCATCCTAATGGCCGAATCATTAGTTTTGTCAGGGTCTCTGAGCTGTGCTCCAAAACTTGGTTGATTACATTTTGAACTGCGGTAGAATGGCCATGGCCCCCGTTATAGGATTTTTTGTACAAGATCTCCAAGGTTTCTAGTTTCAGATTGGACTTGTATTTTGTTAGCAATGTTTCGATTATTTCAAAGTCAGCAGCATGCCACTCCTCACGATCTTTGTCGTGGAGCTGAAACCTCAAGTCTTTTAAAAGGTGAATTTTATCATCCCTTCCATCACCAGCACCAGCAGGCGCAATAAAATATTGAACCAACGCTGGGAAATAGTGAGAAAAAACACCTCCCAAATAGTTCAAGTTGACAGCAGCATTCACGATGTTAGCAAAAAACTTGAGAGGTAAAGGTGGTGATCCTGTCACGATTAATGTTTTCAATTTTGGAAGCAGTAGTGAAGACCCAAGGCCAAGACCATTGTTATCATTTTGATCGTAAATAGATGAATCCTGAAGCTGCTGTTGGTCATTCTCCCAATGATAAGGAACTTCGATCTTGATCTCTAAGAATTCCAGGTTTGGAATCTGGGAAACGAGAAGATGCTCCAGATGAGTCAGGAGTGAGCTTTGCTGGAGATTCATCTTTTTACCGGTGTAGTCCACAAACAGTGTCAAATTTTTGATGTGATTTCCAACAGCATTGAAAATATTTATGAATCCTCCGGAACCCAGACTGTCCCGAGTAGTTGTTTCGATTTGGAAAGATGAGAGCAGAAACTGTGGAGTTTGACACTTACTCATTAGCCAGCCCATTTTAGTAAGTACATTTTTTCCTCTCTTTACGTATTTAGGTAATTCAAAAGAAAGTCGGATAATTAATTTTCGCCTTCGAAGCTCTTTTGCCCCTGCATACTCCCACTGCTTATTAACGCGACGACAACTTAAGAGATCACTCCAATTCATGTAGCGCAATAGGGACTCAAGAACCTGCCAAAAATAATAAGGGACAAAATATTAGTCCAACCTTGCTGTGATTAATGGTAAGATATGCCCATTTTTGAGATAAAAGTAGTTTTCAAATAGTATTGACTTACAATATCATTTTGTAAAGCAATTTTTGCAGAAGCATTTTCATCCATCGCTTCGGTATCAGGGTTTTTGGAAGCAGGAGGGAGATACTGGCTTTGGCTTTTGCGTTTGGTGGATCCAGATGGTTGTTCATCTGATTTACTGTTGCTCGCTGATTCTTGAGTCGTGTCGTTGTCAGTTTTCAAGAAGCTACCCGCATGCTTTTTTGCATCATGTCGCGTTTGCCTCTTGAGCGGTGGTTCATATGGCTGCGTACTAGATCCGTTACTATTAGTATCACCGTCTGCTTACATACATACATTTAATTAAATACCATTATCCGTTGTAATTTTATTCAACAATAAAAATGCTACAGGTATGTTATGATGTTATGGTAAATGGTATTGGTATTACTAATCTATCGTGTGAGAAGAACTACAATGCCCCATATCCATTTTTAGCTAAAAACAATATTCAACGATCTACAAAAATATTCAAATATGTCTTGAAAGCATTTAAACAGAACATTTCGCACTTTTCAAAAACATGGAATTAGAACATTTCGCACTTTTCAAAAACATGAAATTAGAACATTTCGCACATTTTAAAACACATGGAATTAGAACATTTTACACATTTCAAGAACATGTAATTAAGACATTTTACATAGTTGAAAAACATGAAAATAGAACATTTTACGTTTTTCAAAAACTCCTAGTTAATATGTTACGCATGTTTTGCATTTTGTTTTTGTGGCATAGCTCGATTTGATTCTAGCGTAAATTGGATATGGGTCACTTTGGTTCTTCACAGACGATTTATAATTTACAGTATTACTGCACAAGTATATACATACCCGAACGTAAAGTTCGCTTGACTGTAAATTGCTTTGTTTTTGATCGAACCATAGTATTGAAAATTCTTGTGAAAATTTAAAATTAAAGTTACACGGTATTTTTTTCTAATTTTGCAATGTACTCAGAAACTTCCTATCATGTGTAGACCACAGACCTGAAAACATAAAGAATACATACAAAGTAAGATTAATTTTCAACTTGTAAAAATGGCATATAAATATTACTATTGAAGATAGGTAGAAACAAAGCAAATCGTTGAGTGTACGGCACAGCTGAGTGATTGAAATACAGTAACTATTACGACAACGACAGTAGTATTATAAATTAGAACTATCGCTTAACTACTCTACTTTTTACTAATCTTTAGGGCTCATTGTCGCTGTATTTTCCTTCTTGTTTCTATTTCCTGGTACATAAACGGACAAAGTCTTTCTGGACATTTCCCCCCTGATAAGTAGCAGCTGACATCTCCCCCCCCCATCCCTAAAATTTAACAACTGGTATGTGGTAGCTCACTATCGTGCAAAGGTACATACTCTGAGAAAATAACGCAAATGTTGTAAGTTATATAGGACTAGGAGCCCTATAGGTTCAAAGTTGTAAGTACTTTTTCATGATTTGCTTACTAATTACTACGGAAAATGTCCTGGGGAAAAATGTCAGGGGGGGGATGTCCAGGGAGACTTTGTCCTATAACCCAATTTCCTACAAAATTATTTGTAGGGTCAGAGCGGATAATGGTGGCTGGTGTTGGTGTTCTAATGGCTGGCGAGCAGTTGTATCCTGAAAAGAGTCCGACCGAGTACAACAAGATTGTATATTTTTGTTTACCTTCAATCTATTGATTCCTGAAACGCTGAGACTGACGATGAGTTTCCAATTCAAAAGTGCTCAACTAATAGGAACATAATTAGGCGGCTATCATTACACATTTGACATTAGGAAACCAAGATCCATCCTTGTACTTCATATTTTATTCTGCGTCTGATATTTGATATTTTAATTATTATTTCTTATCAATAATTCAATAATATAATTTAGAAAACACCTCACTATTTCCTATGAACTATGAACGAAGAACGAACTGTCAGAATCAGAACAGAACTCAGATTTCAGATCTCAACTTCTGACTCCGAACTGACAACGTAAGTAAGTGTAACTACTAACTACTGTAACTTTACAAATAATTATTATGCACAGCAGACTGCAGCTAGTGTCATTAAGTTTGAATCTGAAACAGAAGGCAGAAAGCATTGGCCAAGCCTGAAGTCCATAAAAATTTAAATAACTAAATTCAAAATAATAATGTGTTTGTTAGCTCAGTAAAAAATATTTAACAATCTTCTCTTTGCACTTTTAAGTTTTCTTCCCACAAGTTCGTACAGCCATAAGTAATAAAATAAAATCAGTTATTTTAAAAGATGACAAAAATGTAAAACATTAATTTATAAGTGAGTGAAAACATTACTAAAGTACTATGCCAGGTATAGTCAGTCTGTCGGTGAGTCAAGGTGAATCCTGCCCCTGCCTCTTCTACATAACTTGTAAAAAACTGAACTATTTGGGATGATAAAATGAAATCATATCTTTGGTTTTCTTAATTCTTTTATGTCTGATCGACCTTTTTTCTACATTCTAATTGAATAATAATCAGAAGTAATTAACCACTAATGTGCTAGCATACACTAAAGTATTATTAACTCGAGAAACATAATTGAATTTGGATTTTTAACTACAATAACTTTCATGTAATACTTCAAAACGCAAAAATTTCCACCACTTACAAACTTACAAACCGCTGGCCGCTGGACTGGACTGAGTGAGACTGACAGTACAGTTGAATGTTGATAATTACCGATTACCGATTTTATTGTTGATTGTTGATTGTGAAAAGTGTGGCATAAAAAGATAGAAAACGAGATGAGGGCATGACACATCGACACATGATGAGACGAGGAAGGAACTACGGGGTCGTCCACCAATCAACCAATGGCAGTTCAATTTACGGGAGGGGGGCGAAAGAAACCTCTGTAAACTGACTTCACACGCGCTACACGCTGCAAGTGCTGAACTATGTAGGGGGTAAGGGGTAGATTTGCGTTTTTCCCAGAGAAGAGCAATAAGAGGTATAGAGATGTTATTAACGAATAACTCCTTCCTAATTTTACTAATCTCAGCCCGGGTGTTGCGGTTGCTGCTGAAATCATATTCCGAATGAACCGCCGCCAAAAACGTACCAAGAAAGAATGTTTTATATCAACGTCAACAGCGCGCGCTCGCAGTCGAAATTAATTTTAATCACAAATGTGCAATATGCAATGAATAATGCAATACTCTAAAATTCTAAATTCTAATTCAAAATAAATCTAATAAATGTCGTCTTAATGTAATGTACACTAATGTACAGTCTACTCTGTACAGAAATAAAAATTATCAACAAAGGTTAATTATATAATACAATATTAATTGTGGTAAAGATAACTAAAATATGTCAAAATTTTGAAATTATGGTAGTATGTACTCACATGCATGCATACCGTGGCAGCAGTGATGCACTGGCGTGTTAAAATTGTTCTATCTACTTATAACGGGCTATGACTATAAATATGCATTAACAAAATGACATTAATGACAAAGAGGAGTATAAGTAGAAAATATCGAATTTTAAATTCGGCCGATAATTCAAAGTGCCCCAAATTAGGCTTTAGGCTGCCCTACAAACAAAGCATAACTCACCCCTGCCCCTATACGCTTAAGTCAAGCTAATGATCATATTCATATTCATAGGGTCTAATTTCTGAAGTTGTAGTCCCTCAAATGAAGGCTTTTTATTATCTTCTCAGCATAAAAAAATAGAAATGAAAAAATTCCAGAGGTCACTTTTTAGATAATTTGTTGTAAATATTAGAAAAATGCAAGTTTCAGTAGTTTCAGTCAAACCGGACAAAAACTATGAGTTGCAACGATAGTTTTTGTCATTTCAGTTTTAATAATGATATGCTTAGTATGTAAAATGCAACTTTTCAAATAATCAGCAAAAGTGGCAGTTTTTCGTATGTCAGTATAAGTTTCACAAAACAGTTGACACACGAACATTATTAATTATTAAAATGTAACTGCTTGCCGAGCTGTAATTAAAATTTATAGAGTAATCTATCTAAAGAACTTGCTTAAAAATATACTGCATACCACTTGACTGTTGACAGTGTTGACACAATTATTATTATAAAATAGGTACAATGATAATTAATTCAATAGAAAAATATTGTTGACCCCGCAATCTTTTGTTCTTGTTAACTAATCAGACATGTTTTGAGGTTACTGTGTTACAATTTTTGAATTTTAGTCAAATACAAATGTGTAGATTGAATCCATAGTATAGTAGTATCGTGGGTGTAAGTAAGGAGCGAAATAGAGAGGACCAAGTTTTCTAATATTTTTATTAAGCAATTTGTAATCCACCTAATAACTAGGTATTTACGGTTCGTACATGGTACGGTACATAACAAAGTACAAAGGCAAAGTTCAGTCAGTCAGTGGCTATACAAGTCCAATACTAAAATTAAAAGTTATTATTTTGTTTATATTTATTTTTATTAATTATTAGTTTTAGTTTTTACTTTTACTTTTGACTTTTACTTTACACTGAATGTGAGCTGGAACGCAAAACTGAAGGCAGTCACCCCTGCTTTTCTCCCAAGAAAAAAAATTGCCGCTGCACTTCGAATCTACAAGATTCAAACGTAATATTCCCTTTCGGTTAAATACGGCTACATATATGAATAAAGGCATTAATGGTGTACACACCACCAATAAAGGGAGTGCGTAAACATTACATTCTTGTCTTTAGTGCAGCCTGTCTAGAGCGTGCATAAATTACGCCATCCAAAAATCAACAATTCTGAACCCATAATCTCCTTTTTTGGCATGTACGCCTATGTAAAAGATCACGCACCCTAATCCTGTACACCACCTGAATGTTTGACGTTATTTGTGCACGCTCGTTTCTGTCGTTTAGTGCCTCACTTATTTCATTTCCGATCTCACAGAATCTCACTAGTCACTAGTTAGTATTTTCAGTACGTTCTTAGAATAATTTGTGCCGTCAGCCGTCAGCCGTACATTTATTGTATTTTAGTTAATTTGCTCACTGTTGTCTGTCAACTGTCAAGAGACTTTAAATCACATTTATTAACTTGCATACTTTTTATAGACTGTGTATTAATTCTTTTTCGTCTGTCGTCGATTTAAAAGTCGATCATCCGTCAGAGAAACGAAACTGTAAAAGCCAAAAAGAATCGTAAATTGTTAGTAAAGCAGCAGATCGAAATAAACAAATACAGAAATTCTGAAATTAAGTTGGCAGCTGGTTTTCTCGGTGCATATATTGGTTACTGTTGACGTTGACTGTTACTAAACCTGATTAATTCGAGCGTTATTACAAATAAGCACTGCTAACTTATTTAGGCTTTGACATGGCTGCTGAAAGAGAGCTAACTAAATGTGACTTGGATAATGTTGACTACGTTGTTTCATCCGAGGTAAGAACGAGTACATTATTATTTAAATTATTGTAGACTTATTCATCATTTTACGTTTGAATAATTCAATTCGTTTAACTGGCGTGAATGATATAAATAATTTGTAATTAATAATTGTATTCATGATTAATCTTCTTTATTTGTGTTACTACTGTTTAGATGAAGCAGGAGACATTTGCGTTCGTCTGGACTCTTACAAACTTTCAGTCATTTGTTGTTGAAAAAGAAGTTCTGTCACCACTTTTTCATGGAGGTCCCAAAACTAACCATGTTTGGTACGATATTTTTATGTCTATGTTTACCTTTTCAATATTGTGTAGATAAGTCTATTCGTTTTAATAAGCATACTGCGGTGTTTTTACGCATAGCAAAAATTTAAACGACATAAAAATGTTCAGAGAGAGTTTGTTTTAATTACAAAGTATCTACATAATAGCAAATATGTAGCGTGTTTCATTGTTTTGATAATCTTTACCTTTACTATACACATACGCAGGAGTTAAACAGTTAATAAGCGTGTTTTTGATATTTTGAATAATAATATAAATTGTGTTTTGTCCATAGGCAATTAATTGTTGAACCAAGGGGATCACACTATGAACCTATAACTGGAGATTTGGAGGAACTCCCGTTTAATTCTTTCGCAGTTAGTCTCCGTTTAAAGAAGTTTGGGAAGGAATACAAAGCAGGACCTGGTTCTGCAGTGAATGTTAGCTTCCAGACGAGTCTCCTCAATGGTGATGATGAAACAGTATTTCAGCAAGGTAAATTCAAAAGTTTTGAATTGTACAAGTAACTAGGGTCCTAACTATAAATTTGATATTTTTGTAATTTTATGTTACGCAAATTAAAGTTTAATATTGACGTTATTAGTTTTAAAAAATTAGTGGTGTATGGCGTGCGCGTGTGTACTCTCAGATTCAAGCATTTGTGCCAGTACGAAAGTATGCTGAAAGAATTATGAATTATGAAATTAATGATATATAATTTGTTAAAATGTACTTTATTTAGGATCTGCACAGGAATTTGCTCCGATTGAACTAATGAAACATTCAAAGCGGCAGCATCTTGTCTTCTCCTATGCAGACCCTTATGGTGACCTAGAGGATGTCGATAGGGATCTCAACATGCAAATGACCCGAGTTCTCGTCAATGACACACTCAAGCTTCATTGCCGGATTTGGATGCAGTATAAAGTAGAAAATTTGAGTGGCTCTTTGGAACCCAGTTTTGAAGAAGTTAAAGATGCAAAGATTCGTCGCTTTGAAAATCTTGCTGGTGATTTGCAACGGGGAACAGAAGCGAATTCGGATGTCTCCCTGGTTACAAAGACTAAAACTTTTCGAGCTAACAAGTTTGTTTTGGCTTGTAAGTTTCACAAAATCCGCTATTAATAACCTTATTTTTGTATAATTTCTTTAACGATTTTATGCAAATCGTCTTTGAAGAACCAAACTGACCTATATCCAATTTAAGCTATAATCAAAATGACTTATGTCATATAAACAAAATGAGACACATGTGTAAAATATTAAATAAGAGTTTTTGAAAATTGCAACATGTTCTATTTGCATGATTTTGGCAAGTACAAAATGTTCTATTTACATGCTTTCAAGACATGTTTCAATATTTTTGTAGATAGGGGATATTGGTTTTAGCTGCAATTAGGGATATGCGTCATTTTGGTTCTTCACATACGGTATACGTTATAAGTATGCATGAAATCTAATTTATGTTCCTATTTTTATTCATGTAGCTCGAAGTCCAATATTTCGTACAATGTTTCTGTCTCCATGGTTCTGCTCCGGCGATGCGGCTGCTGACACGGTGGTCAAAATTGACGAATTTGATGCGGATGATGTTTCAAGCATGTTGGAATTTATGTACACGGGAGCTACCCCTGTCCAGAGTGAGAAAGCAATGGAATTATTCAAAGTGGCAGACTTCTATGGACTTGATGGACTCAAAGAAGATTGCTTAGATGTCATGGGGAATGATCTCAAGATCGAGTCAGCTGTATCTATTTTGGGTCTAGCCCATCTCCACGACTACACCAACCTTAAAACCAAAGTCTTCAATTTCATGAATAGGTTAGCCCATAGGGTTTTATATTCTATGTGTGCCACTTAAGTATACATTATATCATCTGTGAAGAACCAAAAGGACCCATAACCACTTTTAGTTTCAAACACAATGCACTATCTACAGAAAACATTAAAATAACATGTTCATGAAAGCATGTAGGTAAATAGAACCTCGTGCATTTTTTAAGAAACAAGTAAATAGAATACTTTGCACTTTTCAAAAACATGTAAATAGAATATTTCATAATTTCGAAACTCATGTAAATACGAAATTTTATACTTTTAAAAAACACATAAATAGAACATTTTGTCCTTTTGAAAAACAAGTAAACAGAACATTTTACACTATTAAAAAACTCTTAAATAGAATACTTGGCATTTCCAAGAAACACTTAAATAGAACATTTTGGTCTTTCTAAAAACATGTAAACAGAACAGTTTGATCATTTTAGAAACTCGTGATTAGGATTGAAAGCATGTATCTTATTTACTCTCTTTTTTTGACATAGCTCACTTTAATTCTAGCTTAAATTGGAAATGGGTCATTTTGGTTCTTCACAAATATTGACTATTCAAACTCAAAAAATTATTTTTCAGCAATAATTAACTCAATCATTTTCTTTATATAAATATTGCAGGAATAAGAAGGAGATTGTGGAATCCGAAGAATTCAAAGAATTTGCCAAGGCGAACCCTGCTATTTTGCTTGAACTTTACATGGCTCTTAAGAACTGACTAGTGGGATCACCATTATCCACACATACAAGTTTTCTGAGGCAGCAGAGTTAACAGTAATTAAGTCTTGAACCCGGATCTTGTAGACCGTTCCGCTTGCCTGACTAAAAAATCCACCCTATTTAATGCATAGAGACAGTCTACTAGTTTATTCGGAGACGACTCGTCTCTGTTGGTTCCGCTTTTGGTTGGTTATACACTTTTAAAATCACTTTTAGTTTCGTATTTCTTAACTTATACACATTTCTTAGTATACTACGTTTATGTAATGCTTTAATTTTAGTCATCAGTCCATTCGTAGACTGTATAAATTTTTAAAAAATATTATTTATTGTTAATGTGTTGTTTTTTTTCGGCAAGCACGAAAAGTTTTGTATACCAGTGAATAGGTAAATAAATTTTGCACAATTTCTCTGTGTAGTAAATCTAATAGAGATTTATTTCGTTTACTCGATTAACATTGGCATTAACAATTAGGCCGATCTAGTCTAATTAATTAATGAATTGCAATTTTTTTTGTAATTTCAAAGCCAGCGTGACAAATAAGCAACTTGAGGTTATTTCATGGTTACATAATAATTATATTTTGAAGTTCATACTGCGACAGTCTGTCCATATGTCCATGGCTAAAATTTCAGGTGCGGGTAATTAGCATAAAAATGTAATTAAGAATTTTCATGAATTATTTCATATTTTTACTTTAATTCTTCTGTTGGTATGTAGCATAGGTATAGGTAGGTACATAATAAGAATAATTTATATAAAATACTGTAATTACTTTTTTGATAAATAGCATTATTATTTAATTCTCCTACAGCTACTGTTGCGGCCGCTTAAGTAATACTCATGGAACTCACACGTGATCGCTGTATAACTACATTCACTAATTGTAATTGTATTTTTTACATCTCTGTATTTACTGTATTATAACGTCATAAAATCAATGTAATACACAATGCCTAGTATTTGTCAGAGGCCAGGAGACGTACTATGCTATATGCTGGCTGCCAGCAAGTAGTTTATCATTATTACACGATTTATCCACACTGTTAGCCTAGTCTACAGTTAGGTCTGCAGCTATGTATTACCCACGCAAATATAAATGTAAAGGTTAATAATATATTATAACGATAATTAGGCGTTGCCTTCTGATCATATTTCATAATTATTTATAATTTCAACAATCTTTTTTTTTTCTTTCCTCGCCACCCCGCACGTTTCACCAAAGCCAAAACCAACGAGCCCAATGATGAAGAGAACGAAAGTTCCAACGTAGCGTAAACGACGATAACGATCAGGATTCAGGATGACTGACGAACCACCACACATATTAATTACATATTAAAATATTATCCCCACACTTTAGATACAACTTTAACTGATCGTCGATCTCTAGGCCCTGCATACGTATAGCCATAGCCTACCTACGCACCATAACTATAACTATAGCGCAGACGCGGATCCAGGGGGTGGGCAAGAGGCAGTTGCCCACCTTAAAATTAATTTTTTGACTTGGGGAAATTAAGTCACTGTTGAGGAATTATATCATCATTGAAGAATCAAAATGAGCCATTTCCATTTTTTTTAGCTAGAACAAAAATGGAAAAAAGCTAGCTAAAAAATTACTGTCTGCAGAATTAAAAAATCATAACATTCTAAAAGTATGTGAGCAGAATATTTTGCAATTTTCAAAAAAATTTAAATAGAACAATTTGCAATTTCAAAAATCATGTTAAATAGAATTTTTTGCATTTTTTAAAAACATGTAAATAGAATAATTTGCCCTGTTCAAAAAATGTAAATAGAACATTTCGAACTTTTTCAAAACATGTAAATGGAACAATTTCCAATTTCAAAAATCATGTAATTAGAGTATTTTGCACTTTTTAAAAACATGTTAATAGAACAATTTGACACTTTTCCAAAAAACGTAAGTAGAACAATTTGCACTCTTAAAAAAACAAGTGCATAAAGCATTTTCAAAAAAAGGTAAATAGAATATTTTGCACTTATCAAACAAGAAGTAAATAAAATTAAAATTAAAAGAATATTAAAATTAAATAATAAAAATAATTCAAATGCGTATTGATGCAATTAGCTTCTTTTGACTTAGCTCATTTTAATTCCAACGTAAGTAGCATGTGGGCCATTTTAATTCTTCAGTAACACTGTATATGAATGGCCCATCCCATAGTATATTTCTAGATCCGCCCCTGCTATAGCGCAATATAAACTACAGTTACTATATTACCAAAGCTGCAAGATATATTATGTCTGCATTTGCCATTCTAATTTAACACTAAAATCAATAATCCATCCACACACACACACACATACACACAGTCAATCCAACATAAATAATTAGATTAATGATTAATTTAATCGTTGGCATTGTAGTTGGTTGTTCGCGTAGTGGACGTGGACGGTGGACGTGGACGTGGAAGTGGAGTTTACAATATTACCAAGGCGCACCTTTGAGAACACAATGTAATTACGTACACTTCGACAGATTCATTTACAGAAGCTGACCCCACTGCATTGCTACTGCACCACAAACAAACGTCTCTTGTGATACAAACACAAAAACACAATACAAAACTTCATATAATCATAATTACTTACGTAATATCTTGGAAGTCACTCTACCTACACTCCACTACACTCCTGACAATGCCACACAAACACAGATCAACTCATAGGCAACTGGCACTGGCACTGGCACCATAGGCATCGGCACACACACTCATTCATGGCCAGCCAAAAATGAAAATCAAAAGTAAAAGCTTCCCCTTCCAAAATCCAAATCCATAGCAGATCACTGCACTGCACTGCACTGCTGCTCCTTCTACAATGGAACAGATTGAAATGATGGAATATGACACTTTATAGTACAGAACTTTAGACATGGAACACATGGATAAATGAGGGGTGTGCATAAATTACATACATTTCTTGGCGGGGGGTGATGAAGTACCTGTATTTGTTACTATTTGCATAATTACTTAACCATTATTTTTTTAAATTGTACATGACGTAGTTTACGAACGATCCCTTACTACAGAACCCGTTAACTATTGAGATTTGAGATTGGGAGAATTGAGACAGATATTGTACAGGGCGCAGGCTAAAACAGTAGAAACAGTAGAAAGAGAAGAAGGCTATGTAATTCCATACCTTTCTATTTGATTCAATCCCTATAAATACAAAAATCAAAACATGTATTATTATCATTCACTTGTCTTCAGTTAAATCGAACAATAGTTCTCTCTTCAAACAAAAACTTCAATAAATTTCAACATGATTAAGGTACACACTAAAAAAACATACAAAAATATTTACAAAATATTTATTACAAAATTTTGAGTTTGTCTCTGTACTGTGTACTTTAAATAATTTTATTATTATAATATATTAATTAATTTTTTTCATAATTTTGAAAATACAGATCGTAGCACTCCTTACCTTCGCGGCTGCTGCTAGCGCCGGTGTTGTGTCCCCAGCTGGATTCGCCTACTCCGCTGGACCAGCTTACGCTCACGCCCCACTTGCCTATGCTGCCCCAGCCGTCCAGAAGGTTGCCTATGCTCAACCCCTCGCTTATGCCCAGCCCATTGCTAAAGGTAAAATTACATTGACATTTGTCTAAAAAAAATATTTTTTTCTAGTACTTTAAAATTTCGGAATTTTGGAATTTTTGACGGCATAATAATTTTGTATTAATTGATATTTTGAATTTTCATTAGTTGCCGTCGCTGCCGCCCCAGAGCCATTCGACCCCAACCCACAATACAACTACGGCTACTCCGTCGCTGACGGTTTGACCGGAGACTCCAAGAGCGCTTCCGAGAACTTGGTCAACGGCGTCGTTCAGGGACAATACTCCCTTGTGGAGCCCGATGGTGCCGTCCGTACCGTGACCTACACCGCCGATGATGTCAACGGATTCAATGCCGTCGTTGACCGATCTGCCCCAACCACCGTTGTCAAGGCTGTTCAGCCCGTTGCTAAGGTTGCCTATGCTGCCCCAGCTTACGCTCACGCTCCAGTCGCCTATGCTCAACCCGCCTACGCTCACGCTCCCCTCGCCTATGCCGGTTAAACATCTCTGGATCTGATCTGACGTCATAACCAGTTTAGTTAGCCGTATTTTTCTTCTTTAATTTAAAATGTAAATAACTATCCCCTCTTCCAAATATTGGATTGACTGCAAGCAATATCTGAGCTTTATTATTGTATTATATTTAAAAGTTCATTTTTTTTCTGTTCCTCTGTGTTGCTCTTGTTCTTTTAATCTTTAAATATACTTCTCTTTGTTTGTTTTTTTTATTGTTTTGCTCTGTTTTTCATGCTGTGGAGTTAAATGGTCAAGTATTGTTTTGATAATGATATTCTGACGTGTTTTCCTTCATTGAGTATTTATTTTGTGATAAAATAGAATATTTATGAATGATATTGTGAAGAGAATAAATGAGAAATTCTGTTTCTATGATTATACCTTAATTCACTTGGTTTAATTGCCTCAAGAATTATTTATTTTATTTCATCTGGGAATTTGCATTACATTACACTAAATTTTACATTTAATATTAGGGATTGTCTATAAATGGTGTAATCAAAATATCCTAATTTGTATAGGACCCATTGACTACTTTTTCACAAGATTAAGCATTCCGTTTAAATGGCTTTCTTTAACATGGGTATTCACCAATATTAATTAACCAGTATTCACAAATACATATCTATTGACCGATAACGTCATTTGTGGATGACCCTTTACTAACTTCACACGTGAAAGAAAATTTAAGTTTTGAAAAGGTTTTATATATATCGTGTGGGAAGATCCAAAATGAGCCATATCCAATTCAAGCTACAATCAAAATGAGCTATGTTATACAAACAGAATGAGAAACATGCGTAAAATGTTAATTAAGAGTTTTCAAACAATGCAAAATGCCCTATTTACATGTTTTTGAAAAGGTGCAACATTTTCTAATTCCATGTATTCGAAAAGGTTCAAAATATTTTAATTCCATATGTTTGAAAAGTGCAAAATGTTTTTAATTCCATGTTTGAAAACTGCAAAATGTTGCATTTATATATTTTTTAAAAGTGCAAAATGTTCTATTTAAATGCTCTTAAGTCATATTTGAATATTTTGTAGATGGTGAATATTGTGTTTAGCTTTTAGCTAAAAATAGATGTGCTTACATGCAGCAACTTAAAAGTTTGAATAGTTATAAACTATCCGAAAACATTGCCGGGAACATTGCCGGAAATATTGCCAAATGAAACAATACCTAATTCTAGTCAATGAGTCAATGTAGTCAATGTTAATGTAGTAGGACCGTTCTAATAGGAATGTTCCATTTAATGAAATTGCAATAATTACGCTAGAGTACTAAAATTAGCTTTAAGCTTAGCATATTTTTCAGGCCTACGGTGGTCAAATCTAGCCTTTCGCACTGGAACATTTCTACTTCTACTTTGTATTCAACATAACGAGCTACATAATAAAATTATATAATCAATAATTTGCTATTAATTATGTAATTTATTGAATGAATTTTCTAATTTGAATGTGGCAATTATTATTGCACATAAAATTACGCAAACAGTGATTAGTTTAAACCATAAAATTTCTAACCCATTAATTTGAATAGCCTTAATAGATTTTGTAAATTTCATTCATGATATGACTTCTAGGAACGTGTTTTAAAGTTTTCTACTAAATTCAAAGTGAATTAAGAAAAGTGCCAAATAAATTTAATTTAATCCAGTTAATTAAAAGTTCTGGAAAAATCAAGAAAATGAAAACATTTTTAAAAATTTTTATACTTTTGTACGGCTTCATTTCTATTATATGTATCGGTTATTTATATCGTGGTTACTTGAGTTCACAAGTTAAATATTCGCACAGGACACTAATTACTGAGCCTATCTCAACAAAGCTGCTAATGTCAAAGCCAAATACGTCACCAAGCTGGCCACAAGCGCCAGAGTTCGACATTTCTGTGAAATATAATTTTCACTTAAACTCAAGTTTTAGTTCTACTAATCATTCTGCAACTCCATCAATTTCAGCCACTTCAACTGTTGCTCTCAGCAATTATAACAACTACGACACGAAAATAAAAGGCCTCGACCAGTTTAAATTAGGCTTCGCAATCAAACCTGAATTTCAAAAAATACCGAAGTCATGGCAACAGATTTTGTTTGAAAGAAAGCAGAAAATAGAGCGAAAACCACCAGGAAAACCAAATACAAAAATAGTTCTCATTTACGGATGTCCAGAGTGGCTCAATTATTTGAATCCGGACGAAAGCTCGAGAAATATAAATCCAGAATTTAAATGCCAATTTATTAATTATGAACCAACATTGGGGACGAACTCAGCCAATATAACGGGCTCAGTAGAAACCTTGGTACGCAATTCGGATGCCATGGTGCTCCCTGTCCTCCGCCATTTGGATATTCAAATGTGGGGTATATTTAACGGTAACGATGATATTTCGAGTGTCTACGAAAATGGGACCTTTACCGTGTCAAGGAACGTAGATGTTTTGAAGAATCCGAAAGCAGCAGATGAGAAACTAGCAATTCCAAGATTAATTCATTTCACACTCGAGTCCCCATCCTACGCTTGGAATTCTATAAAAATGCAAATTTCAGAGGAAAATAGACGACGAGATCTCTTCGCATCGCATTGGCGGGGCTCGGATATTTATATTCCATATTTTAGGTGGCAATATTACAACACCAACATTAGAAGTATACCTCAAGGTAACTAATGATGAGTGATACGCGCTTCCAAAAACTGTATGAAAATAGAACCTTTTTTAATTTTCAAAAACGTGTGAATAGAACATTTTGCACTTTTTAAAAACAATTAAGTCAATCATTTTGCAATTTTCAAAAAAGTGAAAATAAAACATTTTGCACGTTTTAAAAAACTGTGAATAGAACATTTGGCAATTTTCAAAAACAATGAAGTCGATTTTTTTGCAATTTTCAAAAAAGCGAAAATAAAACATTTGGCACGTTTTAAAAACGTTTAAATAAAACGTTTGGCACTTTTCAAAAACAATGAAGTCGATTTTTTTGCAATTTTCAAAAAAGCGAAAATAAAACATTTGGCACGTTTTAAAAACGTTTAAATAAAACGTTTGGCACTTTTCAAAAACAATCAAGTCGATCATTTTGCAATTTTCAAAAAATCGAAAAAAAAACATTTTGTACTTTTCAAAACCATGTAAATAAAGCATTTTGAAAACAAAAACATGCCTATAAAACAGTTTGCACTTTAACAGAAAATTTACATAGAACATTTTGTAATTTAAAGCAAATGTAAATAGAACAATTTGCACCTTTAAGAAACATGTACATATAACATTTTGCTGTTTTCAAAAAGTGTAAATAAACAATTTTTCACGTTTTAAAAACATGTAAAAAAAAGCAGTTTACACTTTTCAAAAACATGTTAATAGAACATTTTGCACTTTAAAAAAATGTACATAGAACATTTTGCACCTTTAAATACATGTAACGTTTTGCACTTTCAAAAAACTGTAAATAAAACAATTTGCACAGTTCAAAAAAATGTAAATAGAAAATTTTTCACATTTAAGAAAAACTCGTAATTAATTATTTACTCATTCATCTTACTGATAATTTTTTTGCGCAGCTTGCGTACCATTACTACAAGGTATAATGTAATACCTATGGCTGTTTATTTTATTCAGAGACAAACTACGCAGAAGGTCGAACTAAGATGGCAGCAATAGTAGTGACCAACTGTAAAACACCAAACAATCGAATGAGTCTCGTGCGGCAACTTGAAAAATACACTAACGTTGATATCTACGGGCTTTGTGGCAAAGACATGGATATCGACTGCAGAAATGCTGACTGTTTTAAACTTATAAGGGAAAATTACAAGTTTTATCTGGCTTTTGAAAATTCCAACTGCAGAGACTACATTACCGAAAAATTGTACATCAACGCTTATGGGTAGGTGTACCATAAATATATAGGTACAACACTTTTTTTTGAATCCTTTGCGCGCCTTTGTTTAGATCATAACAGGGGTCGTCCATAAGTGATTTCACTGTCTACGTGGGTGGGTCCTAAAAACCTCTCTATTTTAGGATATTTAAAAAAGTTATCATTCTATAGGGTAGGTGTGATTATTATCAAAATCCTATGTCACGCATGACCTCATTTATGGACGACCCCTTATACCTAATAATGCTAAAGATAAATTATTAAAGTTTAATTTTTGTCAATTAGTTAAAACAGTTTACACTTTTCAAAAACATGTTAATATAACATTTTACACTTTTTAAAAACGTGTAAATAGAACATTTTACACTTTTCAAAAACGTGTAAACATAACATTTTACACTTTTCAAAAACGTGTAAATATAACATTTTGCACTTTTTAAAAACGCGTAAATATAACATTTTACACGTTTTAAAAAATTTTTAAAATTGTATTTTTAGAAATGACCTGCTGCCCATTGTTTACGGAGCCCATCCATCAGACTACAAAGCAATGGCCCCTGAAAATTCGTACATTCATATTGAAGACTTTGAGTCCCTTGAGAAGTTGGGTTTTTACCTCCAGACGCTGGATAAAAATGACACTTTGTACAACGAATACTTTGCTTGGAAAGGGACTGGGAAATTCAGTGAGACTGACATGCAACACTCCGCACTGTCTGAAGTTTGTGCTTATTTACACGCAGACGAGATGGAAGTGGATACAAATGAAAACTCATCAGTAAAAGACAAACAAACAAAATTTGGAACAAAAATTGAGCATTCTGAAGAAACAATAATTCCATATTTTAATAAAAAAGACAAGTACAATTTTAAAGAATATCATTGGAATACAGAATATGATGACAGACTTTGTTTAAAAAATAATGTATCGTATTGGAATAGGTGATGATGAATAGGTGACATCAGTTTTTATGTTCTTACCACGAAACATAAGTAATAGTGGAATTTGGATTTGGAATGGTGTATTATTACTTAAATATCCATGTTGGTTACAGCAATGCTTAGTATGTAGGTACCTACATAGTTTACAATATTCATGGGCTTAATTTACAGTGAATTTAATTGCTATATTACATAAGAGTTTAAAGCTGCATTATTTATGTCAATGCCAATGGGAAGTAAAAGAAAAATGCTACATGATATGCTGCGTTAATGTTTTGTTCAAACTATACAACTTTAATATAACGTTTAAATTTTCCTCAGGGCCGGACGAAGGAATTGCTTTTAGGCAGCAATTTTTTTCCATACAGAAACCACTATTTTAATTTTATTGATGATTTCCTTTGGTAAACCAAAAGTGTTGTACTTACATGTTTTAGAAAAGTGTAAAATGTTATTTTTACTTGATTCAACAAAGTGCGAAAATGTTCTATTTACATGTTTTAGAAAAGTGCAAAATGTTCTTTTTACTTGATTCAGAAAAGTGCAAAAATATTGTATTTAAATGTTTTCAAAAAAGTGCAAAATGTTCTTTTTACTTGATTCAAAAAAGTGCAAAATGTTCTTTTTACTTGATTCAAAAAAGTGCACAATGTTCTATTTACATGTTTTCAAAAAAGTACAAAAAATGTTATCTCGCATATTTTAAAAAATTCAAAATATTTGTTTTTACATATTTTTAAAAGCCGCAAAATGTTCTATTTAAATGTTTAGGGAAAATTTCTAAATGTTTTATTTCCGTATGTTTGAAATGCTCACAAAATTTTACTTCCATAATTTTGTAAAATCAAAATATTCTACATATTTACATGTTTTTGGAAAAGTTCAAAATGTTCCAATTGTCACGTTTTTGTTTTGGAAAATTCAGGCGGCGTGGGCCGCCTGCCCCATTATCCGGCTGTATTATCCGACCCTGATTTTCCAGGCCTATTTTGCTGAACACTTGTATCTACATTTATAATGTATTGCAAAAAAAAAATATTGTGAAATCTCCAGACCCTACTTCTAATTTGTTTTTAATAAAGCTATTGTTTCATTTTAGCTATATGCTTATTTAGCAGGTTAAAAGCACACTCAAAAACGCTATGTCTTATTATTCATACAAAATTACGAAGTCTGAACCACATGTATCCATGAATGTCAACCATACGTTTGAATAATTGCAAAATAAATCAAATATTTAATCAATTGTTTGTGTTCTTCTGTATTACGCAATTGTTCTAGAGTTATGGAAAAAACATGTAAAATTATTCTGTTTTATTCACATGCTACAAACTTCCACATTCCGCTAGTCTCAAGTTTAAAAAAAATTGAAAACATTATCATAAGATTTCTGATTTTCAAACACAAAATATGAACAATAAATTTATTCGATCTCGATCATTTTATTTTATAGTTTTGGCTGTATTTATAGTCTATAACTTCTGGATAATAAACACAAAAATCACAACTTTTGAAAATGGTAATTTAAAACTACTAAAATTTTTATTGAACTTTATCGTCAACTCGCACAGAGTCATCAGTTTTATTGGTGTTATAAGTATACGTAGTTATTAGTTATTATAGTAGAAAATAATTCTGATATAAAATATCTGCCTTAAAAAAATCCAGGATCGCTGAAACAAAACCACGGAGCAGTATATGATTCAAAAATAAAGGGTGTTGACCGAAACCGCATGGGCTTTTCAACAGACATTCAAACATGTCCGAAATCATGGGAGGACATTTTGTTCGAAATAAAGTCAAAATACAGAAATTCATTAGGCGGGAAAAACAAAACTTTAAATTCAAAAAATCCAAGAAGTTTCTTCTTGAAAACAAAATCAATTAAACCAAAGAAAATATTTGTTTACTACGGGCCCTCGTGGCTTGATGTAATTCCGAGAGATAGCGCAGGAAATAAAAATCCAGAATATCAATGTGAGTACATTAACTGGGATATATTGCCTGAAACTGAAAATAGTTCCATAGCAGGGAGTAGTGTTGTAACTCCTGCACGTAATTCAGATGCCATTGTTGTAACGGTAACTGGCGGTACTTTGGAAAAGGAAGTATTAGATGCAATATATTCACATTATGACCAAGGTAGTGAAATCGTGAGAGAAAATAAAAATGGTAATGAGCTAACAAAAAAGTATTTTCCAAAATTTATTCACTTTACACTTGAGTCTCCATCTTACGGTATAAATGGTTTTGAAATGAACATAAATGGGAAAAATAGACCCAGAGATCTCTTAGCCGCAAACTGGAGAGGTTCAGACGTGTATACGCCGTATTACAAGTGGCAAGACTTCAATAATAGAACAGACACAATAAGTTCAGTTCATGGTAAACAAATTTTAGTAATTTTACTTTACTATACACAAGTCTTTGATGTCGTCTGTGAAGAACCAAAATGACCTATATCCAATTTAAGCAGCAATCAAAATAAGCTATGTCATAAAAACAAAATGAGAAACATGCGTAAAATTTTAATTAAGAGTTTTTCAAAAGTGTAAAATGTTCTATTTGCATATTTCTGAAAAGTGTAAAATGTTCTAATTTATGTTTTTGAAAAGGTGAAAAATGTTCTAATTCCATGTTTTTAAAAAGGTTCAAAATGGTCTAATTCCATGTGTTTGAAAAGATGAAAAATGTAGTATTTACATATTTTTGAAAAGTGTAAACTGTTGTATTTAAATGCTCTCAAGACACATTTGAATAATTTTGTAGATATCGGATATTGTTTTTAGCTAAAAATGGATATGGTTCATTTTGGTTCTTCACAGACGATATGCTTAAATTGTAAATTTTATTTTGTGACATGAAACTATGTATAGAGAATAAGGACTACGCAAAAGGACGACAAAAGATGGCAGCCATCGTTGTGTCTAATTGCGATTCAAACAACAATCGTACGAAACTTGTGAAGGAGCTTCAAAAGTTTATTGCAGTAGATGTCTTTGGTGATTGTGGAACTTTTGACTGTCGTGCAACAGACTGTTTTGAAAATATTCGAAAAAATTACAAATTTTATTTAGCTTTCGAAAATTCCAACTGCCGGGATTACATCACTGAAAAGTTGTTTAAAAATGCTTATAGGTAAGCATATATGCATATCGCCTGTGAAAAAGCAAAATGCCCTATTTCCATTTTTATTTAAAAACAAAATTCACTATCCACACAAAAAAAATTAAAATAACGTGATCATGAAAACATGTAAATAGAACCTTGTGCATTTTTTAAAAAAATGTGTAAATAGAGCATTTTGTACTTTTCCAAAAAGATGTAAATAGAACATTTTGCACTCTTAAAAAAGATGCAAATAGAACATTTTAACCTTTGCAAAAACATGTACCTAAATAAAACATTTTGCACTTTTCCAAAAGATGTAAATAGAACATTTTGCACTTTTTAAAAAGATGTAAATAGAACATTTTTAGCTTTGCAAAAAGGATTTAAATATAAAATTTTGACCTTTTCAAAAAGATGTAAATAAAACATTTTGCACTTTTCCAAAAGATGTAAATAGAATATTTTGCACTTTGAAAAAAGATGTAAATAGAACATTTTTAACTTTGCAAAAAGATGTAAATATAATTTTTTACACTTTTCAAAAACACCTAAACATTATTTAACATTATTTTCAACAACATGCAAGTAGAAAAATTTGCAAGTTTTAGTAACTTGTGATTAGCGTTGAAAGCATGTGTCTTATTTAACTGCCTTTTTTGACATAGCTCATTTTAATTGTATCATAAATATAAATTGGATATGGGTCATTTGGTAT
The DNA here is from genome assembly GCA_949802685.1 of Dicyrtomina minuta. Taxonomy (NCBI): domain Eukaryota; kingdom Metazoa; phylum Arthropoda; class Collembola; order Symphypleona; family Dicyrtomidae; genus Dicyrtomina; species Dicyrtomina minuta. Next base: position 95,844,892 of record OX461808.1, on the reverse strand, counting down.
TTGATTATATGATATGTTGATACATTGAAATAAAAAAATTAAAAATCGTTCTTTTCTAAATGTTAAAGCAAAGATCTCTTGCCCATTGTACTTGGGGCCCATCCATCAGACTACAAAGCAATTGCCCCTCAAAACTCGTACATTCACATTGAAGACTTTGAGTCCATTGAGCAGCTGGGATTCTACCTTCAGAAGCTGGATAAAAATGACACATTATACAACAGTTATTTCAGCTGGAAAGGGACCGGTACTTATGAGAACATTCAAAACCCGGCATTGCGTGAAATATGTGCATATTTACACACTCAAGACTTCATCGATGCTGAGAAAAACGCTCCAGAACTTGGATTAGATTCATTACTACGCTTTAATAGTCAAAATAAAACTGGTGAAGAAAGTCAAGAAACGCCTATTCCTTATTTTAATACAAAAGACGAATACAACTTTGACACATTTCACTGGAGTACCAAGGACGAGAGATTGTGCTTGGAAAATGGTAAATGGTATTGGAATAGGTAATGTCAATGCCTACTGACTCCGCCAACAATACTTCAATACGTGTAAAACTAATTTATTGTTAAACATTTTACAACACAATTTACAACTTGACAAAAACCTTAAATTAAAAAAAGTTTTAATGAAATGTTATTTGTAATGATAAAACATTACCCAAGACAAAATGCATAAAATTCAGAGTGGACATTCTCTCCATGACATGAAAATCCCCAACTTTGATCCCAATATTTGGGATGGATAAAACTGTGAGTGACAATTGTTTGAGCTCAGCGTCTATGCGCATCTCTTCTTTCGATCTGAATTTGACTCGTCTTCTCGAAGCAGCAGAACGTTCATTTTGAAATTCGTGTACAACCAAAAGAATACAACTTTTATACAATTGGATTTTTCTAGGAATTCCAAAAGCTTTTTCATAACATACACTATATCCAATTATCATATCAAAAGATGCAACTCCACAAAATACTGCTACAAAATGATCTTGGCTAAAAAAATGAATTGCAAAAAATAGGCAGCCGATACTGCCACTCAAACAAAAGATTTTAAAAGCGAAATTAGTGAAGGAGAAGCAATGATTGAAGAGGTGTACCAAGAGCTGAAGTTGGCGGCAGAGGGACACTGACTTTCGTATCGTGTCCATTGTGATTTGCTTTGAGTTTCTGCGAAATTACCAAAACATTAAATTATATTGAAATTCTAACAAAAATATTCTAATCGTAAGTAGTAAAAAAAACTCACCTCTTTTCTTCTAAATGTTGCATTGCGTTGCTGAGTATTGTAGTACAGTGCTCAAGCATCGTGAAAACTATCACGCCGATAAACCACATGTAGGGCATTAGGTAGAAAATAGAAAAATTTTCTAAAGCGCCGAAAATATAGTAATTCAAATTTGTTTGATATTCTTTTTTTACAATCAGATTTATAATCAGATTGGGTCTTGTTGGATCACTTACAAGGAGAATGGACGCAAAAGCTCCTGTACAATAAAGCATTAGGGTTAAATTGGTGAGTCAAATTTTTTGCTTTGACATTTTTATATTAAGTTTTTTAAATATTCCTAATATTTTGGGGTGCTGACAAATTCTATTGACATGATGGATTTTAGTAGTAGAATCGTTAAAGAGTGTATTCCAGATTAATACAAGAACACCACCTCGCCGTCTGGAATTTATTGCATTGTAAGAAATCATCATGTGGTTAAGAAAAAAAATAAAATGGATTGAAAAATGATTCAGGTTCAAATAATTATTATTGCTCTGCTGAGATAAAACAATTCCTTTGGCAAATGTTGTCACATTGTACAGGGCAAACGTCAAATAGACGCAGGCGAATAAAAGTTGAAAGAATTCTTTCAGATTTTCTTTGTTTCTTAATATGCCCCACTACCGGGTTAAATTCAACTGGAAGTATACACAACTTGGAAAGTAATTTTAGTGTGAGTCTATTCAATAACATATTACGTCCAGTCCAGATTCCATGTTTTTATGATTTTTATGATTTTTATGATTTTTATGATTTTTATGATTTTTATGATTTTTATGATTTTTATGATTTTTATGATTTTTATGATTTTTGAAATTTTTATAAAATTTCTTTTTCAGCAATGGTAATTGGGAAACATACACGATGAGAGTGGACGAGGGAGAAGTCATCCGGTGTCTGATATAATTATTAGTAAAACTTTTAACACCATAGGTTTGGTTGCTCAAGCCTAAATTTGTACCCTAATTTAAATTATATTTAATTATTTCCTATTATACCAACTGGTAAGCAGTCTAATTTTTAATTTAGTATTTATTTTTAATGGAAAAAATAAATAGTAATTATTTGACGTAATTATGTATGATCACACAATGTGTCATTATTTTATTACATCGTATAATATGAACATAATTATTGCCATAAATAAAGCTTCATTATAACTAAAGTTTACAATTTAGATTTTGTATGGCAAAGCAACGACGTATTATTAAATGTGAAGCCCACTTTAGTAATTTCAAAACGTAAGTAAACCATAATTAGTTACTATCGAAACGATAAAAGTTGTGTCGTGTGTACAAAATAATTGAGGGTACATAAATTTCTTTTATGTAAGTGTAGGCTGTTCAAAGCAAACAAAGTCTTGCAAAAATAATGGGACAAATGCGTTAAGTAACACAAATCGTCTGTGAAGAACCAAAATGACTCACATCCAATTCAAGGTGCAATCAAAAATAGCTATGTCATAAAAACAAAATGAGAAACAGGCGTATAAAGTTAAGTAAGATTTTTTTTAAAGTGTCAAATTTTCTATTTTCATATTTTGAAAAGTGTGTAAAATGTTCTATTTACATGTTTTTGGAAAAGTGCAAAATTTTCTAATTACATATTTTTGAAAAGTGCAAGCTATTTTATTCAAGTGCTTTCAAGACATGTTTCAATATTTTTGTAGATAGTGGATATTGTTTTTGTAGCTACAAATGGAAATGGGTCATTTTTGAAAAAGTAAAAAAACGTTCTAATTTTGTGTTTTGTTTTAAAGTGTAAAATATTGTATATGTTTTTTGAAAAGTGCAAAATATTCTGTTAACATGTTTTTTGAAAGGTGCAAAATATTCTATTTACATGTTTTTTGAAAAGTGCAAACTATTCTATTTAAATGCTTTCAAGACATGTTTTAATATTTTTGTAGATAGTTGATATTGTTTTTATAGCTACAAGTGGAAATGGGTCATTTTGGTTCTTCACAGTCGAAATTTAGAACTCTGTACATATATTGTATAATTCTATACATTTTTAATGAGAATTTTAATTATTCTGGCTATTTGGAATTTTGATAAGCCTTTTGTTAATATTATGCTTGACATTTTAGGATAATTCCTGATCCAAAGAATTTCTGTATTTAATTAATGTTAATTTTAAAATAACAATCAAAATTATTAGAAATTAAATTTTTTAAATGTGAACCAATTTAAATAAATTAATCTAAATTATCATGTCAAATCATGTAAATTAAAAAAAAAACCTGTTTAAGTTTGTGTGATGGGTGTTACGCCTTAGGCACTACTTAGGCACAATAAAGCATATCAATCAATCAATCAATATTTTGAACATTAACATGTCAGTATAGTAGCAAAACCTACGTAATAATAGAAAAAAGCAAATGTTTAATTCCATGGATTTTCGCTAGTTATTTTTGAATACTGTTTGTTCTACTTCCAATTTCTTATGCTTAATTGCCTCGACGACTCTTCCCAAAGTCCAAGGTTTGGCAGGAAACTCAATTGATTCAAGTGGGGCAGGTTCTGATGATTGACTGCCTTGACGTAGTTTCTCTAACGTTCGTACAACGTATCCCTTTACATTGCTCACATTCAATGCAGCACTCTCATCCCCAGGATCTTTAATACGGAGAGATGTGTCGTAAACAATCCTGAATAAATCCAGTGCTTTCTGGTAGTCTCCTAGAAAGTAGAGGCTCTGCGCTATATTGAACTGGATATTAATCATATTTAAGGGCGTAAAGGCTTTTCGCTCGTGAATTATTTCCCACATTCCTAAGCAATCTTTGTACTGCTGCTTATCGAATAATGCCTTGGCAAATGTTTCTAACAGTGGGGCATCAAGCAAACTGTCAAACTCTTCTTGGTCAGCTTCGTAAGGTCGTATGGTGTCGTCTTCTTCAATGATAATCTCGACGGTTTTGAATCTTTCAAGCCAATTCTCAAGACTTTCGTCGTCTGTGTTGAGGCCCGGTTGTATCTCTACCTCTACCACAGTGTCATCTTTGAAAGCTTGCAGTAAGTCTCGTATCCATCGAAGATCTTTAAGTCGCTTTTCCCTTTCTACGTGATGTTTATGAACTGGTTTAATGTCCAAGGCATCTAGAGTACAGAAAAATTCATATGTATATTGCAATGCTTTTTTATTGTGTGTATTTTACCTTTGAGACTGGCAATCTTGAGCTGAGTATTCTGAGTTTCTTCAACGTTGTCATTCAAATTTTCTGTAAAAAAACAGTATAATAAAATAACCAAATTTAATTTTTACCTAAGGAAACGTTCATAGATTATGTCATCAAAATATCCTATTTTTATGACCCTATGAATGACTCCATTGCCATCAGCTTAGCCATGTAGTCAGTTACAAAGTAGACCCAATTTGCCCATTCACGTACGGGTCTATATTTGTACGTAGGGCAAAATAAAATTTAAAAAAAAAACTGTACATACTTTCTAAGTTTAGAATCTTCGTGAGCAGAGTATCTTCCCGTTCTTTCCTCGTATCGATGACGTTTGTGGACGTGAGCGTACCCCTTGTATACTCGTGTATTACTGGTTTCGTCAAATCAGCAACACCTCTACTGTTGCACTGAGGATGCGGAAAATCCCAGTTGACGACGTACAGCTTTTGAAGGGTTTTCTGGCTACAATTCTCAGCCTCGGCATCAGCAGTACTTTCTTCAACGCCATTAGATTGTGCCTGTGCCTGATTATGAGCTTGATTATTACTGTTAGCAAGTTCACCCAGAAAAAAAGAGCAAGTTTGACGCCAAAGGTCACCATCAATTTGTATCCAATCCGGATGGTAGTGGAGCAAGTAAACGGTGTCAATCACATCCTCTGTGAAGATGCTATTAAAAGAAAATGAGCTATTTTCCCGCCCTAAGTATCCAACACCTTTGCTCTGAAGCTGTTCACAGAAAACAATATTTTCCTCGATCCTTTTCAATTTCTCAAGCTCAATGTACTGGAGCTTCGTATCAAAGAATTGCTGAGTCCGATACTCGGCTAATAAAGCTTCAAATTCGTCCACTCCTTTTTTTCCACGCTTAACGGCCAAAATAATGTTTTTGAATTTTCCCGGGTAACTCCCTAAGGTTGTGATAAAGTTCATTTTGACCTTGTCCAAAGTAAGGAAATCTTGATCAGTGACACAGTCTATGTTATTTTTGAGTTTGACCTCCATTTGGTTAATTTGATTTTGGGCCATTTCAATGTCATGCAGTATTTTTGCATATTCAGAAGGGTCAATAAAACCGTGACCTTGACCTTGATCCTGACCTGAATCTTCACTATCACCAATCATAGACATTGACAACGCACCGTATGAAACAGGTTTACTCAGGACACCTACTTCATTAGCAAGGTTTGACAGGGGGTAGAGCACATACGAGATGGGAACCCCCCTCCCAGAATTCTTCTCCCTCTGCTGTGGTATAAATTTCTTATTTATAAAATGTAAAAGCCCCTCATTACTTGTGATAATTTCCGGTTTTGACTCCATTGCTTGAATGTCCGAATAAATACGAATTTCAAAACTAGGTTCAATTTTCAATGTGCCCAGGTCAGTACTTGAGATGGTTGGGTCTTTACCGGAATTAGTGTTGGTTGCATATCGATTTTTGGGTTCGTTATCAATTTTAGGGATTTCAATTTTTGAGATGATTTCTTGTAACTTTTGAACACAGTTTCTTAGCTTTTCTAATTTAGTATCTGCACTATCGCTATCATCGTTGTTCATTGTCGAAGAAGTGGAAACTGAAAAAATCGAATTAATTCCGTGCTCAATCCTGGTGACAAAATGCGTGGCGCCTTTGTTTACTTTGTGTATTGCGAGAACCTTCCACAAGTTTGGATCTTGCACTTGGATTTCTTCACTGCCTAAGCGTCTTGTGTGGATGAAGCTTTGGACGTTGGATGAACCATTAACTTGCTTGCTGAGATATGCCCCGCACCTAACTAATGTGACCAACTCTGCCAAAATACTAAACTGCAATTCAGACTCGACACCCAGCGCTTTAAATTTCCCCGCGTAGCTCTCCGATGAAATACTGTGAGTCTCAGTGATGTCGTCAGATGTCATTCTGACCAGTGAGTCCGGATAATTTGAAGCCAGAATATTTTCCTCTCCCAAAAATCTCTCCGTCCGCATGTCGTACAACTCACCCACCTTTCCAAATCGCCCCAAGGCCTTCATTGTGTGTGGTTTAGTGGGTTTAAAAGTCTGCATAACTTTCTGGACGTCATCAATAGTAATTACCCCATTAACGATTTGCTTAAGTACCGTTCGACTCAGGTGGTTTGCCTGTAGAAAGTCAAAATCGCAGTCGACGAGGAAAAGTTTATTGAAAGGCTTATTCAACGTTCGAAAAAATAAGTTTGAATTCTCATTCCAGGCTTTGACGGAGTCTTCACTCATTTTCCCGCCCTTGTCCTTGTCCTGCTTCATAAACAGGATGTAGACTACATCGTTGATATGTCGGAGAAGTCCGGACTCCAAATTGGTTTGTCGCCCAAAATATTGAACATCTTTGAAGGAGGCGGACACAGTCTGGTAGTAGTCCACCTTGTTCAAAGCCGCGTCAAATTCGTACAGGATTTTAGGAACCTCATACGCCCCGTAAGAATCCGCTATGTAGCCCTCGGCAAGGTCAGAAAGAATTTTTTCTGGGACAGTCCCGGACCGAACCCCGACGAGAGTTTCCCTCATAGCTGTTGTGAACCTCGTTTTACATTTAAGAAATTTGGCGCGGAGGTCCAGCGCATTTATCCTTGTTTCGGGTGCGACACATATTGGATGGGCAGACAGCTGTTTGATTTTATCATTGATGGACGTTTCCACGTGAGAGATTTCGTCAAAAATCCCAATGAAGTCACTGAGAAGAGAACCGTCCAGCTGCTTTGACAGGTTATTCTGTTGAGTAATTAATTTGAGGTGGTCCCTTAGAAGGCTGAGGGGTGTAAGGGAGAATTGGACAGGGACCCCTTTACCATTATTCGTGTGACGAATTAATTCCGGAACCTTCGACATAAGCTCTTGAACTTGTTGGTAAGTTGTAGGGACTTTGTCCGGGAGGAGAATATCCCCACGGACCGAGAGCTCAAATTTACTTTTCTCTTCTTTGTCAGTGTCTTTCATACTTAATTTGGCAGATGCGGAAATTTTGAAGGATTTAACTTTCTCAAATTCTATTTTGAGCTCACCTTCGATGTTTTGCTGTGAGTTCTTGCTGTCGAAGAAATCCGTGAATTTAATCGCTACATTTGCCCCCCAGGTGATCCCAGTTACGATGTGCGTTGCCCCGTTGTAGTGGAGAACATCCGTGTTGTAGGAGTGCTTGAGGACGTCGTAGTAGATTTGAAGATTCTCGACGACAGTTTGGCAGCTGAGGAGCATCATCCCGTTCACCTCCCGGGAACTCTTCTTGTCGTCCATGAGAAACTGAGCACAGCCCTCGACGCTGAGCATACCCGAGAGAAAATTCGCCGCGAGGGATGCCTCCACTTTGAAAAGGTTGAATTTTTCACGGTAGGAGTTTGTAAGGGATGTTTCTAAGGAGGTGTCCGGAGTTTGACTCGTAGTGACTGAAAAGTCGGAAATGGGACCTTTGAAAATGTAGACGTCCATGAATTGGTCCGTCCGCTCATCGTAGAGGAAGCCGAGGCGGGCATCACGACCAAGGGCCGGGATTTTTAACATGCTATCGTTTCCTGCTGGACGAGACATTTTCTTTAGATTTTCCTATGGCACGGTCTAAACCAGTAATGTTTTGCACAATTTTCAAAATTCTTGCAGCATTCCTGTAGTGAGATAGATAATAAATGCACATATAATTATTACAAGCTGGTAATTAGTCATAATATGGTCCGTGAAGAATCAAAACGTCTCATTTTTAATGTAGGCTAGAATCAAAATAAGCCATATCGTGAAACACTGTAGAAATTAAAATGCGTCAAATATGTTATTAGTAAATACAAGGTGTTTAAGCTGCAAAATGTTTTATTTGAATGTTATTTGAAAAGCTCAAAATGTTCTATTTATGTGTTTTAAAAAAATTGAATTATTTTATTTACAAGTTTTTCTGCATTGAAAATATCCATGGAATAGAGCATTTAATATTATTTTGTAGATGATACATTTTGGTTTAGCTAAAAATGAATATGGGTCATTGTGATTCTTCACAAACGATATTGTTTTACTGCTATGTATTTAATGTTTGAATAAAAACTATAAATATAAAGCAACGATAAAATAATTTTAGTGTTCTTTTTACTTGATTCAGAAAAGTGGAAAATGTTCTATTTACATGTTTTGGGAAATGTGTAAAATGTTTTGTTTCCATGTTTTTAAAATGTACAAAAATTTTATTTTGTATGTTTTTGAAAATTCAAAATATTTTTTTAAACATTTTTTTAAAACTGTAAAATGTTCAATTTACATGTTTTTTGAAAAGGGGGCTGCTTTAGGGCTTGCAAAATCAAGACCAAGACTTTCGCCATTTTCAAGACCATTCAAAAGAGTCTTGAAAAGTCTTGAAATTTTAAGACCACCTTGAAATTCAATTATTCCAACATCTTAACTCCATATATGAATTTTCAGACAAAGTTGAAAAATTTTTGTCAAGAGTCTTGATTTTTTCAAGACTTTTGAAAGTCTTGATTTCAAGACTCTTGAATTTTCAAGACTTTTAAAAGTCTTGATTTCGAGAGTCTTGAAAATTCAAGACTTTTGAAAGTCTTGATTTAGTCTTGATTTCAAGAGTCTTGAAATTTTTGTACCTCCAGAAGTTGAAATAATGCCGAGAAAACTGAGTTTTTGTGCTTAAAAAATCCGGCGCTTCGCGCCGGATTTGTCGACCGCGGGCGGGCCCGAAGTAGATGCTGAGCTACAACAAAGGCACAAGATAATTTATATTACGCTTAAAGATGATATAAGATTTATGGAAGCTCCTCTACAATCAATAAGACATATACCAATGTTCGTAGCATGTAATTTTATATTTTTTTTATAAATTGCACCAATCACAAATAACGTCATTATAGACAATCCCTGAATATCTGTTACGCTTATAGGTAAGTACGTGACATGTAGTTAAAATAATTTGAAAACAAATTTAACGTTGGGACTTAGGATACTAGAAACTATAGTATTTAAAGGACGTTATTAGGGACGATCTCTGGCATGTATAACACATATAGGTCAGTCCGTGACACGTAGAAGAAATTTTCACGTGACATCATTTGCGCGTCACCCTCAACCTGCTTACCTAATAAGAATGCGATTCCATCCGGGTGGGGGTGTCTAGAAGAAATTTTTGCCTGACGTCAGTTGCGCGTCACTTCTAACCTGATTACCTTATGTAAATGCAATAGCAGCTGAGTGGGGCTGCCTCAAAGAAATTTTCACGTGACGTCCTTTGCGCGTCACCCCTAGCCTGCTTACCTAATGTTTATGCAATAGCAGCTTTGTGGGGCTGTCTAACATAAATTTTCACGTGACGTCATTTTTGCGTCACCTCTAGCCTGCTCACCTAATGTTAATGCGGTCGCAGCTGGGTGGGGCTGTCTCAAAGAAATTTTCACGTGACGTCCTTTGCGCGTCACCCCTAACCTGCTTACCTAATGTGAATGCGATAACAGCTGGGTGGGATTGTCTAGAAGAAATTTTCACATTAAGTCATTTGTGCGTCACCCCTAGCCTGCTTACCTAATTTTTATCCGATAACAGCTGGGTGGGGGTGTCTAGAAAAAATTTTCACGTGACGTCATTTGCGCGTCACCCCTGGGCTGCTTACTAAATGTGAATGCAATAGCAGCTGGGTGGGGGTGTTTAAAAGAAATTTTCACGTGAACCTGGCTGGAAATGGTGCTATGTATTTCGTTTCATAGCTGGGCAAATGTCTTGCGCTCAGCTATGTTTATCGCTACTCCCGTTTTTATGGTGCTTGCTTGTAAATTTCTTGACCTTTGTCAGTTCAACATTTAATTGCTAAGCAATGGTCAGTTCGATTACAGTGAAAAAACAATACAGACCTGCCGGCGCGCTTTTGTGATTGTTTTAAAAAAGTTCTAAGACAATAGTGTAAACGGTTTGACCTGTAGCGTTTGACCAACAGACAGACGGACAGACGGACAGATGGACATGACCATTTCATTAGATGCTTGCTCAGCATCTAAAAATGATTGTGTACATGTTTTTGTTAGTCTTCATTTCAAGAGTCTTGATTTTTCCAGACTTTAGTCTTGATTTCAAGAGTCTTGAAATTTCAAGACCAGCCCTAGTCTTGATTTCAAGAGTCTTGGTCTTGACAAGACTTTTGCAAGCCCTAGGCTGCTTGCGCTGGCCGCAATATTCTGCCCTGGTGAGCTTTTTGCAGTTAATATTGTACTAAATATTTTTCGCTCAAAGAATACACTAAAAATTCGTATTGCAATACATAGCAATATATAAACAAAACTATTTATTTGGTGTATTTATAATATTATAATATATAAAGACACTATTATAAAGTTAAAATAAAACAATTTTTAAAGTATATTATAGGAATGTATTTGTAATCTGTTTTTATCTTACTCAAGTATTATAATTTCTTAAAAATTAAAATAAAAATTTTAAAAATGCACGTACCTTTAAAGTAATGCCACAAAATTAAATCTACAATCTAATGTCTAAAATAGTGTCAGAAAACTTTCAGATTTGATTTTTAATTCAGTTTGTTTTTAAATAATTCCTAAGCGCTAATACATATGTGCTATACCTCTAGGAGTTTGGAGTTCCACGTTCCTACGGCTGCGGCTCTCACGGGGCACAGTGATAATAATTAAGGTAGATATTTAAGTACCTACCTACAATGTAATCTTTAGGCACACAATACTTTTATATGCTGTGGAACTTCAATATATTCCTAAAAATGCCTTTTTGAATGCTAATTTAATAGGGACGAAAGAAGCTTCCCAGTCACTCGTCCTTTTGCTTTTGTTTTTGCCGAAACTTTACGTGTAATAAAAGACAACGACTATTTGAGTAGCAACTTGGATCCAAGTCAAAACGTAATAGCTTCTTCCAGTTAGTATACAGTACATGTACATATTTTAATGGAACCAGTTTCTAAAAACATGACCTATACGATTTGGATAGGATCAGGACAACTGAGCCGGACCAGGCTACCAGGAAGCTATGTAACACACACACGAAAACTTTAACATCCAGATTCCAGAAATATTCATGAGATAAATGACTGACTGACTGACGATGAGGTAGGTAATCGTAGAAAAAATGGTAATATATGGGAAACACGTGGAGATAATAATATATTCTACTATAAACACATGTTAGCTTTTACGTGACATGAAAATTAGCTACTACACTCTTTATATACAAAATAATGTTTATATCATCATAAAAAACATGGGTTGGTTAAAGGAGGTCTTTCCAGCTCCGAAAGTGTGTTCCATAGCTGCACACGTTTTTGTTTTAAGTTTTAAAATCATAAAGTCATATAAAGAAAGAAGATGGGAGACAATTAAGTTTATGCAATATTAAAATTCAAAGTGATACTAAAATATTTCGTTTTTTACATACTGTATATTTTCATACATATAATATGTCTAAATTTCCATAACATAATTGAAGAATAAAAATAGTAAATGATGGCATTTTGTACTTTTTTGTGTGGAAAGGTGGATACACACAATACATATTGTACTGCCCACTCTCAACAGTTAATTATCAGGCTTCCAATTCCAATCTAATCAGCAATCCTTAGCTCTCATACTGTGACATGTAGGTGGGTACTTTGCTTTTGTACAAACTAGGATGTCGTCTATGAAGAACCAAAATGACCCATTCCCAATTTAAGCTGGAAATAAAATGAGCTATGTCAAAAAAACTAGCAAGTAAGATACATGCTTACAATGCTAATCACGAGTTTCTAAAATGAGGAAATTGTTCTATTTACATATTTTTCAAAAGGTCAAATTTTTCTATTTAAGTGTTTTTTAAAAGTGTAAAATGTCATATTTAAATGTTTCTTAAAAAAGTCAAATTGTTCAATTTAAGTGTTTTTAAAAGTGTAAAATGCCCGCTATTTACATGTTTTTTAAAAAAGTCAAATTGTTCTACTTAAGTGTTTTTTAAAAGTGCAAATTGTTCATTGTAAGTGTTTTTTTGAGTGTAAAATGTCCTATTTACAAGTTTTTCAAAAGGTCAAATTGTTTTATTTAAGTTTTTTATAAAATTGTAAAATGTCCTATATTCATTTTTTTTAAAAGGTCAAATTGTTCTATTTAGGTGTCTTTTTTAGTATAAAATATCATATTTACTTGTTTTTTGTAAAAATGCACAAGGCTCTGTTTACATGCTTCATGAACATGTTGGTTCAATTTCTTCTGTACATAGCGTATTTTGTTTGAAACTAAAAATGGATATGGGTCGTATTGGTACTTCACTCACGATATATGACTTCAGTAAACATGTATTTTAAAAGCTTTATGTGAATTCAGAGTTAAGAATTTGTGTTAATTCTTTCTACATAAACAAACAAATGCCCACTGCTCAAAATATTTAAAAAATTCTATTAGTTTATATATGCAAATAAATAATGTGATGATATGAATACATTATTACACGCACCATAACCAGCCTGACCGGATAGGGCTTACTTTATAAGTGCAAAAGTTACATTACGTTACACTACCTGCTAATTAATTTACATTCTTGAGCGCAGCATAGGAAATTTTTGCCTTAAAAAAAGTTGTTCCTTCAAGGTCATCAAATCAAAACCAGGACTTGCTCAGTATAAGCTACATGCGTAAATTGTTTTTTTTTGTAGTTGTGGTCGCTTTTTAAGATTAGCAAAATTTTGTAACGTGTAACACTCACAGTGCAGATGTAAAAATTATCTTTACCGTTAAACTTACTTATAGGGTATATCTTGATGGCTGGATGATGATCTCATGTCATATGGAATTTGTGCTTCATTTCAATTTAATGCTTTACAAACTAAAAGCATCTTTTACATTAAATTGTTAATTATTAAATTTAATAATCGTTTATATGTTTAGCTCCACAAATATAACAATTTGCAATAATCAGTATGTCTAGTTCAAGGAAGTAAGAAAGAAAAAAGAGAAAACCTTGTATGAAAAAAAAGTTTCATTTATTTCTATTGTAGGGTGGTAAACTTCTTTGCATAAATATCTATTTTGCATGAAAAAATAGACCTTATTTTAAATGAAGAATCAGAATTACCCATATCCATTTAAAACTTAACATAAAATTTCTACAAAATATTGAATTATCACAGTGTAGAAAGAATTTGAATATAAAATAATTTTACACACCTGTCAAAAACAAATTAAATCTGAAATTTTGCAATTTTCAAAAATATGTAAGCAGAGGATTAAAAACAAGTAAATTAAAAATTTTGCACGTTAAAAAAAATAAAATAGAACATTTTGCAATTTCAAAAACAAGTAAATGAAAAATTTTGGACTTTCAAAAGCAAGTAAATAAAACATTTTGCACTTTCAAAAACAAGTAAATGAAACATTTTGCACTTTCAAAAGCAAGTAAATAAAACATTTTGCACTTTTGAAAAACAAGTAAATAGAATATTTTGCACTTTTAAAAACAAGTAAATGGAATATTTTGCACTTTGAAAAACAAGTAAATGAAAAATTTTGCACTTTTGAAAAACAAGTAAATAGAACATTTTGGACTTTCGAAAACAATTAAATCGAACATTTTGCACTTTTCAAACAATTTGCCATTAAAATTAGGCTCGTTTTTCTTCGTTAATGTTTTTATGACATAATCTATAACTCGTTTTGATTCTAGAATAAATTTGAAACGGGTCATTTTGTTCCTTCACTGTCGTTATTTAATTTCAAACCTCATTTTCAATTGAGATTTCGTAGAACTCGTAATTTTTTAAATATGTCATATTTTTCGTCTCTCTGCGATTCTGAATTGGAAATTTATAAGTTGGCGATGAATTAATGATATTATATAGATCCATAGAGGTCTAAGGAAATAACATTTTTAGCTGAATTTTATTTGCATCTTACCAACTTCACCTTAAAAATATTTGTGGTGAAAAATTTTGACGTTATACTTACTTGTACTTTGGTGTAAACAAATAGTTGACAGTCCAGACATTGATCATGGCTTATAGCATAGTTAGCATGGGTTAAAATATAATAGGTGAGTTACCTATAATAATAAATGACCTTACGTATATCTTATTTATTTACTATACTTACCTACCTACATATTTACAGAGACAGATATATAGCTGCACCTACCTACGTACACACCTACCTATGTATATGTTCACGTTGAGGGGACAAACAAACTAGTAAGAATCTTGTGCTGTGGGCTGTGAGTTGTGAGGAGTTAAGGCAAGGCTTGTGCACGAGGCATTCTGCATGCTAAATAAAAGCTACGAAACAACTGCTATCAAACCGCTCTATTGTCGACTTTGTTACTTTTAATCAACGATCCAAATGCACAATTTAATCTTCCGTCCCCTGTGATCAATAACCAACCAAGTCTGGTTTAAGTAGTGCTTCGTCTTACAGAACCAGTAAGCAAATATAGTGATATACTAAAATACAAGAAATAATGGGAAAGCAAAATCCACACTACCAGGGCCAATACCTCCAAATCCCAGCATTAGGACGCCGAGCGGATCTAGGCTATTTATACGATGCCCGAACAGAATCTTTCCTCGAATATATTTTTAAAGGGCCCATAGACGAAGACTTATTCGTCGTCACCACCCAAACCCCCTTCACCTTCACAGAGATGAACTTTACAAATTCCATCACGGACAAATTCAGCCTTTTCGACATTAATGCGAAGCTCTCCATGAGTATCCTCTTCGGTCTATTTACAGTGGAGGGGAGTGCGTCTTACCTCACGCAAGAGAAGCACAGTGCCCGCCGCACGGAGGGCGCCATGATCCTCAAAACACACACAGTCAGCCAGAAACTCCAGACGTACTACGAGGGCCTCAGAAACTTGTACAATTCTCAACTTCTGGGCCCTGACCGAAACAGGGGAACACACGTCGTGACCGGGATCAAATGGGGCGCAAACGTCGCCATAACTTTTACAGACAAATTCCAAGAGAGTCGAAGTAAGGAAGAGGCAGATGGGGATCTCGCAGTTGCATTCGACAAACTAAAAGCCATCTTCTCTATGAGTGGCTCAGCGGACGTGACTACGAGAGCCCATGGTCTGAGTGAGAATTCTGGATTCTCTATGAACATCTACGGCGACATACAACTCCCGTCCGAATTCCCACAATCCTTCCAGGAAATTAAAGAGCTCATTAAAAAGATCCCAGAGTCGATTGAGAAAAGTAATGGTGGGAAAGGTGTCCCACTTGAGTACATTTTAACCCCTGTGGGTCACCTCCGGGAATATTTACAAATTGAAATGGAAATGGGGAATAGTAATAATCTTCTCTACGCCCGACTAGACGAGTCACTGACCTTTGACCTGGAATTTGTAAAAATATTCGATGACATCTCTGCCATGGAACAGCGTCTCAATGATATGATCGACGACCTCACATCCCACGCCATTTGCACTCTGGACGAAACCCGACTGGAATTAGCGGATCTTCGAAGCAAGTTCCAAAATTCGAAAATTCGGTTAAAATCAACTATGAAGGATACACTGGTCCAAGAACGTTCTAGGCAACTGTCACCCAACTCAATTTTGACTGTACTACAAAATTACAATAAGAGCGAGTACACAGTCGACAAAATTAGTTCATATCTGGTCAAGTTTGCTGACCCCATGAAGAAAATTGAGTTGTACAAAACATTTGAAAATTCGTACCCGAATATCGAGTACATTGGCCGAGGGGGAAGTCTCCAAAATAAACTGTTCAACCAAGGAAATCTATCAAAAATTATTTATACTCTATTTATGAAATTTGAATTTATCAAAAATGACCAAGAATCTCAATGGGGGTCACAATCTTTTACATTCTTGTCAACGCTCTACCAACCTTTTAATAAATTATTTCTGATCGATTGTGATTTTGACACAAGCAAGTACAAGGATATTAAGAGACCAGTCATACAGCAAATTTACCAAGGAAGGGTTACTATTGCGGATGTCCACGCAAGCGTATTAAATTCAAAAATATTGGCGCCAATAACATCTAAGGCTATTGGAAGGATTGCAAAGCTGGGAGATTTGTACGATGCCCGAACGGATAGTTTCCTGGGTGAGTCAATTCTAATGCCCAGGTATTCCACATCAATCATAATCCCGAGTAAAAATGAGGACGAAGAGATTTCTGTAATTCCCGCCGAAACTTTTAAAAGAGCTTTAAATGTGGACGATGAACTGGCGTTCAGCCTCATGGCAGGTTTAATTCCACTTAGGAGGAGTGGGCAGTATTTTAAAAATGAAGAAAATGGCGGGAATTTTGAATATTCTAAGAATTTCTATGGAAGTAGTCGGAGTTGTAGTGTAGTTTACTCGCAGCTGCTTGAAGAAGAAGCAATTAACATAAATAATTCAAAATTTTTCGAATCTGTTGCGATAGACACCCTCATGAATATTCCTGCAACACACTTTGTGTCAAAAATTCAATTTGGATTTAATTCGATTTTTTCAATTCAACCATCTGCAGTACAAAAATTTCAGGAAGTACTGTCCCGCCTTATTATTAGTCACGGGCCTGATAAAGCTCCTCAAAAAGAAAAAGCCAATCCCGCGCAAATCTTAAAAGAGGAGGACCTTCGCGAACTTCCCGCCAATATTAAAATCCAGGTATTTAGCGACATACAAGGTGAAGGTCAACCCGAAACTGTAGAAGGTACTGCCAATATAGTACGTTATTTCAACAGAAAGTTCTTCCCTCAGCAAGCGGAGCATAGCAAAGGGCAGCCAATCACCTACGTCCTCTTCCCCTTGGAAAATCTTCGAAAGTCCCATGGGGTTATACCGCCAACTGTCCCGTTTCGACGCATAACCGAACTTGGCATTGACCCAGCTGAGTTTGTGTCACTTTATGAAAGGATTTCTAGAACAAAATTACAAATTAAATCCGTCTTGTCTGCTGTTGAAAAGTATTCATATTGTGTAACTGACCAGGATATTTCTGATCTAAACAAAGTTCAAAATGACTTCCAAGAAACGTTTGGAAACTTTACAGCCAAATTTAAAGAAGCTGTTTTGAAATTTAAATGTGGATCTGCTCCTTATGATGATGTTGACTGCTTGGAAAGGTTCAAGAATGAATATGAAAAAAGAGGCCCGTTTAAAATGGATGGACAGTACCTTTCGCTGGACCAAATTTCCTTGCTCGAGTCCAAATTGGAACTGTGCAAGAAGATCTCCGAATTTCATAAGAATGTCCAGTACATTGGAAGGGACAGCTCAGCATTGAGTTATTTATTTACTGGACGAGCAACGCGCAATAGTGGGTCTTCTTTTTTGAATCCAAAAACGTTTTTACTTTACTATAAGCCTCTGTGGATGATGGAAAAGGAAAGCGCGTGGCTTAGATGCAGTCAGATATTTTTTGAATTGCTGCATGACCCAGGTAATAGTAACCGTAGGTTTATTGTTGACTGCGATTTCAATCATTTCTACGCCAAGCAAGTGACGGAGCCGAGTGTCTTCGAGCTGAAGGACGGGAAGCTTAGGGGCCATGTACATATTACGTCAACACAAAATTCCAGATTTCCGACTCCCCCCCCCCCCCTAGGATCGCTGGTCAACATTTGGTCAACATTTCTTGCATACCCCCCCCCCCCAAAGTGTTGACTCAACATAATGACGTGGCGCCATCTATGAGTACATAGTTGAAGTATTTTTAAACAAACTGAATTTGGTCGTTTTTTTTTAAAATTCGCGTATTCTAAAAGCATATGAAGAAAAAAAGCTGTTCACAAATGTTGACGTCAAACTAGCAACGAACCCCCCCCCCCCCCCTAGGCTCCTTGGTCAACAAGTTGGTCAACATTTTTACTAATATCGTCTGACCCCCCCCCCCCTAAGTGTTGACGTAATATGTACATGGCCCCTTATGGGATTTGTAGAAGAGGGCAAATGGAAGGAAACCGAAACGAGTGTCAATGTGTTGTATGGTTAGTAGTAGTAGTGTTTAAAATTATGGTATTTTCTTACGCAATCATATTACGTTTATTTACTAATTTTGATTTATTTTAAAAGCATTTTAAAATGTTTTTAGAGGATCTTAAAAAACGCATGGATACTATGGAAGGTATGTACAAAGTTATCAAATAAATATTACTAACAATAAGTGGGGTATAGATCCATAATTTTTGAGTCCGGATTATGTACTACTTCGTGTACGAATTATGGATGTCTAAATGTCTTTATTTTTACATAATATTTACAGAAAGGCTAAATTCTCAACTTGGAAACTTTTGAGCTTTACTTGTAACTTATGACGGAGGTTGCTGCGCTGCGGCCCCATTGAATACAATAATACTGACATGTATTTTTTCCACTGGCATTGTGCATTTATTTTGTAATAAAAAATATAATATTTTGTATGAAACATTTGCAACAGCTGACGTTATACAAATAAAAATTCTTCATTTCAATATTTTAAATCCATTACTAGCGGTAGCTGTGCCAGTCGTACCCTGAACATTCGTACCCTACCCAGTCGTACCTTGACTATTCATACCCTGGACCCAGTCGTGCCCTGAGGTGACCATTCGTACCCCGGGACGAAAGCAATGAAAATCATGTCCCATTGAACAGTTTAGATGATCTTTAGGGTTTTGTTAAATTTAAATCATCAGGGAAAGGCAGTGCTAGACTCTGAATGTACGCATTCATGTATTCAAGGAAACGAGGACACTTGCTTTTATTTTAGTAAATTTAGACTAGTCGACGAAAAAAAAATGGGCGATGCATACTAACATTCAAAAGCAATACTCAAGGTCGATACTCCCAAATTTTGCAAAATAAAATTAGCAAGTACGAAAAAAGCATAAGTATTGTAAAATTCAAGAATAAAATGAGTGAAGCAATCCCTTTACATCTCTAAAGAATGAAGTAGTGTGGAATTACCCTTGTACACAGCAATTAATTTACAGTTCGAAGGTCTAACAGTATGATTGGCATTATTGCCAACTGGTTTCGATTTTAGCTTCAGAATGTCACATCTGACAGTAAGTATTGGGAATTCCATTATTGTAAAGGTTATTATCGTACAACACAATGTTACTACAGCACCTTAAAATACTTTCAAATTCAAAGCACCCGCAAAAATAAATTTTACTATGTAATTGTGGCTCGCATTTAATGTCAGAGAAAGAACGTGTACAATTAATTGCTAATTCATACATGAAACTGTAATAACACCTCTTGTTACATTTTATTTTATCGTAATTGTTTCTACCATTGAGGATCAAGCATAGCTATAAGTAATTAATTATAAGTGTAAACAATAGGAGTAGCATTACTTACAATATTACTGACAAAAAAAAAAGATTCAAGTTGACAACAATTCAGTAGTGGGAATTCACCTTATAATTGCAGATAGGGTGCCACAATTAGTTTAGTTCAATGCCTCAAATAAAATGCATGAATAAATTAATCTACTGCTAAACAGACAATAGTGTTAAAATTACGAAACAGTGCTCAGAATTTAGATTGTTATTTGGAACCTTGACAGCGACATTGACGTCATAAAAGCAATGAAATATACTCTCATGGCATTTTCCTGCTCATTTTATAGCGATTACGGGTAGTTGAATGTACTTGGATTGATTCAAATCCGCCTTTAGATTTATAGCAGTCATTGTGTTTATGTTAAAATAGTAAATGACAGAATAATTAACACATTAGAAAAAACTATTTTCCACTCTTGGAACAACTTGTAAAACAATGAAAATGTAGCATTGAAAAATTATGTAAAGTAAATAAGGGTTGTCCAAAACAAATGTCATCAACAAATTCTTCTATGAGCTTCGACTATTACATAAATGGCTATTATCTATAACATGGGATGGCAGGGCCGGATAATGCGGACTGAGCAGGCAGCCTCCGCTGCCTGAATTTTAAAAAAACATGTAAATAGAATATTTCGAAATTTCAAAAACAGACAAATAAATTTCTTTGTACATTTCAAAAACATGGAAATAGAATATTTCAAACTTTTTTTAAAACATATAAATAGAACAATTTGCACTTTTGAGAATCGAGTAAAAAGAGCATTTTTCACTTTTCTAAAACATGTAAATACAACATTTGGCTTTACTAAAGAAAACCATAAATAAAATCGAAATGGGAGTTTTTGTATGAATACAAATTTCAATTTCTGCCTAAAAGAAATTCGTTCGTCCGGCCCTGCGGGATGTCATCAATACACACTTAGACCCATTCTCACTATGTATATTCGTGAAATCATTTATGGGCGATCCCTCACTATAGCTATATAGCAACATTGTGACAGTATTTAGTTAATTAATTTATGTCATTTGTGGGGCTGTTCTCTAAAAAGACAAAGAAATTCGGTAGGTTGGATAAGGACACGTGTAACTATGTAAACACAGATAGTGTAAAATCCATGATTAATGACCATTTGTGATAAGTAAGGGTATATGCTGAAAAACGTAAATACATATGTAATACAAAGCACTATAAATACGGGAAAAAAATTTAATTAATCATTACAGTTACAATTTTGAAGCATTCACCTTACCCCTCAAAAGTCAAAACTGCTTTTGCCCAAATTACGTACTGTTGATCGTCCTTCAAGATATTCGAGAATAAAGTAGGTGCTAATATTTTATTTTAATATCTTACATAATAAAATAATTACACTGTCCTTTTTAATTTAAAAATTCATTATATTTTTAATATTCAAGTATTTGTCTCAAAATAAATACTGTCTTGATTTTAGTCATGTCCATCACTCGTCAGCTCTTGGTCCCTATTCTACTTGCTACCGTTTACTTTTTGAACGCTGTGCCATTAACTAACGGGGCATGTTGCGAGACTGATAAAAACACACCTTTTGGGTGCTGTTCATACAAGAAATGTAATGTTTTCTGTTGTAACTGTGATGCTAAATGCAGGCCCAAATCCGAGTGCAACTCTGGCAACAAACCTATTGCGTAAGTTTTCATTATTACGTACGTTATAATTACCTATAATTATGAAATATTTACTATTTACAAATAAAAAGCAGCCTGAATTAATTTGGTGGTGTTAGCGTGTAACTAAATTGGTATAATTAACATATATGATTTACATTTGTTTAATAAACTTGTGTATAGGTCCGACTCTGACAATGCAACTCAATCGATATCTGATTATGCTGCCACACTTAATTCCTTCAAGCGACTTGACTTAAATGGCGATCGAGTTATAGATGGCAATGAGTTTGTAACTTATTACTTGGGTGCTCTTTCTGCAACGAAAGCTGTGAATGATATATCTTCCAAAGGGGATGCAGATTTGGAAACATACGCTTCAGAATTCAAGACCATTGACCAAAATCAAGATGGTATCATTCAACCGAATGAGTTTGATCGTGATTTAGCTTAATTTGTAGCTTTCCTTATAAATGGTTGCTTTATCACAATGTTTAGTCATGCAAATACATTTTTGTCAGTCTTCATTATAATAATATGCAACAATGAAATTCAGAAAATAACAAATAAAACAAAAGTCATAAAACAATCAACAATTCTGAACATTTTGCAATAGTTGAAAGAAATACGTAACTTTATTTATTCTTATAAAACATACAAAATTTAAAAGCATGACTAATTTTAAATTGCACCCGCAATTTTGTTTACAAGAACAGTTCAAGGAAAA
The DNA here is from genome assembly GCA_949802685.1 of Dicyrtomina minuta. Taxonomy (NCBI): domain Eukaryota; kingdom Metazoa; phylum Arthropoda; class Collembola; order Symphypleona; family Dicyrtomidae; genus Dicyrtomina; species Dicyrtomina minuta. The sequence goes on along the minus strand of OX461808.1, from coordinate 95,822,782 downwards.
ATATAATTAGTGTATACAGGATTAACAAATTAAAAATGAATTTAAAATTAATGATTTTTTAAAAATAATGCTGTAATAGACCAATGTTTCAATTTGTGCAGTATCAAACAATAATTATTTCGTCTAGTTGGTTGGGCTTGTGTGGACATAGCCTGCAACTCCTTCATAGACATAGCCTAGTTTACCTGATCCAAGCTCATTCCAATTAGTTGTATAAAAATGATCCCCCCTGCTTAAGTTCCAGTAGCGATGTAGCGGAGCAGTAGTCGAAACTTTAGACACTTTTAAATCAATTAAAATTGTAAAATATATTACAATTACACAAGCAAATACATTCCCTTATTTAATTATTACGTCTCCAATAATTACGAAAATATTTAACAATTTAACAATGGTGACCATGAGAAAAATACTTACGGCAAGATTTGTTTGCAGCAACAGCATTTGTTAAGCTATCCAATTCAAGGCGAAGGGCTCCTAAATATGCAAGGAATATTATTAACTATTTACAACTTGTATAATTAGTATCACTTCATAGCTTTTGCACAAATCATTTCAAAGTTTTAGCGCTAATTCAACAAAAAAGTAATGGGTCAAAATATTTGAACGCAAACAAAAATTCTATATTTATGTAATATGAATTTAATAACCCTTAATAAATAAATTTATAAAATGAAAATTGCATCTACTTACGGATAGTATCGTCGTTCGTATTTTTATTTCCAATTACTGTCCCATGTAAACTCGCTAAAAAAATTAAGAAGCATTACTAAAAACTTGTTACTGTGAGAATTGGCGAATTCGTTTAATTTCATTACTTTTATAAATAATACATACCGTTTATTATTAAAATTACATTGCAAACGTGTCCCATTGTTTGCGTAATAAAAAAAAGTCCCACACGTAGCATTATTAAACTTACAAATAGAATTTTCACAGCCACTGATTGAGTTTGTGATAAAGGTTTTGAGTTGAGTACTAGTATCATCCTTATTCGTTTGAATTGAGCTACTTAGCTGGTCTAGCCTCAGACTTAATGACCCAAAGCTCCTCGTGATATTCTCCATTTGGCTCGTCAAAACTTTGAGCACCAGTTGTGAAGATTCTAATTGTGCTCGCATTATTTGAATTTCCGCATCTTTCTTCATCGCATCTGAATTCTGTCGAACAAGGTTTGCTTTACAGTCATCCAAATCCTGCCGGAGCTTGATAACGTCATCTTGAGTAGATAAACTGGGAATTGGCCTGGCCTCATCTACAGCCTCTAAAAGGAGTTTTTCATTTAAATCAAACATCTGCTGCTGCTGCTGCTCCGAATGATAGTCGAGCTTTTCTCCTTTAGCTAGCAGCTGTTCCTTTACTGGTTCTGACTGTTCGACTTTGCATCCAAATTCAGTATTCACGAACTACATAATATAGTTATCAGTACACAGAAAGATTTATTAGGGTTTGTTTTCGCATTAGATGAGAAATTTTTTAGATTTTGTTTTCTACTAATTAAATAGTTTAAATAGTTTCTATGTAATTTAATTGTATGCCAAAATAATCACTCACCTCCTGTTCATTGGAAGCAGTCAGCTCTGATAGAGATAGAGCTCTCAGCGTTATATTATCAACGAGTATACCGGAACCCGAATAATCCAAGTCACCATCAGACTGGTTTGAAATCTCCATGTTTTCGTTTTTAATTTTGGAATTCGTACAATCTTTAATGTGTTAAGTTCCTAAAACTACAATATATCAAGTTATCCAACAACTGTAATAAATACGAAAATAAAAGAAGAATTTATTGAATGAATCCAATAATTCTAATACAAAACAGTCACTATATGTGCCTGAATAAATTAATTGTGGAAGTGACGTCATACAATTTAAAAAGAGAGAGGTGTTGCAACCTGCAATCAATTTGTTAAATGTCAAAATATATTTGTATGTGGAAGTTTTGCAGAATTGTCTATGTTTAAATTGCGATTACGAACGTTATATGCATTCCAACATCAGCTATGCTATAATTACACGCATGCCTTAAACTGACAAAATTGTGATAACGATGAATTTTACGAAATCTCGAAAACAAAACATCAATAACCGATAACTGATGCAGATAATTTGAATATATCGTCAACAAAGAATCAAATATGATCATCTCCATTTCGAGCTAGAATAAACTGTGATCATCTCCATTCAGCACTAAAAGCAATTCTGATTATCTCCCTTTTTCAATAAATACGGGTAATGTGATATGTTAATGATTAGTTAGGAGTTTAGTAGTTCGAAACCGAGTAAGTTTGGGATCATCCATAAATGACGTCATCAAGAAATCTCCATTTTAAATCCCTATGACCCTCCTTTCATCAGCTTTTCCGTTGCGTAAATGGCTATCTTAAGTATGTATGTATGGTCTACCATTACCCAAGAGTAGAATGGTGGACCATACCCATGACGTCATTGATGTGCGACCCATTAATGTTTCAAACTTAAAATAATTCATGTGTTCATGAAAGATGCAACTTAAAATGATAATTTTTGATGACATAATTTATGGATGATCCAAAACTAACTCGGCACCGAATTGCTAAAATCCTAATTAATCAATAGTACATCACATAGCCCGTATTTATTGGAAAAGGGAGATGATCAGAATTGCTTTTAGTGCTGAATGGAGATGATCACAATTGATTCTGGCTTGAATCGGAGATGATCATATTTAGTTCTTCTTCGACGACATGTGACTGGTATCGTCCATAAATGATGTCATTCGTGGGGTAATCTTTGACAATAATGACATCTTATGCCAAAGGAAGCCATTTTGTAAGCACTAGTTAAACTGATGACAGGGGGATCATAGTCTCCAGTAGGATTACAAATATTTCGATGACATAATTAATGGACGACCCCGTACCTATTTACCTAAATAGGTACTATAGTTGTCGCCTTTGCTACAGTTGTGGTTGCTTTTCAGGGCAGGGATAACATGGCAGTGTGTACTACGGAAATGAGTTATTCACAGATATCAAAATAGATAAGAGGATAAGAAACCTTAGTTTATATGGTAATATCATTGCAAAACCGTGTGCAGTTCAGATGATGGATATCTTCATATTATAATTATGCGGGGGGGGGGGAATATTAGCTGCGGGCAATGAAATACAAACATGTAACCTGTTTGACTGCTTACGTTTGTGTGATGAGAAGTGAGCTTTTATTTTTGAAAATTGTGAATAAAACTTACTCACTTTCATAATAAACAACTGCTGTTTATTTCGATCAATAATCGATACAGATAAGACAGCTAATGAAAACATAACATACAACTTAAACTGATAAACAGACATATAAAACTGTTGAGTTGAAACATCATTTATTACTTAGCACACCTTTTATTACCCACGTTATGTAAGCAAAGTTACATATGCATTTATCTATCATCTGTTGACATGAGCCCAATTTCCCAATGCAATGATAGTTGCCGTCATTATACGATCTAGTACAAAAATACAGAAAACTTCAAAAAAAATGTATTGAGTCTGCTATATGATTGCATAATTTTATAATTTTGCATTATGCCATAAAAAAGCCACACACGTTGTTGATTATTGATCAAAAAATTTAACTGAATACGAAATTAGAAATTTACAATTGACAATGTTAGCAATTTATTCAAATAAGAAACATTATAGTTTATAATGAAGCCAATTTATAAAAAACTCCCACACCTGTGCTCTGCAATAACAATTTTTGTTTATATTATGTATGGCTTTTACAGCCAAAATACCAATACTAATACTAGCGACGAAAATCAAAAATATAAACCAAGATCTTCACCAGAAAAATACGATACCAAAATTACTGGTTTAGACAGCTCCAGACTCGGCTATGCAACTCTGCCTCAATTTCAAGTTAAACCCAAGTCTTGGAATGATGTGTTAAAAGATGTGAAATGGAAAATTTTACAAACTGATCAAATAATTGAGCACGAAATCAAAAGTTCACATTCAAACTCAACAAATCCGAATACGAAGCATGAGCCTCCAGCAGCAGTAGAATCTGAGCCTAATCAACTAACAACCAAAACGAAAATATCAACTGTCAAAGTCAAGCAAATTCTAATATATGAAGATAATTGGTGGGGAGCCTACAACGGGTGTAAAAAAGACAAATCACAAAATCCTGAATTCCCATGTGAATATTCAAACTGGTCCAAGATGAAGAAGGCAAATAAGTCTCTGGTCTTTGCGGCATTGCGGATGTAGCAAACAATTTTGATGCTGTTGCAAAATATCGTGACTTTTCTCTAAGAAAATTAATTCTTTCAATAAATTCAAACAATTATTCAACACTTAAAAGAAGAACAAAAATAATTTACCATACAGTAGAGGCTCCAGGTGAATTTCAAGTTCAGATGAAACCAATGATCAAAGATGAGCCCAGAGATTTGCTCGCATCCTACTGGCGTGGTTCTGATATCTACACACCCTATTTTCGATGGGAGTATTACAACGAATATATTACTTCTAAACACCAAAGTATATATAGATATAATTTACTACATAGAAATAATCTTAACGTATTTTTGTTTAGTTGCAATTTAATTTTTTTAGCAAAAAACTTTGCTGAGGGTCGTACCAAAATGGCGGCCATCGTCGTTTCAAATTGTAAACCGCACAATGATAGATTGAACTTTGTAAAGGAACTTCAAAAATACATTCAAGTAGACATCTTTGGAAAATGTGGGACCATTTCTTGTCAGAGAAGAAGAAGGGGCGGTGACTGCTTTTCAAACCATCAAGAAAAATTACAAATTTTATTTGGCCTTTGAAAACACTATGTGTCGGGATTACATCACAGAGAAACTGGGCAACAATGCATTCAAGTAACGGAAATGTTAATTTGTTTTCCAAACCTACTTAAAATTTCGAATTTAATTAGGTATGTACTACAGTATTTTTTTGCATGATTATGTTTTGTAGAAATGACCTTCTGCCGATTGTAATGGGAGCTCATCCCTCAGACTACAAAGCCATCGCCCCTGCAAATTCGTACATCCACGTTGAAGACTTTGAATCAATCGGAGCGCTCGGTCGTTTTCTTCTACAACTTCATAAAAATGACGTTTTGTACAATAGCTACTTTACATGGAAAGATACGGGAAAATTTCGCTATGCAAACTTTTTATGCGATTGCTGTGCCTATTTACATGCGGAAGATGTCAGGAATGTTCTGGGAATTGAAGAATTTCGAGAATCTAGCTTTGCTATCACCCCAATGACACAGGAAAAAGCTATACCCTATCTAAATATGGACGACACATACGATCACGATGTTTTTAATGTTAGTAGGGTAACTGAGGACTCTTATAAGCTTTGCTTGAAAAATGATGTTTGGTACTGGAACAGATAACTGTCGATATTTAATGCTATCGTCGCGGACAACAATTAATTTTCCCTTTTCATTGTTATGTGATGCTGATGCATTTATTTCCTAACGCTTAATACCGTTTTCACAATTTTTATTAAAAAACTAGCCTTGTATACAGAGCCAATATAGTCATATGTAAATTGTATAGTTTCGTCTATTTTCTTAAAATACTAGAATCAAATTAAGCAGGGGACCAAAGCTAATAGCAAATAGCAGAGCTGAACACTACCAAGAGAACGAAGACCTAATTTGGAGGGTCGTTCACAAATGACGCCATCAGTACGGTCAAACCGTCAGCTTAAATACTGATGATATAATATACCATTGCGAGCTAATAGTTGATATTATATTTATTATCAAGTATGCATGCTTTTAAAAAAAATATAAATAAAAAGAAAAAATCTTTCTTTCACATACGCATCTATTACGGATTCTCAAATTTATGTGTGACTTCCGTCGAAAGAATATACTACTTCGCTACTCAAACCTCACGCGCCAAGAATGTACAATTCCACTAGTTTTCTTACTAACTGAATCAATCTAACAAGGAAAAAACGAGTCGTTTTTCCGCAAATGACCTATGACCTCCTTAAACGTGACCTGCGACAAAAATGATTAGTAGTGCGTTTGCTTACAACCATAGGTCTATCTAACACAGATAATGTTAAGTTGAAAATCGGCGCCCATGTCATGGCCATTTCATGTAAGCTAATTATTTCGTTGAGTTAAACTGAACCTGTTACTACAGGTTGTATGTAGTTCCAGATCTGAGTTAAATTTTGACTGAATTATTGATATCGGTCCGTGTTCGGTTGGGAGCAGGTATACGATTTTTAGAATAGTTAAACCGTAGGTTCATTGTTGACTGCGATTTCAATCATTTCCACGTCAAGCAAGTGACGGAGCCGAGTATCTACGAGCTATCTAATAAGGACGGGAGGCTTATGGGATTTGTAAAAGAGGGCAAGAGGGAGGAAACCGAAACGAGCGTCAAGGTGCTGTATGGTTAGTAGTGTTGTAAATTATTTTATATTTTCAACACAATACATATTAAGTTTATTTACCTATATTTTGAATTATTTTAAAAATAATCTAATTTATTTCAATATTTTTTAGAAGACATTAAAAAGCGCCTGGATACTATGGAAGGTACATATATAAAATTATCAACTAAATATTGCTAATCCATCTAATTAATCCAATCAGGGCTAGACAAAGGAATTAATTTTAGACAGCTTCTTGTTTCCGTGCAAACATCACTGTTTTGATTTTATTGATGGTTTTTTTTGGTAAACAACATTGTTCCATTTACATATTTTAGAAAAGTGCAAAATATTCTATTTGCTTGATTCTAGAAAGTGTAAAATGTTTCATTTACCTACCTATTTTTTAAGTGGTGTTAAATATTTTATTTGCATGTTTTTAAAATGTGCAAAACTTTTTTATTTGCATGGTTCTGAAATGTGCAAAACTTTTTCATTTGCATGTTTTTGAAATGCGCAAAACATTTTTATTTGCAAAGTTTTGAAAAGTCAAAATGTTGTTATTTACACATTTTTGAAAAGTCTCATGCTTTGAGAAAATTTAGGCAGCGTGGACTCAAGTGGACTGCCTGGGCTGGCCAAATTGTCCGGTACTGATTCAAATCTAATTAAATCTATAATTTTTGAATACGTATTACATTCTACTTAGTTAGTGTACTAATTGCTGTCTAATGTCTTTACTTTTACTTTAACATAATATTCACAGAAAGGCAAAATTCTCTACTAGAAAATTTATGAGCTGCACTTGTAAAATATGGCTGAGGATGCTGTGAGCTTAATTTGCGCGTTTTATATCGTAGTCTCAATGTCATTACCAATATCCAATACCAATTTAATCATTACCATAATTAAAGCTCGGAACTGAGCACCTGTTTAAGTCATATCCTCACAATGTTATAAATCAAAAGGTATTGTCAATTCCAATTATTCTATCAGATTCCTCATTAAAATTCCATCCTCGCTTTTGACTACACGAAAAAATTTACAAGCGTATCTTGCAAACTCTTAAAAGTCGTATGACACGCTGCTACTCAAACATAACAGTGATTGTTGATAAGTTATTTTGATTTAATGTACCTGATTTATTTACCAAAATATTATTTAGATTAAATCCACATATTCAATGATCCACTGAACTGTCAGGGCCGGACAAAGGAATTTGCTTTTAGGCAGCAATTTGTTTCCATACAAAAACCACCATTTTGATTTTATTGAAGATTTTCTTTACTCAATCAAAATGTTGTATTTACATGTTTTAGAAAAGTTTAGAATGCTCTTTTTACTTGACTCAGAAAAGTGCAAAATATTCTATTAACATGTATTAAGAAAAATGGAAAATGTTTTACTTACCATGTTTTTGAAATGAACAAAAATTTTTATTTGAATGTTTTTGAAAAGTCAAAATATTCTATTTACGTATTTTTGAAAAGTGCAAAATGTTTCAATTACATGTTTTTGGAAAATTTATGGGTCACTCTTCAAAGTTGATTTATTGTATATTATGTAAGAACTTCCGTAAGTAATATATGATAATGATACGATAATTTTTGTTGATAAAAAATTTTTACATGTATTGTCAACGTGCGAAATGATTGTCCGTGTCGGAAATGTAGATCAGCTGATGAAGCTAGACGAAGATATTAGTTCAAGTACCAGCCTGATTAAATAAATGAAACCGTTGTGCACATTCAATTGCATAATGGAAAATAACATTAACCATTATTAATTATTTGGTATTACAATATTAAGTGTCAAATCTGACGTTGGTCTATCAATTAAATTGTAATCACAACTTGTATGTCACTAATCACAATCATGATATCTAGTTATGTGAGCACTTTCATTCTAGACTCGTGCTGCCGATTAGTGCCTATGCCTTCTTAAGTACTGCAATAATTAAAATGGCCTGTCAACGGTGTCAAAGCTGTCAAAATAATCTAATGATTTCAAGTATGGAAATTATTTTAATGAACTCTTGGAGTTACATGCTTACTATTAACACGATGATAAGAAAGATGCTGAGCGATGTCACGCTACAATTTAAACAGTATAACTACCTAAAGTATGAGCTGGGCCACAAAACCAAATCAGTAAACCTGTGAAAGCTGTGTAATTAATTTACTTAAGCGTAAATCGAGATCTTTCATTTCAATTTACTTTAATTGCGAACAGAATAATTTAGATATTATTTTAAAATGAAAACATATACCGTGAGCAACATCCTCACTGCCTTTCTACTTTCATATTTTATATGCAACACTAAAGGTAAAGTAACTCATTAAATTTGAAAATAGGAAATTTCTAACTCCATGAACCTGACTGAAAGTCAGTTACGCAGGGCCGGACGAAGGAATTGGTTTTAGGCAGCAATTTGTTTCCATACAAAAACCACCATTTTGAATTTATTGATGATTTTCATTGGTCAAGCAGAAGGTTGTATTTACATGTTCTAAAAAAGTGCAAAATGTTTGATTTACTTGATTCTTAAAAGTGCAAAATGTTTTATTTACATGTTTTGAGAAAAGTAGAAAATGTTTTATTTCCATGTTTTTTAAATGTACAAAAAAATTTATTTTGCATGTTTTTGAAAATTCAAAAATATTCTTTTTACATTTTTTTGAAAAGTTCATGCAAAATATTATATTTACATGATTTTAAAAAGTACAAAATGTTCCATTAACATATTTTCGAAAATTGCAAAATATTCCATTAACATATTTTCGAAAAGTGCAAAATGTTCCATTAACATATTTTCGAAAATTGCAAAATATTCCATTAACATATTTTCGAAAATTGCAAAATATTCCATTAACATATTTTCGAAAAGTGCAAAATGTTCCATTTACATGTTTTTGGAAAATTCAGGCTGACCTGGCCACATTATCCGGCCCTGGTCAGTTAAATTTAAAGTTTTTGCATATATTTTAAAGTGGTTGTTAATTCATTTTTTTCTTATGATTAAAGGTGACGCCTGTGAAGGCCTGTTAGGTTCAGATGCAGCACAATGTAAAACTATGGAAATGTCTCGTAGTGCAACTGTATTACCACTACAGTCTGTCGGTATGAAATAATTATGTCTCTTTTGGTTGAATTAATATTACAAAAAACAATTCTAGGTTTCTATTGAATAAGTCCTTTCTTGTAGAGCCTAGTGTAAAACAGTATTTTGCTTATTGTTAGTAGTAAGTAAAGTTTGCACTGATAAAACTGAAGCAAGAAATTTTTTCTGTTAAAGGTTGTGGGGGCTTAATTTCAATGCCCGGCTTTCCAGGTCTGAGTACCTTTGCTGTAGAATACAAGCCTACAAATGATCACACCAATCAACAACACTGCATGTGGACCTTTGACAATGTGGATTCTACACATCAGTACCAAATGATGGTGAATATTACGCTACTTAGTGAAGGATTTGAAAATTCTGAGGGCGCTCTTTCAGTGGTTAATGTGATATACGAACATTCATCTTCGCTTTACGTTCCCACACATGTAGAGCTAAAGTAATTTTGACGTAAATATGTATTTTACTTATTTAAAAATCTTCTAGCTGTCTATTTATGAATTTGGTGACCTTTTAAATTTTTTGTACTTCATAGGTCAACCGGGCAATTGTACAAAACGTCAAATTTAGATATTGACCACAAGCTGTTCCTCGCTTACAGTTCAAACCCAGAGTACGATTCCGGGTTTGTTGTACTTGTCAGTATGTTTTACACAAAAATATTTTGGAATGGAACTAATTTGGTGTACAATTCCCAATCTGGGCTGGAAAACTACGGACCGTTCTCGCAAACAGATTTTATAGCAATTGTGGTCAATCCTCAGACAGCAAATACTAGATTTACGCTTAACTATTTAAACTATGGTAGAGTAAAGCCTGGTGTGTGCGAAGGGGATGATACATTTGATATTTATGAAATTTCTCCAAAATCTGGACCAAACTTGCTCAGAAGGTAAAATGAACAATGCCTAACAGAATCTAAATAACTTCCGATTAAAATTTTGAAATCAAAATCTTACAAAACCATGTACATTGCTCACTAAAAATTAGAGGCAAAAACATGTTTAGGATAATTATGCTTTTTATTTTTGTTTCTTTCTAAAGGGTGTGCAAAAACGCAGATCTTCCGGTTTCTTCCAGTTCCCAGTACCCTATTTTAGCTACATTTACATCACATCAATACCAGAATTCTACAACTTTTCAAATTTCTTGGAAATCATAAAAAGTACAATTCTTTCTACAATAGGACATGATGACACGGAAAGCATTTTCAATATTTAAAACAAAAATATTTAGAATCACAAACTTACTGTTTGAATTCAGCCCAGAAACTAAAGAACATAAATTTTTCTGTTTTTTAATTTTATTCTAAATGCAAAGTCGAAAATTAAAATTAAAGTAGCATCCTTAGCCTGGTGTGAAAATATAATTGTATTGTTTGAATTTCCTAGAATTATAGCTATTGGATTTATTGAAAACTACTGACGGAATTAATTTGAAAATATATTTGTATGCGATTTGCAATGTATTGGAAAGTTTTACAGAATAGTCTATGTTTAAATTGCGATTAAAAACTTCATGCATTTCTACATGAACTATAATCAATAATTACTTATGTACATACCTTTTAAACGGACAAAAATGAGATAAAGATAAATTCACAAAAAAATTTGTTCGTTTTTCTATAATAATGTTCGCAACCAAAAACATTTTAGCCACAGCCCGTTCGAAACAATTTAAATCTTCTATTAAAATAGTGAATTACATAAGTAAATAATGAAGCCAATTTACCAAAATATTTTATATCTGTGCGCTGCAATTATAATTGCTCTTTATTTCATGTATGGCTTTTACAGCCTAAGTAGTAACGATACGAAAGGTAGAAATTATTTTAAATTCTGGTCAAGATCATCACCAGAAAAATACGATACAAAAATTACAGGTGTAGACAGCTCCAAACTGGGATATGCAATTCTTCCACAATTCCTTATTAGGCCCAAGACTTGGAATAACGTTTTGAAATATGTGAAACTCAAATTCTTAGCAACACTTGAAAACGAAGGAGATCAAATTGACTACGAAACTGCAAGTTTTGATCTCGATTCAACACCAAATTCAACACTCCAGCCTCCAACAACAGAGTATGGACAAACAACAACGAGGAAAATCATAATTGTTAAACCAAAGCAAATTCAATTTACAAGGCGATGTGGTCGCGGGAGTCGTATAGCAAGTGTACAACAGACAAAACACAAAATCTTGAATTCCCATGTGAATACTCATACTGGTACAAAATACAAAATGAAGAAGGCAAATAAGTTTCTCGTCTTTGCGAATGTTGCCAGGAATTTTGATGCTGTAGTAAAATATCGGGACTATTTTAACAGGAAACCAATTCAAATATTAAATTCCCGAACAAACTCGAATTCAGCAATTAGACACAAAATTAATTTATGCTACAATGGAAGCTCTAGAGGAATTTCAAATCCAGTTATAACCCATGATGAAAGATGGGTCAAGAAGAGATTTGCTTGCATCCTACTGGCGAGGCTCTGATATCTACACACCCTATTTTCGATGGGGGTATTAGTAGGAGGTCAGAGGATTCGTACAAACTTTGCTTGGATAATAATGTTGGTTGCTTGAACAGAAATAATTACAGTGGCTAACTAACTTTGTTGCTTTTTTAATTTCCCGCTAAATATAACTTCAAATTACTACCTGTAACTCACTGTAAATATACATAACTTAAAAATCATTTTTAAACAAGGATTAACTGCAAAATCTGCCTCTAAAAATGTCGGCATGAAGGAAATTTGGAACAATTTGTAATAAAAATCAGATAAATTGCAACTAATAAAAATTTCAATTTTGTAGGTGGTTTGTATTTTTTGATTTTTCAATAATTTTAATGTCATGTATCGTTTTAGAGGAATTATTTGAAGAGTTTAGAATCTTAAATGGTATTTTATTTTGCAAATAAATTATTAAAGTACATATATATTTAATTTAAATCATTATTATTCAAAGTTAGATTGACTCATCAAATTATTTAGAATGATTTAATGGAGATAATTAATAGTATAGGGAAAATTCCAATGAATAGTGGCAAAATTATATGTTGGGGCCAGTAATTTAAAACGTACCAAAATTCTTCATATTTTTTATGACAAATAGATACATATGGATGAACTTCAGTGCAAAATTTGGAAACAATTGATATGACCGTTTGCGTGCAAAAAAATCATATGTGAAAATGTGTGTCATGGCTTTAGTGGCGAAACATGGCATTTTTATGCTGATTGCAGAACGGCCGTTTTCAATATACAGGTTTAATGTAAGATTTATTCTACTCCAAATTGAATGCGCTTTCACCCTTAAATGCGAACGAAGGTGAATTTTTTCAAAATCCTGCGCGCGCGGAATTTCAAAAAAACTGCATTTTAAAAAAAAGTGATTTTTTAAATTTCGTCTCAAATCTTTGCCGCACTGTAGCTCGTACAAATTCTGTGCGATTTTCAAAACAATTAAAGTTTTTTGATGCCTAGAAAAATATCTAAAAAGAAATTTCTGGGTTTTTGATATTTCAAAAGAAATGTATTTTAAAGTATATGGTAATTATTTTGTTAAATTTTACAAAATTTGAATTTTCCAACATTTGTACTTAAACATAAAATATTTTGAATTTTCATCAACCCAGAAATTAATTTTCAGATATTTTTCTAGGCATTACAAAACTTTAATTTTTTTGAAAATCGGACAGAATTTGTACGAGCTACAGTGCGGCAAAGATTTAAGACGAAATTTAAAAAATCACTTTTTTTTAAATGCAGTTTTTTTGAAATTCCGCGCGCGCAGGATTTTGAAAAAATTCGCCTTCGTTCGCATTTAAGGGTGAAACGCATTCAATTTGGAGTAGAATAAATCTTACATTACACCTGTATATTGAAAACGGCCGTTCTGCAATCAGCATGAAAATACCATGTTTCGCCACTAAAGCCATGACACACATTTTCACATATGATTTTTTTGCACGCAAACGGTCATATCAATTGTTTCCAAATTTTGCACTGAAGTTCATCCATATGTATCTATTTGTCATAAAAAATATGAAGAATTTTGGTACGTTTTAAATTACTGGCCCCAACATATAATTTTGCCACTATTCATTGAAATTTTCCCTATGTGTAGTGTTAGTATTACCGTCGGCACTGTACTGTTATTTTGTTCTTTGTAAACAAAGTAAAATGTATGGCCAATGACGTTTTCAGGATTGGGGCCCATGTCTTAACCATTTCTTGTAAGCGAATTATTACGTTGGGTGAAAGAAACTGAACCTGTTAGGTTTCCAAAGTGATGAAGAAGAAGGCTTTAAAAGTATTACATTTATGCAAATTGTATTATTAAAAATGAAAATTCACAAAATTTTAAAAATCTTGAATACCTTAAATTTATTTCTGTCTTAGAAATAGTAAAATTCGAATTTCGTCAAAATCAGTTAAGACATATTGAAGCTACAGTGTGTGAAAATATCAAAATTTGATTTTTTTAAAAACTTTGGCTGGGGTCTGTGACCAACATTTAAAAATGAGGTCAAATTATTTTGGATCTGTGGTATTTAAAACTAGCCTGAATTTAGTAAGAGGCAGGTTTTGAAATTAGCAGGTAACATGTGTCTCATTCCAAATACATAATGTGGCTTATACAGATGTGCTAAAATAAACTCTTTTTTTTTGTAAATTCTAAAAAGGTGATTATTTGCATAGATTTTGTATTGTATTCTTAGATCAGTAATTATTTTGGTGGCAAATAGTTCAGCGTGTTTTACCATAAAATTACACCTAAGAGTTCTGGTAAGTTGTTTAATTGTTTACCCGAGACAAACCCGTTGGTAAATAAAACAGTTTTATGTAAGTATATATAGTATGATGACATGCAAATGTTTTGAAAATTTGACTCTTAAATTAAATATATTATATTTTTTCTAGAACCCAAGGAAATTTTGTCAGTTGACTGTCTTTCTTTGTAATGAGTAGCTAGAGAGTTTTTGAATAATCTACTTTTAGACTTTTCAGAAGCTGCATACCCTGCGCTTGGACCGTTACCACATTAGCGTTTCCAATGAATTTTAAATATTTTATTGACTGAATTTCTATCTTTATTTTTGTGGCAATAAAATGCATGTACCAAAGACAGTATCTTGTGTTATCAGAAGGGCCAAAAAATAAGTCAACTGTTTTACACCTCGGCAATAAATACGGTATAAAATTACATAGATACTTTGTAGAAACGGAGAAAACAGCTCTTTGGGGTTCAAGCGCACTGTTATCTATATTGGCCAAGTTTATACCAAGGATATATAGTGAATACAACAACATTTGGAAAATAAATAGCCATGCCACTTTTATAAAAAGGCCTTTTAAATGATATGCAAGCCAAGAGTCCATTTTTATGGGAGAACCGCGCTGGAGGTTCAAAGCTCCGTTAAAACAGGCGCTTAAAGCCAAGTTTCGAGGAATTGAAGCCTCAAGCATTTACACCTTACTTCAAGGCATTAGTAGAGAGTTATTGGAAGTCGCAGCGGTTGCATTTATGCTCAAACGGTATGCAGAATATTTGTACAGTTCAAATGAGACTTTAAATAATACGAACTATAAAACAACTCTAGCAGAAACTAGGAGAGAAGTCATGTTTTTAAAATCATTTCTTGGTGAATATTATCATGGTCACACAGACGAGAGCTACACAATATTTTCACTGAGTAATCCACAGGGGCGGATGGTTATGTTCCTATGGATCCTGGGAGCAATTGTTGCCACTCTATTGCTTTTGATTTCCAAATTAAATTTTCCTTGTCTACGGCCACTTCAAAAGTTGAACTGTACTATTACTCTGAGCCGTCTTTGCTTGTCTAAATGGTTGCACTGTGCACTCATGTTTATTAACATTAAAGTTATGAAGTACATATTTAAATATATTGCCCTGTTTGGGTCTAAAAGGCACAATAAAGTCAATCAATCGAATCTTGAAATGGTATTTTAATTGTAAACGAATTACGTAGATTGATGCTTAATTAGGACCTAATTATAAAATTTCGAATTACTCGTAAAATTGCTTATCGTTAGAATGTATTTTTAAAGAGGGTAAAATTAAAAATGTATTTCCGTCGTCATTACTGTTAATTTCTTTTTGGTGAACAACGTAAAATTTATTTCGGTCAATTTTTTTCAGTTTGTTTGACTTGTGTGGACGTAGCCTTGAATTCCTTCATAAGCGTAGCCATCTTTCCCCCCTCCGAGTTCGTTCCAATTAGTTGTATAAAAGTGATCCCGTATCCTTCCGTTCCAGTAGCGATGTAGTGGTGCAGTAGGAGAAATTTTAGACACTTTATTAAAGAATAAATTAAAATGGAAAAATATTACCATCCCATAGACAAACTTAAATTCCTTTTATATCTTGTAAAAACATACGCGAGTATTATTAGCATCAGTATAATGACAAATGACAAATATTACAAATTAATTTATTAAGACTTACGGCAAATTTGTTTGTTCGCGGCAACAGTGCTTGTTAAGCTGTCCAATCCAAGTCGAAGAGTTCCTAAATATTAAAGTTATATTATTACCTACTTATTATATCGGTGCATGGTTTGTATTTGAATAATTAATATTTCTTACTTGCTTTAGCTTAGCATACATAAATCTTATACCGTTTTTTAGTAATAATTAATAATAAAGCAATGATTAAACTGACTAATATCTGACCTCAAAAAATTCTTTTATTTATAAGAATTATTTTTAAAGTGCAAAATGTTCTATTGAGATGTTTTTGGCACGTGCTAAATATATATTAAGGCGATATTAACAATTATTGTAAGATGTTTTATTTAAATGTTTTTAACAAATTCAAAATATTCTATTTGCATGTTTTTGAAAAGTGTAAAATATATTATTTACAATCTTTTGAAAAGTGCAAAATATTCTATGTTGGTGGTTTTGAAAATACCAAAATGTTCTATTTACATGTTTTTGAAACGTGTAAAATGGTCGATTTGCACATGCTTTCAGGGTCAAAATATTTTAAAGTTTTGTTTAAAGAAAGTATTCAGCTTTTACCTCAAAACTTTAGAACTTTAAATTCAAATAACTTTAAAAAATTATAACTGCATTTACTTACGGATATTATCGCCGTTTGTATTTTGATTTCCTGTGACTGTCCCTTGTAAACTGGCTAAACAAGGCATTACAATAATTAGGCAAAAATTATCATGCGAATCGAAGAAACCAGCAAGGGTTTTAAATCAATAAATACGTTTAAATAGTATTAGTTTGTTAAAATTTATTAGCTTACAAATAGTAGCTTGATTCTCCTGGATTCTAGGTTTAACTGAGCGTAGTTCAGTTTCCATGTTTTCTATTAAATAAAATAAAAACTTAAATTAGGTAAAAACCGAACTACTTATTTTTATAAATCGTGCCCAAATTACAAGGAAATTAATGATCAAAAGGTGTTTTAATTGTTACCAAGTTGCCGTTTGATGCTGGCAATATTATTACTGTTGCCATCAACTGTAGAGCGAAGTGTTTCTGTAATTATTGTAAGCACGAGTAAAAAAAATAATTTTTCCACAGTTATATAATATGGAATGACCATTAAATTAACTAACCACTATTTTATTATTAACTAAGTATTTACTACTAGCACTAGCTACGTAATAAAACTATATATGAGTTAAAGTAACCATGCTTACGGATGTTGATATCATTTCTTTCTCTGTCGGCAGTTACAGTTCCGGTCAGAACCGCTGGAAAACAAAATAAAAATACACAAATACAATTTTGTCGGTCAAGAATCAAAATGATCTTTATTGATTTTTAGATACATGCAAAATGTTCCTGCTAAAAAAAACTCAAAATATCCTAACAGAACGTTTTAAGATTTTAAAAAACGTGCACTGTTCATAAACACCTAAATTGAATATTTTGCACTTTTCAAAAACACCTAAATTGAATATTTTGCACTTTTTAAAAATACCTAAATTGAATATTTTACACTTTTCAAAAACACCTAAATTGAATATTTTGCACTTTTTAAAAACACCTAAATTGAATATTTTGCACTTTTCAAAAGCTTGTACGTAGAATAGTTTGCACTTATCAAAACCACCTAAATAGAATATTTTGCAATTGTCGAAAACATCTAATTAGAATATTTCGCACTTTTCAAAAACATGTGAATGAAACATTTTGCACTTTTCAAAAATTTATAATTAACATTTAACGCATCTATGTACCTCATCTGTTTTTTCTAACCATGTTAATTTTAATTCTACCTAAATTGGATACAGACCATTTTGATTCTCCACAGTAAGACATTTTTAACGAACTAGCTATTTATAAAACAAGCATTAAAGTAGATTAATCAATAATCATAGCTTATTCCTAATATTGAATTTGATATTATAACTAACATTATTTAACTCCGTGCCCAAATTGCTACATTAAAATAGTTTTTTTTACAACATACTGTATGTACTATAATTTATATTTCCTGAAATAAAACCTAAATTTTCAAAACCTTAAAAAAAAACAAGCATTAAAGTAATTTTAAATAAACACCCAAACACGTGTTACCATTTTTGTAATAAAAAGAATAATACCACAAAATGTTTTATTAACTTACAAACAGAATTTTCACAGCTACGGACTGAGCTTGCAACGATTCCTATTTCAGCCCTTGTGTCATCCCTATTTTTTTGAACTGTGCTACTTAGCTCGTCGAACCTCAGACTTAGCGACTCAACGCCCCTCGTGATATTCTCAACTTGACTGTTCAGTCCATTTAGTAAATTTTGAGTCACATTTTCCTCATTTTCTCGAGAGCCAATAAAATTAGTACTCGTCAGTTTGCCATCTTTATATTCGTAAATCACCGGATGTGTCGTATTTTCACAATGTGGATGAGCAAAGCTGCAGTCAATGATGTAACACTTAACATTCTTAGCCGTCGAACCGGAACCGGAACCGGAACATAGTTGTCCAAAAAAGAGCTGACTGACCTGACTCCATTCATCCCCGCTTTGTTTCGTCCAATATGGTTTGTAGTGCATTAAATATTTATTGTTTGTAAACTTGTCGTTCTTCTCCTCCAAAACAATGTCATTGTATGAAAACTTTGTATTTTCCCGCCCTACAAATTTTATGTTTGAGTCTTGGTCCAGTTTTTTAACAAGGCTAAGCTTCTCTCTATAAAGTGACATATTTTGAAGGTCCTTGTATTGACCACCCCCATCAAAATATTTTTTGCCAGAAATTGAAAATTCCTCTCGTAATTTTTGTAGTGTGTCACCATCTGATTTTGGCGGCTGGCATGATTTTATTTGCCTTACAACAGCTACGAATCGATTATTAAAAGAACCCAGTTCCCTGTCAAATTTTGATTTTATTTCCATTAGGACAGTTTCATCTTCATCAGTGGTACATTCAGGATGCAGCCTCATTTCATTTACCAAACGCTCGATTTGACTTCTTGCTTCGTCAGCGTTATTCAAAATGGTCTCAAAAACCATGGGATCTTCCCCTGTGGCAGAAACTGACCCAAATTGAATTTGACCCTCGTTCCCGTTTGTTGTTGTAATTAGGCCGATTTCATTCTTGAGGGTTTCAATCGGTTGCAGAATATATGCAACTGGTTTTGTAACTTGGTTCGAAATCGAAAAATGGTATTTCTTAAGAAATCGGGTAAGTTTTTCGTTGCTATCTATCCATACTGGAGATGGTCCAACTTCTTGGATATCCGTAAAAATTTCAATACCAAAGTTCCAGTCTATTTCAAAGGCTTCCAAATCGGATGTTAAGCTATTTTCGTCGGTCGCATTTCCCAAGTTGTTGGGTTTTATTTCGCTAATTACTGTCTTGAGATTTTGGATGATAGCTGATAAATTGGTAAATGTCTCAGTACTGTTTAAATTCTGCTTTATTTTAACGGAAAATATCGAGTTAAATCCGTACTCAATCCTAGTCACAAAATGTGTGGGATAAACTGTGTCGTTTTCGTTGCTATGACTGCTAATAAAATCTGCAGAAATAAAATTCGTAAATTCTGGATCCCCCCAGCGAAGTTCCTTTGTAGTAAGTCGCTGTTTATGCAGAATACTTTTGGTGGGCGATGACCGTTTTGAAGTTGGGTGCGATCTTGCAAAATATTGACCACTATTTGACAGCGGGAGCATCTGGGATAAAATGCTGAACTGAAGTTCTGGCTCAATATTTAATGCTTTAAATTTGTCAGAAATTTCTTCAGAGGGAATATTAATAATGACTTCTGTGTGAAAAGGTGGAGAGGCCACGTGGACCAGTACCAGGTCATTTGAATATCCTGCAGAAATAATGGAGCTATGAAGGAATCTGTCAGTTCTGGCATCGTACAGGTCACCGATTTGAGCAAAGCGCCCAATTGCCTGCATTTCTATTGGTTCTAATGCCAAGGATTTCGCTGTTTGAAGTTCAAGGTTAACATCGTCGATTGTAAATTCCCCGTTTTTAAATTGCTTGATGGTGGTCTGGTTCACTAAGCTGCAATCTTGAAATTCAAAATCGCAGTCTACAAGGAAAAGTCTATTGAAGGGTTTGTACAGCTTATAAAGAAAAGTGTTCAAATTATCGTGGTAAGTATCCGGCTCTGCCTTACTGAATTCAGATTTGATGAACATGACATAAATTATTTTACCAAAATTCTGGAAAATTCGCATCTCATTTAAATTAGCCCGCGCGCCAAAGTAGCCAACGTTGGCATGCGATGCTTCCAGCCAAATGCAAAACTCTATCTTTTTAACAGCTTCGTCGAATTCTTGGAACTTCTGATTAAAATTGGCAACGCTATATAGGTTGGCAAGATCTGCCAAATCTGCGCTGGAACTATTTCCAGCACGAACTTTAAACAAAGTATCTTGGAGCTGATTCGCCAACTGCATTTTAGCATCAAAAAATTTGGCGCGAAATTCAACTATGCTTTGGCGCGCATTTGGAAGGAGGCAGTTTTCGTTTGAGAACAGTTTCTGGTGGAGTTGATTGATCTGCTTTTCAAGCTGAGACAATTTGTCAAAAATACCAACAAACTTTTTGCAAGTCCATTGATTTAACGCATGCGCAAAAATATTTCCGTAAGGGCTAGTTACATTTAAATGGGTCCTGATTGCGCTGAGTGGTGTGAGGGAATATTCAAGGGGAATTCCTTTGTCGCCATTTATACTTTGAAGTAGCGTAGGTACTTGCGTAACAATGTTCTTCACATGCGCATGCGTTGTAAGGTTCGAAATTGGAAGTAAGATGTCGCTATAGGCTACCATGGAAAATGCAGACTCCCTTGACGCGTCCCCTGAACCTTGCAGCGTTTCTTGTATCATTTCAAATTCATTTTCTAGGGCATTTGTATTTAATTCTTGCTGACTTGTAATATTTTCAGCGGTAACAGCAGCGCTTGCACTGGTGCTTTTAAATTTAATAGCTACACTTGCGCCCCAGGTGACTCCAGAAACGAAATGTGTGGCTTCCTTATGATTCAGTATGTATCTATTGTACAGTCCACTCATGCCATCAGAAAAAGCCTGCAAGTCTTCAACTACCGTCTGGTATTTGTAGAGAAAAATCCCCTGGGTGGTTACTTCCCGCTCATCACTGTGTTTAAGGCAGCGTGACGCCCCATCAACTTTTATAGATCCCGCCAAAAAGTCTACAGCTGTGCTCGGATCCATACCGAATAGTTTAAATGTGTTCATTAGAGTGTCCGTTATTTTACTGTCGATGCTAGGACCGGGTTTTTGCATGGATGCTAATGTGCCAGAAGGGAATCTAGTATGTTTAAAAAGTTGTACGTTACGGAATTGGCTGGTTCGCTCATCGTATAAATAGCCCAGATTTGCGGTTCTTCCAAGGGATGGAATGGTAAGAGATGAGGAGGTATCATCCCCACATGAAACCAAGATTTGGCTCAGAAAAGTCGTCAAAACGAATAAAATCAGATCGGTAAGACATTGCAATGATTTGGCTCTCCTCACTCCAAAAAGTATCATTTTAGATAGAGCCAGTCAGATGCAAAAAGTGAATCTGTTCAGAATTTTTAATTCAAAAATTAGCTTTTAAAATAATTTGAAAAAAAGCATTTACATTTTGCACTTGTTTACCAAAGTAAAACATAATTTCATGAAAATCCCCGATGCATTAATTATTATTCAAAATATAAACATTTAAAGCGCTAAGCATAATATGAAGATTTCTTTTTCAAGGGGCGTTAAACCTACACAGTCTAAACTGGACCCGTTGTGATTAAAACTGACATATGTGAGAATTTTTTTTCAAATCAAACAATTCCACTACAATAATTGCATATAGGTGCATATTACCAGCGAAGAATCAAAGATTATCGATTTCCAATTTTAGCTAAAAACAAAACACACCGAGTACATAATAATATGTGTACAAAACATTATAACTGATTCTACAGAAATGTAAAATCGTATTTTCTACCATCATTCCTACCTATCTACATAATTTAGCGGATTTTTCACGATATCGAAATAATTAACCCATTTTGAAGTGTTATATACCATTCGAAAGGTAACGACGAGTAGAATCCAAATAACGGACTCTGCACGATTTTACTCACAAATTTTCAACATTTTTTTTTTAAAAACCGTCAATTTTTTCGAAAATTCCGCCTAAATATTTTTTTAAGCCTAAAACAAAATACCCGTTTTCTTAATTTTTCAAGGGCTTTAAAATGATATATCATACATTACCATCACTCAATTTTGAAAAAAAAATAATTCAGTTTTTTAATTACAATTAAAAATTAATCATGACCTGACCTCGAACTACAAGTTCAATAGGTTCGCCTATTAATTTCGGTTTCACTAGTATATCGTTCATATCTGCATTCATTGACTGACGGGTTCAAATTTCGGATTTAAGATTTGGCGGGAAATTTAAAAAATGTACTTTTCAAAAACTGAAAATCGCCTGGAGGCATTTTCGCCTGAAACATTTTTTATTAACATTTACAAGTCTTACTCATTACTTACTCTTTCACGGCTACCTCCCCTTAATTTAAAGGTTATAAATTGACCCGGCAAGAACTGCCTAACGTTACTGTTAAGGCTGCCATAAAATAAGGGCTTTAGCCAAGAATAATAATTTACAAGAATAATTTAGAACATTTTAGACACTTTTAAAAACTTGAAAATAAAAACATTTTACACTTTTTTTAAAACTTGAAAATAAAAACATTTTACACTTTTTTAAAAACCAGTATATTTAGAATTTTAAACTTTTTAAAAACCAATACAAATAGAGCTCAGGACTTTTATATAAAATAAATGTATAGAATTTTGCACTTTTTAAAAACTCCTAATTAACATTTTATCCATCGCATTAATTACTTATTACCACCCATATTTTGATATATGGCTCCTTCGTATTATAAGAATTAAATTGGATATAGTTCATTTTGATTCTTCACTCAAAATATAAATTTCATTTCATCATATCTGAATTTACATAATTCTTTGACCTCTTTAAAATATTAGAAAGGTTGTCATTGCCACAAAACATTTTAAAACAAAACGGACCTAACATCCCAAAAAATTTAAAGACAATACATACTTGCTTAATTAATAATAATAATAATTTATTCATTGAGTCGATTTAACCGAAGTTCATACAACCAGACTCAACCAGTCACTGTGGGTGAGGAAATAGGAGGCTACCGAGTTAGATCGTCTCGGTCTTTGCACCCTTTCACCTATCCCCGTCCCCTCCTCCACAGTAAAGGAGTCTCATCTAGGCCCCTACAGTAAGTAGTGGTCACAAAGGAGCACCGAAGGAGATTGGGTTTCAATCAACCATTCAGTGACGTTTACCGTACAACACCGAGCCGTAAGCGATAAGCAGTGGCCGAGGATTAAAGCCGGGTCTGAGACTGTAAATTTCGTTACAGTCTGCAGTCCTAACAGCTCACCCAAGCACGCCTGCTTATACTTGCTTAATTTAATTTAATTTACCACAAAGCCACTACTCAAGTAAAAATGAACTACATATTATAATACCCGAGTACAAATATATTTATTGTTACCTTTTATTCTTACGTGTAATAGATGTTGGTACTTAAGATGACAAAAATTCTTGAACCTTTTCTTTTAGAGCCCAAAGTTTTGAAATATTAGAATCCAAAATTTAAAGCAGGCAGACGCGTAAACTGTTTAGTGGCTTTAAGCTGCAGTACAGTACAGTGCAATGTGCTCGGAGAGTGATGTGTGCAAATATTGAGTATGATACTTTAAAATGAAATTAATCTGTTCAAAATAAGAACATATATATGCAGTTAAGTATATTATATTACTAATAGAATGGAGGAACAGCAGTTGTATGCCGTTGCTTGGCAAATTAAAACGGCTTAAGATGATCACAAAGAGAGTATAAGAATATCTTGTAAAAATGGTTATGTAAGTACATAACTACATACATTTGAAAGGCAAGATGCGATTTTATTTTATCAGCAAGAGATAGTCTATAAATGATGTCGAACCCAAATTTTCAGGCTTTTAGAAGTTAGAACCCAACCAGCCCCGTATCATCTGTGAAGAACCAAAATGACCCATTTTCATTTTTAGTCAAATACAAAATGCACTATCTACAAAAAAAAATTAAAATAACATGTTCATGAAAGCATGTAAATAGAACTTTGTGCATTTTTCCAACAACAAGTAAAAAGAATATTTTGCATTTTTCCAACAACAAGTAAAAAGAATATTTTGCATTTTTGAAAAATATGTAAATAGGACATTTTACACTTTTAAAAGAAACACTTGAATAGAATATTTTTAAATTTTTCAAAACACACTTAAATAGAACATTTTGACCTTTTCAAAAACTTGTAAATAGAACAATTTGCTCATTTTAGAAACTCGTGATTAGCATTGTAAGCATGTATCTTATTCACTGCCATTTGTTTGACAAAGCTCATTTTAATTCTAGCTTAAATTGAAAATGGGTCATTTTGGTTCTTCATAGACGATGTGTCATCCCTTTAGCATTGCGATATCTTTACTATGCCATGTCATCAATACGCGACTAGACTCATTGACTTAATTTCGAAGACATCATTAATGGATGATCCCTAAGATCGCGGTCGATATTAAACGCTATATGTGTAATAATTTTAGCTAAATCATACTAAATGTATGTGCAGTAAGCTATTTAATAATGTTGTACTATATATATAAAGTCTGAAAAAAGAATGATTAAACTGCACTTATAGTCTCGTAGGTACGTATATACCTACTACGTAAATGATAATTCCACGAATTCCAGTGATAAATGTCAAAGGTTAAATGACGTGACAGTGAACTTCTTATAATCATGGATTTGTAGCGTAGAACATTATATCGTCTGTGAAGAACCAAAATGACCCATATCAATTTGTAGCTAAAAACAATCTACAAAACTTTATCTATAAAAATATTGAAACATGTCTTGAAAGCATTTAAAAAGAATATTTTGAACTTTTCAAAAACATGTAAATAGAAAATTTTGCACTTTTCAAAAACATGTAAATAGAACATTTTACACTTTTAAAAAACTCTGAATTAACATTTTACGCATGTTTCTTATTTTGTTTTTATGACATGGTTCATTTTGATTCTAGCTTAAATTGGATATGGGTCATTTTGGTTCTTCACTGACGATATAGTACGCTATCATTAATTATTTATTACAACATACAGACACAGATAGATGCAGTAATGTATGTACAATAAAGCACGTACTACTCATTTCTTTCATTGCATTAATTCAAAATATAATAATTTGCACGATATGTAAAAAAAAACCGGTGTCACAAGATAAGATGAACATACACTATAAATATAAATTTAATTGCATTACCAACCAAATACTCTTTTACCCCAATTTTTTTTCTTTTCACTCCGTCTAGCTTCATTCAAGGCGCTTTGACTCGCAGCCAATTCTAAATTTGCAGTTCCTGTTCCCTCTTGAGTCTGTCTCGTTCTGCTTCCTCCTGTAGTTTGGCTAATGCCGCACAATGTTCTGCTTCCCTAGTTTGCCTCTCTCTCTCTCTGCTGCTGCTGCAGCGTTAGCAGATGAAATTTGCGCCGCAAGAAGCTCCGCCTCCTTCCGCCTTTTCTCCAGCTCTGCATCGGCCAACTCCTTCTGATGCCTTTTCTCTGCATCTCTCAGTGTTTTGGCTCGAACATTCTGCTCATTTTGGGTTTTGGCATTTGTGAATAATTCTGCAATCATTTGGTGTTTCTCTTCCAAAAATTGAACGTCATAGTCTGTCCTGACATGTTCCAAGTGCACAAATTCTTTTTCAATTTCTTGTAGAGCAGTTGCGTTTGCGCTATTCAGCTCGTCTTCAGAAGCCCAATGAGGATGCATTGCTAGGAATTGATTTAGTGCATTGAGATACAGTTTTCTTGCACTCTGCAGTGCATTCATATGTTTATTAATATTTTGTAACTCTTCCACACTTGTAGCATTAAAAAAGTACTTGCATGATTTTTCACAGATGGCTTCGATTCCTGTCAGAATTTTATTTCCGTACTGTGACTGAGTCAGGACTTCGTTTTGAGATTTTGAGCGCGTTGGGCGGATTTGAGTATTGAGAATGAAGCGTACAAAGCTGTGAGCTTCCCTCTCAAAAATGTCAAGCGGGATACTAGTTTTATTCTTGACAAATTCAGAGCCTGGATAAGGTAGAAGGTATGAGGCAATGTGGCAGGATAAAGAATTGAGCCGGTCACGAACCCTCCGGTTCTCGCCAGGGCTATTAGGGTGTTGGCTTGTTACTGTTGTTTCTTGTGGTGGTTCTGGTGGATTGAACAAGTCACGTAAATAATTCTGTTGGCTATTTGAAGGCTTAGTACCAAATGTGTGGAATCCATACTCGTAGTTTCCCATTTCCAAGTCACGGAGGAGTAACAGGAGGTTGTCTGGCAAGTCTGAAATATTTAAAGTACAAAAAAAAACAAAAATAAAAAATTATGAAATCAGAAAAACAAGGGCTGAAGCCCTTGTTTTTTGGTAGCCTTAACAGTAATATGGGGTATTACTCTTTAATGCTAAAATCGGTATGCAGTGGACGGCGTGGAGCGAGTGTAATTTTATTTCATCATTATTTTGAACTGCATCTTTTGGTGACCAATATAGTGGTAGTATGTGCAATTACCATTTGTAAATTCCAATGTTTGAATTTCCCGCTTAAGTTGTAAAAATAGTGTTAAATGAAGATTTCGACCGGTTAGTCAATGAAAATAAACTAACTTGATATATTATTCGAACGGTAACAATTTGGCAAATGTAAATAACTTAGTGTGCAAGTACGATTGTTATTAGTTTTTAAATGGTTTCGAAATCACATAATTGCAAATTAAAAAATTTTAACGGATTGTGTCGAGTGATATATCATTGCAAAGCTCTTCAAAAATAAGCAGGGACCTTTTTTTTCGTTTTTTGATTGTGACCCATGCAACACATTTTTGGCGGCATTAAAAAATTAAAAGACCGTTATTTTGAAAACGTTTTGTTATAATGGAGGCCCGTTCCTAAATTTGAATTCTACTGGCGATTAGCTTTCCAATGATATATGGCTCGATGAAATCGGTCTAGTATTGCAGAATTTTCAAAAATCCGGTAAATTATGTAGATAGGTAGGAATAAATACAAAATTATAACTTGTTAGACCTTGATTTCACTAGAAAAGTTAACCATTGTTAGCCTTATGCAACTCGCTTTCAGATTTAACAATGGTTAACTCTGAAAGCGTGTTTCTTAAGGCTAACAATTGTTAACTTTTCTAGTGAAATCAAGGTCTTAGAAATGAATTACATATCGTCTGTAAAGAATCAAAATGACCCATATCCAATTTAAGCTAGAATCAAAATGACCTACCTACATGTCATTCAAACAAAATGCAAAAAATGCCTAAAATGTTAAATCGGAGTGTTTAAAAAGTGCAAAATTCTCTATTTGCATGTGGTTGAAAAGTGGAAAATGTTTTATTTGCATATTTTTAAAAAATTCCAAAATGTTCAAATTTCATGTTTTTGAAAAGTGCAAAAATTTTTATTAGCATATTTTTGAAAAGTGCAAAATGTTTTATTTTCATGTTTTTGAAAAGTGCAAAATTTTTTATTTGCATATTTTTGAAAAGTGCAAAATGTTTTATTTTCATGTTTTTAAAAGTTGAAAATGTTCTAATTCCATGTTTTTGAAAAGTGCAAACTATTTTATTTGCATGTTTTTAAAAAGTTCATTATGTTCTATTCGCGTATTTTTGAAAAATGGAAAATTTTCTATTTAAAGGCTTTCAAAACATATTTACTATATTTTTGTAGACTGGATATTTTGTTTAGCTAAAAATGGATATGGGTCATTTTGGTTCTTCAGCGACGACATTATGGCATACTTAAGTGGATACATTGTTTTATAGTGCACTAACTGTGAAAACCATTTTTAAACGCAAGAGTTGGTGCTAAACTAGTTAAACTTACCTAGTGTATTGGTTGAGGTTTCTGTATTGTACTCATTAGCAACATTCTCTGCCAAGTTAAGGAAGCATTGAATATTTTGCAGAACATCTTCTCGAATGATCCCTTGCTGATTGTACATGATGTAAGTTGAGAATAGGGAGCTGAGTGCAAAAATAATTGCATTTTGCCTGTAAGTAGTTTCCTTATCAAAAAGTCCTTGAACATCAAGTAGAAGTACAGCTACAATGCTTCCATCGTCAGTTTGAACAAAGAAAGGTTTTGACCACAAATTAATCCCAATTGTAACACGATTCTGGCCTCCACCCCATTTAAACATTTCTTCAGTAGCAGAGTGCCCCTGGTTCCCTCCTAGTCTTTCTAAGTACTTTAAGAAATAATTGAGCAAAAAGCTTTTCCCAGATCTTGTGGGTCCATTTATGGAAAGGACCACAATCGGCATACCTCCAGTTTGACCCAGTACAAAGTTAAATGCATCTGTATTCACCCTAAAATTAGGCTCTGACACATCCACAATTGTCAAGGCTTTAGCAGGTACCTTCAAAGAACATTTTCAATGGTACAAAAAATTAATAATTTTATTAGGACTTCATTCTACTTTTAGACATCGTCTGAAACAAATAATTCACCTCTAGTTTCTTGTAAAATTTTGACTGCTCAAAATTTATTTGGGATGAATTCAATACTTCAACGATATTCTGCTGATTCGTGGCCAATATTGCTTGAGTAAGACCGTCGTACGTTGCTTTGTGGCTTAGTTTCCGAGAGATTGTCATGTATAAATTTGCAAAATTGATTAAAATGAGTCGACCCGCTGTCCTTAAAACACACAATGACAATAACAATGTTAAATAAAATTTATAATTCATTTATTATTTAGTTTTCGAAGTTATTTCATATAATTCGATACAATTATTCAATTTTTCAGTTTTTCGGTTTGATATTTTAAGAATACATGGAGAATGAACTAGCCAGTATTTGAGTACATAAAAGGTGAATTTAGTGGAAGTACAAAAACAGTTACAGAATTTCAAAGTTTAAAAAAAATTTAAGCCGATCACATTTACGGACATTACTACTACATGAAATGTACAAAATTTAAAACTTACGATTTCCTACGACTCAGCTGACGTAATTACTCTCGTGCTAATTAAATATGTAATTATTTCTTTCAAGCTTCCAGTGCTCTTACAAAGAAAATATAAATTGCGCTCGATTACATTGGACATTTTACTTTTAGTACTGTATTAAAGTCCGAGGAAACTATGCAAAAAAATTTTTATTCGTAAATTATACAGGCGATGGACGACGCTTTTTTTAAAATTATGCATAGATAAAAAAAACACAATAAATATTCCGCAAAATTTTTGCAACTCAGCAGCAGAACAAATTCTGAATGGAAAAGGCAGCCATGTGTTTATTAAGAAAAGGCTTGGGCCTGTTTATATATTCTTAAATATGTATGATACAAAGTTTGTAATTTTATCAATCAGTATCTGCAAAAATTTAATGCTATTACTCATGGATTTAAATGTAAAATTGATAGCCGAGGTTATTACAACTCGTCAAGCCCACAATATAATCTCCTGGCCCTGCCATGCCATAAATCATATTATCTAATCTTGTTATCTGACGATGAGTAATGTAAAGTGGTAGCCAGTCTACGCACTTAAAAGGTCATTCTAATTAATACCAAATTCGGTTACGGTATACCAAGTAAGTAAAAGAAACGATTTTATTTCGCATGTAGACATACACTACACAACAAACAGAACGTGTGACTCACCTTCTGATAAAACCTAAAAATTACCTAATCAATTAGTAATGAAAATAATTGACGCCGCCAAAAGCATTTGAGGTTTGATTTTTAGCTTTGATTTTCTCTATGTCCGAATGAATGCTGTTACTCCATTCTTATAGTGAGTAGTTATAACCATATGATGCATGATGCATGTAGGTAGGTTAAATGATTGATGCAAAACAAATCATGTGAATAAATTAATTAATTAAGTAGGTTAAATTATAAATGTATATTCTAATTAGTAGAAATTTCTAGAAAGTTGGACGACGTTCTGGAAAGATCCATAACTGTAAATATGAATAGTAATTAAGTTAATTTTAGATATAACGGTAAATTGAACAATGTACTGCACGGTCACCTTACGTGATCGGAGCATATAAACACCGAGCCTGACCTAACCGTGACATTCCGTTTGAATCGAAAATTGGTCAAGGACTCTGACTCTGTACAAATCTCTCTTGGACGAAAATAAAGGAATACTTTTATTCTGGAAAATACTCCACTTGGAAATTGTCAAGTTTATTTTCATACCTAAGTACCCTCTGGAATTTGAAGGATTAACTTGTGGAAGTGTAACGGGATATAATCTCAGAAAGGCATACTTACATATAGGTAACTATCATCACTATATAGTAGTACTATTAACTGAGGTAAATCCAGCGGTTACATAGTATTCCACTCATTCAACTAATGTTGTGGACTAACAGAAGATTTAAACGTTATATGGAATTTGCTCGAGAGCAAGTTTAGTGACAAGTCTGACTGACTCACTGGGATTAGGAGCTGTTCATCAGAAAATTCGGCATAGATTTACATATCGTCTGAGAAGAACCAAATAGACCCATATCCAATTTGGGCTAGAATCAAATCAAGCTGTCACAAAAATGAGAAACATGCGTCAAATGTGAAGGAGGAGTTTTTGAAAAGTTAAAATTTTCTATTTACATGTTTTTGAAAAGGTGCAAAATGTTGTAATTCCATGTTTTTAAAAAGGTGCAAAATGTTGTAATTCCATGTTTTTAAAAAGGTGCAAAATGTTGTAATTCCATGTTTTTAAAAAGGTGCAAAAATTTCTATTTCCATGTTTTCGAAAAGTTGCAAAATTTTCTAATTTCATGTGTTTGAGAATTGTAAAATGTTGTATTTACATATTTTTGAAAAGTGCACCATGTTCTATTTAAATGCTTTCAAGACATGTCTCAATATTTTTTGTATATAGTGGATAATGCTTTTAGCTAAAACTGGATATAGGTAATTTTTATTCTTCGCAGACTATATCTTAAATGCGATTTGTAATTATTCACGGACGCAGTGTAGCCAAAAGTGCTACTCACAATCAGTATTTATTACAAAAAGACTATAGAATTAAATTAAATTTATTTAATTAGTTAATATATGAAGGCATTTCATATAAAAAGAACTTTTGCTGAATGGATTGCTATTACAGTGAAGCTAACGTGCAACATTAATTGTTTTTACTGCATACTATGTACAAATTTAATTTATACACATTCTTAGGCAATTTAGTAGCTAAACAAGGCATTACTTGCTCAAATTCTAAAGAAGAAACCAGTCTTCATGCAAATTCTATAGGTATAACAAAAAATAATACAACTTCGGATGAAAAATACTGATATCGTCTGTGAAGAACCAAAATAACCCATATCCATTTTTAGCTGAAAACATTATCCACTATCTACACAAATATTGAGACATTTTTTGAGAGCATTTAAGTAGAATATTTTACATTTCAAAAACATGCAAATAGAGCATTTTACACTTTTTAAAAACATGTACATGAAACATTTTGCAACTTTTCAAAAACATACAAATATAATATTTTGCACTTTTCAAAAAACATGCAAATAGAACATTTTACACTTTTCAAAAACTCCTATTAATATTTTACGCATGTTTCTCATTTTGTTTTAATGACATAGCTCATTTTGAGTCTTGCCTAAATTGGATGTGGGTCATTTTGGTTCTTTACAGACGATCGATATGTGAATTACTTAATACACACACATGACATCGGCTGATTTAACCGTACTTAAATTTAATCACAAATAATGTCAATGTTGGGTTTTCCGAAGACCAAAAATAGGTTTTTGAATTTTTTTTAAAGCAGTCACACTAAAAACTTATTTGTTGCACGTTGTGTGATCCAAATCTTTAAGTAGTCCTAATTAAAAAATTAAGTACACATAAGATCACAATTTTCATAAATAAAAACTTTAAAGAAGTCGAAGCCGATGCGATTAAGATTTACGTAAATAAATCTTTAAGTCATGTGTTCTTTCTAAACGTTGAGCAGTCTGTAGATATCTTCCAACACGAATTCACTTCCAGATCCAGACGCTTGTTGTAGTGCCCGTGAAGTGTGGAGTTTTAGGTGTTGATTCCGACTACTTGAAACTTTAAAAGCCATGTTGCAGCCGGGATGGGGACACTTGAAGGGTCGAACATTGGAGTGAACTTGCTGGATATGACTTTTTAGGTTACATTTGTAATTGGTTGATTTACCACAATTTAAATACGGGCACAGGAATTTTTCTTTTTCCTTACGTACAGCCTGGATTTTGAACTGTGTGTGGTCCCTATCGGTTGGCATTTTAAAAGACGTTTCGCAATTGGGTTGGGGGGACTCGAGGGGTTCTGAATTCGAATGAAATTGATTGAGGTGACGTTTGAGAGCCACTTTAGAACTGGTCGTTCTCCCACATCTTGGATCTGGGCAATCAAATCTTCTTTTACCCTCTGAAGTCTCATGGTAATTCTTGTTGTGTTCTTTTATTTCCCGAACGCAAGTAAAATGTTGCTTGCAGGAAATGCAGTAGAAACCAGTTCCTTGAGCTTGTGTCCTGCTATCTAAATTATTTGAATAATAAGAATCAGCCACATGCAAAGTTTCCTCTGATAAGGATTCCACCCGTGATTCAGATTCAAAATAATTGTGGTCCTCCTGAGGACGTTCGCTGTCTACATACTCTGTTTTGACAACTTCCAACAGGTCGCCGTAGTTGAAATTCATTATTTCAGTAGTGGGGTCCGGAACCGGAACTGGAACCGAAACCGGTACGAGATTAGTGTTAGAAATTGCATCGAGATCCAATTTGGGATTAAAATTAGCGTCATAGACATCGCCGAGATTAATAGATGGCGGCAAGTTGGCTGCACTACTGCTACTGCTATTGGAATTATAGGAAATACTTGATAGAAAATCTGGTTGAGTTTCATCTTTTAAAGCAACTTCAAGGCCACCTGCTAATTCAATTTGTTGACCCTTACTGGTGGTGTGAGATGACGATGATGCAGTTTGTACAGTTAACAGTTTCAGTCTTTTCAGGTAGACATAAGGATTATGTGGGGACTGAATTACACTTTTCAACAGCGCTTCCTTACATGGGATATTTTGGATTTTCCGATTGCTTCTTCTCAAACAGTTCCTTTTACTTTTTGATGTTGGCTTATTTATTGTTGCAGAATCTTGTTCTCGGTGCTTATCAGTACCAGAAGGTACAGCACTAATTTGTAAAGGATCATTTTTCTTATTGTTGGTGACGACGAACTTGGGAACATCAAAATTCGCACTAAAATCGCAATTTAACTCCGAAACGTTGTTAGAAAATCGGTCTGCATCGTTACTTCCATCGTCATGGTGATTGAAATTACAATCTTTGTTTTTATCTAAACCAACTTCGTTGAATTCTTCATTTCGACTATTTTGAATGTTCTCGTTATTACTGGGACTGGGGCAGCTGTGGACATTAGTTGTAGCCCGTGTCGAGGTCAAGGGTGAGGATATAATTTTATGAACTTGTGTTTCTTCCTTTGGAGACAAGAATGAAACCCAGCTGCGCAATAAAATTCAAAATACAAGAATTTACAATTAGATTTCAGTTGCTACACCAAAATACTTCTCTAAGTAATTTCAACTTTCAAAGACTGTCCATTGTCGGCTTATATTATCTATAGGCAAAAAATACCTAATGAAATAAATTAATAATTTAATTAACAAACTCAACGGGCATAGAACAATAATTACAAAATGTATAAGATCATTAAACTTTACTTTTCCGGTGGCGATGCAGTTGGAGTAGTTTGTTCCTCAAACACAATAAATTTTGTGCTTCGAAATTCTTGGACGTGAGATTTCTTTTTGTGATATGCAAAGTCATCTGCGTTGAGGAAAAAGCTCTTGCACAGTTTGCATGCAAACCAGACACTCACACCCTCAGAACACATTCTGAATCTGGTAAAAATTATATACTTAAGCACTGGAACGTATTTAAAGTCAAGATCGAAAAACAAAGTAGGTTTATAGTAATTATTATTAGTTCCTTAATATGTCTACACAGTTTAAATTTTATTTTTCTATAACTATGTTGTAAGTTTGTAGGTTAAGTTTTAAGTAGGAAAGTTAAAATTAGAGGAAAGAGTTTCTGTTTTTTTTATTTTTGTCTCAGTGCCGAGTGTTTGTTGCAGGGCGCTAATTCACAAGGAGCTCTGGCCACAGATATAGAATACGTAGATGCCCTACTGTAATCTCTTTGCATTTTGCATGTGTTTTTTATGCGGCACTATGGATGAACTTATAGGTAACACTTTATCGTTGCACCAAAAGTTCTCAGTAGTGGCGACATCAGCATTTTAACCTCTGAACTGCGTGTTTTCAAATTTGCCTCCTCAATTGCCTCTGCCAAGTATTTCTAAGGATGGAAACCATCCATCGATATCCTTGCAACTGCAACTTACGGCTAATCGAATATTACCAACCGTAGACTCTCGTAGCTAGTGCAAGTCTTAACTTGCACATCTGAGAGACACCTAGTTATACGGAAGCGAGCTGCAGCCTTAATGCTAAGCACACCAAAAATGCAGACGGCGCTTTGCCCCTGGCTGCCTTCCTTTTTCCCGGGGAGTAGTGTCTCTAGTTCTATATACCTCTGTGGCTCTGGCACAGCAGTAGCTATTGGCCAGAAGCTAATATCATTTAAAACAAAACTTTTAAAAGTTTTAAAACAAAACTAAAAACAAAAGCAACAAAAGACAATAACTTGTTTATTAAAATTAAAATGCATTATTTCTATAGGATAATCTACATCACACCTGTGAACGTTTACAAGTTGGTTGATTGAACTCGGTTAAGAAATATGAAGTGTAGCGTGCGTGCGACATACAAAAAAAGACATAGTACTAAGGTGCGTAAATGTGATCACCCCTTAAATGTGATCAGTGACCACTGTTCAAATATTACCGCCTTTAAAAATATGTGCAACTTATATTCATACAGCTTCTCAGCTACGATCACTAGTGATTTCAGCTTTTTTCCTCAAAAACTCTGGCTATGTAAAATTATGAAAGTTTTGAACACTTTTTTGAGTTTTTTCATGCCGATCACATTAAAGACCCTTCTTTTCCATTGCCTTTGAATGTATTTAAACTGACTGATCACATTAAGGGCACTTGGGGCGATGTAAGACTTTTCTAAATTGTTTCGTACAATGACCTGTATCTCTTGCAACTTTTAATTTTCGACACTGAGTATTTTTTTGTACATAAAGGATTAAAAGAGAAGTATAATGATAACTTCTTCTTCATTGTGCGTCGGTTGGGTAAAAAGTTACAGATTTTCAAAGTTGAAAAAAAATGAACCCGATCACATTTACGCACTCTACTACTATACAGACAGACATACGGACAAAACTATTTCATTAAGTAGATGAGCTGAAACTTAGCATCTAAAAACCGCTTCTGGGAATAAATTTCATTTGACTGCATAAATGCAATTTTTTATTTATTTAACAAACGATTATTTTTTCTACAAACTTGAAAATACTTTAAACATAATTTTAAGCGCATTTCTAACAGTGCTACAAATTGTTAATATCGTTTTGTTATTGTTAAAATTTCTGGCCCGATTTTGTTATTGTTAATGTTATTGTTATATGAGAATATTTTGTTATTGTTAACTTTGAAAATTTATTATTGTTATTGTTTTGTTATTGTTAACGCAAATTAGTTATTTCGTGTTATGCATTAACCACTAGCGTGTTTGCTTCGTATTTTTAAAGAACAATTTTTAAAGCATAGAGGAATCATCAGTGAGCATTTAGGTTGCGTTTACTTGCTCTTCGAGAAATAAAAAAACATTACAGCCACTGCTGTCCACGACGGTGGGAAGTTTCAGATATTACCTCGTCATCAAACTCAATTATTAGAAGGTACTTAAGTCTGCGGTACCCCTGACGGCACTGTTGTCACTACTAGTGGCTAAATCCTGTAATATATGCTGGTTTCTCTGTTTTTTGATAAATTTCAAAATATTTTCTTTTTTAACTCATAATTATTGTTATTTTTATCTCGTTAGAAGGGTAAATTGTTAATGTTATTGTAAAAGCGAAACATTATTGTTATTGTTAATTTTATTATTTTAACAATAATATAACAACAATAGCTAACAATATGATATTATGATAAAAGAAATCCAATCTTCAGCGTTCTACAAAACACTATGTAACATGATTGTGTGTAACAGGGTTGATGGAGTAACTTGATTGAATATATGTAATGTTATTACTTTATAGACACAATACGGCATTGTTTTTTGACTTGTCCATTATTACAGAAAACATTTATTGAGCTGATTTTGGTTTTTCATGTCCATGATTAATACCGACATTGTAATGTTGCTATCTATTGACTAATAAAGACTACTACTATTATGATAACAATTTGATAGCACTGCTGATTTCTAACATTTCTCTCTGGGCATTCAAATGTATTCTTCTGTGATGCGTCTTTGCGTCTTTGCGTTCGATTGTTCACAGCTGTCACAAAAAAATAACTGTCCAGACTTAACTTAATTTATATAGGCAACGGAATGGTGTGACAACGCAAGTGTTCCTTTCTTTCTTTGAGAGTTTTGAAACACATTTTGCAGTTTGGTTGTAGACACTTGAAGGGTCGGGTCTTTAAGTGAACTTGCTCAAGATGTGTTGTAAGATTACCTCGAGATCTAGATATTCTCCCACAATTTGGATACGGGCAATTAAAAAATGGTTCACCCTCCTTAGTCATATGGCACGTTTGGTTGTGATTTCTTAGTTCGTGAAAGTTAGGGAAATATTTCTTGCAAGAGAAACAGTATCGAAACTGAGAAAAGCGTTTTGAAATGACTTGCTTTCTTTTATCTAAAATATTTAAGGATGTAGATGACTCAGCTATGTTTCTAGTTTCCAATCCGTTAGACTCTTGTTTAACTTTACGGGTGAAGTTTTTTAAGAAGTGCAGTTTGTAGTGCTGATTCTTATTGTCTGGACGTTTAAATGCCTTGCCGCAGTTGGGATAAGGACATTTGAAGGATTTTATTATGGGGTGAACTTGCAATACATGGTAGCTCAGATCATGTCGAGTTTCGCAAGTTTTTCCACAATTTAAGTGTGGGCATGTAAAATTTCCTTTTCCCGCTTCAGTCCCGTGGTGAGTCCTTTTGTGAATTTTTAGAGCACTAGCGGAAATTAAATTTTTCTGGCACGATATACAAAAATATCCAGAGGAATGAGGTTGAGGAATAAGTAGCTCGTGGTGTGTCACTTCTGAATTATTTGGGGAACACGAAGATAAGTTTAATGTTGGTTTAACTGGGGTTTCTACTTGGACGGCTAATACAGATTCAAAGGGACCGTGGTCCTCACTAGGAAGTTCGCAGTCTTCGTTTTGATCTGCTACAAACTCTGTTTTAACAACTTCCAGCAGGTCACCGTAGTTTAAGTTGAGGCTTTGAGGTCCACTATGATTGTTATAAGCGTTCGAAACTGCATCGAGATCCAAGTCAGGATTAAAATCAATGTTGTGAAGATGATCGTCAGTTTTTATAAATAGTGGCATCTCGGTCAGGCTGCTCGTGTTGCAAACATTTGGTAAAATATCAGACTGAATTCGCTTTATTGGAGCAACTTTAATCTCATCCGCTACTGCAGTTGGATGACCTATTAATGTTTCTGGAGTTGGATTAGAAATAGACATGGAATGAAATTCATGGACATGTATCATTAATTCATCGGAGGTAGCAAATGTTAAGCTGCATGGAACACAGACAATATTTTTAAACTGGCTTCTCAAGCGGCAGATGTTTTCGTGAATATGCAGTTCTGCAGTAGAGTTAAAATGTTCGGAACAAAATTTACAATTTGTAACTGTTACCACAGTGGTAGAAGGGAATGTTGAATTACTAGAAGGGAATGTTGAATTACTTGTGATGACATGTTTTAGGTCGGCATTTTTAAGTTCTGGCTGCTTTGCAGACTTTGCTCTTGAATTAGTATGGTTTGTGTCAGATTTGTCATTTTCTTGAGAATCTGTCGTAATATTGGAGTGCAATGAGGATGCGCTTAGAATAGTCCTGAAATTCAGTCTTTCCAAATATACATACGGATTATTTGGGGACTGAATTACAGTCTGCAACAAGGCCTTTTTAGATGCGACGTTTGGAATTTTCTTATTGCTTCTATTTAAATTGTTGGTTGTACTTTTTATTGTTGTCTTGGTTCTTGAAGAACAAAGCTTGCCTCGAGTTTTATCTGTCAAATCAGAGTCAGTAGTTGAAGGTGCAATGCTGCTTTGTACAAGATCAATTTCTTGAATATCGACGGCGAATAAAGCCTCATTAGTTTCATTATTTGGATTAAAATTAGAATTTAACCCGAAACAATTGTTCGACGCTTGAGTGCCATCGTAACTTCCCCCGTCACGGTTGTTAGCAATGAAAACATTACTTTTTAAATCAATTTCGATGAATTCTTCACTTGGATTAGTTGTGACGTTCTCATTACTGGTATCCCAGCCAACATTAGATGCAATTGGTGGAGGTGGTGAGGATAAAATTTTATGAATTTGTGTTTCTACTCTTGGGGACAAGAATGAAACCCAGCTGAAAAATACGAGTTCAAATATAAGAATTTACAATTAGTTGCCTGTTAGTTTAACGCAATAAAATGTTACTACGTTTATAGCATAGTCACAGTTGAAATTTCAAAGTTGCGTGACATGTGTCGGCCGAGGCAAAAATTCCTTAATTAAATGAATAAAAATATCAGGGAATGTTGAATAATTATAAATTAAAAAATATGGAAAACCCTCAATCTTTACTTTTCTGGTGGCGATGCAGGCGGAGTAGTTTGCTCCTCGAACACGATAAACTTTGTGCTTCGAAATTCTTGGACGTGAGATTTCTGTTTGTGATACGCAAAGTCATCTGAGTTTCAACTTCAACTTCAACTCACTTTTCTCAAGAGAAAAAAGCTCTTACACAATTTGCATGCGAACCAGACACTCACACCCTCGGAACACATCATGGACCACTATCTTGAGTTAAATTAGTTTTACTATAAATATCACAAAAAATAACAACTTTTAATCATAGTCTGCAGTTGGCAGTACAAACAATAATTGCAGGGCTGGATAATGCAGCCAGCTTGAATTTTCAAAAAACATGTAAAAAGAACATTTTGCAGTTTTAAAAAACGTGTAAAAAGAATATTTTGACTTTTCAAAAGCGTGCAAATAAATTTTTTTTGTACATTTCAAAAACTTGGTTGGTAATAAAACATTTTCCAATTTTATCAAAACTTGTAAATCATTACTGTGTACATCATTATTTTGCTTTATCAAAGAAAAATATCAATAAAATCAAAATTGTGGTATGTATAGGGACACAAATTGCTGCCTAAAAGCAATTCCTTCGTCCGGCCTTGAATAATTAAAAAAATGAAATTATAAATTTTACGTACCACGTTCAACGTTGTATGAAAAATGTAATACTCCCAAAGTCCAAAAGAAAAATTTGAAACACTACACACTAGGATAATTACTTACTGAAAATATAACTGCTAATGGTGGTCATGATCAACATGTGTTTGTTGTGAGTCTTGTGTAAAATCGAAAATGTAGCACACTGATCAGTATAATTATTACCTACTTAAATTACTTAATTAATTACACAATTCATTATAATATTTTCCAAATACAAAATAATTGAAAATGAGAAGTAGATGAAAAGATGTTGTCTTTGGTGCTCGGCTCGGGTGAAGCAGTGAAATCCAAGGAACTCTTGTTCGGCAGTGTCTGCTAGGGATTGTCCGTAAATAATGTCATCGAAAACCTTAAATTTTAAGACCCTATGATTATGACCCTATTATTTAGTATGGGTATGGGATGTCATCAATACCTGACTACCCCCAAAAGCCGCACCCCTGACATCATTTAAGGGCAATTCCTTACGTATGAAAGCTTAAATCGTCAACATTGTGGGAAGCCCCGGCCGGGGCCCGGGATGTTGGATTTGGGATTTAGAGTTTGAAACTTTCTCGGCTTTCTCCACACGGTGTAGTAAAATGTAATTGATACCGATTGTAGAGCATAGAGGTGAAGGTTTTTGATATTTCTTTTCTTAATACAAGCAATTATGCGGCAAGTAAATGTACAGTTTTTGTGCAAACTATGCACGGACTCGTTTACAAAAGTGTATGATTACATTAGGCATAAAAAACAAAAACATTTCACAGAATTTCAAAGCACAAAGTGCATCTTTTTTGAAGAGACACATTTGGATCAGCAGAGGTAAGTCAAAAACATAACTGCAAAGTAACTATTTAATTTTAGAAGTGCAAAATCAATATTTTCATTACTTAAGTAATAGGTTTTGATTTTTGATTGCTATTATTGATATTTATGACTCTAAAATCCTAATTTCAAATTTTGGAATATTTAAAATTAGTCCCAGTTATACGGCTGAACTTTCGCCAAACACAGAATCCAAATCGGCAACTGAGACCAATTCCTTAACGCACAGTCAAAATAGCAAAAAACAGTCAAAATCCAGCGTTACCTCTCATCAAAAGAAGCAATGTTCAAAACAACTGAGAACTGAGCTCAAAAAGAAATTGAAACCGGATTCTAAGTCAAAATCCAAAGCCACTCCAGTAGTTCGTCTTGCACGACTAAAATCCAAGGAGTTGGAGAGTCAACGTCATTCTTCTGATGAAAACAAACTAGCAAACCAGTCAAAATCTAAAAAGTTGAAACATGCAGCCTTCACCAAACTACAAACATATAGGAAAAAAGAAAGTTTGGAAGGGCATGAAAAATTTCATCAAAGTTCAAATTGTGCCAACAATCTAGTTAGTTGTCCGCCGTTGCCACAGCCACAACCACCAACACAGCCACAAAACCATAGCTCAAATAATTCTTCAATTATGGATTTAAACACATTTTTGTTAAAATCACACCAAAATCTAAAAAACCTGGACGGGATTACCGTCACAACAAGTTTGTCCAATCTGATACTTAAGCGAATGAAGAAGCATACATGTTCTGCAGAAAACTGTCGAAAATCTTTTACTACTCCTGGCAACTTACGTGAGCACATTAAACGAAGTCACAGTTACAGTTCAACAGTAGGTCAACCCATGCCAACGCCAACCAATCCCGTTCCCGCTGCCGTGAAGCAAAAGATACGAAAAATCAAACAGAATTCAGTCCAAGTTGAAGAACACAACAAATTAAATAAGTCAGTACCGAAATTTGAATGTGAAAATTGTAGTAAAAAATACTTTTTTAAAAGCTTGTTGGAAGCACACGCTTTGCTCCACACAAAAGAAAAGCCGTTCAAGTGTTCCTTTGAGGGATGCGCATCTGCATTTAAGAGGAAATATGATCTCAGAATACATGAGCGGGGACGTCACGGAGTCATAAAGGAATAAAGATGGGGGTGGATTTAGAATTGTTTTAAGAGAGAAGGGGGCTAATGATGATGAGCGGCCATCTTAGGTATATATTGTCTTATATAAAATTAAGCTTTATAAGTATTAATACAAAAAAGTATTATTTTCAGTAGTACCTTCTGTAATACGAATATACCTTATACTTCTTTTACTGCCTATTACATTTTATGTGATCTCGTTTTTAACTAAATAAATTGCATGCATACTAGTTAGTTCATATGATGTGTATGATGCATGTATCAGTATTTCCTGCTTTACATTTTAATACTGTAAACTATACCAAAGCATTTTTATTTGTTTGTACATTTTTATATAATTTTATATACATTTACATTATTGATTATAACTTACTGTCTGAGGGGAGATAAAAATACCCGGACCGGCAGCTGATCAGAAAGAATAAATAGACTTGTAAAATTACAAAAATATTAATTTTTTAAGGAAAAATTTTTCACAATAAAAGACATTCTAGAGACTTAAAATTGACCATGGTATGTATGCCATTATATAGCTATAATTAACCAGTGTAATACTACTTTTGTACTTTGAGGCTTTATATTGTGTTCTTGTCACTTGTTTATTTACAAAGAAATAAAATGTCAACTATCAAAAACTGTTCTCATTCGCGAAGGATTTTTTCCTACATTCTTCAATTTAACAAAATTAATTCATTATTGTCTTCACCTCGTATGAATACATATCTTCGGCGAAGAACCAAAATTAACCATATCAATTTGTAGCTAAAAACAATCTACTAAAATCTACCTTCGAAAATATTGAAACATGTCTTGAAAGCATTTAAATAGAATATTTTGCACTTTTCAAAAACATGTAATTAGAACATTTTGTTTTTTTGAAAAACACGTAAATAGAAAATTTTTCACTTTAAAAAAACATGTATGTAAATAGAACAATTACACTTTAAATAATCATGTATGTACGTAAGTAGAACATTTTACACGTTAAAAAAAACACATGTAAATAGAACATTTTACACTTTAAAAAAAAACACGTATGTAACATTTTTCACTTTAAAAAAATGTAAATAGAACATTTTTCACTTTTAAAAAACATGTAAATAGAACATTTACATTTAAAAAATCATGTAAGTAGAACATTTTATGCTTTAAAAAGAAAACAAAATGCAAATAGAACATTTTTCACTTTAAAAAAACATGTAAATAGAACATTTACATTTAAAAAATCATGTAAGTAGAACATTTACACATTTAAAAAATCATGTAAGTAGAACATTTTATGCTTTAAAAAAGAAAAAAATATGTAAATAGAACATTTTACACTTTTAAAAAACATGTAACTAGATTATTTTTCTCTTTTCTGAATCAGGTAAAAGAAAATTTTGCACTTTTCTAAAACATGTAAATACAACGATTTGCTTTACCAAAGAAATCCATCAATAAAATCAAAATGGTTGTTTTTGTATGGAAACAAGTTGCTGCCGAAAAACAAGTCCTTCTTTCGGCCCTGGGTGAAAATGTGTCCCCGCCTATACTTAAAATTAATAACATTAATTTCATATTGCCTACCATGCATACGTAATTAATTATGTGTATGTCTAAACACAAAACATTACATTATAACTATAGGTATAGGTGCCTGTGCCTACCTGTAGGCAATTAAAAAGATCAGTATCGATCGACTCAAAAAGTGGTTTCCTAAAAACATAATACCGTAAAACACCAAATAAAAACCCGAGAATCTATTTACTCAACTTACAGTACATGGTAAATACATTACGTCTTATGGGCTTCTATTGGAGGCGGGTTTCAATACGAGGCGGGCTTTTATTTGGTGCTTTACGGTAGTATAGCTGACGCCGCTCAAATAATAATTATTAATTTAGACTATTACAAAGATAATTATTCTCCAAAC
The DNA here is from genome assembly GCA_949802685.1 of Dicyrtomina minuta. Lineage (NCBI taxonomy): Eukaryota > Metazoa > Arthropoda > Collembola > Symphypleona > Dicyrtomidae > Dicyrtomina > Dicyrtomina minuta. Next base: position 95,779,284 of record OX461808.1, on the reverse strand, counting down.
GGGAACTACTGCTCACTCACCGGACACACATCACATAAATATCCACTACATAACTATATGTTTGCCACTATCCAGTATCCAGCGAATCCAGCCCAGCCGCTCGCAATACATAGTTCCTGCATGTTGCATGTTGCTAACAACACAATATTTGGAAGATTCCATATCATAAAATCATATAAGTAGCAACATATTCATTAGAGCTGCTGTTTTCAATCGACTATTTGTTCTATTGCTCAAATGTATATTGGCAGTTCACCGACAGAGTAAATCGACACGAACTAAAACCTAAAACCCAGTGGAAATTGATTTTGGATTTTTATAAATTACTATTTCAATTTTTGTGCAAAATATATTTTGAACAGGAATTAAGATCGACTTCTTGCTTAAACATAGTTTTAGTTTGGTATAACTACATGTAAAAGTTAATTAAATAGTATCAGAGTAATAAGGATATACGGCGCTTATATTTATATGTACGATCATGGGAATTACAACGAAAAATGTGTGACTTGTATGCAAACTGTGCAGGGGCTCATCCTTTAACAAAATTACAAAGTTTATTAAGCATAAACAAGATTCTCATCCCATTGAATTCGAAAAAATTACGTGTGTCATATTTGACGAACGTACAACAACCGAGAACTGGTAAAAGTGTAATTGTTTCTCTAGCACTATGCACATACGTATATGTGCAGATAATATCTTGTAACATTCAATTTTTTGTGTGAAATACAACCTGGCTTTTGGTGCAAGAGGTGGACTTTAATTGATTTAAATTTTGATTAATCAAACTTAAAACTGCACTTTGTCTGTAGCTTTAGTCCAACTGGCGATCAATGTTTCTTGACATCGGTACCGACACCGATACCGGAATCGGACTCTTCAGAAGACGTAAAATCAGTAAAATCCGCTAAAGCTGTGACAATAAAAGAAGAAACTCATCAAACTGAAGCGGAACAGAGATTGACATCGTCGACATCGGACGTAATTAAAATTGTCATTAGCTCCTCCGTGTCTCCTCGTTTAACGAGGTCCCAAGCTCAACTAAAAACTGAAAATGAGATTGGAAATTACAGTCATGGAAAGTATTTTTTCTCTTGCTATAATATAATTTGAATTACCTAACTCGTTTATACAAATTCCAAAATGTTCTTTTTACATGCTTTTGAAGTGTGAAATGTTCTATTTACACGTTTTTGAAAAGTGTAAAATGATCTATTTACATGATTTTGAAAAATGTTTTATTTACATGATTTTGAAAAGTGTCAAATGGTCTATTTACATGTTTTTAAAAAGTGTAAAATTTCCTATTTACATGTTTTGAAAAGTGTAAAATGTTCTACTTACATGATTTTGAAAAATGTAAAATGATCTATTTACATAATTTTGAAAAGTGTAAAATGTTTTATTTACATGTTTTTGAAAACGTGCAAAATGTTTTATTTACATGTTTTTGAAAACGTGCAAAATGTTCTATTTACATGTTTTTGAAAAGCGTAAAATATTCTATTTACATGCTTTTGAAAAGTGTAAAATATTCTATTTACATGTTTTTGAAACATGTTCCACTTAAATGCTTTCAAGACATATTTAAATGTGTTTGTAGACAGTGAATATAGTTTTTATGTACAAATTGATATGGATCATTTTGGTTATTCACAGACAATATGTTTAATTATGTATTAATTATATATATTAAAGATCGCAGTAATGAATAAAGAAATTATTAATTCCGACACACGCTCAATCGTTTAACAACTTGTAATTTTTCCAATACAGGTACAACAATCCTAGTCAAAAATGAAGTGAGAAAAGCTGACAACCAATTTGAGGAGGAGAAGAATGTTAAGAAGTTGAGAAAAGCTGGATTTAATCCGCTCGTACTTGTAAATCGCCTAACTCCAAAACAGATTCAAAAAAATACCAAACTGAAAGATCCTTTCTATCAAAACCAGATCAAAAGTCAAACCAAGGAATGGGAAAACCAGAACCAGCAGAATTGTAGTAAAATAAACAAAAAACAGTCCAAATCCAGCGCTACCTCTCATCGAAAGAAGCAACGTTCGAAACATTTCAAGAATCATCTAGAATTTTATACTGACACTCATCAAAACTTTTCCAAAAATTCCACCAAAAATCTAGTAAGTTCCCCGCCGCCTCCACCACCACCACCACCACAGCCACAGCCACAACCACAACCACAACCACATTGCTCAAAAAATATTTCAATCATGGATTTTAAAACATTCTTGTTAAAATCAAGGCAAAACCTGATGAACCAAGAAGGGCTTACCGTCACGACAAGTTTGTCTAATCTGATACTAAAGCGTGTGACATGTTCTGCAGAGAACTGTCGAAAATCTTTTACAAATCCTGGCAACTTACGTGAACACATGAAACGAAGTCACAGTCACTGTTCAGCAGGAGGTCAACCCATGTCAACGCCAATGGCCGTGAAGCAAAAGAAACGAAAAATCCAACAGATTTTAGTCAAAGTTGAAGAACACAGTAAAGGAAATAAGTCAGTGCCAAAATTCGAGTGTGCCGATTGTAGTAAAAAATTCTTGTTTAAAAGTTTTTTGGAATCACACGCTTTAGTCCACACAGATGACAAGGCCTTCGTGTGTTCCTTTGAGAGATGCGCTTCCGCATTTAAGAGGATGCGTGATCTCAAAAGACATGAGCGAGGATGGCATGGAGTTGTAAAGAAGAAAAAGAAATATTGATGGTGGGCACATTTTCTTAATTAATTATATAAAATTGAGCTTTACAAGTATTTATGCAAAAGTACTGTATTCAGCAATTTCTACCTATATTAATTTTTTAAGAAAAAATGTTGCACAATAAATGGCATTTTAGTGACTTAAAATGTTTACCTTGGTAGGATACACTTATATGGCTATGGCTATGGTTAACCATTGTAATTCACTACTTGGTATTTTAAATAGGCTTTGTATTGTGTTTTTGTCTTTGTCATATTTGTTTATTTGCAAAATAAGAAATAAATGTCAATTGTTCTCTTTTGCGAATTTTGTTTTCGAGTTTTTAATAAAATTAAAAATTTATTAAACACCGTTTTCACCTCAAATAAGTATGAGGGTTATGTATACGAGAAGATGAGTGGTTAGTGTGGAAGCTGTGCAGTAGCTCCTTTAAAACAACTACGAATTTTATTAGACATAACAGATAAACCATTTGATATAATAACGGGAAATCACGGGAGTCATATTTGAGAAAAAGCATTTATTAAATACGAGCTGACTTCGTATTTGGGTTCGGAATCGTTCCTTCAGGTTCCGGTCCATGGTCCTGTGGTAGAAGTAGTTGGATAAAATTTTCAGGGACAGGCGACATTGTGGTTCACGGACAGAAAAAGAAAAATCCCTGCAGAAATTAACGGTTGAATACTTAAAGTTTACCCCAATATCTAAAGCGTGCTCGAACTAATAGATTTCCAAAAATTTATGAAGCTTTAACACAGTGGTTTGGAGCTCAGATGCACAAAAATTTACCCCTTAACGGTCTTATGCTTTTAGAACAATCCGGCGCTTTGCGCCAGATTTGGCAATCACGTGCTCGAAGTAGATGCTGAACTTACAGTGAATTGGTTTGATCACTGGTAAACAATAATTTTGTAATAAGGCTAACATAAATCCTTCGTAGTAAAAACGGGCTAGGCACAAGCTTTGCTAGTAAAAATCAGCAGGGTAGGATTGTTGCGAGTGGGAATGAGCTGGGTGCGAGTTTTAGTAATACGAGTGGTGCTGGCACCGACCAAAATTCAAAAATCCGTTGAAAGACCCTTGTAACCGTAACGAAGTTTTACTGCCACAGAATAAGCACATTATTTCCTATCAACCGAGCTAGAATAAGGAATTAATAACGACCACGAATAAACTGGATAAAATGCTTTGTTATAGTTTCATAGCAGCAATACCAACCGGCAATCGAGAACCAGCAGTGAAATCAAGTATTTCTTGCTCTGTGCCTCTTCATATTTGTGAAATGAATTTTCTGACTTTCACTTTCACCTCCTGCCTCACACTTATCCAGGCTACAGGTTTCAACACTTTCAGCACCAATTTCTAAAAACACTGTAGTGGCAGTTGGCAGAGAAGTGACAATGGCTAAAAAATAGTTACTATCATTTGGGTTCACTTTCAAGTCTATTTATTTTATATATTATGTCGAAAAGTATTGAAGAAATGCATATCTTTGCAATAGTGTCAGTTTAATCGGGATACCGATAAGCGTTAAATTGCTAAACTATTTATTTTTGAACATGGGTATTACACCAAAAAATTTGTGGTTTGTGTGCAAACTGTGCACGGGCTCATCCTTCAACAAAATTACAAAGTTTATTAAACATAAACAAGAGTCTCATCCCATTGAATTTGAAAGAATTAAGTGTATCATATTTGACGAAAGGGCAACAACCGAAAACTGGTAAAAGTTTAATTGAATCTTCTGTGTACTACTAATTAAGCTGTTAATTTATAGCTTGCTACAAAGACACGATTATATAGAAATTAGTCAACATTTAAAAGAAAGTACAAAATTAAAACATTTTACAATATTTAATTTTTTTGGGTGGCATATAAACTGGTTCTGGCTTCTGGACTTGTAATAAATTCGACTTTTGAATAATTTTACTTGAAACTGCAATCTTTTGTAGCTCTGGTCCAAATGATGCTCAATGTTTCTTGACACCGACACCGAACCTGGAATCGGACTCTTCAGAAGACTTAAAACCCGTTCTCTCCGCAGCTGATGCTGTGACAGTAAAAGAAGAAGATCATCAAACCGAAGCCGAACAGATACTGACATCGTCGACATGGGACATAAATAAAACTGCCGTTAGCTCCTCTGTGTCGTCTCGTTTAACGAGGTCCCAAGCTCAACTCAAGACCGAAACCGAGATTAGAAATAACAGTCGTGGAAAGTATTTTTTCTCTTACGTTAATATCATTTGCACAAAAGGAATTATAATTGGTAGAAAGTTTCCAATGCCAAAAATGATTACAGAATAATACATATCGTCTGTGAAGAACCAAAATGGCCCATTTTCATTTTGATCTAAAACAAATATCTACTATGTATCTACAAAAATATTGAAACGTCTTGAAAGCATTTAAATAGAACATTATGCAATTTTCAAACACATTTAAATACAACATTTTACACTCTTCAAAATCATGTAAATAGAACATTTTACACCTTTCAAAAACAATAAAATAGAACATTTTACACTTTTCAAAAACATGTAACTAGAACATTTTTTACATTTTTCAAAAACATGTAAATAGAACATTTTCCTCTTTTCAAAAACTCGTAATTAGCATTTTACGCATGTTTTTCATTTTTTATGACATAACTCATTTTGATTCCAACTTAAATTAGATATGGGTCATTTTGGTTCTTCACAGACGATATGTTTAATTATGTATTTATTAAATATATTAAAGACCACAGTAATGAATACAAAACTTATTAATTCTGACACGCACTGAATCGTATAACAACTTGTAATTTTTCCAATACAGATACAAGCATCCGCGTCAAACATAAAGTTGTCAAAGCTGGCATCCAAATTAAGGAGGAGGAACATGTTACGAAGTTACGAAAAGCTGAATTTAATCCCTTCGTACTTGTAAACCGCCTAACTCCAGAGCAGATTCAAAAACATACCAAATTGAAAGATCCTTATTTCTATCAAAACCAAATCAAAAGTCAAACCAGGGAAAGTGAAAACCAGAACCAGCAGAATTTTAGTAAAATAAACAAAAAACAGTCAAAATCTTTCATTGTCTCTCATCGAAAGAAGCAAAGTTCAAAACAACAGACAGTTGAGCTCACAAATAATTTTAAACCGGATTTGACATCAAAATTCAGTCCACAAATTCGTCTCACACGCCTAACATCTAAGGAATTGGAGTTTCTAAGATATTCTCCTAACGAAAACGAAGCAATTAATTCGAAATTCGAAAACTTGGAGTGTGCAGCCAGCACCAAACCCAAACCATTTGGAAATGAAGATACTTTGACATGGCATCAAGAATTTCGTACAGACATTCAGGAAAATTCAAGTTCTGCCAAAAATCTAGTAAGTTGCCCGCCACCACAACCGCAACCACAACCACCACCACCACTGTCACAGTCTGATTTAAAAACCTTTCTTTTAAAGTTAAGGCAAAACCTGAAAGACCAGGAGGGACTTACAATCACGACAAGCTTGTCCAATCTGATACTAAAGCGTATGACATGTTCTCCTACTGAAAACTTGGAAGAATCATTTCCCAACATCTTACGTGAGCCCATAAAACGAAGCCACAGTCTCAGTTCAGCGGTAGGTCAACCCATGTCCAAGAATGACATGGCCGTTAAGCAAAAGAAACGAAAAATCCAACAGAATTCAGTCCAAGTTGAAGAACACAGCAAAGTAAATAAGTCGATGCCGAAATTCCAATGTGACAATTGTAGTAAAAAATATTTTTTTAAAAGCTTGTTGGATGCACACGCTTTACTCCACACAAATGAGAAGCCGTTCAAGTGTTCCTTTGAGGGATGCGCATCCGCCTTTAAGAGGAAATATGATCTCCGAATACATGAGCGGGGACGGCATGGAGTTGTAAAGGAGAAATAGAAATATTCAGAAAGTCAATTAGCTAATTAGTTTTAAAAATCAAATGCTGCAGAATATTTATTATTAATTAATCGTTACAGATGTTTAGCTTTAGTGTTTACTACATTCTAATTTGACAGCGGATGGACGACTGACGCCACCGGACAGAATTATTTTTATACTTCCCTATGTCTATGTCATAAAAACAAATTGAGAAACATGCGTAAAATGTTAACTAAGAGTTTTTGAAAAGTGTAAAATGTTCAATTTACATGTTTTGAAAAGTGTAAAACGTTCTATTTACGTGTTTTTTGAAAAGTGTAAAATGTTCGATTTACATAGTTTTGAAAATTGCATACCTAATGTTCTATTTAAATGCTTTCAAGACATATTTTAGTATTTTTGTAGATAGTGGATATTGTTTTTAGCTTTAAATGGATATAGGTTATTTTGGTTCTTCACAGACGATATACTAGTATTTTGCGCTTTTTTTGTATAGCATATATTATAATAATTACATATAATAGTAAGTTTGACGCGTATAGCGTATATAATTTAAGCACAAGCGTGGATTGTGGATTGCTAATTAATCACTCGTGTTAAAAACTGTGATTGGTGCACGTATAGTTTAGTTAAAAATGGTATAATTATGATGGCGTGGTTTTTACTGTAGTAAATAAACAAAATATAAAGTATATGTAGTAGCGTACGTTCTTTATTATGTCATATGGACTGAAAATTGTATTATATTTGGTGCTTTTAAATAACTATTGTAGTAGTTCCCTAATAGTGATCCGTATCATTTTTCAAAACTTTAATAGCCTGCGTATCGCTTTTCATAACCGACGCATAGTGGAGAAGATTGTATCATATTGCACTTGTCTTTTAGTCATTTGTGCACATAAATATAATCAGTGTTTAATAAAACAAATTGCCAGAGATACACAGATCACTATATATAAGAAAGACGTTGAAAAAATTTTAAAGTCCCACAATTTCCACCTTATATTATTATGTGTTAAACTTGTATTAACATATTAATTCACGTAGTCCTGTCCTATAATAGTATGCGGGCCTGTAACAATTCAGACATCAGCCGGGGACGGGCGGCGGCGGCATCGGCATCGGCAATCGGCATTCGGCATCCAGTAATAGTGAACGGGGCAGATCAGACTTTATGCTGTAGACTTCCCTGATGAGAAAGCACTGAGAAAGTCATCAGATTCTCGTTGGCGGGACGAGTTAAAGAAAGTAAACCCAGTCATGTTTTCCCAATTCCCAATCCCAATATTTTTCTACTGCTTTTACAATAAATTCCCAATAATGTTAAAAGTTGAAAGTACTTATTTTAAATTGTAAATTGACGCTTCAAGTTAGATTATTGCACTACCAAAACTGTATTTAATTAAAAATGGGAATGTTTTCCATACCCGTCAAGTTTAAATGTAAATCGTGCGAATCTACGTTCGAGTATGTTGACCAGTTCATCGGACATAAGAAAGAAAAACACTTGGAGGAATTTCAAAAACTAAAGTGCATCTTATTCGAGGAAAAAACTGTCACCACTGACACTGAAAATGACGGAGGCAGGGATGGGACTGGAATACAAGAAAAGTAAGTTTTGTTTTCCTTTGAGAAATGTGTTGTTAATTCATATTCAAGGTAACGTTGTTATTGATTGTTGATCGTCGAAACTTCTACTTATCGAATGTTTTCTTTAATTTTTGTTAGTGTTTTAGAAAAGCATCCATCTCAGCTTGCTAAGTCATCATCTGTTCAAGAAGAACTAATTATCACAGACTTTAGTAGCACTAACATTATTACAAGTTCAAATAATGCCGTTATTCAACAGAAACCACAAGCTTCGTCTTGGAACCATCAACAAAATCTCAATTCTTTCGATTCTAATCAAACTGCCGAATCCTTTTGTTTTAGCCTCCTTAATCCTGAGAATATTATTCACCAGGATGATATCAATGAGACAGGTTTTAGTAGCTATAAAATCAACTCTTTAACGATTTCCGATACAATAATAATTAATATATCGTCTCTAAAGGACCAAAATGATCCATATCCAATTTAAGCTAGGATTAAAATGAGCTATGGCCTAAACAAAAATTGAGAAACGTGCGTAAAATGTTAAGTAGGAGTTTTTGAAAAGCGTAAATGTTCTATTTACATGTTTTTGAAAAGTGTAAAATGTTCTATTTAACAATTTTTGAAAAGTGTAAAATGTTCTATTTAACAATTTTTGAAAAGTGTAAAATGTTCTATTTACATGTTTTTAAAAAGGTGCAAAATGTTCTATTTACATATTTTTGAAAGTTGCAAAATATTCTATTTAAATGCTTTTAAGACATGTTTCAATATTTTTGTAAATAGTAGATATTGTTTTTAGCTAGAAATGGATATGGGTCATTTTGGTTCTTCACAGACGATATTTAAAGGAATCTAAGAACATTCAGTTTTCTTATAATTGTACCTAAAACGTGTTTAACATGTTTTCAAGATCCATACAAATTTTGGTAATATCTGATTTTAGACCCTTTGGCTGATCCTGGTATAAAACAAGAATCAGAACTTGAACTACAATTAGAATTCGAATCTGAACCAGAAACACAATTTGACTATTTCCCTGACGACCAGTCCACTTCATCAGGTCACGAAGAACTTGCTCAAAATAATGTCACCCCTTCTCTGTCCTCCGTAGAAATAAAATTCCATGCTAATAACAACACTTCTTTGCAAACTTTTGCGATTTCAACATCAGTGAATGAAAACTTGACCCCTGATGATCCTTACGTTCTCATTAGACGATTAACTTCAAAAGAAATTCAGAATGGAGCCGCCTCATCCTCACCACGCTCAATTAATTTACATCGTGACCTCCTGGGGCAGCCAGTGAGAAAAATAGTCCGGAGCCGGAGAACTAATACAACAATAACTTCTTCCCATTCAAATAAATCAGAGAAGCCATTTTCTTGTGACATTTGTGGCGCTTCGTTTCACACAAATGGAAATTTGTCAAGCCATCTCGTTACACATTCGGATTCACGGCCATTCAAATGCAAATTTATAAATTGTACTAAGGATTTCAAAGCTAAAAAACATTTGGACGCACACAAATTTTTTCATACTGATGAAAGGCCATTTCAGTGCACATACGCGGGCTGTGACAAGGCTTCAAAAAGTCGGGACGCATTTAAATCGCATCTGAGGATTCACAGGAAAGACCATCCCTTCAAGTGTAGTCAACGTTACTGTAATAAATCATTTAAACTTGAAGATAGTTTGCAACAGCACATAAGAACGTGTCACGGTCAGATTAGTGAGCCGCCAGTATTGAACGACCCCGCGAGCAACACCACTTACATTTGTGAATTTTGTAGCTTAGAGTTTGATACAAAATCTTATTTTAATAGACATCTCGCTACTCACTCTGACATAAAACCTTTCAAATGTTTCTTTCCAAACTGCACTTCAAGATTCAAACTAAAAAAATATCTTGATCAACATGAGCTATCTCATTCCGATGTACGCCCTTACAAATGTACACATCCTGGCTGCTCCAAAGCAACCAAATATCTCCATGCGTTTCATCTCCACCTTCGAACTCACTCAGATGATCGTCCCTACAAATGTAAGTTTGAAAACTGCGACAAGACATTTCGACATCCAGATTCTTTAAAAGCTCACATTGTCATGTGCCACATGGATAATGAAGAAGCTCAAAAATTGAACATACCCGTTAACTACTCTTGTGACATTCAAGACTGCAACAAAAAATTCTACAAGAAGCAGACCTACCTTAAGCATTATAACGCTCACAAAAAGGAAATTGATAGCTTAAGCAAGTGCCCTCATCCGGGGTGCAATTCAAATTTTACAAGAGCAGAGTTAATATTACATATGAGACGCGTACACAATAAGGTGCAGAAGAAACCTATTTCAGTCAGTTTTCTCCCACCTCATGTGATCCTTGTTCAGCCGGTACCGGTACCCGCACCGGCGCCGGCACCTGTTTCGGAGTAGAATAGTCACTGTACTGACAATAGTGGCAATAAATTATTGTTGTCATTTTTATTGTCGTGGTAATGTCACGCGTATAAAGTTAAATATTAAATTATAACACGATCATTCAAAATGGTTCGGAAAAAGGCACTTAAATTGAATACAAAACCTGCAGGGCCGGAGGAAGGAATTGTTGGTTTAAGGAAGCAATTTGTTTCCAATCAAAAACCACCATTTTTATTTTATTCATGGTTTTCTTTGGTAAAGCAAAATTTTGTATTTAAGTACATGTTTTTGAAAATTGAAAAATGTTCTGTATGTACTTAATTCTGAAAATTGCAAAATATTGTATTTGCATGTTTTGATAAACGTGTAAAATATTTTATTACCATGTTTTTGAAATGTTCAAAACATTTTTATTTGCCTGTTTTTGAAAAATCGAATTGTTCTATTTACATATTTTTGCGAAGTGTAAAATGTTTTATTTACAAGTTTTTTAAAAATGCAGGCAGCGGGGGCTGCCTGCGCTGGCCACATTATCCCGCCCTGAAAACCTGGCCTGGAAATTAAAGGCGGTTAAAACAGGCTTGTACTTTTCAACCAAATGTACATAAGTGCAGCAGGAAAAAGAAAAATCAAAAAATAAAACTAATTTGTAGTATTTTATCATACAGCGTGTATAACTTATACACTTTTTCGTTAAGTTGCCCCACAAAAATATTTGTATTTTTATTATTTTAGAATTTCTTGCAAATGCACCTTTTATTCAGTTTATTTTTTTCACTAGAATAAATTACACGAAATAAAGCTTAGCTAAGATAGTAACGGATTGTAGTGAAGACGATTATATTATCATCAGTATTGCAATATGTATGAATGATTGAACAATAAAAAAAGTTTTTCTATGTATTTTGCCCTTATTTAAAATCAGTAATGAAATAAATTAATGTAATAAAAGTCAACATTGTGGTTACACAACTTTCTTAAAATATTCATTCGTAAACGGCACAAGTTATTTGCATGTTTTTTGTCAATCGATTGAACGGTCAAACGTTTTTGAATGGTGCTGTTAAGATTTAAGCTTATGCATATCGTCAGTAAAAAACAAAATGATGCATATCCAACTTAAACTAGATTTAAGAGGACCTACGTCGAAAAATTCTTTACAAATTAAAACTTAATAATGTATAAAATGCTAGTACGAGTTTTTTAAACAGTGCAAAATATTTTAACGAATTACATGTTTTTAAAGATTGTGCACCATGTTATATTTACATATGATTTTAAACAGGGCAAAAACTTTTGATTAGATGCTTTTGAAAAGTGCAATATATTCTAATTACATGTTTTTGAAATGTGCAAAATATTTTAATAACATGTTTTTGAAAAGTGCAAAATATGCTAATTATGTACGTTTTTGAAAATTGCAAAATATTCTAATTACATGTTTTTGAAATTTGCAAAATATTCTAATTGCATGTTTTTGAAAATTGTGCAATATGTTCTATTTACATGTTTTTGAAAGGTGCAAAATGTTCTAGTTACTTTTTTTCCAAAAGTGCAAATTTTTCTAACTACAAGTATTCAAAATCCTGCTTTTTTAATATTTTTTAAAAAATGCATTTTGTTTTTAGCTAAAATTGAATTTGGGTCATTTTGGTTCTTCACAGACGATATTGCATTTACTATGTAAGGTACTTTAAATCACTACTATGATAATGCAATTATGGAATCAATAATTGTACACATCTCATCTATGCAATCTGGTTCAGTAAAGTTTAATCAAAATTTAAAATGATTAAATACACATTTATTTAAAAGTGACAGGAATAATTGTAATATGTTAGTAAGACTTATTACCACGAATTTGTGGACAAACTTAATTACACACGGGATTAGCGTTCACTTTGACTTTGACTGATAATTTTTATCGTGACTGTGTACACGTTGTATAGGTGTAATGAAGTTCTTTGGAGGAAATGTCTATCCCAATTAGAATGAATTTATGAAATCTACTAATAATTACTTGATTATTTTATAGTAAAGCCCAACCCCAACCCAACGCCAGATCATAAAACCGTCACCGTTAATTAACAAAACGTCACGAAGTTAGGTCAGGGAACAAACCTTTTCACTTCCAATGGTATATAATGGTAAAATACCAAATAGAAATATTAATGTGATACCCCTCAAAACAATGAGCTAAAATTATTAAACAGAATTTACGAAGCCACTTACATATTTACAAATTTTTGGTAGAAAACTTGAGAAAATCATTATTTAATTTTGTGTAATCAATTAATCAATGTAATCATATTGATTATAATATGCAGTGTTTTCCAAATGATTAAACTCATCATTACGATTTAAGGGGTCAGGTTTCTTCCATCCAAGAAGAAACAGGAATTTTCCAGCGATATATTTATTTTTTATATATAATTATTTCTAATTATTTAATTTTTAACTTAAAAACAGTTTGAATTTCTACTTATATACACTCGTCTGTGAAAAACCAAATGACCCATGTCCATTTTTAGCTAAAAAATATTTACATCTATGGAAATATTTAAATATGTCTTGAAAGCATTTAAATAGAATATTCTGCACTTTTCAAAAACATGTATATAGAATATTTTACACTTTCCAAAAACATGGAATTAAAACATTTTACACCTTTTCAAAAACATGCAATTAGAACATTTTGCACGTTTTCAAAAACATGTAAATATGACATTTGACTTTGTTGAAAAACATGGAAATAGAACATTTTACGTTTTTCAAAAACTCCTGATTAACATTTTACGCATGTTTCTTATTTTGTTTTTATGACATAGCTCATATTGATTCCAGCTAAAATTAGATATGGGTCATTTTGATTCTTCACTGAAGATATACAATTTATTCTATTGAGATTTATGAAGTCGCATGTGACGATGAAAATGTGAGACTCGAGCAAATGCTTTTCCACATGCGTCACATTGATAAGGTTGCTCCCCTGTATGAATCCGCACATGCTCGATCAATTCCCTCCTTCGTTTAAAAGCCAGCTCACATCCTAAAAAGGTACACTTAATTGGCTTGTCATCCGAATGAACGACCATGTGACTCACCATATAAGTTTTGAGTTTAAATCTTCGCAGACAGATCTCACATTGGAAATCCCCATCGCCCTCCCCATGTCTCGCTTTGATGTGCCGTTTTAAAATGCCCAGCGATGCAAATTTCTTGCCACAGCCGTTCTCATTGCAGACGTGAGAGCGCTCTCCTGAGTGATGAACCGAATGCTGTTTCAACTGTTGATTCGTCTTGAAAGCTTTCTCACAGAAAGGGAAGGGACACGCAAATGTTTTCAAGTCCGTGTGCGTGTGGAGTAAGTGACTTCGAAGACCCCGTTTCGATTTGAAGGCATTAGGGCAATTCTCGTGTGGACAGGAGAAGGGTCTGTCAGTGTAATGGATGCGGACGTGCTTATTTAAATCTCCGCGCGAGAGACAGGCGCGCCCGCAGTACTCACATATGTACGGTCGGTTCAAATCCCGCTCGTCCTTACTCTTGTGTGTCTCCATGTGCTGCATGAGGACAAAGCGGAATTGGAATTTTTTTGGGCAGAGACTGCAAGGAAATTTGTTCAATTTTGTGTCCTTCTCTTCTGCAGTCCCATGAAACCTGAGCGTGTGAAGTCTGAAGGATGTGAAACTGCTCAAAGTAAGATTGCATTGGATACAGTGGCGATGTTTTTTCTTATTAAGGGACCAACAGTGAGTCACGTGGATCTTTACTTCAGTGTCTGTCACAAGTTTTTCACAGCATAATTTGCAGACTATAGGGGTTTCATGGCTTACGCTGAAATTGGTGGTGTAGTCACTATTCGAATTTTTAGTCAAATTCGGGTTAGAATTCTGGGCCAAATCAGGAGTTGAATTTCGGGCCAAATCCATCACCAAATCTTGGGTCGAATCCGGACTTAAATTCTGGGTCGAATTTGGGTTCAAATTCTGGGTCGAATTTGGGTTCAAATTTTGGGTCGAATTTGGGTTCAAATTCTGGGTCGAATTTTCAGACAAATTTTGGATCAAATTTGGGTCCAAATTCTGGGTTAAATTCTGTGCCAAATCAAGGGCCAAATCCTGAGTCAAATTCGAGGTTAAATTTTGTGTTAAATTCGCGACCAAATTTGGGACGAAATTCGGGGCCAGGGGGTCAATGTTTAAGGGGAAATCATCAATATTTGTTGGAATAATATTGGGCACTGTTGTAGGTGGAGCTGTAGGATCTGGCTCAATAAAAATCATATTTGAAGCGTTCAAATTCCCATCCTTGTCTATTTTCTGCTTCAACAGCCATTCAACCAAAGTAAAATTTGCATCCGAAGGTTCCGGACTGACAACAATCTGGATTTCATCCTCAGTTGTAAAGGGAACTTTTGGCTTCCCTCCTCCTTTTAAATCCGAATTAGACGTTGAATGTGTTTGTAAATGGCTCCTTAAATTATCCTTGTATTTAAAGGATTGATTGCAGTCTGGCTCCGGACAGACATAGGGTCTCCTCTCAGAGTGTGATTTACGATGTGATCTCAAACCTGTCTGCGTACTGAACGATTTACTACATATACGGCATACAAATGAATTGGGCTCCCCGAGACAATTTCCTTCATTGTCATTATCCGTGTAAGCACTAAAGTCATTCTCCTGCCTGTGGGACTTCTTGTGGTTCCAGAGTTGGACTTCCTTCAGGAATTCTTCGGCACACAAATGACATTTGAAAACGTAGCCTAAAGATTTGAATTCCTCTTCTCCGTGACTGTTTAGAATGTGTTTTTTTAAATATTTTGGAACTGAGACTGTTTTGTCACAAGCGACACAGTGGACGTGGCGTTTTTTATTCAGGGACCAGCAGTATTTCACATGGATTTTAACTTCATCCTCAGATTTGATTTTTTCAGCGCATAATTTGCAGGATATGGGATTCTCCGGGCTGACTGCGTTGATAAGTGGCTCTGTTTTTTCTGGTTCTGTGAAGGGGTCGGGGGTGAGAAGGATTCTGTTTGTGGGGTTGATAGACTGGTGCATAAGAAGCCATTTAGTTAGGGTCATGGGTTCACCGTAGTGGTCAATTTCACTTTCATGAGTAGGAAAAATAAATTGACCGTGACTATTGTATTGCTGGGCATCGTCAGGGGCTACAAGAAGTAACTTTGGAGATTTTTGGGTCAGGTTAAGAGGATTTCCCCTTCTCCTACTTGCAACTGCAATCTTTCTTTTTTTCTGCGGGTTTCTTCCCTTTCGACCTCGGCCACGACTTTGACGAGACCGAGACGACGGATGTTTTGCTTTCAAGGGTTGCTCTTCCTCACTGTCATTATTGTTAATGCTAAAAGGGTCAAAGGTGAAATCCATGTCTCCCTCAACATCGTCGTCATGATTTTTGTTTTCGTCACCAATTTCAGGATCTGACTCGGACAAGTCCCATACAGGAAAAGTAGGGGGAGCAATGTTTTTATTTTTACTTCGTCGAGGGGGCAACGACGAGAGACGTCCAGTAGAAATTTCACTGGATTTTAATCGCCGGACGAGTACAAATGGATTAGGTGTATAGGAAACTTGGATTTCATTTCGGTTCGCCACTCGATTCTGGTTTTTATTATTTGAGCTTACGCTCACTTGCTCAGCACTCAAGTCTAAACTGTCCACGTCGAACGTACTCAAACTAGCAACTAAAAAATCTTGTGGGATGAATTCTCTTTCAAAATCTTCAATGGACTCCTCTCCATCATCCCTCTCAACGTCACCATGAACAAAACCATTTTCAACATCGCCATCAGAATCTTCTTGGGATATGGAGTTTGACCGTAATGAGACTGAGTCCGGCTCAGGATATTCGACACTGTTTTCGTCATTTTCACTTGTGACGGGATTGCTTGTACGTCTGCTGATGGGGTTTCTATAAGGAGGTTTTGCTTGTGAACTGTGAGCTGGTTGATCGTTTTCGTTGTTGCAAGTATAAAGGTCACCTCTGGCCCTGGCCGTGTTGTTGTTCGGTTGCGATCTAAAATTTCAAGATGAAGTTCAACACTGATTAATTCAAAATAATTAAATTAAATATTTTATTTTTAAATTTTTCTTGCATAAGAGGAACGAAAGCAGGGCCAGATAATGCGACCAGCGCAGCCAGCCCCCGCTGCTTGAATTTTTAAGAAACATGTAGCATAAATGGAACATTTTGCAGTTTTCAAAAATATGTAAAAAGAATATTTTGACTTTTCAAAAACATGCAAATAAAAATTTGCGCACATTTCAAAATCATGCAAATGAAAATTTGTGTATATTTAAAAAACATGAAAATAAAAGATTTAACACTTTTTTCATAACTTGTAAATATAACATTTTGCACTTTCTAAATCAAGTAAAAAGAATATTGTAAACTTTTCTAAAACATGTAAATAAAACATTTTGCTTTACCAAAGAAAAACATCAATAAAATCAAAATGATGGTTTTTGTATTGAAACAAATTGCTACGTAAAAGCAAATCCTTCATCCGGCCCTGTATGAAAACACTCAAAAATCAAACTTAAGCCAGATACCTATGCTTGTTTTAGGTCGACTTATCACATTTTGCAATACAAAAATATTTAATAAACTTTTATCCTGTTTTCTCAAAAAAATGAAATTTTGGCTATTAGAACTTGCTTTAAAGTTCGACCTTTACTATAAGACATGCAACGTAAATAATCTCATTTCTGAGAAAAATGGATTAATTCTGTTTTAGCAGCTAACTATAAAACTATCATATCACTTATTGCATTTTCATATTCCATACGTCAGTTGTCAAAATAAACCATAAAAATATAATGCCCTGTCAAAATTCGTTAAAAATTAACCAAAAAAGAAGTGCCAACGGTCAACTGTAGTTGTAATACGCTTCTATGTGATACCAGGGAGACCAATGACAGATCATGAAAAATGAAAATAATGCAACAAGTCATTGACCTTTAGTGTGTAGTTTTGCCGTCGGTGTCGGCCGTTGGCCGTACTTGATAAATGTCAAAATTTAAATTGAAATGAACTTACTCCTGGTCGAAAGTCGTTTCTTCAAAGACAAGACAGCTGATGGTTCGAAATTCCAGCAAATGTTTCTCCTTCTTGTGATAAATGAAGTGGTCAACATTTTGAAAAGATTGTCTGCACAACTTGCACACATACCATATATTAAAAGGATACGTTCCCATTTTGAAGCTTTTCTCAAACATGTGTGTGGGTACAAGCCGTATAAAGATTTATTATAATTGTTCCACTAGCTGCATTTATAACTAGATTTTGCCCTCCAATTCGATATCAGTTTTTGATTATTATAAACAATTCGATCAATATCGCGTCTTTTCTGTTTTATCAGTGAAAATATTGAAATTTCGAAATTGATTTAAGTATTGGGAATTGGGGAGTTGAGATGAATTCAAAAGTTGCGCCTCTGTTGCAAAGCTGAACTTTCTCTTGCAATGTAGTCTGCAGTGGGAAATCATTAAATGAGCACTAGCAGCTGTACTTTTCTTTTCTTTTTTCTTTTTATTTTCACTTTTCACTCCATTTCCATTCATTCAAAGTTGGAATTTCCAACATTCCATCTTCCCCCGGGCCGGGAAATATTTCTCCAATTCTGCTTCTACCTGTTTTCTGCAGGAGAAAGTTTGAGACACCAACGAAATTTCAAGATATGCGAATTATTTTCAGCAACATACAAAAGTGTATACCGATAATAAACTGTGCCTTTTAGAAATCTATAACATGACAATATGATATATAAATATTTGTCAAAAGTCAAAACAGGATGAATACAATTTTTTCAAAACTGGGATTTATAGATTTATTGCATTACGTGAACTATTCTACTAGATACGTTACTGTGTTAAATGTAAAGTTCAAAGTTCAACCAAAGTAATTTTTAAAATCACCCAAAATTGAGTGTTTTGGCATAACAGGAAAAGTAAATTAAATATGGTTTCTGCAAAAATGGGATAAATCCACCTATTTAACATGCATTTCTGATTTAAATTTGGTTTTCAAGTGTTTTTCGTAAAACTGCCGTGCGTAAATTTGTTATGCAAGAAAAAGTTTAATTTCAAAATTAATCGATTAATTTCCGATGCATATACAAATGAGGCATATCGTCTGTGAAGAACCCAAATGACCCATATTCAATTTAAGCTACAATAAAAATGAGTTATGTCATAAAAACAAAACGAGAAACATGCGTAAAATGTTAAATTACGAGTTTTTGAAAAGTGTGAAATGTTCTATTTACATGTTTTTTTAAAGCGTAAAAAATGCTACTTAGGTACATGTTTTTGAGAAGTGCAAAATGTTCTATTTAGATAATTTTGAAAAACGTTATAAATTGTCTATTTACATATTTTTAAAAGTGCAAAATATTCTATTCAAATGCTTTCAAGACATGTTTCAATATTTTTGTAGATAGTGGATTCTGTTTTTAGCCATAAATGGATATGGTTCATTTTAGTTCTTCACAGACGATATATAACTATGGATTAAAATGTGCGCACGTAATTATGTAGTATGAGCATGTCAGACGCATATATTTATAAAAGTTTAATAATTAAATGAGGCATTAATATAACACAATGTAAGAAGCTAAACATTTTATTTCAATGTTAAGCTGTAATTTGAGTTTAAGTTTAAAACAAAAATATTTTCCGTAAAAATTAATTTAAAAACTTAAGATTTTTAAACATATGCATTGCATTGATTAGCCACTATGTTTTTTTTTTTAAATTGTCACTTGTTCCAGTACCACAAATTAGATTTCAAACACAACCGTGTGTCATTATCACTGAAATTAAAAGTTTGAAAATTGTAACTGTCTTCCCTGTTAAAATAAGTCAATGGAATAGGGTCTTCCAAATTCGTATTTCTACCTAAAGATTTATTCCCCTCAACATTATTAACGCTCTCTGCCAGGATATTTTGTGCATGTAAATAGGAACAGAGCTCACACATGAAACCAGGTCCATAGTATCTAAAATTCCCAGTCCCTTTCCACGCAAAATAACTATTGTACAAAGTTTCGTTTCTATCCAGAATATTCAGATATTCTCCAAGCTTTTGAATAGACTCAAAGTCTTCAATATGAATGTAGGAATTTGCAGGCAGCAAGGCTTTGTAGTCTTCAGGGTGGGCTCCCAGTACAATTGGCAGTAAATCATTTCTGAAATTACGTTTCAAAAATATTTTTTTTTAAATTTTGTAAGTAATATTGCAAATAATTATTTTGTACATGGTTTTCACTTTTGAAATAATGAAATGTGACTTACTCGTATCCTTTCAACACTTTTTCCGTAATGTAATCGCGACAGTTAGAATTTTCAAAGGAGAGAAAAAATTTGTAATTTTTCTGAATTTTAGGAAAGCAATCCTCGATGCGACACTCCGTCTCTCCACATTTCCCAAAAGTATCAACTTGAACGTACCTCCGAAGTTCCCGCACGAGCCCTAGCCGATTATTGTTTGGTAAACAATTTGAGACAACTATTGCAGCCATTTTGGAACGTCCCTCTGCGTAGTTTCTACCTACAAATTCGTATTTTAATATTTTTAATATTTTTTATGAGAAACGTAACATAAGTATCGACGGTGAAGACTCAAAATGACCAATTTTATTTTCTCATTTCATAAAAACATAATGTGCGATGTATCTATAAAAAATTTAAATATTATGTTGATTTTAGAAACTTGTAAGACAAATATTTTGCACTTTTAAATACCGGTAAACAGAAAATTCTGCACATTTCAAACACAAGTACCTAAGCGTAGAAAATTTTGCAAAGGTGTAAATGGAGCATTTTGTACATAACCTCGTAACTATAACCATCTAAAAGCAATACGTCCTATTTCCTGAAGTGTATTTCGTATTTTTTGACATATATCATTATAATTCTACCTGGAAAAAATTGAAAATACCTAGGTATAGGTCATTTTAATTCTTCTCTCTCACGCTTCCTTTAAAAGTTTAAAAGTAGTATTTACGAGAACCTTGTATTTTTCCAGTAATCTTCTGGTCATAGTAATTCCAAACAAAATACGGAGTATAGATATCAGACCCTCGCCAGAAGGATGCCAACAAATCCCTTTGTCTCCCTTCATGTTTTCTGTTATCATATTTAACTCTCATTTGCCAATCATTGGGAGGGGCTGGTGACTCAAGTGTGAAGTAAATTAATTTTGGAATTATTTTAGAATTTTTATCCCTGCTGCGGTTGTCATCCAACTCGAAATCTAGCTGAATTTCACTCTTATGGAACAAGTCCCTATACACGAAAATTGCATCGAATTCCCCAGCTACGTCTCTAAGCTGGAGCGAACCATTGATTGACTTTAATTTGGGCAAATCTGTGAATTGGCATTTATACTCTGGATTTTTATTGAGTTGGCAGTAATTTTCATCGTGGTAGTCACCCCAACCATTTCCAGTTTCAACTAAAATTTTTATTGGTTGAATTTTGTCTGATGCGCTACTAAAAAATGGTTCAGGTTCTTGAGGATTTGAACTGTTGTTAGTATTATTAAAATCCGTTGACGTTTGGCTTGAAAATAATTCAACTTTTGGTTTAATTTCTTCCAAAATATTATTCCACCACTTTGGCAATCGTCGAAATTCAGGGTTGACAGCAAAGCCGAGTCTTTTCTTTTCCGAATTT
Organism: Dicyrtomina minuta; assembly: GCA_949802685.1. Classification (NCBI taxonomy): domain Eukaryota; kingdom Metazoa; phylum Arthropoda; class Collembola; order Symphypleona; family Dicyrtomidae; genus Dicyrtomina; species Dicyrtomina minuta. Next base: position 95,757,945 of record OX461808.1, on the reverse strand, counting down.
GTTAACTGTGAATCGTAGCCGCCTTTTGCCACTGTGACTACATTTTCTTTTCCTGTGGCTGTAGGTACATTTTGCTTTTGTTCGTGAATATTACTGACAAAAGGTTTGATAAACAGTAACTGCGATGGTGACGATGCTAATTGCGCTGGTGCTGGTGCCGGTGTTGGCGTGGCCGCTGGTTCCGGTTTTCGTTCCGGTTTCAGTTCCGGCTCACACAGTCTCCTAATTAGGTTAGACTGCAAAATGAGTAATTCGATTTTATCCTGTACATTTTTAGAATGGATTTTGTACAAAGTGTCAACGACGTATGCAGAAGCTAATAAAATGACACAGAAAATCAAAATCGCTTTTGTATTAAATTTTAACATTATTTTAAAAAAGTATGTTTTTTTGAATTTAAAGTATTGCCTGCATTTCCTACACAATTTTAATACAATTCTTGATAATTAAATCAAACTAGAAGTTTGATTTTCCTGTTCACAGCACAGGTGATGTTAAGGTTTTTATTGAATTTTGTACGTAAAACGGTATTTGATTGAAATATTTTAACAAAAAGGGGCTGACTCACATGTGAGAGAGAGACAGGAAATTAGCTTTACTACGGTATTTAACTAAAAACAACTCAGTTTAATTTACGTGCTCATTTTATACTTTTAATTTATTACATAGGTATTTCCTCATATTACAAAATCTAACTTTGATTTTGAAAATTTCATTATTTTATGTGCTATTTCCGGGCTGATTGACCTGCTTAAGCGTAATACAGTTTTATTTAGTGCATTAATTGCAGTAGTGAAAGTTGTCAGGTCAGCAGTATAAGATAATAAATTACAATTTTGAGTACCTGTGTTTGTAATGAAGTGATGATTTATAATTATTATTATGCATAATTATTGGTATTATTACTTACATGGGAAGGCTCCCAAGTGTAAAATCCGAAATGAAGCAAACGATATCAGATTGTGTACTACGTGGTGGGGTCACTACAACGTATATAATCATATCGGTGCAAATTGCGTTTTGGCGCCAAAAACGAATATTGAAATTTTCAAAATTCGTCGAAATGAAAAATCACAAAAATCAAATGGGAAATTAAATACGAATTTTATCTTACCCAATGGTCCCCCCTTACTACTTTTTCAGTTTTCTGATTTTTTTGGAAAACTATAGGCCTTGTGTTATTTGATTACAAAGAAGTCTAAAATCAGCAAGGGGTCGTCTATACATGATGTAATGCAAATATTTTCATTTTTAGACCCTATGACGCTGTCATCAGCTTTTACATTTATGTAAGTAAATGGCTATCTTTAACATACGATATGGCATCCAATTTCCAAAGAGACCTAATATTTCTATCCGTGAAGTGTTTAGTGTAAAAAGTAGTCCTATTTAAAATTTCTAATTTTTAAAAATTCTCAAACACGTGAAATTGTAGGAGCTAATTAGTTTAAGGAACATATACACGTATACTGCTACAGTAATAGTTATGGAATAGTTATTAAATAAAATAAATAGTAATAATAGGATGGTGCCAAATGGTTAGCGGTGTTTTTCAGTAACGGCATTTTTATTATGGAAAACGGAATTTTGGACTTTTGTAACATTTAGAATTAACATATCGCCACGTTAGCTTAAGTTATTTTGGTTAACGGTCATTTGAAGGGACACTGGACTGGACCGCTTACTAAAATCTATAGTGCGGTTTGGTGACATACGTCTACCCTATACCATGCAGTCATATTACAGCGATAGTTGTCCTAAAAAACCTGTTTTTAGATTGCATCGTTTGAAAATTGTGTTTATTTATTAGAAACCGTTGCAATGCTGAATAATATCATGTTATCTGTACAACTGGTAAACTTTTTAATTTTGCAATACGAATATTTATATGAAAATTCCTAGTATTCTTATATTATTATTTACCAAAATGTCAAAACACTGAAAAACATAATAATGGTACCCATGGGTGGAGTAAATTGCTCACTAAACGCTGTAGCTCCAGTATTTTTGCAATTGTATACTTCAAAATCCAAGAAATTAGGGATCGTCCATAAATAACCTCGCGGGTCAAAATATTTATTAATATAACCTTAAATTTAGAGCTGCGGTCGTAAGTGTTTTTACCGTGCTTTATGAATTTAAAATAAATTTTTTAAGATTTTGCCAAATTGTGACGAGCAATACATTTTAAAGTTTCCTTAAAAAAAGGTAAATATTTTTTTTTAAATTCCTTTAAATTTACTTTCGGCTTGTTCAACACGATTAGGGAGGAATTTAAAAAACAACAGTTTAAAAATATATTCAAAAACTGTTCGTCCATAATTGACCTCACGGGTAGAGTAATTGGGTCTCTTTGAATATTGGATAGCCTCCTATGCTAAAAATAGCCATTTACTTACATAAATGTAAAAGCTGATGACAGCGTCATAGGGTCTAAAAATGAAAATATTTGCATAACATTATGTATGGACGACCCCTTGCTTATTTTAGACTTCTTCGTAATCAAATAAAAATAACACAAGGCCTATAGTTTTCCAAAAAAATCAGAAAACTGAAAAAGTAGTAAGGGGTGACCATTGGGTAAGATAAAATTCGTATTTAATTTCCCATTTGATTTTTGTGATTTTTCATTTCGACGAATTTTGAAAATTTCAATATTCGTTTTTGGCGCCAAAACGCAATTTGCACCGATATGATTATATACGTTGTAGTGACCCCACCACGTAGTACACAATCTGATATCGTTTGCTTCATTTCGGATTTTACACTTGGGAGCCTTCCCATGTTAGTACTATTATACATATAGGTAGGTATGTTGTCAATTATCAACTATTATCTTGCTAAATATGCTGACACAATTAGTAGATGCAGCTCGTAAGTTGCAGTATTTCAAGATAGTTGATTATAAGTCAACATTTACATAGCATATGCGATAACAGGATTATTTTTATCATACATAATTTTATTTTTGGTTAAACACTTTAAAAGTGAATCACCTGCTGCTCCTAACCGCCTAATCTTGCATATTGTAGTATCATTCCTACCTATCTACATAATTTACGGGAATTTTGAAACTTTTGCAATACTGGACCAATTTCATCGAGCCATATATCATTCGAAAGGTAATCACTAGTAGAATTCAAATAACAGAATGCGCCTCCATTATAACAAAATGTTTTCAAAATAACGGTCTTTTAATTTGAAAATGCCGCCAAAATTGTGTTTTATGGGTCACAATCAAAAAACAAAAAAAATGGTGTCTGCTTATTTTTAAAGAGCTTTCAAATTATATATCACTCGACACAATCTGTTAACTTTTTTTAATTTGCAATTATGTTATTTAAAAACCATTTAAAAACTAATAACTACCGTGCGTGCACACTAAGTTATTTAGATTTGCCAAATTGTTACAGTTCGAATGGTATATCATGTTTGCGTAAGTTTACTGAGTGACCGGTCGAAATCTTCATTTAACACAATATTTAATGTTTTGGCGGGAAATTCAAAAATTTCAATATTAAATTTTTGGATTTATTAAGAATATAAAAATGGCTGTGCGTAAATCGTCACAGCTAACCCGTTTACGGCTTCTTCCCTTTAAATTACAACCTGTTAATTATTGACAACTAAAATTTGGCGGCAAATTCAAAATTTTTAATCTCGCTGTTAAGGCTGCCATTAAACAAGGGCTTTAGCCCTTGTTTCATACTTCATAATATATATATATATATATATATATATATATATTATATTACAAGCACGTAGTTTTTGTTGTAGGTTTTTTTTTACCATGTCAAAGCAAAATTTGAAGGTGAATCAGTTTTAATTTTAATTTCTACCTACTTAAATACGTATATCAGTAATATTGCACAGTAATATCTTCACGATAATTCTTTAAAAAATTTATTTTTTAAACTGAGCTCGTACTTTATTAATTTAGAAAATTGTGCATAATAATGTTACCGAGTCACTAATTTTATTATTGTGCAGCGCAGTAATTTATTGTATTGTAAAGACAACCGCATAAAAAATATTATATAACTTATTTTGAATCGTAATTTACAAACTACACTGGAACAAGTGGAAAGTGGGGAATTTTATTTTATTGTAATAATTATTGCGTAGTATAACAAAATTCAAAAATGTATAGTATTAAATTGTAGTTTAAGCAATTTCAAATATTAATAAATAAGGTTTGTGTCAAAATAAAATTGTGTGGCTACAAGAAGTCGACTTGATATTTAGCCTGAGCTCTTACAACCTGCTCATGAATTTTTAAAACATTGTACGTCTACATAAATTACCAGGTCATAGTTCATTTTAGAACCTATTATTAATACATCTTTTTAGGAGCTTGATAAATTACAGTAAATCCGTAAACACGATTAAAAAAACACATTGGGTTTACACATGGTTAAGTAATACAGAAATAAACTATGTGATTAAAGTATATTCTTCATAAAAGAAACATATGTACTTATTATTAGTGGGATCTGTCCTAACAGTGATCACTGCCCTAATTGTGATCAGTAGTGGCAGCCGATAAAAATTACTTCAAACATAATCTGGCACTCAGTCTTACAGCTTATAGTCATAGATAGCCTGAACTCCTTATACTTTTGAACATTCAACTACAATCTATAAAATAGGATTTATAATAAAGTCATATACCTACACGTTTCTATAGCCCATTTTAAAATACCGTCTGTGAAGAACCAAAATGACCAATATCCATTTGTAGCTAGAATTAAAATGAGATATTTGTTATAAAAAAAATGAGAAACATGCGGAAAATGTTAATCAGGAGTTTTTGAAAAGTGTAAAATGTTCTATTTGCATGTTTTTTGAAAAACGTGAAATGTTCTTTTTACATTTTTTTGATAAGTTTAAAATGTTCTATTTGTGAGTTTTTTAAAAGCGTAAAATGTTCTATTTGCCTACTGTAGCAAATAGTAAAATGTTATCTTTGCATGTTTTTTGAAAAAAGGAAAATGTTCTATTTAAAAATTTTTTAAAGTGCAAACTATTTTATTTCATTGTTTTCAAGACATATTTTTGTAGATAGTGCATATTGTTTTTAGCTATAGGTCATTTTGGTTCTTCACAGACAACAGACGATCGATACGTTACTGCTACATAGTTAAATATTAAAATTGAATACTTCAAGGCGATTCCACTTGATGAGTCATTGCCTCGACATGTCGCTTTAAATGTGTCACCTTCCCATATTTCTTGTCACAACCTGGATACGAGCATTCAAATACTTTCGGCCTACCTCCCTCAACATGAGCCCATGCATGATTCTTGAGATTCTGAACATAATTAAAAGCTTTATTGCAGCCCTCGTGAGAACACTTAAAAGGTTTCAAATTTAGATGAACATTCTGATGAATTACAAGATTATGTTTTTGCTTGAAGGATTTGTTACAGTTGGGATGCTCGCATTTAAACTCCTTAACATCCGTGTGGAGCACAATGTGATTTCGTAGAGCGGCCAAATAGTTGAATGAAAACCCACAAATTTCACAAATAAATGGTCGATGTCGATACTGTTCCTCCTTACTTTTGTGAGTTTCCAAATGACGTCTCAAGTCAGGTTCTGAAAAACATCCTTTAGAACAATATTCACACACGAACTTGACCATAAGGGACTGTTTTTCTTCAGGTGGTAAATGACAGATTACATTATGTGTTCGAAGGTACGTGGGACGATTTAGTTTTTTATCACAGGGGACACAGTAGACATGTCTTTGTTTATTTTGGAGCCAGCAGTGCCGCACATGGATCCTTACTTCGAGATCGGATGTGAGTTTCCTCGAGCAGAGCTTACAAGTGATGGGATTCGTTAAAGAAATAGGGCCCATTTCTGAATAGTTGATTGTTTTTAAAGGGTCAGGCTCAAGGAGGATAACGTTATTATTCTGCTCCTCATTTTCTGCTTGTTTCTTGAGCCAATCCACTAGGCTCATGTTTGAGGCGTCGGGCTCATCTTCTTCTGTGGTAGGAAATACAAATATTGGTTGCAAATAATTGAGTGGTGTCCGGACTTTATTCCTCATGACTGTCATATGATGAGCTGCAATCATTTTTTCGGTTTTTTTCCTTGGAACTCCCGTCCTTCTTTTACCCGGACCCGACTTTTCCTTTTCCCCCGGTTCCTGTTTAATAACTTGTTGTTGTTCTGTGTTTTTCTGTTCTGTATCCTTTTCCAAGTGCATGGTTTTGATGTGACTCCGGAGTTGATATTTATCGAAGAATGCTCGTTCACAAATATTACATTTAAATCGTCGCTTTGCCTCTCTTTCCTCTTTTGTCAGATTGTGACGTCGTCCTTTATGTTTGTCGAGGTCCCAGGGCTTGCTGAATTTTTTCTCACAGGGCAGACAGTAGCAGTGTTTCTTCTTGTTATGGAGCCAGCAGTTCTGGACATGGATTTTTAAGGTTTTGACCGATGTCAGCTTTGTCCAACAGAGTTTGCAGGTGATGGAGATGAACCCTTTATTTTTGAGGGGTTCGACGTCCACTAAAGTGGGATCAGGGTCAAGGCGAACTATGTTTTGTGGATGGGCTTCCGCTTCCTTTTTGAGCCACTCAGCCAAGGTCAAGGTCTCATCATGGGGCCCCGTGTTTTCAAGCTGAGTAGGAAAACAGTAGAAGTTTCCACTGGTTAAGCGACTTCTGACGACTTTTGATGTTTGATTTTCCATACGTTTTCGTTTTTTATTGGGCGGCGTGTAGCCGCAGTTACTGTTCCCGTTGCCGTACAAGGTGAACTCTGAATCACTGAAATCATCACAAGGACTCGTATTATGATCCCAGTCAGCGTCATTATTAAAATTGTGACCTGAAGAGCCTCCTCCTTTAGTTGTGGTGGTATCTAATTGTAATGGTAGTCGCTCAAGTAGAACAAATGGATTCCAGCTAGATGTTGTTGCACTATTTGCATTCGTAACATCCGGAACTTCGACTTTGGGAGCTATAATTTCGTTGGTACTACTGGATAGCAAGAATGGTGATGGACCGGCATTAATGAGTTTGGCAGGAGATGTCACATTACAAGAATTGTCAATAGTGTCTTTGTTTTTAGCCGTAATATTCACATCGAGACTGAGAGGAACATGTATTGGTATTGGAGTGTCTACATCATCAGTGATTACACAAGAATTTGCAGTGTATTCACAATTTTCATTGACATCGATATCAAAAAATTGAACTTCATGTCCTATAAGAGTGTCTGTTTCAGTTGTTGCTGTTGTTGTTGGGGGCGAAAGTTCCGAGATTCCATCGTAAGAAGCATATCTTTATAGAAATAATCGTGAGTTAAATCAATTGAAAATGCTAAATTTATCATCTGTGAAGAACCAAAACGACCCATATCCAATTTAAGCTAGAATCAAAATGAGCTGTCATAAAAACAAAATGAAAAACATGCGTAAAATGTTAATTCAGGGTTTTTGAAAGGTGTAAAATGTTGCATTTACATGTTTTTGAAAAGTGTAAAATGTTCTATTTACATGTTTTTGAAAAGCGTAAAATGTTCTGTTTTCATATTTTTTAAAATTGTAAAATATTCTATTTAAATGCTTTTAAGATGGTGATATTTTTTTAACATTTTTGTAGATAATGGATATTGTTTTTAGTTAAAAATGGATATGGGCCATTTTGTTTCTTGACAGACGAAATACGATGAGTAAAAACAAAACTGAAATCTACTTTTGATTTTTAATTTATTTGTAAGAGCCTCTTCCAAAAGACGAGAAAATTAATTGATTTTATTGACTTACTTATAGTCCGGACTGAGATCACCATGACCATCGGGATCCTTGTCGTAAGCATCTAAGTCACTGACATTGCTCTCTTCAAAAACGATGCTCTTGATCTTATGAAACTCGTCGAAATGACTCTGAATTTTATGAGATATTAGGTCAGTCACTTGAGAGAATGAGAAGCGACAGGATTTACAGACGAAACACACAGTTATTGTATGCATTTCACTTGTTAACTTTAAATATTTTGAGTTTTGTTTATTCCTGTGAGGTAGCATCATAAGATTTTATGGAGTATTGAAATTAGTTGATATTATGTAGAATTTACTGTATAATCCAAGAGAGAAGGCATAAGGATATTATGAAATACTGGGTAATTATTTTGATTAAATTCTTCGAGTAAAGTTGAAGAAACCAATTTTAAAGTACTTGGCCATTTGAAGGAAAACTCTGGATTCTGGTCTGGATCTGGAAAAATACAAAAGTTGAAAAGTTTAGTTTGTAGTTTGCGCAATATTTCCGCCTACTAGCAACTAGTGACTATAGAGCACTTAATTTTAGTGATAAAAACTGACTGGAAACGGTTAGGTTAGTTATGCCGCCGAAATAACAATACATTTAATAGAAGTTGAACATTTTATGTTTCTCATAATATGATGAAAACATGAAACTTTCTGTAAACTTAACTGTTGACTGTCTGTAGTTTATATGTAATAGAACAAGTTAAGTAGTACAGGCTGCTAGATACTGGACACTGCAAACGGAGAATTTGTTCATGCACTTAATTTTGAATTTGGTTTTTTATTCAGTAATACTTTTAAATTGTTCACAATATGCGAATTGTTCAATACATTCTTCAAAAATTAGCCGAAAAACTAAAATTCCATTGTGAACAACGCCAGTCACCAGTTATGAACCATCCTGAACAATGAATAAACTCAATAAACAATTAAAAGTAAGCTGATCAATTGTGAACCCTATACAACACTAACCAAGGACAAACAATGAAATCTGAAGGAATAAATTACAGAAAACTTTCAACGCTGAGACTCAAATGTCAGCTTATTTTAAATTGTATTAATTACCTCTCTTTAAGAATAAAAAAAGGAGTAACTAAAAAATAAATAAAGCCCACTTACGTTACTAATACTAAGGAGATTATTCAGATAATGTTTGATTTAAATACCTGATGATGAAACTGATTAATTTTGATTTGATTTCACTTCGATTTTTGAATAAAGTTGAAAGTAACTTTTGAGTAAATTTACTACTGTGCTGTCGCTGGCTGCATATTACTAGTGATATACGAAATACGACCACAAACTTCCACAAACTTCTAAGTACATGTTTGTAGACTACGACTACAACACCGTGTTGCCACATTCACAATAACCAAATACTAAAAACACTGTAAGGAATCGTCCGTAAATGATGTCATTGATGATCTAGCATTTTATGATAAAACACCCGCTAACAATAAATGACAAAACTTGAAGCATTGCTTTAAATGGCCATTTTTAAGACCCACCCGACTAAATGATGACATCATGTACGGACGATTTCTAATGGAACAACGGCTAAAACTCTACTATAAACATACATCCTACTACACTGTATTATTTAAATCTCGTGCGCCGAATATATCCTTGCCTATCGTACATATGACTACTACATAACCAACACATATTAAAAATTAAAATTCTTTTTTTAAAATTAAAATTAAATAAAAATAGTTTTCCATATTTTCATTTGAATTTCATTTCAATTTTCCATATTTCAATTAATAATATTGATAATATCGTTCATAAAATATGTAAAGCTAATATTCTACTAAAATAATAGTTTCGCAGTTATAGGTTAAACAGTAACAGATATCGTCTGTGAAGAACCAAAATGACCCATATCCATTAGTAGCTAAAACCAATATCCACTATCTACAAAAATGCTGAAACCTGTCTTGATAGCATTTAAATAGAACATTTTGCATTTTTTTAAATATGTAAATAGAAAATTTTGCAATTTTCACAAACACGTAAATGGAACATTTCACACTTTTCACAAACATGTAAATAGAATATTTTACACTTTCCAAAAACATGTAAATTGAATATTTTACAATTTTCAAAAACATGTAGGTAAATTGAGCATTTCGCACTTTTCAAAAACTCAAGTAAACTCAAGTAAACTTAATTTGCGTATGTTTATAATTTTGTTTTTATTGCACCCTTAGCTGATTTTGATGCCAGCTTAAATTTGATATACATAGGTCATTATGGGTCTTCAAAGATGATATATGTAAGTATCTATTTCGTTATTTCTTATAAAAGTAAAGTGTTAAACATACATATAGTTAAGTAGGTTATATAAGTATTATATTTATTTCAGGCAAGCTATGACATGAAGTATAAAAACATACGGTTCGGCGAATTTGCTTTTATAGAATTTTGAAGATCCGCTTGTTTGGTAAATTATGCCGCTTTCTTGTAACGCAATTTTATCACCTAATACTATTGTTTTCCTTAAATTCGTAGAATGCAATATAAATCACATTGTAAAGACAGAAAGTAAAAATGCATTTATTTACACTGGTACTACAATATAATATTGAAAATTCGCTTTACTGAAAAAAACAGCATCAATGCCACTGTGAACACTTTCCAAGTTAATATAGTTCATTTCAGTTCGACAGTAGTGCCAACATTGTAAATTTTTTTTTATAAATTACATACAATTTGCTGTAAATACAACTATAATATTCCCCGAGTTTTATAGCAATGTAAACTAATATAAACTACCTACAAGTACAATACAATATTTTGACTTTTCTGCAATGTGTTCTGAGGCCATATCTTACACTAAAAACTTTTATCCTGGATAGGATAAAATTAAGCAGAAACCGTACGCTACTAAATAAAATCAATGTGAAAAGACCACCGATTAAATTATGTAGTAGAAAAAGTGCTGTCTATGTTATACATGAAAATGACAGTAAAAAAACAACAAATTTTTATTAATTTTTAAGTAGCTAAATTATTCCAAAACCGAGATTGGTGGGGAGCCTGCCGATTGTACAAGAATGACATGAGGTGGGAGAGGAGTGCTGGAGGTGGATCCCCTCTGCCCCTTGTGAACGCGCCTCATATGCAATGTTAACTCTGCCCTTGTAAAATCTGAGTTGCACCCCGGATGGGGACATTTGAGTAAACTGTCAACCTCTTTCTTGTGCGCTCTGTAATGTTTATCGTAGGCTTGCTTCTTGTAGAATTTTTTCGTACAGCCTTTGATGTCGCAAATGTAATTAACTGGTATGTTTAATTTGAGAACTTCTTCATTTTCAATGTGGCACGCAACAATGTGAGCTTTCACAGATTCAGGATGTCGAAATGTCCGGTCGCAATTTCCAATGCTACATTTAAACGGACGATCATCCGTGTGAGTTCGAAGGTGCTTTTGCAAATTTTGAGGATATTTGCATGCTTTAGAACAACCAGGATATGTACATTTGAAAGGACGTACATCGGAATGAGATAGCTCGTGTTGATCAAGAAAACTTTTTAGCCTGAATCTTGAAAGGCAGTTTGGATACGTACACTTGAAGGGTTTTAAGTCAGAGTGGACTGCGAGATGTCTATTTAACTGAGACTTTGCGGGGAATTCTAAGCTGCAAATGTCACAGGTGTAGCTGCTCATGGCAGAATCCATAATTGACGACTCATTTATCTGACCGTGAATTGAACCTATGTGTTGTTCTAAACTACCCTCAAGTTTAAAGGATCTATTACAGTAAGGGTGACTACACGTGTAGGGACGTTCCTCCTTGTGAGTTCTCACATGTGATCTAAATGATTCCCGACTTTTTGAAGATTTGTTACAGCCAGGAAATTCGCAATGAAACGGCCTTTCTTCGGAATGAGAAACCTGATGCTGATCCAGATTTCTTTTAGCTTTGAATGATGAGGTACAGTTGAGAAACTTGCACTTGAAAGGTCTTAAATCAGAATGTGTGAGGAGGTGGTTGGACAAAATTCCCTTTTGGGAAAAAGAAGCGTCACAAATGTTACAGGAAAATGGTTTCGTTACACTTGTGTGAGAAGAACTGCCGGTTTCAGTTCTTCGGATTTTTTTGCTGGGTGGCTGTCCTAGGTTTTCTCGTTTTCTAGCATCAGCAATGTAATTTATAGTATTTACTTGGGATGTAGACGTAGAGGAAGTTGTTGCAGTTTGAATTGCTTTTGAGGTTAATCGTCTAATGAGGACATAAGGATTAGATATTGAATTTGAGTTTGTTTCATTTTTATTTGTTGGTGTTGTACTTGGAATAGATTCCAAACAACTATTTTTAGCACGGTATTTTAGTTCCACTGAGGATAAAGGAGTGGCACTAGTTTCAGCAAGTTCTTCATGGCTTGACGACGTGGACTGATCGTCAAGAAAATATTCAAATTGTGATTCTGAATCTGCATCTAATTCAATTTCAATTTCAAGTTCTGATTCCTTTTTTATACTTTCAGCTACAGGATCTAAAAATAATATATCAAAATCAGAATGGTATTACATGTGTGTACTGCATTCGTATTAGACAAAAATATCCAAACTGAAAACACTTCGACTTCAACTACGAAAATGGTTTGAAGTCTATATAAATATAACTGAAAGCTAACTATTTTTTAAAATATTGAAAACTTAGAAGAAATCGCTATAAATTTGACATTAAAGTAAAAACTTAAACCTGTCTCATGGCTGTCAGCAGGGTTCAGGGGTGGTTTTAACCGCCGGCTAAAACTAAGCGGTTTTAACCGGTTAAAACCGGTCCCCTAAAATTTTAGTTTTTGGGGCAAAACGGCTTTTACCGGCTAAAACTGATTTAAGCCTTAAAATTGAATTAAAAGTGACTAAAAATTATATATTTCCTTTTTTCTTAAGACTAAAACAATATACTGTTTAATTACTGCTGTTTTGCAGTCTTTTTTAGCAATAAATAGGCTGAGATTAAATTATTTTTGTCAAAGAATTTAGCATTTGTTTCTTTAAATTTTAACAAAACACCAATAAAAGTAATATTTTATCATAAAATATGTAAAGTACACAGCCTATTTGCTGTGATACAACACCATAAATTCACTGCAACTTTTGTTTAAGCACTTAATTATATTGGGTACAAGGTTTTAGCCGGTTTCAACCGGTTTTAGCCGGTTTCAACCGGTTTTAGCCGGTTTTAGCCGGTGGGCAGGTTTTTATACAAACTGGGCGGTTTTTTCCGAACCCTGGCTGTCAGCCTGTTGAATTAAATTTTCGGAATTGAGGAGATTTAAAGAATAGGAATCGGCAGTAATATTGTCAGAGGTGTACAAACTTAGATTTTGATGACCCCAAGACGAAGCTTGTTCAATTTCAGCACTGTCGGCAATGCCAGTGCTATCAGAATCTGGATCAATTAGTTCTTGGTGAACAGGGAATGACTTAGCAAACAGAGATGAACCTTCATTATTTGAAACTCTAAAATTCAAAAAATATAAAAACATAAAAATGAATACTACTTAAACTTCAAATTATGTTTTACTTCTGAATAAAGAAATTTTCCTAGCCACGACCAAGCATAGAGGTAAGGCTATTAGCTAAAACTTAATTTAAGTTTAACTACAGAAGTAAAACATGACATTAACCACTTGATATAGCATTATAATTAAATTAATAATTTAACCATAACAATTTGAAGAACGCATTAAAAGAATAACTTACAACTCGTGTTTCCCATCTCTGTGTATGTCGGTAGTGGTTTCAGTTTTCTCCTCGAATAAGATGCACTTTAGTTTTTGAAATTCCTTTAAATGTTTTTTTTTCTTATGCCCAATGAACTGGTCAACATACTCAAATATAGATTCGCAGGATTTACATTTAAACTTGACGGGTATGGAAAACATTCCCATATTTTATCAATGGTTATAGTCTTGGTATTGCAAATTGCAATAATTTGATTAACTTGTGGCTTAATAGTTATCGAGTGTCAACTACCTAATTGTAATTTTCCACAGTGACTAAAACATTTACTCAAATGCTGTATAACTTATTGCATGATAAGAAATACAAGAAACTTATCTTCTATCACCTGATTCGAGACAACAATCTACGATTTCAAGCTGAAATGCATTTTTTGCAATACAATTTGCAATTAGTGTGAAAATGAAAAATTGTCAGAACGTGAAAGAAAACTGAAAACTTTCAAGTTCAACTCTTAGCGCCAAGGAGAAGCTAGTGACTTTCTCATCAGCGAAGTCTGAAGCATGGCGCGCATACTGTACCAAGGAATTAAGTCAAAAATTTAAAAATTTAATACATATATTTTTAAAAAAAAATTTTTAAATCATATTATTTAATATTTTTATTTAAATCTTTTCTTTCATTAATTCAATAGTGTCTATTGAACGGACAGTCAGTATTTGCCCAACTGTGACCCAACTGTAATTTATTGTCATTAGCATTAAATGCACTATATTTTCGCAATTAATTTGACCTTCTCTGGGTATTAAATATTAACAGTAGATATTTTCATTGGTAATTTGCTTCATATAAATATTTATTCTGCTCCCTACTTTTACTATACTGAATCAATAATATTACCTACGTGTTAAGTACACTGAGCTTGCATTTTACAGAAGGGATTTTAAATTTTAATATCGCAATTAGAAAACATTGTAATAAGCTAATCGTGAGTAGTTAATAATTTTAATGATACTTGTTGTATCAAACTCATTTAATGGGTCTTAATGGATGTTAACGATATTATATTCGATTTATCGGGTTCTTGTACGACTCCTTAAGTGTTTCTATCATAAGAAATGAGTATTCTAAATTAACTGCAGTTCAACATACTTAACGATAATTTGGAAAATTAGGAAAATGAATAAGTGCTTTAGGATATTCAAACTATTTTTTTACTGCATAATTTCTACTATCTATTTAGCCTATTTATTTCGAGGCTACTTGATTAATGAAAACTCACTCAGCACACGGAATTACACTGCGACAGCAACTGTCACTGTTAAGGGCTACGATACAAAAATAAAAGGTTTCGACCGAATCAAATTAGGCTTCGCAGTCCAACCTGAATTTCAAAAATTACCGAATTCATGGCAACACATTTTGTTTGAAGCAAAGCACAAAATTCAGCAGAAAAAGCCAGAGAGACAACGGAAAGTGAAGACGATTCTAATTTACGGAGCCCCAAGTTGGCTCAATTATTTAAACCCGGGCGAGAGCCTCAGAAACTTAAATCCAGAATTTAATTGCAAATATGTCAATTGGGAACCGGACATGAATACAACCTCAGTCAACATCAGTAGTTCAATAGAAACATTCGCTCGCAATTCAGATGCCTTGGTCGTCCCTGTCCTCCCTTTTGCACGTGATGTGGATCCCACACTGTTACATGCTATTTATGGTAGTGAATTTCCTATTTATTACGAAGGAAACAGCGTCATTAAAAGAACTAATGGGGAAAGGACTCCGAAATTAATTCACCTCACATTCGAGTCTCCGTCTATAAGATACAATAGTTTTGATATTAAAATTTATGGGGCACATAGACCCAGAGATCTCTTAGCATCGTACTGGCGGGGTTCAGATATTTACATACCATACTTTAGGTGGCGATATTTCGACAACAAGATTAGAAGTATTCCTCAAAGTAAAAACTACGCACAAGGTCGAACCAAGATGGCAGCCATAGTTATGTCCAACTGTGTCTCAGACAACGACCGTCACGGTGTTGTGATTGAAATTCAAAAATACATCCAAGTCGATATCTACGGGAGATGTGGCATTAATGCGGAATGCATCACACGGGACTGTTTTGCTCACATTAAGAAAAATTACAAGTTTTATTTAGCTTTTGAAAATTCCAACTGCAGAGACTACATCACTGAGAAATTGTACAAAAATGCCTTCAGGTGAAATTATGTTTTATTGTTGGATTTTGTTTAGAAAATAAGGGTCGCCAATTATTTAAAACAAATTTAAAAATATTTCTAGAAACAATCTACTGCCCATTGTTTACGGTGCCCATCCGTCCGACTACAAAGCAATTGCCCCTGAAAACTCGTACATTCACTTTGAAGACTTTGAGTCGGCTCAGAAATTGGGAGACTATCTTCAGATGCTGGATAAAAATGACACGCTGTACAACAGTTACTTTACGTGGAAAGGGACAGGGGAGTTTAGTGAGACTGACAAGGAAAACTCCACACTGTCTGAGGTCTGCGCTTATTTACACGCAGACGAACTGACGATTGGCACACAACCAAATTTAGAATCAGAAGGCAAACAGACACCTGGGAAAAAATCTGAAAATATAGAAGAGACAGTAATTCCATATTTGAATAAAATAGACCAATACAATTTTACAGCATTTCATTGGAGCGAAGATGACAAGAGATTGTGTTTAGCATACAAAGCAAAATATTGGAATAAATGACGTGCTTGATTGACAGATTATTTTTATTGTTTCAATACTTAAGTTGATTCTTTATCAAGGGTAAAGACCTATTAACTTTGTTTTTTTTTGGTTAAACGGCAATACTATAGCTGATTTAAGGAAGACACACAACCTACATTTGAAGAGTTTTTTTGGCAAAGCGGGATAAGTCCGTCAAAAAATTTTTACAGGAATAACGAATAATGAATAAATGGTGACTTTAGTTTTTCGAACTCGATTTTTTTCTACAGGCACTGTACCTGACGAAGTGCCTATATAGCTTCATAATTCTAGATGGACTCTAGAAGTTTTTATAAAATTTTCAAAAATTTTAATTATAATCTTATCTCGAATTGCCAAAGAATCAATAACTCAACATAGAGTAAAAAGTCCGTGACACGAATTTTTAATCGTTTTGAGTGAAACCAAACTTTTTAACTTTTAAACTTTTTCTTGCATAAAATACATTCACGCAATAAATTGTTTTCTGCAGACTACAAAAACACAAAAACATCCGGCACTTTGCGACAGGTTGGTCGACTGGGTGCCCGAAATAGATACTGAGATTCAACAAAGGAACAAGATAATTAAAGTCACGCTAAAAGAGGATATATGATTTATGGAAGCTCTGCTACTATCAATAAGCCATATACAAATGTACGTATTATGTAGCTGAATATAGCTGCAAAACTTTTAACAATTTCACCATTAACAAATAACGTCATTTATGGAGGCTCCCCTACCATCAATAAGCAATATACGAATGTACGTGGCAAGAAGTTAAAAAAATGGTGGAAAAAATTTTTAAATTGGAAATGGGGGTGGTGAAAACTATGATATTTGAAGGACGTCATTATGGACGATTCCTGAATATCTATAACTTTTAAAGGTATATCCATGACATGTAGTTAAAGCAGGTTGGAAAAAAATTTAATGTTGAAAATCGGGGTACTAAAAAATATGATATTTGAAGGACGTCATTTATGGACAATCCCTCCTTATCTATAAACTAGCTATATAAGTATCTTCATGACATGTAGTTAAAATAGGCTGGAAAATATTTTAAAGTTGGAAATGGGGGTACTTTAAACTATGAAATGTGAAGGACGTCATTTATGGACGATCCCTGAATATCTATAAACTATATAGGTATCTTATGACATTTGAGGGCTTTTACGTCGATCATATGTAGGAAAATAATAATAATAGGTAATAAATACACAGGTAATTATCGATTATAGGTAAACTAAAAATAGCTTCCAGATGCTTATTGGTCAATAGGCTTCCCAGTTGGCTGTCGTATGTTTTCTTGGTCATATAATTATATCAAGGTAACGTGGTTTGTATTCAAGTGATAACATAAGCGTGCCAGCTATTTCATGGATCGAGACTTTGGGTTTTGGGCAACAATCGATTTCTTCCCCTGTTGTGTATTTCCACACGTAAAATATCTGTAGGCTTTAATCTACTGTCTTCGGTTTTGAGTTTGGAATTAGCAGATAGACCAGTTTGCAATACCGTTGTTCGTATCTTTATTTTAGCATATTTGCCACAAGTAAAAAAATATCACTTTCGTATCTTCTTGTAATTTGATTTTTGAATTCTTTACCAACCTCACAATTGTGTTATAAAACCGTAAACTAAAATTCATTTCCAATCTTTACTAAATGTTATATTAAATATAAATAAATAATTTTCAATCTAACAAATATAATAATGGATATAATAAATTGTACAAATAAATAAAAAAGCGATTTCACATTTTAAGCTATAGGGTTTATTTTAATATGGACGTGAGATTAGCATGTGTTTGTATATAGTACCGCTATTGTGCTGGAGAAAGGCAAAAAGTTTGATGCAACTCTCCCCAGATATTATTAATAGCTTTACAGTGTACAGTGTGTACACTGACCAAAATATAGTACTTGTTGGATACCTGGTCTGAAGAAGTGTTGTGTCTTTTCTATATCGATTACTTTCGCTCCTACGAATGTTCGACTTGGGCCGAAACTCTTGAGACTATTGAGACAGAATCAATGATAATACGTCAACTATCGAGGACCGAGGAGCTTTGTCAGTTCTCCATCACCTGCCTACCCCTTCACTCATCGTCAGTACTGCCTACAACTAGTCTTAAATTCGTATCATTTTTGTTTTTATCGTCCATTTTTCTTACGAAAGTTTAATACTTTTTTAGGTTTTCTTACTTATTTCTGGCGGAATATTTGATTAAAGTCAAGCTTAACACCTTTCCCTTCAACAAAAGTAGTTTTAACTCTTCTTTTTTAGTTTGTAGTGGGTGTATTATACCCTTTGCCTTAGGAAGTTTTTAACCGTCAATGGTTTTCCAAACTAAATACAAAAATACAGAATAAAATCCAACTACTACATAGCAAGTAAGTGCTATTTCGTCGGTAAAGAGTCATTCTGTCGTAAGTCCAGTGCACAACTAAAATCATTCTGTCGCAAGTCCATACGATTCTTAAAGTCATTCTGTCGCAAGTCCATTCAATTGGTAGCTACTGTCGAGGTAGCTTCCGCGTTGTCCTATGCATTAGGTGGGGGTGGTATGTTATTGACTGTGTTGTACTTATGACGTACACTTAGGGGTCGTTCACAAAAGACGTAATAAAAATTCCATTTTGCGATTTTGAAAAACATGTAAATAGAATATTTTGCACTTTCAAAAGATATGTAAATAGAACATTTTACAATTTTGAAAACCATGTAAATAGAACATTTTGCAATTTTGAAAAACATGTAAATAGAACATTTTGCAGTTTTTGGAAATGGAATTTTTATTACGTCTTTTGTGGACGACCCCTAAATGAACGTCATGAGTACAACACAGTTAGTAACATAACGTCTTCTGTGGAAGACCCCTAAGTGTACATCATGAGTACAACACAGTCAGTAATATACACCCCCCCCCCTCCCCTAATGCATAGGACAACGCGGAAGGGATCTCGACAGTAGCTACCAATTGAATGGGCTTACGACAGAATGACTTTAAGAATCGTGTGGACTTACGACAGAATGACTTTATTTAAGAATCGTGTGGACTTACGACAGAATGACTCTTCACCGACGATTTTTGATTTGTTAACTTTACCTAGTGTTCATCATTACGTACAATATTTAGCAGAGGTTTTGTTTATAAAAATTGTTGATACAGAATTTTATGGATAATAATTTGTAAATTAAAAAATATGGAATGCAATATGTTTTATTTTTTACAGGTATTTTTCATTGTTCCCCATCAAGTGGTGACGGTGGCTCTATTGTTAGGTACATGTTTGTACAATCGTATATAAGACAATCGTGAGGACCATTTTGCTACTCGACATAAAGCCGAACAACAGTCTTAACCGGAGATGACCTTCGACCTTGTCATGTGATTGCACCATAAGTACTTGTAACGATACACGCCACAAGAATACATTTGCAGTCTGCAAGTGTTATGCTGAAGTTTTGGTTAAAGATTCGCATATTGATGGTAAAGATCTGCCACAACTGAATTTTAATGTTTGGACTCCTGAACTTGTAGTTCATTATTCGATTGTTTTTGTGACTAGGAATTGGATTTTGAAACACGTGTCCTTTAAACTCATATGTTTAAGTTTAAGGATCCTTTAGAATCAAGAATTTATGGGATTCATTATAATACTCAGGAGAGTTAAAAATTCACTTGGCTTAGTTCGTCGAGAATTATTAGCTGTGAAGACCCAAGTTTGAATAAATGTCACGAAAGTATTTTATGGACAAGGCGATGATTATTATTAAGGTACTAAATTAAAATAGATGATTTAGGAGTTTTATTTTTTTTAAATTTATACTGTATAAAACAGTTGTCTAATTTTTCATTCTTGGACATGCAACTATATAACATAGTATGTCAATTTCAGATTTTCTAAGTTAGTTTTAAATAAAGTTAGGACAAGTGGGAATGACTTTAAAAGCGCTACTATGTATAAAGCATTGTCTTTTTACGACAAAAACTAATTTCCAAACTGAGGAAATTTTGTGTGTCTTGTAAACAGAACAAAACAAAACACATATTCAATTATGTATAATTAGGCTACCTGCCTAGTATGTAGGTATGTAGTTAGAATTACTTGTAAAACGAATTTAATATATCGTAATATTTTTTTCTTTTAATGCTGTTCGTAATGTTGATTATTATTAAATTATTCGGCATGTAACTTATATGAGAGGTTTTGTTTTATTTTTGTTACTATTTAATTCCGGTTAGTGAATGAGCCAATGAAACAAATTCTATGAATTACGACGTCATAAAATGTAGCATATCTAGTAGGTATGTACACATGATATGATTTTTTCATCGTAAGAAGCATCTTCAGGGGTCCTCCATAAATGATGTAATTGAAATATCCCGATTTCTTGAACCCTATGACACAGCAGTCACTAGCAACTTTAACCTGAACCTGAAAGCATTTTATTTTTGCGTATTGGTATGTATATGCGAAGTGTTATTACTATTCGAAAACCTTTTGTTCTCTTAGCTTCCTGACTGACTCCTGGCTATAAATAAAAGTACCTGCCTAAGTCTGTCACACACAGTCTGCTTAAATACATAATTCAAAAATATGACGTTTGTTTCAGAGCAGTTTTTTAATTCGTCAGTGTTTGTATTTGCACTAGATTAGATTAGTATTTAATCAGCAGTAATAAAAAAAATTGAATTTACTTCCATTAGTTCTGAACACACAATATTATTATGTACCTAGATTACAATTTTCTTCTGTGTAATAATCCTATAGAGTATTTGCTACGTTCTTAATTTTCATAATTTTCTATACTCGTTTAAAAAAAGTGTCGCCTCAATAAATATTAAACATAGAAATATATAGTGAACATAAGAGTTTAATATGACAAAAATCCGTGGAAAAAGTGTAATTTTTGCATTCTGCATCAGCTGCGTCTTAATTTGGATTGGACACAATTTTAAAAAATGCGCGCCAAAATTAGCTTTATCCCGAAATGGTTCACACGAGGGGAAAAGGGTGATTACAAAAAGTCAATACGACTCAAAAATTAAAGGTTCTTCTGGCGAAAACCGACTTGGTTTTGCAATCAAACCTGAATCTCAAGTAGTACCCAAATTTTGGAAAAACATTTTATATACTAAGAAGGACCACATTCAGTCGTTCAAAAATGTTAAAAGAATTCTGCTTTATGACCCACATCCCACGTGGAATCACACATACTGTCCGCTCTATAATTCAAACGCTAATTTCAAATGTGAATTTATTGAGCGGCCATCTACTAAAAATGCGAACAAATTCAACAAATCACTTCAAGATCTGGTTAAAAACGTTGACGCTATTTTTATTGTTCGAAACTTTAGGCATACTGACAAAGTTGAGAGGCTATTGGATGTCGCGGTATTTAAAAACAGACGAGGCATTGCTGCTGCAGGTGTTGGCCTTGCCCTTCGCGAGAAAATTACAATTCCAAAACTCATCTACTGGACGGCAGAAGCGCCATTTTGGAAAAATGCTTTCAGCATCCGAGCCCAGCCAAAGTATAAACTGGCAGAAATAATGAATGACCCCCCGTCCAGAGATTATTTGGCGTCGTACTGGCGAGGCTCTGATATCTATTCACCATACTACACATTTGAGAAATTTAAGAAAAGTGACCCAAAAGCGAATAATATTCCAGGTATAATTTCTAATAGTAAAACTCTTAAATCTTATATTTTTTTAACACTGCTTAAACACTAATTTCAAACCTTTTCAAGTCAATTATGCCAAAGGACGGACAAAAGCAGTAGCGATTGTCGTTTCAAATCGTGGCGCTAACAATAATCGTCTTGGTCTTGTGCGGGAACTACAGAAATACATTAAAGTGGATGTCTACGGACGCTGTGGAACCCTCAAGTGTGACCGGAAAACTTGCTTTAATCACATTAGGAAGGACTACAAATTTTATTTAGCTTTTGAGAATTCAAACTGCAGAGATTATATTACTGAAAAACTTTTTAAAAATGCGTTCTCGTAAGTTTTTGATTTTAGAATGAAATTATAAGTAAAGCTTTATTTAAAACATGCATTTTATTTGAAGGTATTCCCAGCATGATAATACAGTGTGAGATGCCGCTTAGGCCACTAATAGGCCTGTTGCAGATTTGTAATGGTAAGTAATAAACGCTTGAAATTTTTCATTTGAAGCAATGACCTCCTGCCGATAGTGATGGGAGCGCATCCCTCCGACTACAAAGCAATTGCGCCCGCTCATTCCTACATCCACATTGAAGACTTTGACTCGGTTCAAAAGCTTGGCGAGTATTTGAATTTGCTGAATAAAAACGACACTTTGTACAATGGGTATTTTAATTGGAAAAATGTGGGTGTCTATAAACAGAATAACTTTTTCTGCGAAGCTTGTGCTTTTTTACATGTT
The DNA here is from genome assembly GCA_949802685.1 of Dicyrtomina minuta. Taxonomy (NCBI): domain Eukaryota; kingdom Metazoa; phylum Arthropoda; class Collembola; order Symphypleona; family Dicyrtomidae; genus Dicyrtomina; species Dicyrtomina minuta. The sequence goes on along the minus strand of OX461808.1, from coordinate 95,735,283 downwards.
CAAAGTTTATTACGAAACCAAAATCAAGAAAATACAGACATTAATAATACAATAATGCACGTCAAGAGTGGAAATGAAACGCTGCTGCCATATCTTCATTTTCAAGATGATTACTCGTTTGAAACATTTAATTGGACCAGTCAGGATAACACAATGTGTCTGAAAAGAAATCAGTGGTACTGGAATCGGTAACGACGCCGCTCGCCACTGCTGTTACATTAATTTACAACTTTATTATGTATTATATTGTACTCACATTATTACAGAAAATATTATCCATGCGTAACACTAGCACCCGCTTATTGCACTGCAAACATTTAATAAATTAATATTATGTTTATAGAAATTTTAATTTAGGAACTGTTTTTGATTAATTCCAATGCCATTGATATTGTTTTAAGCACAGTTGCTTGTTTTGTTTCGTAAATTGGAACGTAGGAAAATCATACTTATCTATTTTGTTAAAATATGGAATCTGAATTAGAAAAATTGCTGTAGATACATGTAAACACTGTAAACCATTATTTGTCAAGTGGCCATTAAATATCAATTTACATATCATTCTACTGCCTTATAGGAAACTAGAAATTACATAGTTTCGGATACAGAACGGAAAGAAAGACAGATGGACAGACAGACATGCAACACCATTTCAATAGATGCTTAAAATCTGGACTATGGTGGTACTAAATAAGTGAATGCTTGTTTAAAACCATTTCTGGACCATCCCTAAGGTAATGTGATGACATGAGAGTAGGGCGGTACTAAATATGTAAAAATTTGGTTGACTTCATTTATGGAACATCCCTGAGTTAAAGTGATGACTTGGAAGTGATTGGGTACTAAATTTGTGATAATGTTGTTGACATCATTTATGGGTCATCCCTTAGTTTAAGAAATGACACAGGAGCGTGGCAGTACTATATAAGTAAAAAACAAGGGGCTTCGCCCCTTGTTTAAGGGCAGCCTTAACAGTAATATGGAGCAGTAATATGTGAAGTGTATGTGTATAAATGCTTTTGTAATTGTTTTTCTTCTACAATTAAAGTATTGTATTATTTATTTGTGTCTATTTACATAATTTAGTACGCTTTTGAAATACTATTATCATTTTCAGCATATATGACACTTTTTGTGGCGATTTTTCTATTAGAACCCGTTTTTTCTGAAACATTCAAAAACAGTAGCAATACCACTGAGCTGGAACAAAATTAGATTATACTAATCATTACCTAATTAAAACCTAATTTATTACCAATCAAAAATCATTTTGGTGCTACCAATGGAAGAAAAAGAAGAAAATACTGGATTTTTCTTTTTCAGGGCTTTAAAGCCAGAACTCGTCCAAATCGGCCGAGTACTTCAACAATGTACATACTAAATTATGTGAATAGGTAGAAATAAACAGTGTGTAGACATAGACGGAAGGCTTAACTTTAACTAACTGTACCAACTGCAAAAGCAACTGAAAAACTTTCCAGAGAATTTAGGGCAGCCTGTGTTGTAGAGTAGCCTATAACCTGCCTGTAGTATACATTAGGTATGCATCTCATGTTAAATATGCAAATAATGCATATATGAATTTATTAAAAACATAAATACTATAATAGAGACGACATGGTGCATGTCGAAATATATTTGTTGCTGATAAATTTTATCGACCAATTTATCATCCCATGATTTTCTCGAGAAATATTATTATAAAATATTTATCGAGAAAATAATTATTATTGAGAAAATTTATCGAGGAAAATTAAGATATTATCCATAAAATAAATCCGTAAAACTAAGAATGTAAATAAGATAAATATTGTCTTACAGGTCCTATATTAATTTGATTAAAGTGATCAAAATTCAATTAATATATTTATTTTATCCTAATACATTTTAATCTAATTTTAATCAATCGACGACCTTAAAAACTATACAGTCAGTTATGTGCTCGCCTCTACATGTAGCGTATCGTACTGAAAACTGTAATACTGCACACTGCACATTTGCATTATGTGCGGAAATTGTAACAATTATTAAATGCTGTGCGCTACATATATAGCGCATAGTAATTGCTCACTTACTGTAGTTGTAGCGCAGTATGATGTATTTCCATGTAACGGAGGACTGTGATTTTTTAATTCTTTCCTTTGGTCGAAGACTATATTTAAATTTTCAAATTCCCGTAGGGTAAGCCGGTAATGCTTTATTAGCTATTTATTTTACTAAAAAATTAGAAGTTTTTTCGCGGTGAAGAACATTTTTTATTTCTGTCGACTAAGTTTGAATAAAGGAAAAAAACTGATACCCATAGATAAAATAATAAAAAGATCTGTCGTACTTACTTTTTACTTACTGTTACTGTTATTACGATTATTATTATTATGATTAAAAGCCAAATTATCGTATCATCATAATCATAACCTAATCTCTGAATAAACTTATTCATGGAAGGAAATAAATATGTATTGAGCATTGCATTTCTATTATTTCTATTATTATCACGGTTTCATATAAGAATTTCATATAATTCATAAACCCAATGCCAGAAGTTCTATGATTAAGGTACAAATTCACTACAAATTCCAACCTACCAGGCCCAGCCTTAATAATAATAACAATGATGATATGTAAAAAATTATGTTTATTATGAACAATTTTAATTTATAACCAAGTTAATTACTATTATAAATAAATAAAAATATCTTTATCCTTAAAATATGTCGAAGAAGTATTTTCCCTGCAGCATTTTTACAAGTAGTATTTTACCACGTTTTGCACTTTATGAAGTAGGTGCGTAATACAACGTAATTATAAACTTATGGGATTTATTGAACTTTTCCAGCTTCAGCATTCACAATTCACCTTTAGGCTCTGCTTAAATCGGCTAAAAATGCACCGCATGCTGGATGCTAAATGATAATGAAAAAAGAGTTGCATTATATTAATAAATACACAAGTGTATTATTTTAAGGAAATGCTGTAATTTGAATACATTCATTTTCAGAATTTTAAGAATATTTGTTTACATACCTATATAATTGTACATTTTGAAAACCTCCTAAAACTTTAAACTTAAAACATTAATATACTTAGTAGATAGTAGGTAGAAGATTATGGGGCATACCGAGTTTTTAGACGGCCTTTTTATAAGTACACTCATTATGCGGATTTTTGTTAGTATGACAACGACCTACGGCGGGGTGATGTTTAAACAATAGGAGCGAAACAAACAAAAATTGATGGACAAAAAACATGCTGTGTCAAAAACTACCCTCTTGGAAGCTACTATGAATGGCGTCATCAAAAATCTTGAGTTTTGAAACCCACCCGTCTCCATTGCCACCTCCTTAACCATAGCGTAAATGGCTATCTTTAACATTACGTGTCATAAGTTGACGATCTGACCACCGTGTATAATCAATGACGCCATTTGTGGTACCTCCCATTAATCCAACGCCTTCAAACCTACATGGTAAGAGATAGCGTATAAAGGTAAAAAACCCTTTCGCTTGAGCTGTGTGAAGTTGAAGTGTGAGCTAGAGATGGAAATTTTGTTTTACAATTCATTCTAGAAAATTCTGACTCGCGGCCTGTCCTCTGTAGCTCACTCTCACTCTCACACTGGTCAAGTAAGTTATTTTCATTCACTCTTCTGACCTTCTTTTCTTCTGATTCTGATTTTAAGCTGCCGTGACAAGTTCAGTGGGAGTTGGTAATGGTGGCCGGCTGATTAAATTCATATTTTCTGTAAAATTTTGAAACTTAAAGTTACAGAAACCGGCGCCCATTAGCCACTGCCACTTTACTATCCCCTTCCATTGTGATTTAGATTGCAAAGCCGAAGCCTTGACCATGGGAAAATTATTGGAATTGAGAAGAAGTGGACAAAAATGGAAACGATAAATGTAGGAAATGGGACGAACATCAATACTTATAGTAACTCTAATCTGAGCGGATTAGCGGATGAGTGTTTGCAAAACAAGATTTGATTCGCCAAGCCAAAATATACATTTGCTTTAAATCAATTATGGACTCGAGTGAGTTTGACGGGTAAGAGGATAATAAAGAATTGTTTGGCTGTGTATAGATAACTCAATGTCTTATCGTCGGTGAAGGATAAGGGGTCGTGCAAGTAATACGTAACGCAAAAATGCCCAATTTTGACCCATCAACTACCCCACGTAACGCCAACGTAACATGGAAACCACCAACTGACCACCATTCGTAACGCTTATATGGAAACCCTTTAAAACTTAGTCAAAACAGCTGCAATCAATAAAATTATGTTTTGTATGCATAAAAAATTAAATGAACGTATAAATTCTAGCGGATAAAAGAAACAACGGGGCCCCGTGAAGTTGTAGCTAGTCAAACTATAAATTTATTCACATACAATTTGTAATAAATTGAAACTAAACATCATTCATTCGCTTCTACAAATTGATTTTTAAAAATCTTAGAATCAAGGTTCATTTAATTCTACAAACGGATTAGTATGCCACTCCCTTACGTCCAATATTACTTCAATGTCGTCATTCTCATTCTCCATTGGTTCAAGTTCAATGATTACTTCAATGTCGTCATTCTCAGTGGGTTCAATGATGTCGCTTCTGGAATATTGTTGAACAACAGACTCAATTGTGTCCCTAATGGATTCACTGGATGACATGTGGGCAGACTTTCTATGAGCTGCTACAGCTTTTTTAGACGGCATGTATAAGTGACAAGCTGGACAGGTCCGCTCCTTGAGTTTGTCTTTTAGACTTGGGCAGTACATGTCGAACGGCAATATTGGCATTTCGTCGGTGACAGGTTCAAGGTGACGCAAAACCAAACGTGTGGTTAAATTGCTAAACACTTTACGTTCTTGGAGATTAACAATATCGAACCCAACTCCTGTGGCAGCAGCACAAACTTCGTATTTGTCAATAACTTTTTTATTCCAGATTTGCGCTAAACATTCTCCAGCTTTGTTGAAATTTTTAACTTCCAGTTCTTTGTTCACAGGTTTAGTCCCCACTAAATGCGATCCATAATGCTCATGTGGCAAAACAACTCCAGCAGGGTCCCTTGACAATGGAGCCATTCTACGTTCCACAGGATTGTATGCTGATTGACCTGGTGCATGATACGCAACAAATATGGCATCTAGATTGTAATCCTGAAAATGTCGAGCAGCTTGATTGAGGGTCCCCTCAAATCGAAGATTCTCATCCGGTCCTCCATCAGTAAAAATAATAGCAACAGGTTTTGTACTACCATCACTAGTACGAACAAATGACTGAAAATTATCCAAGTTAAGGAGCCTTCGAAAGTCAGTGCCGTGAGACTTAGCACAACTTTTATCATGTTTTCCTGATCGAATAGCGATGTACGTTGGTCCTGAGTATGACAATTTTTCATTTAAATCAAATTCAAGTCCTGCATAAACTGATACAATTAGTTTATGATTGCTTCCTTCGGGAAAATCGTGGTCTTTGAGACGAATCTTGTAGGCAACATGCATAAGCAGTGGTGCTTGTTTAGTTGCAGCGGTGATTTCCAAGGGGACCCTTGCCTTATCATCCTGACTGAGTACAAATATCGACTGTTTACTGAGTAGTTTAGCTAAATTACGGAGGTATTTGACGGCAGCAGCGCAAAAGTGAGAATCTTCATGTGAATTTCTTTCATCATTGGAAGCCTTGATTAATTTAACTGGTACTGTTGTTACATGTATTTGTCCCTCTTGAGTGCTTGATCTTTTAGGAATGAGCCGCAGATAGAGTGCTGATCGGCTTAGGCTAAAACCTATGATAAATCGCAATTACAATTTGAAGCATTGCTAATTATATATCCAGGGCCCTGGTTTTATATTACTCTGCGATTTATTTAGAGCGATAGTAAAATTAAACATAATAATTACCTTGAATAATCAATGCATCATGAAGTTCATCAAGCGTGCGTTCTTAAAGTCTCAGATCGTCGAAGTTCGTGAGCTGCAGCTTCAGGAGCAACTAAGTCGACGATAGCTTTAAGAAGAAGAGGTTGCTCAACTTCAGGACGAGATTGCCCCTGGGACCCCGGGTGGAGGCGCCCAACACTGCCAACACATTTTAACCGCATTCTAGTTAAAATATTTATTAGAAAAAAAATAAACTGTAGATAACCATTCTTACATTTTTTCGACATGGGGTAAGGCCCAAAACCCTGTCAAGCACTCTCGATGGAAGAGGTGTCCGCAACGCGTTGACAATGCCTCAGGTTCTTGAGGTGGGTCGGCCTTTATGCCGTATGGGGGCCCCCATAGCTTCTCGTGACAAATTAAACACGCTGGAGTTGTCATCTCGAGCCCTTTCCTGGTTTTTGTTAAAATAAATAAACTTTATTATTAAAAGTTCGAAATGTTTCCTTTACATGTTTTTTTAAAAGTTGAAAACGTTCTATTTACATGTGTTTTGAAAAGTTTAAGAAGTTCTATTTACATTTTCTTTGAAAAGGACAAAAAAGGTTCTATTTTACATGTGTTTGAAAATTGCAAGATGTTCGGGGCCTTATTTTTCGACCACCGTTTTTACCACCACGACGACCACTGACAACCAAAACCGTTGAATTCAATTCCACGACTACCGCAAAAAAACCGTAGAATTGAATTGCCATCATCAACACTAAAAAGAACTATGAAATCCCCTCGAGCACCTTTTTGTTAGTATTTAAAAATAACAACAATCATAATTGTTTGGTGGTGGTGGTGGAAATTGAATTCTACGGTTTTTTTTGGCGGTGGGGTATTAAATTCTACTGTTTTTGTGAGTGGTGGTGGTAGTGAGGATTGAATTCTATGGTTTTTGGAGAGGGCGGTGGTTGTGGTCGTTAAAACGGTGGTGGAAAAAGCAAGTCCCAAATGTTCTATTTACATGTTTTTGAAAAATACAAAATATCCTAATTGCATGCTTTCAACAAATTTTTAAATACTTTTGTAAATAGTGGATGTCATGTTTAGCCACTAATGGATATGCGTCATTTAGGTTCTTCACATACGATATATTTTTACCATCCACAGCGCAGACTGCAATATTTTCCGTGGTCATGATTATAATACATTACCTATAAAAAACCACGCAACGTAATGCTAATGTAGTGCTTTTTAAAAGCCAAAAATGAAACCGATTAAGACTGTTAAATGGTATCAGTGTCCACAATATTCAGCTAGAGATAAGACTGAAAAAACAACTTCACAATAATCATAAGCTATCACTTTTATTCATTGTCGACACTGATACCATTTAACAGTCTTAATCGGTTTCATTTTTGGCTGTTAAAAAGCACTACGTTAGTATTATGTTGCGTGGTTTTTTGTAGGTAATGTATTATAATCATGACCACGGAAAATATTGCAGTCTGCGCTGTGTATGGTAAATTATTAATATTGTAATTATTTAATAATTGGCAAAATAATAAATTGTTCTTACCTTCGTACTCCAGAGTTCCTACTTTCTCGTACTCCGAGTCCAGACCCAAACTGAAGATGATTTGACAAGCGAAGTTTATTTGTATACAGTAGAAAAAAGTTTCAATTTGTTGTCAATTTCAAATTTAGGCGGTATTTGTGCAGAAACATTTATTTTAAATCCGGTAGATGTACTCTGCTTAAAATATATTAAATCGAAACATACTAAATGGATTTTGCTGTTTTAAAATTATCCCATTTTATCTAGTGTAAAGCGTTACGTAGCAAATAGGCAGGTACCAACCACCCATCGTAACGTTTTAGTAACGCTGGTCATGACTACCAACTAACCCCGACTGCGTTACGTATTACTTGCACGACCCCTAAAATTCGGTTCCTTCCACTTTTTAATAGAACCAAATTCGCATATTTTCAATGTTTGCTAAAAGCAGAACCGCTTCCTTCTTAAGGACACGGATTTGCTTTTAGCAAAAATTGGAAAGAAGCGAATTTGCTTGTAAAAAAATGTGAAAGCTGATTTGATCCTTCACCGACGTTATGTTTCATGTAACAGAACAGATATAATTATTTACTAACATGAACAACTCACAGACGCACAAACGATTTTTCACAGAAGGAGTTTTATACGCGCTTCTCATAATTGGATTCACGCTGGTCTAACTATGCAGCCAACCCACCAGTCACATATTACTAGTCACATATGAGCCCCATCAAGGATCTTGCATAAGAGTTTGACTGACTGTCTGTGAGTCAAAAATTGAAAATAATACGATGACGTTTCTCCGGGTTTCCAAAGTTATCCGAAGAACCCCCTAAACCCGAAGCCGTAACCGAACCAGCACAGATGAGACGACAGGTCGACAAAGCTCTCAAAACACACTCAAATCGAAACCTCCAACATCCGGAGAAGATGCAATCAATCAAAAAAGCCCTGCAACATTTTGTAGACCCGTGATTCGAAGGCATTTCAAAAATATGCATTCATAAATAACTAACTGAAGAACTAAAATGCATTTTTTTCCCATTTTAATGAAATAATGATAACTAGTTACAATTTTGTTGAATAGGTATGTGTTAAGCAAATGCGATTAAACTTTTAGTCAATTCGTACTTTAGCCTATAAATTTTAATTTTTGCATATTACGTCAATGAATACATATATAATTTTTTCGTTTCCTTTAGTGAAGCGTGAAGCGATTTTGATACTGGGAGGAAAATGTCTTTAGTTACGAATTAGGAGGAGGAGCATGTCCGGGAGGAAATTTCCGTTTACCGATGGGTGCAATTAATGGATGGGGCAATCTTCCCCACTATCTCGAGAACTTTTCATTCCAAGAATACCTAAGTAGTCACTTCATATGGTTGATTTCGCTTTCACGATCCATAATACATAAGCTACAAATAGGTAGTGTCCAGCTTATTCAAGAGATCAAGATTTATGTGAACCTTTAACAGGAGAAAACCCAACCACTGTTTTTGAAATGAAAAATTATTCGATACAGTACAAATACAGGCTAAGAAAGAATGAGCCAAATGAAAACTAAAAGTGAAATACAATTTAACAGCCAGCAGAACAGAAATAAAATGCAATCTCTAAATTCTTCCGTAATCAGAATCAAAGCTGGAGCCAAAAAGTATGCACACGAATCGGTTATTACAATAATATGCTAAACCAAAGGTATCTTTTCGCTATATATTCGGGTGAACGGACATTTTCCTCCCGGACTTTTTCCTTCCTCCCGAACATTTTCCTCCAGGACGTTTTCCTCCCAACTCATAACCGAGGACATTTTTCTCCCAGTAACAAAATATCTCCACTAAGAGAAGTTAGTGTATCGATCCACAAAATTTATATGTGTACTCGTAAACGATCTCATGAAAATTTCGAATCTAAAGTACAATGCAAGTTTAGTAGCATTTCCTTCACAATTATGTATTCAATGAAATGCCATATTATATTAGCCATTATTTCATAAAACTGGGGAAAAATGCATTTTAGTTCTTCAGTTAGTTATGAAAGCATAAGAAGTGATTTTGATATTGAGAGGAAAATGTCCTCGGTATGTCTTGGGAGGAAAACGTCCGGCAGGATACTGTCCTGTGGAAAAAATGTCCGGGGGAGAAAATGCCCGGGAAGGAATTTCCCGGGAAGAAATTGTCCTACGACCATATATTCGATTTATCGCCATGTGACATTTTTAAACAGCGCAAAAAATACCGTGTAAGTACATAGAGTTGAATTGAGAAGTCTAATTTTTCCAAAACTATCCGATTTACATACAGGAGTTATGAATGTAATGGTATTACATAATTACACCCAATGTGACAATTTTCTGGTATACGGACACTTATCTCCCGGACTTTCTCCTCTCTACTCTGTTTCCGTACCAAGAACATTTTCCTCCTAGTATCAAAATAACATCACTAAAATAAACTAATGTTCATTTCCAGAAAATGTAGGCATTGGTAGGTATTCTTAAAACTATGAAAATATAACTACTTAACCGGAAAGCCGGTGATAAATTATGAGGACGTTAGGAGGAGGAGGAGGAGGAGGAGGATGTCATGCGCTCGAAAAACCCAGAAATAACGCTTCCCTCCTTCCTTCCAACCGGAATATTTTTTGCGTATAACCATTAACGGCATCAAAGTACAATTCAATAATTTGTTTTTAGTTTAAATTGATTGTACTTTGATGCCGTTAATGGTTATACGCAAAAAATATTCCGGTTAGAAGGGAGGAGGGAAGCGTTATTTCTGGGTTTTTCGAGCGCATGACATCCTCCTCCTCCTCCTCCTCCTCCTCCTCCTAACGTCCTCATAATTTATCACCGGCTTTCCGGTTAAGTAGTTATTTCTGGGTTTCCCAGCTATGATCTAGGTTTTAGATAAAGGATGCAATGCACACAGTCACACCCATGTCATCATCTTAACATTACGTGAACGACTATTTCTTAAATGGCATGTCAGTTATCGCCACCTAGACCCACGACCCACCTACCCTACCGATGACATTATATATGTACGATTCCTAGCGTGATTCAAAAAATTAATTTTGACGGCCGTCGGCTAACTTGTAGGTACAGTAGAGGCAACCGAAAGTGAAGGCTGACAAGGAAACATTTTGCATGCAAACAAATGGCAGCTTTATCCTTGCTAGCCTTCACTTTCGGTTGCCTCTACAGTACATTTCGAAGGCCAACTTGAAGGTTTGGCTGAGTATCGTCGGCCAACTTGAAGGTTTGGCTGAGTATCGTCGGCCAACTTGAAGGTTTGGCTAAGTATCGTCGGATAACTTGTAGTGACAATTGTCGACTGTCGGCTAACTTGCAGCTACAATTGTCGACTATCTTGTAGCCACAATTGTCGACTGTTGGCTAATTAAAACCTATTAGGGCTGTCGGCTGTCGCCTAATTTAAACCTTTTTTGGGCTGTCGGTTAATTTTAACCTTTTTTCGGCTGTCGGCTAACTTGAAGCTGCCTTCACAGTCGCAGTCCCGTTTGGTTTGTTTTATTTTACATTTTATTAACAGCACATTGGGAGTAATTGCCAACCTCTGGGAGTAATTGCCAACCTCGTCGTTAACGCTCACAACTACAAAGTTCTTAACATCTTAAGACTAATACTGACCTGACCGATCATACCATGTAAAGTATATTGTGACTTGTAAATAGTAATAGTGAAATGGTGAACGTGCGAAATTCAAATGTAATTAAAGTTTGACGTATTGAAACACTCTCAGCAATTTGCAACTTTTACCATTGTATTATTGTCATTAGCCGTGGCCATAGTTTAATGGCACATATCTACTACCTAAATTTACAAAATAAACCAAGTGCAAAAAGAAACTGCAACTGTACAGTCAACACTGTCACAGTGCAATGGGAGTGTAAGTGGTTTATCGAATAGAAGCAGTAATAAAAGTGACTTCCACTGACCATACCATGACCATCGACATATTAATAATATTCAAAAGTCATAAGTACACACCGCTTGTATTTGAAGATGTACTATTCGGGTTTGTTACACTTAAACTGTAATCCAGCACTGACTGACTCTATTTACTGTAACCATAGTATAGTGTGACTGAGATTTTGATTTCATGGATGCATCAACTTTGATGTTGATAATAATTTGTAGAGAAGTTTTCTTATTATTACTACATACTTTACTACTACTGCTGACTGCTTCCATTGCCATCCACCACTGTTGTCAGACAACAGTTGAATGTTAATCAACATGACGGGAAAGGAATTACGCTTTACCATTAGTTACAAAATCGTACTAAACTGAATTACAAATAGAACTTACCTATTAGCCACTTCAAATCCTTGTTTCGAAGTAAATGAGTTAACCTAAATTAACCAGCTTCAAATTAAAAGAAAATGAAATACACTTTGAAATGAAATGGAATCTAAACAGTCCGCTGTAAGCCACATGGTAGTATATGGTAAGGGATCGTCCTACATTGATGTCATTGGTATAGCCAGTGGGGCTAGTCCGATGCTTATGACATGCCATATTAAAGAAAACCATTTGTGCAATACTTAAGCGGATAAAAGGGAGTTCTAAAAATTATGATTTTTTGATGACATCATTTACGGACGAACCTCAATTGCTATTGGTTGAATTGTAAAGATTGAAGATTGGAAGATTGGAAATACGTGTTATTCAAAAATGCCGCCTTTTACGCGAGTTGCAGGGCATGCTATACGCACCCTCGAAGACAGTTTTAAAGTAGCGCCATGCATAGATCCTGGCGAGAAAACGAACTAAAGCGAACCAAGCAGAGTTCTGCTGCCGCTACTTAGCATTAATAAATTACTTACTTGCACATTTAATTGTAGCGTCTGCATGTAATCCAATTTAGAAATTTAAGTCTCATTGCAATCAAAAAACTATATTCTGTCTTGTTATGTAAACCTTATTTCTACAGTTGCTTTAGTCAAGATATTAAATCACAAAAATAAAACCTCATATGCAGAAATGTGTGTGCTTCACATACCTACCGTAGAGTTTGGGATTGACCGAGCTTGATGCTCGGCGAGAATAAATTTTCCATGCGTACGAATGAAAACTTTATCCGTGCTGACTAGAGAGTATCAAGATCGGTTAGTCCCAGACGCCCAGACTCCGCAAGCACAGAACGCGTCGTTATACATGGGGTTGGACGGCTTAGTCTCTTCCTGCCCCACAAGCATCTTTGTCCATCCAATCCAATACACTACTCTACATTTGTAGGATCATAGTCCGTACATGTGTCTTGGAGTAACAGAGTCAGTTTTGGAGTTATTCTATTAACTAGGCTTAATATCTTGATTAACCTAAAGCTCAGAAATAACTTTTGCACAACAAGACAGAATATAGTTTTTTGTTTATCTTGAGACTTGAATTTCTAAATCCCGTTACCGTTACACTACCACGCGACAATTAAATAACAAGTAAAGTAATTACTTCTTAAACGTAAATATCCATTGCATTTGCAATGATCACCCGTTCCAGCTGATCTCTGTTTGGATCTAAATAGTTTTGTGGATCGTCAGAAAGGCGCAGATTTCCATGTGCGACGGTGGCGATCCTGGGAGCTCGATGCTGCCTATAGGCATAGGTTGTGGTCGGGACGAAATACCATTCCACTGCAGCTCTCGTTTGCTGCTGGTCTCGCATGTTGGCTGGTATGTATAGCATTGGCTATTTGGATGGTATTGGCGGGGCAACCAAAAGTGGTATCTGGTTAAGCTTAGCTGCCGTTTGTGTGCATGCCACATTTCGGTACCCCAGTGGGTACTACAAGTCATGAGTGAACACAGATGAGGACTGTGTAACGTCCTCATAATAGATTAAATGCAAGGAACACTAGTTTATTTATTTTAGCGATGTGATTTTGACACTGACAAGGGAACCACGCCAAGTGGTACGCTCCGATTTTAAAACAAGTATCCACAGTTGATTGATCCACCCGAGTGTACTACAACCCTAAAACAGTACGGTCGCAAACTGCGCCGTTGGTCCACAGTAGCCCGCCAAAGTTCAAAAAATGCTACTTTTTTAAACTTTGCCGCCTTGCAGTTCCTACATTTTTCATCCGATTTTCGAAAAATTTGAAGTTTTGTGACCTTTAAACCATTTTCTAAAAAGTAATTTTTCTGTGTTTTTAAAAATTCGAAAATTTTCATTTTTTTCTAAAAAAAATGTAGAAACTGCAAGGCGGCGAAGTTTAAAAAAGTAGCATTTTTTGAACTTTGGCGGGCTACTGTGGACCAACGGCGCAGTTTGCGACCGTACTGTTTTAGGGTTGTAGTACACTCGGGTGGATCAATCAACTGTGGATACTTGTTTTAAAATCGGAGCGTACCACTTGGCGTGGTTCCCTTGTGAGAGGAAAATGCCTTCACAGAGTACTTAGACCGAGAAAAATGCCTTATTTTCTGAAACAATTTTTTTTTTTGAATTTTCAAAAACCCAGGAATTACTTTGTAGATAATGTTTTGCGAAATACAAAACTAAACTTTTTTAATCAATCGGACGAAAATTGTAGGAGTTATAGGGTGCTACAGAATTAAAAATTCATTTTCTGGTCAACTAAATATGGCGCCCGTTTAGTTACCATTAGCAGATTAATACTTTCAAAAATCCCACTTAGCGAGTCAAAATGCCCACTGGCATCATGTTCTTAAGCAAATCTAGTTTTTTTCACATGCTCTTTTCAGAAAAAAATACATGGTACGGATTCGGCGTGATCACCTTGAGCCCTTCCCTCGTTGCTAACTGAAGACAAACTATAATTTCGATAATAACTTAAAACTATACAACACATCTCCCTCGCATTTGTGGGAGATTAGAAGTTATTTAAAAATCAAGCAAACTAAAGCGAAATGTAGCGACTACTGCATTTGTCGCCATGAAAACTGCCAAGCATTAAAAGATGAGATTGAAATGCAAAGGATATAGGTGCAATTCTATTATTCGTGTTTAGTACGATTCTCTAACAACAGACATGCAGGTACCTGATATACAAAATAAAAAAGTATATGAAAAAATCACATGGAACAACAACGAAAGTATTAACTTCAGAACAGAACTATTTAACCTCGCAAGCCATACTCCAATAGAAGATTATAACTTTCATAGTCTCACAGAAAACATCAAGTTGGCGGCAATATCTACTAAAATGCTCAAAAAGGTACCTTTCCAAAAATGCACTCAATCTCGACCAAACTGGTTTAACGAAGAATGTGAAAAAAGCAAACAGAAAGCTAATAAAGCTCTACATCAAATGCGTAAATGCACAAAAAACGAAGATATCAGAAAATCAAAGGTTACGGTTTATACTAAAAGCAGAAACGACTACCTTCAATTAATCAAAAAGACTAAAGATGAATATTACTCTCAAATAAGGCAAAGCGTAATCGACGCAAAAGACGGCAAAGCATTCTGGCAAGCAATAAACACATTCAGAGATTGCAAGAAAAGCAATATAGAAAATACCATAACAACATTCGAATGGCACCATCATTTCAAAAAGCTTTTTGAGGGGGCTCCTTGTGACGAAAACACAAATATAACAATTGAACACGATTTGGATAACGACAGATTACACGACTTTAACGCAGTAATATGCCTAGACACAGAAATAACGCATGAGGAACTAGAAATTGCAATCAATAAACTCTCAATAAGCAAAGCCCCAGGTGAAGATGGCATACCCAATGAAGTGTGGAAATCATTAGACTATAAATCTGAAAATATGCTCTTAAGAACTTTGAATGAAATAATAAGCACAGCCAGGGTACCCAGCGGATGGAACAATATAACCCTTGTACCTATTTTCAAAAAAGGGAACCCAAATGAACCAGGAAATTATAGACCAATATCGTTGTTAAATACAAGTACAAAACTTCTCACCATAATACTAGCTGAACGACTTCAAGCCTGGGGAAACAGCAACAATTTAATTTCAGAAAATCAATCCGCATACAAGAAAGGCTCTGGATGTGTTGACAATATATTTAGACTACACGCTTGCATCCAGCATGCGATGAACAAGTCTAGTAAAAAACTTTTTGCCCTGTTCGTAGATCTTTCACAAGCATTTGATTCTATAACACATGAGAGGCTATGGACTAAAATGGAAAATGCAGGAATAAGTCAAAACTTCATTCATATTGTACAATCTATTTATCAAAGCGCAAGAACGAAAGTCAGAACAACAAATGGTTACACTGAATGGATAAAAATAATAAAAGGAGTACTCCAAGGAGAAACTCTGTCGCCAATACTATTTAACTTGTACATGGATGAGATTGTTAATAAGCTGAACAAAAGCGATGCCATGGGAATCAAAATGCTAACATTCCACATCCTTATACTCCTTTACGCCGACGACATTGTACTGATGGCACACAACCCAATGGATCTTCAGAAAGAAATTAATGAGCTAAAAGAATTTTTTGACTTAAATCAACTAAAACTCAATCTCTCAAAAACAAATGTCGTAATTTTTCGAAAAGCAAAAAAGCACCCAAAAGGACTCCAAGTTAAGTTTCAATGGGGGAAAGAAATCATAAAAGAAGCAGATGAATATACTTATTTGGGTGTAACATATAATTATCAAGGAAATATGAAAAAAGCTAAGGAGAGTACTCTCATAAAAAGCCAAGCTGCGCTGAGAAGCCTGTTTAGCCTATTCGCAAAAAGTAAAACAAATAATATTAAAGTTAAAATGAGGCTATTCAGCTCACTTGTCAAATCTGTCCTTCTCTACGCAGATCCGGTGTGGGCAATTTATTACATTGATGAACTGGAAAAATTCCAAACAAAATTTCTACGAAGTGTACTTAATGTGACAAACATGGCACCGGGCTACATTTTGCGCCTAGAGACTGGTACCAGCTCAATCAAGTTTGCAATCTTCAAACACACTTTAAAATTCTTGAAAAACAACATATTTGCAAACGCTGGAAATAATCTGAACCACAAGTGTTACGAACAATTAAAGGAGGATCACACAAAGAAGAACATTAACAACTGGTATAGTAACCTTTTAAAACTATTCCAACAATTCAAAATGGAGAAAGAACTGAATGACCTTAACTGGTTAAACGTTAACGAAAAATGGAAATCCTACATCAATAGGGCAAGGCAATATTCAATCAATAATGACGTCGCAGACATGGTAAACAGTGCCACCATCCCACACTACAAAGCTTTAAAAACAAATGTTAAACCAAGTGACTGGCTGCACGGTAATCGAAATGGGGAAGTCTCCCAACTATATTTACAACTGAGACTGAAGCAGAATACAATACGAATTAAAGGAAAAACAACAATTCTGAATGGAATGTGGAAGATATGGGACAAGCAGAAAAAGAAACCTACAGCTTGTAACAAGTGCGACACAAATCTAGATGAGACACAATATCATATTATGTTTCAATGCCCCCATTACGACGGATTAAGAATAAAATATATCAACCCCATAACACGGGGTACCCCAGACCAAGAAAGTTACCACATGATACTTAGCGATGACGTCAGCGACCCTCAGAAATTGGAAAACTTCTATTTCTTCTGGAAATCAGCAATACAACAACGCAGTCAATAGGAAAGCACTGGTTGGGATGTATGGGACGTTCAAATGCGTATATGAATCACTAAATATCATTTCAGAAACAATTTCAAACACCAATATGAAAGATCAGAGCGCCTTCTGCAGCTGTGCTGTTGCGTTTTTTCAATTTAATTATCTATTAGGAGTACTTAAGCTGTTTCACTATAGCTGTTTATGTATCTTTTTATAAATAACGAATGCACATAATACACTATTCCTATCTCAATCATTAATAATATATCGTATTATTGTAGTACGGATTACCAATGTACCTATTTTGTATCATTTTTTATCATATTTAATTTCATTCTATTTAACTAATGTAACTATAACGATAACTTAACTATTTTAAAAAACCCAAAACCCAAGCAGAAGACGACAAACCACGAACCTAAATTTTATAACTCTTACTCGTACTCATCTTTATTCCAAATATATGTCATATCACTAACATTATTGTAAAATCTAATAGTTGTGTAGGCCAAAGGCCATATCAACTTTGAAAATAAATCATATTATAGTACGATTCTCTTTGCATATTTTTTGAAAAGGTGCAATTTGTTCTAATTCCATGTTTTTGAAAAGCTCAAAATGTTCTATTTACATATTTTTTGAAAAGGTGCAAAAGGTTCTAATTCCATGTTTTTAAAAAGCTCAAAAATGTCGAATTCCATGTTTTTGAAAAGTGCTCAATGTTCTATTTGAATGCTCTCAAGACATGTTTGAATAGATTTGTAGATAGTTGATATTGTTTTTATCTACAAATGGATATGGGTCATTTTGGTTCTTCACAGACGATATAATGCTACGCACCAAAAGTGTCCAAACTGAATGTTAACATAATAGGTACTGTTTAGGTATAAAAGGCAGCCATATTTTATTAATTATATACAAAAACACGACAGTAAAAAAAACAACAATATTTACTAAATAGTTCTTGGCGACTATTCCGAAACCGGTGGGGAGGGTTCCGACTGTACAAGAACCACATTAGGTGGGAGAGGATTGCTAGGAGCGTGGCTCGTTTCTGTCCCTTGTGAACGCGTCTCATGTGCAATATTAGCTCTGCTCTTGTAAAATCCGAACTGCACCCCGGATGGGAACATTTAAGTAAACTGTCAACCTCTTTCTTGTGGGCTCTGTAATGTTTATCGTAGGCTTGCTTCTTGTAGAATTTTTTCATACAGCCTTTGATGTCGCGTTTTTCAAAAAAATGACAATTTTCGAAGTTTTCAAAATCTTGAAATTACTTTTAAGAAAACAAACTGAGAATCACAAAAAATCAAATTTCGTCAAAATCGGATGGGAACTGTAGAAGATATAGGGCGGCAAAGTTTCAAAATTTAAATATTTTTGAACTTTGGCGGGTCACTGTGACCAAACAACTCAAAATGCACTCGAGTTACTTTGGATCTGTGCTATTGAAAAGTAACCTGATTTTTTGAAATGGGTCTCTTTAAAATCCGGGTGTATCATGTCGCGTCATTCCCTTGTAAGATTCTTAAAAATCAAGTTGTAGAAGCGAATGAATGATGTTTAGTTTCAATTACAAATTGTTTGCGAATAAATTTATACGGTTTGACTAGCTACAACTTCACGGGGCCCGTTGTTTCTTCTTGCCGCTAAAATGTATACGTTCATTTAATTCTTTATTTATATAAAACATAATTCTATTGATTGCAGCTGTTTTGACTAAGTTTTAAAGGGTTTCAATTTAAGCTTTACGAAGAGTGGTCAGTTGGTGGTTTCCATGTTACGTTCGCATTACGTGGGGTGGTTGATGGGTCAAAATTGAGTATTTTTGCGTTACGTATTACTTGCAAGACCCCTTGTATAAAAATTTTTAAATTGTATTTAATGATTAATTTAATTATAATTAATTAATAATAATTAATAATAATAATGTTTAAAATTCATATTATTTATTATATATTTTTTTTTAAAACGTTTCTTTTATTTATTCATTATTGTTCATGATATCATTCTCAAATTATAGCAGGTAGGTAATGTATTAAAACGCTTTTTTTTGTAAGACCCAAATGTAAATTAAATTCATCATTAGCATTAAGCACCATATTTAGACTCGCCATTAATTTGACATTAGCTCACAATTAGGACGCGCTTCTTTTCTATTAGTTTCAAATAAATTTCATCTAACTGATCACGATCCCCATGAATGAGGGCGCATTAGAGACACACATGCTATCACTACTCTGAAGGGGATGTGCTCATTATGATACTAATCTGAACTTCAAATGCCGACTGGGTAAGAATATTGGAATGTTTTGCATACAATAACCTGTATCACTTGCAACTTTTAATTTTAGATACTGATAATTTTTGTGTACATAAAAGATTAACAGAGATGTATAATGATACCTTGTTCCTCACAGTACGTCGACTGTGTATAAAGATACAGGTTCTTGAAGCGTAGAATAAATAAACTCGATCACAATTAGGGCGAACCGGATACTATATATACTAATATTACTCAACGGAACTAATTCTGTAGTAAAAACAAATTTTTCTTTATTTTATACCATAACTATATTATTACTAGAGATATCACGTGGTGATCCAGAGACCATTTTAGCTTGAATCTTGAAGTGCAGTTTGAAAAAATCAAAATCTGCGTTTAAAGGGTTTCAAGTGGACTACGAAATGTCTATTCAAATGAGACATTGCATGAAATTCTAAGCTGCAAATGCGACAGGCGTAGCTATTCTTGGCGCAATCCACAATTGACGACTTATTGATCTGGCCGTGACAAGTTCTTAAGTGTCGTTGTAAACTACGTGCAGTTTTAAAATATCTGTCACAGTAAGGTTCACTACACATGTAGCGACGTTCCTCAGTGTGAGTTTTCAGATGCCAATTAAATGCTCCTCGACTTTTTGAAGATTTGTTACAGCCAGGGAATTTGCAATGAAATGGTCTTTCTTCGGAATGAGAAATCTGATGTTGATCCAGATTTCGTTTAGCTTTGAATGATGAGGTACAGTTTAGGAACTTGCACTTGAAAGGTCTTAAATCAGAATGTGTGAGGAGGTGGTTGGACAAGTTACTCTTTTGGGGAAAAAACAGCGTCACAAATGTGACAGGCAACTGTTTTTGTTACACCTGTGTGAGAAGAACTGGCGGTATTAGTTCTCCGGATATTTTTGCTGGGTGGGTGTCCTGGGTTTTCCCTGTTTCCAGCCTCAGAAATGTAATTTACAGTATTTACGTTGGGCTTGGACGTAGAGGCAGTTGTTCTAGTTTGAATTTCTCTTGAAGTTAATCGTCTAATTAGGACGTAAGGAGAAGCGGTCTTTGAGCTTAATTCGTTTTCATTTTTCAAACAAGTATTTTTAACACTGTATTTTATGTCTACTGATGATAAAGAAGTGGTATTCGTTTCAACAAGTTCTTCCTGACTTGACGACGTAGACTGATCGTCAAGGAAATAGTCAAATTGTGATTCTGAATCTCCGTCGAATTCGATTTCTCCTTCAAGTTTCGATTCCTGCTTTATAATGGTGGCTGGAGGATCTAAAAATTGTTAATCAAAATCAGAAAATTAATTTTTACATATTATTTACATATGCAAGTATGAAACAAAAATACAAAAGAAATTGTTACGTCTACTTTAACTATAAAAATGGTTTAAAGTCTAAGGTAAAAACTAAATACTCTTTAAAATAATGAAAACTTATTATAAATCGCTAAACAATTGACATTAATGTGGTAAAAATAAAACCTGCATAATTGCTGTCTGCTTGTTGAAGTACATTTTTGGGATTGAGGAGATTTAAAGAATAGAAATTGGCAGTATTATTGTCAGAGGTGTACAAAATTAGATTTTGATGACTCCAAGACGAAGCTTGTTCGATTTCAGCATTGTTTCCGGCCATGCCAGTGCTATCTGAATATGTCTCAATTAGTTCTTGGTGAACAGGGAATGCCTTAGCAAACAGAGATGAATCTTCATTATTTGAAATTCTAAAATTTTAAAAATATGAAGACATAAAAATGAATACTAAACCTTAATAATCATGTTTTACTTCTGAATAAGGCGTCGTCCATATATCTCGTATACAAAATAGGGGGAGGGGGGGTCATACTGCTTGATCACATTTGTATACTATTT
This sequence comes from Dicyrtomina minuta, assembly GCA_949802685.1. NCBI lineage: Eukaryota > Metazoa > Arthropoda > Collembola > Symphypleona > Dicyrtomidae > Dicyrtomina > Dicyrtomina minuta. The sequence goes on along the minus strand of OX461808.1, from coordinate 95,714,098 downwards.
ATCGGAGAGGGGGGGAGGGTTCGAACTTCGAACCCTTGATCACGTATACACATTAAATTGTGATATGAACAGAAATTACTGTTTTATTTTTTCAAAATTTCTAAAAATCTGTCACTTGTTTTCTATTTATACTTTGATTACAGGGCCCTACGGATGACGGAGAGTTAAATTGTATTGTAGTGCTAACAGAGATAAGATAAAATGAATATATCTTTATTGAATTTTTTTTTAAGTACTAATTTTATTTCTCCCTATGCAGTCAGTGGACTATCAACATGTTTGTACAGAATTAAATGCTTGGGATTAACAACTTACATTCTTTTTAGCAAAGTAATTGAATATTAACACCGAGCATTTATCAAATTATAGCTCTGACCAGCCGCAAATACTTACTATAAAAATAAGGAGATAAAATAATTTTTACCTCAATGCTGGCTTCATCGACTTGAACGTAGTTGAAAAGTTTGAACTGCTGTGGAGACAACCGAAAGTGATGGCTAGCAAGGATAAAGCTGCCATTTGTTTGCATGCAAAATTTATCCTTGCCAGTCTTCACTTTCAGTTGACTCTACTATACTTACGCTCGAATTCTATTGAATCAGATGAACATTTATATATTAACCCTGGAGATTTAATTTTGATTCCCCATCAGTTAGTTTTAAATACTTCATATATTTAAATCTAAACACGGAGTATATAGAATTGTCCACTGACTGCTATATACCATGTTTCCTGTAACAGGGCAGGGTTCGGACATTTAATAATGTACTTGTCTGGGAGGTTGGATAGTTGGATCTTAAATAGTGGAAGGTTGCAATTTGAGTAGTGGGCTGCGCGACAGGCGTTACAGGAAATACGGTGCATAATTCATTGCCATATTGAAATACTTGACTAATTTCAGCTTCAACAAGTGGTATATATCATTTTTGAGCTCTTAAAAAAAGTAAAACAAAAGTGTATGTTTTCACTTCTGGCCCATAATAGCACTTTTTAGCGGGAGTTTAAAACAAAACAGATTGTTTTGCAATGCTTTAAAAACCACCTGGTGTCTAGCAGTCCAGCTGTAAACATAAACATAATAAGATTCTACTAATTAATTCCGTTTGAATAGTGTATCTTTTATATTTTGCAGTGAGTAACCAGTAGTAAGCAGTTTTGAATTTTTGAGTTAGCGCGAAACCTAAATTACGTTTTTCTTCATTAAAAATTAACTGATAAATCTAAATCACGTTAAATTATGTCTAAAATTGATTTAGTTTACTTGCTCGCTCTCCGCACTGCCTCATGTAACTGTTAGGGTTGCTTTACCTCCTTGTTTTATGACTAAACTTTTGTCAATCGAAAATTACAAACTGCATTTAAAAGTTTCAAATATATTCTATAAATTAAATACTATATTGAAGTTGGAAAAAGTTTAAACTATGGGTCTAAAAAGTCTGAACCTCAAAATAACAATGTTTAGAATTTAGGTTTTACATTTTTATCAAAACAAGAAGCACTAAAAAATGAAATACTTAAAAGTAAAACTACATTTTGGCTGAAGTAGGTAATTTATAAAATGTACCAATGTTGTTTTGACTAGTAAATTGAATAATCCACAGTTATTTTGAAAATCGGTATTTCTTATGACAAATGTATACGTATATAGGGGGGGGGGGGGTTTCGTCAATGATCACGATTGTATACTTAGAGGGGGGGAGGGGTTAAAAAAGTCAAAAAAGTGTATACGAGATATATGCACGATGCCTAAGGAACTTTTCTTAGCCACGACCAAGCATAGAGGTAAGGCCGCATACAGCAAATTCATCGATAGTAAAATTTAAATAAAGTTTAACTATAGGACTATATATAGAAGTAAAACATATTATGTCATTAACCATTAGATATAGAATTATATATAGAGGCATATTATTTATCTGTAAGAATTTCAAATTTAAAGTACGCATTCAAAGAAAAACTTACAACTCATGTTTCCCATCCCTGTGTCCTTCGGTAGTGGCTTCAGTTTTCTCCTCGAATAAGATACACTTGAGTTTTTGAAATTCCTTCAAGTGTTTTTCTTTATTATGCCCAATGAACAGATCAACATATTCGAATACAGATTCGCACGACTTACATTTAAACTTGACGGGTATGGAGAACATTTCCAAATTTAATCAAAGATTATATTTATAGTTTTGGTATCACAATAATTTACTCACAACTTGTGACCTAAGAGTTTTAGTGGGAAGTGAAAAATTGTTAAGAAACATGATAAAATGAAATGAAAACTTTTTAAACAGTTTCAACTTTAATTCTTAGCGCCAGGGAGACGCTCGTGCCCATAGAAATCTAGAGAACACCCGCGATAGGCACTCAGCATTGTAATGAAACTCCCATGCAAGGACGTTTTTCCAGTTTGGCCTGATACATAGGAAAAATCTTGGCGTACACTCGCGCCGTCTATACGTGTGGGGAAGCAACAGCTCCTCAGCATTACATTTGCATAGGGACTGTGCACACCAGCGCCTCTCCAGCTGTAGGGCGGAACTGCTTGCAACAGCTCCTTAGCATTTCACAACATGCAAGTTGCGCACTCATTTAGATGGCGCAGTTCTCCGCTCGTAGGCACTTTTCTGAGCTTCGTACATGTTCTATAGATTTCTATGCTCGTGCCTTTCACGTCAGCGAAGTCTGCGGCAAACCGTGCGTATAGCGTAGTAATGAATTAAGTCTAATTAAAATTAAAGTAATAATAAATAAATTAATTTAAATTTGAATTAAGTATGCTATATATACATATATAAAATTAATAATTGTAAATAAAACTATATTTATATTTATTTAGTAAACTGTATTTTCTTTATTAAACCGACAGTCCTTAGTACTAACAACTGTAATTTGAAGTCATTAGTATTAGCATTATGTACCATAGGTATATGGACTCGCCATTAATTTGGTATTGTATTGAGTATTGAATGAACCTGACACGGAGATAAAGTTCACTCAAACTCAAACTCAATTAGCTGGGTAGTTACTTAATATTAGCAGTAGAAATCTATTGTAAATGTAATGTAGGCACCTACTTCATTGAAATATTTATTCTACCCTTGGTTACTTTTACTACTGAATCAATAATAATATGACATTGAATTTGCATTTTATAAAAAGGATTTTAAAACACTTTTCATTTCAAGGTTGCAGTTCAAAAGTAGTGCCGCATGTACATTGTAAATTAATTTTTTCAATTGCACTCACAATTTAAAATGATTGTAAGTGTAAATACTACAATATATATTTTTAAAGTTATAGCATCGTAAACTACACGTACAACACAACGCTGAAATTTCTGCAATGTGTTCTGAGTCCATATTTTACACTAAAGCAATTATATACAGGATGAAATTAATTCGAAACAGTACCCTCTGCAAATAAAATCAATGCGAATTTTCCAGGGAATTAATTCTGTAGTAAAAACAAATTTTGATTTATTTTTTGACACTATACAATATTATATTATGTTGGTTACCAAAAGCGTCGACGAGGATTCTGACAGTTGAATTAATTGGCGCCGTTAGGATATATAGTCATATTTGTTTATGAACCGATAGTATAAAAAAAAATACAATTATTAATTTCTAGTAACTATACCGTGGTCAGTGTGGAGGGTGCGGACTGTACAAGAATGACATGAGGTGGGAGAGGATTGCTGCAGGTGGGTCGCTTCTGCGACCTTTGCCCCTTGTGGTTACGTACATTTGAAAGGACGTGCATCCGAATGAGATATCTCGTGCCGATCCAGAGACCCTTTTAGCTTGAATCTTGAAGATCAGTTTGAAAATTTCAAAATGTACATTTAAAGGGTTTCAAGTTAGAGTAGACTACGAGATGTCTATTCAAATGAAACTTTGCAGGAAATTCTAAGCTACAAATGTGACAGGTGTAGATGTTCTTGGTTGAATCCACAGTGTATCCTTCATCTGGTCGTGAAAAGTTCTTACGTGTCGATGTAAACTACTTGCAATTTTAAAAGATCTGTCACAGCAAGGTTTGCTACACTTGTAGGGACGATCCTCACTGTGAGTCCTCAGATGCCACTTAAATGCTCCCCGAGTTTTTGAAGAATTGTTACAACCAGGAAATTTGCAATGAAATGGCCTTTTTTCGGAATGAGAAATCTGATGTTGATCCAGATTTTTTTTAGCTTTGAACGATGAGGTACAGTTTGGAAACTTGCACTTGAAAGGTCTTAAATCAGAATGTGTGATGATGTGGTTGGACAAATTTCTCTTTTGGGCAAAAGAAGCGTCACAAATGTCACAGGAAAATGGTTTTGTTACACCTGTGTGGGGAGAACTTATAGTTTTGGTTCTCAGGATTTTTTTGCTGGGTGGCTGTCATATACTATAATCATGCACATTTGGGAATTTTTTCTCACGCTAATTTAATTATATTTTAATTGCACCTCGCGGCAACTTCGTTTTGGGAATTATTTCTCACGCTTATTTAATTAAATTTTAATTACATTTGAAATGAACTTAAGTTTGGGAATGATTTCCCACAATTAACTAACATAAGCATAATTACATTTCATGTGAACTTTAGTTTGGGAATTTTTTCTCATACTTAATTAATTTCATTTATATAGCATTTCAGGGGGAAACCTAAGATTGGGAGTTTTGACACATATTTATTACATTTAAATATAACGGCATTTCATGCGAAGTTTACTTTGGGAATTTTTTCTCACAATTGGCTAATTGAAATCTTAATTATAATTTATATATGCTTCATTTTGGCAACTCTACTAATTATTACAAAGCGCTATCTACATCGTTCAATTATATGCTCAAGTAATATATACTCTTGCTTGAAACATTAAATTTAAACGAAAGTATTCTCACGATCATAAAAATTATTGCAAACTCCATTCTGAATCTTACTTTTATAATGACACCGCTTTCTATAGCATATTAATTTCACGGCAGAGAAAATAGGAATATAATTCAAACAAAAGTGAGAGCAATAACAAACCAATAAATTATAAAATACATACCGTATTTTCTGCAATGATTAAATAATTTTTATCGAAATCATAATTTTAGTTAGCACGTAAGTCTTCATAAAATGATTTTGACTAATTCATGTGTCTTTTATAAATGAACGATTTAAAAAATTACCAATTGTAAATAGTAATGTACATAATGAAAGAACGCAAAGAGAAGCAGGTCTAGTTGGACAGAATGGTAAGAAATACACATACTTTATTATTTTAGTAAATACGGTATGCATGAAATATACGACTACTGCAAAATAACTGTTAAATAAGAACGGATGTATCCTATTTATTAGACACAACACTGTCTGGGTCTGGGCGACACAGCGACCACACAGATCATAGATCGTTCACTTGCTGGACTCGGCACATTTGTGAAACATGAAACTATTGATAATAATGCAATCATCTCAAGCCTCTGTGTGAGATTCGAAAAGCAAATCGTGTCGGACAAAAGGTGACATTTGATACTTTTGTTTGTCTTCATTTATTGATTTGCGAGCCGTCTATAAAGAACGTAATAAAAATATTTTAATTTATGAAAATGCTTTATAATTGGTAGTACATTTAATTTTAATACAAAATTTCATATCATTTTTTAAATATGCTACATATCGTACTAAACACATTATTTATGAATAATCCCACCCGCGATCTCGGACAGGATGAGCCGGAGCAAGACAGTGCAGATTTTATTCATTGACAAACTCTCGTCTCATTCACACTGATTATTTTCACTGTTTTAATTGCAAAAATTCAATGGGTAGAATCCTTAATTCTAATTATACTTTATATTTATTTTCTTGAATTTAACAATAATTTTGTTGAGGTAAATTAACAAATTTAACTTTAATCATTCCTTATTAAATAAATTATATGTTTAGCCTGCGGCAGACACAGTCCGTGTGTACGATGCACAGAAAAATGCGGATTCTGGTTTCTCACGATGGAGAATATGACAACGTGAGTAGTGTTTAATTAATTAGATAATTAATTAATTAAATATTTATATAATTAATTTAGTAATGTATATGCATTTTTATTGTGCACTATTGCAAAATACAATTTGGAAAAATGTTTTAGCATCTGCCTGGAGGACCCTGGTACACTTGGTGTTGCTGCTATAGGTATGCAGAATAATTACAGAATGTGTTACTTGGTGGATCCTTCAACCCCACAGACAACAACGATAACATTGAAACCATCAACAGAGGTGACTGCGACAACAACCGCACAACCGGTAATTGCTGTCTCTGCTTTTATTCCAATTTTAATTGGATGTATTGGTGCCATCGGGTTCCTAGTGGCATGTGGAGGAATGATTTTTTGCTGGATACAAAAACGCAAGTCTGGCTACCAGCTAACTGAGATGCGAAAATTAGTTAGACGTCCGAAAAAACGTACAAAAAAGGTAAAAGTTATAATTTGTACAACATTTGACTTTCTATGTACCTTTTGTCAAAACAGTGCGATATTATGTACTTACGTTTCTAAACAATGCAAAATAGTTTATCTACACGGTTTTTAGAAAGTGACGCATAAACATATTTCTTAAGAGTTCAAAATGTGTTATCAAAACAAAATGCGAAACATGCATAAAATGTTAATTTAGAGTTTTTAAAGAGTGTCAAATGTTCTATTTATATATTTTAAAAAAGTGTCAAATGTTCTATTTATATATTTTTTAAAATTATAACAAGTTCTACTTACATGATTCTAAAAAGAGTGAAATGTTGCAAATATATATTTTTAAAAAGTGTAAAATGTTCTATTGACATATTTTTAAAAAGCACTAAATCTATTTACAAATTTTTTAAAAATGTCAAATGTTCTAATTGTTGGTTTTTAAAAAGTTTTAATTGATTTATTCGCATGTTTTTGAAAAGTGTAAAATGTTATAATTACAGTGGTTAAAAATTGAAAAATCTTCCATGCAACTAATTTTCGAAATTATAATTTTTTTTCACAGAATTTTTTAATAATTAATTTTTTGCATACGTCACAATTTAGCAAATTGTTCTATTTATATATATTTCACATCTAGGTGCAGTTGAGACAGGATATTGAAAATTCGTCGTACGACGAGATTGGAATGGTGAATCTTGCTCCAGCTTCTCAGCTTCCGCCTACGCCACTGCCTTCACGATCTGCATCTAATGTCACTTCGTATGCCATTCCAAACGCTCCGGTTCCGGTTCCGGCTAGAAATGAGCCCAACTCAATTCGAGCAGTGTCTCACATTACTACTGTTTGGGATACTGATGGTAATGCTCAAAGTGCAGAAACCAGGTTCTAGAAAACTTGCATAACTGCCATAGGAAATATTAAGTTGCATTAAAACTTTGTAATTTGCATCCTTCTTACATATATCCTATGCAGTTTCAATCTTTTGAATTAATTTTAATTTTATAAAAACATGCATATTGCTAATTTGCAAAAAATTATTTTAAAAGTATTTTCAAAACCTAATGCAATAAAATTAATATATATATATTTAAAATTAAGTTCTGGATCAACTGTTATTTTTTATTGTGTATTCTGCATGCATACGTGATTGTAAAAATATAGGAAAATTGATCATAAAACAAATACTTTTTGATTAATTTCTCTATTATCCCTAATCAATAGCATAATCTATTAAAAGCAGTGACTAAAATTGCTATGAAATTGCAAGGATTTTATTAGTAAAAAAATTATAGTGAAAGTTAGATTCAAATCTGTAGCCTTATTTAGATCTTATCTTAACTAACTAACTATCCCAACACACGAAGTAAGAAATCGATAGTTTAGAATTTATATTCAGTTATTCCATATTCTTTAATAATGCGCAGGTCTTTAATAATGCGCAGGTCTGTAATAGTACGTGGGTCTGTAATATAACAAAGGTATGTATTAGTAAGTGGGTCTGTTATATAACGTAGATATGTACTAGTACGCGGGTCTCAGAGGTCTGTTTGTATAGTACGCGGAGCTATTTGACACAGTAGTACATGGGTCTATAATAGTACGTGAGTCTGTAATATTACGTGGGTCTGTAATAGTACGTAGGTATGTAATAGTACGCGGGTCTGGGAGGTCTCAGTTTCAAAAGTACGCGGGCCTATTTGACATAGTAATAAATGGCAGTACGCGGGTCCCTAATAGTACGCGGGTCTTTAATTGTTAGCAGGTCTAGGAGATCTAAATTTGAATAGCATGCCAAGCGTATTGTTCTAAAATATTTTAATGCCTTAAAATATAACCTGTACTATTTAACAGATTTGCTGTTGTGGTTTATGACAAATAGCACTATAACACGTGATTTATTCAGTTACTACTGCCACATCATATTTTTTAAGTTAGTGCATAATAAGTGACAGCTGAATTTTCTTTTAATCAAAAATTGGTTATTTTGGATTCAAATCCTTCAGAGAAACTACTTTTTATTTTAATGCAAAATAAGTATTTACTTTTTTATTAAAATAAAGATTTTAATAATCGCATTTGATCATTAACACACCACGAAACTTAAATTAAAAAATCAATGAAAATATTTCACTTCAAATTAATATTATAACAGTTTACAAACTGTGTTAGCTTTTATTACATATTATTTTTCATACCTCTTACATAATATGCAAAAAAATTACATCTCGTCGACAAGTCGACGAATAGGCTTGTGAATTCGGGACGATCTGCGTGGTTGGACGGGATGAACCTGATCTAGGTCATGCAGTAAATCTGCAAGCGGATGCGCCGGTTCCGGTACCGGTACAGCGGGTAGAATCAGTTGATCATTTTGATCTGCAGCCGCTTCCAGATCAACCACATGCCCTGGCTCAGGTTCGTTTTCAAGGGGGTTTATTTGAAGCTCGACTTCAAAATCCATCAGATCTTCAACTTCTACATTTGCAGCCAAATCAACGTAGTCGTCTTCAGGCAGTTCAGCAGCTGCTTCCAGATCACGAGGAGCGTTAATAATGGGATGAAGAGGAAGCTGATCAACGACAGCGTTAACACGACTCTGCTCACGCCGGATTTTGATTTTCTTGTAGACCAAAGCTCCAATAAGTCCAATTCCGATTGCTCCACCCAATCCAATAGCAATCCAAGCTCCTACAAATTACCAAACAGAAATTAATTACAATTTACATTGTTCACAATGTAGTTTAGCAGAGTAAGATTGTGACTATGAAAGATTGTGATTGTTCAGAAAACGCCTGTTAGTGGTAAATGAAAAATTATGTTTAATATAGTTTGCTGCTGTGTAATTGTGATAGATATTGTGATTGTAATTAATCCAGTTTTATTAGTTTGTAGTTGTGGTTCACAATCACAAACCAAATCAGAATTGTGATTTTTTGAACACAATACAACAGTAGATTAAAGCTATTATTTAATAATGACTCATATCCATTCGTAGCCAAAACCAAAAGTCACTATCTATAGAAAATATTGATACATGTCTTGAAAGCATTTAAATAGAACATTTTGCATTTTCAAAAAAATATGTAACAACATGTAAATAGAACATTTTACACTTTTCAAAAACATGTGAATAGAACAGTTTACACTTTTAAAAAACACGTAAATACAACATTTTGAACTTTTCAAAAAACACATAAATAGAACATTATTTAACAGCGAGGGAAACATTAATTACCAGTGTAACTGGATGTAGGTTTGACGTCCTCGCAAACCTCCAAATCGCTCACAATTTCTAGAATACGGGCTCCTACATCGCTCATTCGATTAGCACAGACCCGGGTTCCATTCGACAGTAAGACCCACAGTCTGTTACTTGATTTTGTCAGACACACTGCACAATCTAAAAAATAATTCAAAACCAATTAAAAACTAATAAAATATCGCATCCGAGCCAAATCTAAATCCAATAATTTAAACGCATAGTATTTTAGAAAATTGTATATAACAAAACAAATAAGTAATTAGACTTCACTTACCCATTCTAGAACTCAGTCCTACTGCTATCTACTAATTTACAAAAAAAATAGTAAATAAAGCTTCTAATTGCTGACTGACTGACTTTCTAATTAATTGCAATACTGACAGAATTGCTCACTTCAGATGCCACCCGGTCCTTCTTGGCTCTGACTTTGACTTTGACTTTCACTTTACAATTCCTTCCATCCCGCCCCCGCCAAGGACCAAGTCCTTGCTATTGCATATGTACAATAATAGGTGGCGGCTTCCGTTATATATATATATATATATAAATGTGTCCTACTTATACTTTTAATAGCATAAAGCCTGTATATTTTTGCATCTGCTGCATACGTAGGTAATTACAAATTAATTAATTGACTAAATAATTAATTAACCATTTCTTATATATTAATTTACTTATGGAGTGTGATATATCATTTTGAAGCTGTTTTAACAGGGATTAAGAGTAAAACGTTATTAATTAAAAAGTATTATATATCTAAGAGTACAAATATCAAGTTTTCTACTCAGTTCTAATTTACATATTTCTCAAATTAAAAAACAAGTATTTGGCTTTCAGTTCTTAACTATCTCACATCTTCCCTAGTTATACAAAGTAAATATTTTTGTAGGTAATAATTATGAGAGAGCGAATAAATTAAATAAATCTTAAAATTATAAATTACGCGGATACATTAAAATTTGAACTACTTTTTTTCTGTCTATTAATCCATGTTTAAGTTAAAAGACCGGGATGCAACTTAATTAAAAACTGGCAGGAAATAAAATATTTGATTAAGATAGTGGCTTATTTTCCTTTATTTATGAACCTACGCATTTATTTTAATATAGAATGTAAAATTTCGAATAATTTCCATGCTCACACATTATAATTAAAAAAAGGAAAACAACTTTAAAATTAAGACAGAAAACTTCTTTAATAATTATAAACAGACGGATACAATTAGTAATCAAACTCAAATTTTTTATTTAACATTATTAAACCTTAAAATTAATTCTGCGTGAAGAATAAATATAATAAATTCAATTGTTATTATTTTACCTGCCTATATAAGCTAAAGTTTTGATGTGAATACTACAACATTAACTTTACAATTCTAACAATCAACATGGACATACTTTGTTCGCTTTGCCTTGAGCAATTACATTTCGCCGCGAAATCTTCACTGACGGTGAATTTAGAAGTCAAAACACCACTCGAAAAAACTAAAAACAATAATTTAAGCTGTATTATCGACGAATTGAGAAACAAAACTGTTAAATATTTGGATGAAGTTCGACACTCGACAGTTTATATCGATTGTAATCAACGCCACAAGTTCCATTTAACCTGTTACTTAAAAAAAATTCAGAAAGTACTGGTGAGGAAAATTCATTTTACATCCAATTTTGACGAAAACTGGATGTTATTAGCTTGCCCCCTGTACACAGAAGTCAACTGCGGCGGAACTGTGGTCAGTGCCATTGCTGAGTTAAAAGTGCATAATAACATCATCAAACCGTGCTATGTAAGAATAGAGAGAAGTCAAAGTAAGCTATACAAGTTATTTTAACTAGTTATAAAATAATTATTTGTAATGTGTGTATAAAATTTGTGGTATTTGCATATGAAAATTAATGAAAATGCTCATGTTGTTTATATTTTTTAGTTCCACTTGCATCTAACGATGGGAACGATGACAGCAATCAACAATTAAGTTCCGCCACTGCTGGATCTGTAGCTGAGTCTACTCGGTCGAAGACAACTGGCAAAGATATGCTGCAGTTGAAGGAAAGTTTGCAGAATAAAAGTAAAACGAAACGAAGCAGTAATCTGAAACTGCCTCTTCACACTGAGCTAATGCGCCTGAAGCAGGCGATGGGCAAAATCAGGAAGAGTCTTTATAACCACGAAACTGCATATAAGAGGCTCGAGTTTCGTTTAATTCAGTACGAAAACAAGATTAATTCCAATGCTATTGATGTCAACAACATTCCCATAGATGTTGCACACCATGAAGATTTTGGTGTAGACACCACCACAGTTGATACTGAGATTCAAGATTTAGCATTAATCGCACAAAAATCTTCTGTACTTCAGATTCCAGATTCTGGATTGGACACTGCGGCGATTGTAAATCCTGATAATAATGAGAGTCGTCCATTTGTAGCTATTGCACTGGAGCTTGCAGTAAACGAGATAACTAATACACCACAGCCTGCAGTATACCAGATGTCAAATGCTTGGCAGGATTCTAATATTACAAGTGATGTATCCTCATATATACCTAGTGTCGCTAATACAGCTAAACATACGCCTCAGTGGACCACGCAAAACTGGAATATACCATCTCAGCAGGAACAAGCCGTGAACCGGTTCAACAACAATGATAGATATTATAATACAAATCAATTTGATAATATAAATTTGAGCAATAATTGTAGTTTTTAGTCACGTTTCAACGACGCTATGGAGTTAATTAGAGATTAATTAGACGTGTGTCACAAAACTAAACAAAATACTAAAATGTGTTCATTATATTTTATAAAAGTATAAAACATTGATCAAATTGTGTTCTGTAAATGCCTTATGATGATATTATTGAATTGTGTTCAATTTGTTTTTAAAGAAACATTGTGTAGCTATTGTAGTCCTAAAATAATTATAAAACAAACAAAAATGAATAAAATATTTACAAAATGGTTAGGGTAATTTACAGTTTTATGTTTTTATTACTTGCCACATTTTATGTTGAATTATACAGTATTTAGACACGAGAAAACTATTATCAATAATTCATTTTTAACCATTTTAAAAAATGTATTTTACACTGTAATAATGTTTATTAGCATAATTCATATTTACTACACTATCGTGCACTTGTGAAATGATAAAATACTAATAACTTATATTACTTGCACCTTCACCCATTAAAAAATCATATTTAAATCTACTACAATTGTTTTTCTATATACATATTGTACAGCACTAAAAAATTAATAATTATATATTTTGTGTATAACTAGATATCCTAATTATTTTAAATTTCATCTTGTACCATTTTGAAATAATCGTTCAGCGCCTCCATTTCCTGGACAACAAGATTGACTGTGGGTCCTGGCCACATGCGATGTTTAGAGGAGATTTCGGCTGAGACTGGAGAATTAATGGACAGTTGGTAATCGCCAATGACATGGTTGAACGATATTTTCAGTTTAATAGATGCCAACTCCTCATCTGGTAGTGCCCAAAACCCAAGAGAATGAGAATTTTCAATTTTCTTGGTTATTGTGTTTCCATTAATCACAAGGCTAACTTCACTTGTTTTCTTTCCACGACTTATTTGCTCAGCTCTCTGCGCCAAAATTTGTTTTATTACATTTGCAACAATTCCGCTTTCATATTCCGAAAATTTTACAGTTGTGCAGAGATTTCCACCAGCTCGTTTTCGTCCAAGGTAGAAGAATGATGTGAATTGGTTTGAATCAAAGAGCTTACGAGCAACTAAGCCTGTTCCTAACACAAATGATCTAGCCTCTGTTCCAGTAAAAAATCCCCAATCGCTTGTCTTGTCAAAATTAGTATTGCTATGCCAATTTTGCTCTATAGATGGGTGATATGGGCGAATTCCGGCCATGTTAATTATTAAAGCTTTGAGTTAGTTGGGTTAGTTCTTTGAGAGTTCAAAAACAGTACTGCGTAACTATCACTGCAAACCACAACACTTTTATACTAAATTATATGGGTTAAAAAAACTTTCTAAAGTACAATATTATGTATAAGCACGCAGAAATAAAATTTTCTAAGATTTTCATTCTCGTGTAGCTTTTAACGATGAGAACATTAACTATGTTCAACAAAAATTCTTAGAATTTTTGTTTGCTTTACAACAAAATTCTAAGAATTTTGTTTGTTTCATACACACAAGTTCTTAGAATGTTTTTGTTTGCTGTATACAAATTGTAAGAATTTTGTTTTGAAGCACAGAAATTCTTAGAATTTTTTTGTTTGCTGCGGAAAATTTTTTAGAATTTAGGTTTAGTGTGCTCACATTCTTAGAATATTTGTTAAAGCTTTAATTTGCGTTTTTAGGTATTTTAAAAAATATCTTCTGCATTTTGATTTAAATTTTATTTTAGAATATATTTAACATTTTTTAAACCTATTTATAAAAGCTTTTCTCACTAAGCTTATGTATTAAATTTTTTATAATTAAAACAAGTGTTAATATACTAATGTTTTAGATATTTTACATTCATACTTTTTTTAAATTTATTGAGTTTTACAGGTAATCTAACAAAGAAAAATTAAGTATAGGGTAAAAAGCAATCACCTTAACCTAACCTAAAATCTACTGAAGTTTTTGTCTTTTTGCTAACTTATAATGACCAAAAGGTAAACTACAGTTTATGTCATCAGGATTGGGGTAACATCGGCTCACATCTAAATAATGGAATGCCAGTTTATTAATATTCATACGAAATAACTTATGATCTTTTGATCTAATTAAATTTACACCCAAGTTGACAGTTTCTTTGTTTCTAATAACGTCAGCATAAGTATCCGCATTACATCTTTTCAAACTCCTAGAGGGTATACCTTTACATTTGAGTTCACTACTGTCATCAAAATATTTCAGCGCGTACTGCTTTGGTTTAAGTGAACACAACATTGCAACATCTAAAGATTCAATCTTCCACAATCCAGAAATTGCTTCATTACATAATCTTAGTTCGGGTAAATGTGAGTTTTTTTCGAAAAACTCGTGAGTTTTTGAAATTTTAGAAAAGTCAAAAAACCTTCTGTTTTTAACAAGGTTCTCGAAAAACTGGTTATCAGGATCATAAACATTTAGTATAGCTGAATCCGTATCATAATATTGACCTCGGGTCAAGAGGTCGCCAAATGTTGGTTTAAGCTGTTGGTAAAATCCTGTGTAAAAAACTATCTTTGTAAATTCCAAGCAGGCTAGACCCGAGGAAATTGGTTTTTCTAATTTAAAAACTTTAGGTTTAAAGACCACAAGACTTAGCCCTGGTGTCAGAGATTTAAAATCTATGCAGCGGTCTAAAGCTAACAATTTAAGAGCTTGAGAACGGGAACTTGCAAATTTAATCTCAATAAGGTTTTTGTCTGACTGCAAAAACTTTCCATAGATAGAGTTTGACATTAATTTAAGAAAATTCTTTGCTGACGTAGTTTTAGCGTTCTTTCGTTTCTCTAAATTAGTTTCAATATAAGATTTAATGAATGGTTTTTCTGTAAAACTAAATCCTTTGTGGATTTTCTTTAGTTTCATTCCCATAGACAGATAGTATTGCAGCGACTTATAATGCAGAGTATAATTCTTTTTATCGTGACAAGTCAAAAGCAATTTGGGTTGGCTGAGAAACGATTTACCGGTTGCACCAAGACTATGCATATCACGCATTTGCTGTTGCGAAATTTCGTTTAATTCTACCTGCTGTCGTTCCGGACAAAGAGGCAAGTCAACAGTTTGGTCTTGCAAAGTTTTAGGATAATCTAAATCAACAGTTAATATAAATCCAGTATCATCGGCTTCTCCAAGTGTTGGATCGTGCCAAGGAACTTTTTCAAGCAGCTCATTGGCCACCCATTGGAAGTTCCCTATCGGAAATTTATTTAACATAGAGTAGGCGTACAAACTATTCAAGTCAACATATAACAGATGATTACGGGGTAAATTAGGATTAAATTTATCTCCTAAAGCTCTTTCGTTGTTTGCATGGGTGATTTTTTGGGTTGCCATACATATTCCACCCCTTACTCCTTCTCTCACCATATTGTACATGTCGTAATCTCTTATCACGTCAATTTCAACTCCTGTACTGTATAGAAAACAACACCAGCCATAGCCGCTTGTTGTACATTTATAAGATGGGTCAAGACCATATATCTCCATTCCTGTTTTTCGGAATTGTTCCCATACAACAGCAAGTAAGGCTGAATCTAAGATAGTATAGATTCTACAGTAATCTTTAAAATCTTTAATATTGAATTTTGTTATTATTTCCAAAACTTTGTTCCAATCTGAATCTGATATTGATTCTTCTGTCAAGTCGTTGTTGAACCATTTTCGTTCAGGTATGTTATGACCTTTTGCTAATACTTCTGGTCCTGTTAAATAACTGTACGGAAAAGGAATTTTAGCTAGCAAAAGCTCCAAATCTTCATCATGGTAATTGGGTAATGACTGCTTGAGACATTGTTCAACAATGGTGAAACAAGAACTGTTTTCTTTCCGCAAACCGCTGGATAAACTATCAAGGCTGCTAGGTAAAAACTGGAAGCTGTCGATGAATCTTACACAAACTCTGCTATCTTTCTCTTCATTATTTACATCGCCTGTTATAAAATTTGTTTTAAGCTTTGGTAATATTTGATTTCTTGATTTAATTTCAATTTGAAGAAAGTGCTCTGCAGATTTTGCAATGATATTAACTTCTGATGCTTTGAAACATTTTGATTCAAGCCCTAATATAAGTAGGTTAAAGTCGAATTTCATTGCATTGTGTGCTACACAAACCAACTCTCGATTATATATAATTCTTAGATTACACCCTTGGCAGAGTGCGCTGATGTATGTTCCATCAAAATGGTTGTGATGAAATGTCTTAATTCGAGGCTTCCGCTTTCTTTTAAATCCATTTAAATCGTTTCCTATATTTAGAAATGTATGGGTTGAAGTAACGCGATGCCCCCATTCGTCTAGCTCATCGCCACTTTCTTCATCCTCATCCTGAATTTTAGTAAATTCGCGGTTACAAATTTCACAATGTGTAGCTGCGTTATGTTTTCTTAGCGTTTCTGGATCTGGAGTGTTAAAGTTGTTTGTATTTCTTATTTCTGTTACCAGCTTATTTGCCCAGTAGAACACGCGTTCAAAAAAATGTTCAATGACGTTATTGCCATCGTAATATTCTGTGCATACAACCGTTAGCTGATTGCATTTGTTTTGAACAATAACTATTGAATAACTTGCTGGTACAAACTCGTTGTTTAAGACAGTAGATTTTCCTCGTTTGTTGTTTTCAACAGGAATTGAAAACGTCTCAAAATCGAAAAATAGCTGGAAGGGCTGGGGAAGAGTCATTTCAGGATTTGTAAATTTAACTCGGAACGACGAATCTGGTATTTCAATTTCTGGTGCGGTTTTAGAGCATGCATAGCTATGTCTAAGCTGATGTTGCTGATGATTAAAGAACCGAAAGCAGTGTTGACAGAAGAATACTGGTCTTCGTTTTAGCGAACCTAAAAACTTGTCTGGATTTGTAATTAAAACGAAATGGTAGAGTGCTTCGTTCTCGTCTGTGCTTTTTTTATATATTAAAAAAAGGTTAATTGTTGTCTCCGATTTAAACTCGCTGTTTCTTACAAGAACTAATTCTTTTTCCTTATGCGAAAAAATGTTAACACGTATATTATTACTTTCTTCAAACACAGGAATGTCTTGATAAATATTAACTCCTTCTGTCTTTATCATTGAAAAATCAAAATGTTTAAAAAAAGGTCTCCAGGTTTCAGGTTTTTGACATTGGTAGTACCAATCGCGTTGTTTAGCCGAGAGCATCGGATTTTTGGTTTTAGCTGTATCCATATAAATTGCAGCAGCAACGCAGTAGCAGAAGCATTCACTGTCTGTTACGTTTCGGATGTTCAAGTAGCCTTGTTTTTTAAACGGCATGTCTAAATGCTTTCTTGCACGAGCATTTGAAAATAGTTTTAATTCACCTATCTTAATTTGAAAGGAAACAATGTTTTTGATACGCCATCCGCTGCCCGATTCTGTAAATATATTCTTCTTTTGTATAATTTGATCTGCAAACTTTAAAAAAATATCGTTAATCGCATCGCTATGATGCAAGTCGTTATTATCACTTTTTATATAAATAAGCTCTTCGTGATCTCTTTGTGTTCCGTCATCGTCAACTACTTCTTTCTCCATTAAAATATCAATTCCAAATTGAATACGTAGCGACGAATGAATAACTAAATTCTGACTTAATAATTTAGTTGCTGGCAAATTAACATGCTGAAATGATTCCTCTATATCTGTAAAGCAAACATTGTTTGGAGTTCTATAGATATAATGCTTTATTGTTCCGACGTGTGATCTTGAACTTTCCCTGAAGAAACTTAAATCCAATTCTTGATTAGTGTCAATGTGACCTCCCATCATTGTTGCTTGTAAACAACGGTGTAAATGTTTTTCGGCAACGTAAAGCTTGCAGTCCGGACATAAATGTATTTCTTCTACATGTGCTTCATAGGAAATATTTACTCTACACTCAAATAGACAGCCAGGTATAGAGCAACAATAGTGCCAACACTTTGGATTTTTACGTTCAATTCTTGCTAAGGGATAAGTTCGTGTTTCGTAGACAATAACAGGTACTCTGTGTTCCACCATGATGGTTCTTGTTTGATGTTTCTTTTAAGACTGCAAGTTTTGAGTCGCTGTTTCTGAGCTTAATACTTCTGCCGACGCTTTTAACCTAATAGTAATAAAACTATAAGTCTTTACAACCAAAATTCCCAGCATTAATAGCATCATAATATGAAGCACTGCAAAACATAAGAAAATAAACATTTATTAGTTTTTTTTATGATTAGCAGTTTTTGCTACATCTAGTTTTTAAAAAATTGTTAAATATGTTTTTACATACGTTTGCTGTTGTTTTGACCTGTATGAAATTGACAGCTGGTGTTCGTAGATATTTTTACTGGAACTAAATTGTGCAGTGTACTGTTTTTAACTGCTGCACGTGATAACTGTAATTTACGATGCGTTTGATTCTGGATCCTAAAATTGAGATTTGCATTATATTCATAGCATAAAATACTGATTAA
Source organism: Dicyrtomina minuta (assembly GCA_949802685.1). NCBI lineage: Eukaryota > Metazoa > Arthropoda > Collembola > Symphypleona > Dicyrtomidae > Dicyrtomina > Dicyrtomina minuta. The sequence goes on along the minus strand of OX461808.1, from coordinate 95,695,265 downwards.
AAACCAGAATGCGGTCTCAACCGCCATTGTCCTAACGTTTTCGATTAACTTGTTTACGCTTTTTTGGAAGCGTCGTAATTTTACGTTGCTTCAGCAATTTTTTAGTTGATGGCTTCTTTATTTTACTAAATGGTATCCAGCTAGATATCGTTTCTATCGGTTTGACTAAATCAATTGTACTGTTACTATTCAAGGTGCGTGGAGTGTTTTGAGGCTCCAAACTGGAATTAAAACTTGCAGTTGGGTTTTCTGAATTTGATATCTTGGTGGTTTCCAATGAAAGTGCTGGATGTTCTATACCAGCTGTATCCACTCGTATTGGTACTTCATCTTGTGTAGTTGTTGTTGTAACTGGAGTATCTTTCGTACACTGCTCAATATATATAGCCATCAGCTTATTATACAGCTCAGGCTCAATCACTTTCATCACTTTGGCCATGATTTGCTAAAAAAAGTACAAATTCACCTAAAAAAACGTTTGTAAAAATGTGAGCTAGGACGTTCTTAATGAGTGCAATATTTCTGATTAAAAATTGTTTCAAATTTCTATTCTTGATCACCAGCTTTTGGGTAAGACGTCGTATGCTCATACAGTTCAAGTTTTTGGTCTCACAAAATAATTCGTAATTTTGTAAACATTCAATAACAGCAATCAGTTGCAGCTCAGTTGAATTTTTTAAAATATTCTTTGTTTTTCTGTCGCTTGATAACGCTAGTTCATACAAGTACTCGCACTCACTTTCTAACAGCGTACTCATTCTGGAATATACACTTGACAATCATGATCTGGGAAGATGTGTGATCGGACCCAATATTCTTTATTATTGCTACGCGGGTGAAGGTCTAACAGCAAATACGGAAATTTTCTCAACGTCATAGCTTTTATATACGCCTGCTGAAGAAACTGTCTTCTGCCTGGACAAATTTGAGACGCAAGTCGTTGTATTACAGATCTATCGCGTGGGCTATCAAATAAAACTAGGTATTGAGAGTTGATATTAACCTCTCGTAATTGTTTTTTGAATGCGTTTTGTAAAATCAATATTATGCTGACGTTTCGATGGTGAGAGGATTTAATGAAGTAGCGAGTGATTAATTCATAGTTTTCACCTTTAGTAAGCAAGTCCATTTGATCGTCAACAATAACGAGTGAATGTTCTGTAGCTAATGTTTCAATTTCTTTAATGCTTTGTGTGAATATTATGTTTGGATCTTCAGCTTGCATTTGATAAAAGATGGGCTGCATGTCTGAATACACATACACAACTTTATCAATTTGATGATTAATGATTTGATTTCTACGTTTAATAAAATCTCGGATCATGAACGTTTTTCCTGACCCTGTACATCCAACAACAGACATGGTAAATGGATGAACAAGCTCAAAATGTATTAAATCCATTTTAATGAGATGTATGCTTAATAAGAGACCAACACATACTGATTGATTTGGGTTCTGAACTACTGATTTTATTGGTTTCTAAATATGTATGTTTAACAATAGCAACTTAATTTTGTTTTGTTTGTTTGACATGATTGACATTTGTTATATATTCGGTGTGGATCAAAATTAGGAATATTACGTACAAATCGTTTCATTTTCATATCGTTTTCATACGTGCTAGATGTAAACATATTGAGTATTTGATTATAGGGTTTGCCTATTATTCTATTATAAACATAATAAACACAATAATTACCACAAACATAAGAGTTATTGCCTTGTAATTGTTTACAATTTTCTGCTATGATATTACTAACAGGTGGTTTAACATTAACATATTGCTCCAAACTTAATCCATAACTATCAAAATATTCACAATGTGTATTAGATAAAATAATAAATGCAATCCAATGTAATCCACGACCACTTGCCACATCTGTGTTCATTATAATTACAGTTGGAAACGTATCAAGCTCACCAATTGGTTGCCAAGAATTAGCAGCTTCAATAAATATTGGTACATTTACATTTTTATGTGTAAGCAATTTCTCTAAAGCTAATTTAATCGATGTCGAGTTCATGTTAATTATCAAATAGAATTTGTTTATTTCGGTTTATTTGATACAGAGCTTGGTACTGACAGAACACGATTGTTGTGATAGGTTGTTCCAGGTTTTTCTTAAATTTAATTGATATCTTGACTTGTCCTTTGCGATTGAATGTAAGAGCGTTTCCGTTGTTTGGAAGTAGTTCTACAGCAACTAAGACGTTTCCCTTTGTATAGTTGTCGACGTTTACACCGTTGGTGAGCAGTTCTGAAGCTGCCGTTCTTCTCAAGGACTCGACTCCAAATAGATAGTTGTCTGTACCTGCACTGTTACTACCTTTGAAACTAAATGGAAAACTACGATGTTGAACTGTATCTCCGTTCCACGTTACAGTAAGCTCGCTCATATCAAAGTCCTGAAAGTTAAAGCCTGACTTTGATAGCTTGCCGTTAAATGCACTGCTATCGATCATTCCTATAACCATAAGCTTAGGAATTTTTCCCATGAGCAACGATTCGGAACCAGCAGAGGACAAGCCTGAGGGCGTTGAAAACGTTTTGATTTGAATTTCGTTAGTAGGATACTTGAGCGTTTGCCCAGATGAAAGTTGGTTATGGTGCCAATTCGCTATTTCGGGAGACACAATTTTCTTTGCTCCATAAAAAACTGCATCTGTAAGAAGGCATTTATAGGCACATCCTGTAAATCCTGCTTTAGTGTCAGTAGAGCAATCAAGATAAAATTCTGGAATGTTTCTTCTTAGCATAATTCGAACTTCGGAACCGGGCACTAAATACCGAGTTTGGTTAAAAAAATTAGCAAGCAGCTTTCCAATCATGAAAAATTGCTTAGAATGCTTTGTTTTTTCATATCGAGCGTTAAATCCGCTGTCGCTGACGGCGAAAGTGTTGGGGGTATCATTAGGATACCATAGTTCATTCATAAGATACCCGCTTTTGTCTAATGTGCTTGTTCCGAGTAATCGTTGTAGGTACGCATTCCACGCATACATTCCATTAGCATCAAACACAAGCTCATTGTTTAAGTAAAGTTGTAAATTAGCAAATAAAGCGTGAAAAAACAGATTAGATGGTGCTATAACATCATCCGCTATGCATAAGGTTCCGTCTTTTTTAACAATCTGACAACCTAAGGCTAGGTAAGACTCAGCTAACGATCCATACCCATCAACATTCCAAGTAAACTCCAAAGGATTAAAATCTTCTTTAATACTTCCAAGCGGAAAACACTGTATGAACTCTGTGCTTGATTGAGTACTGATATCTGTCACTGGAAGCTCTGTTAAATTTAATTCTGACCGTAAAGCTTTCTTTGACTTGTCATAAGTTGTAGCCTTATCTTCAAATAAATTATTTATATCCATGATGCTAGAACTTTAAATTTTAATTGTTAATCATTCGGATGATAAACATATACTAATACATTAGGTACTTATGTTTAATTATTTAACAGCATTAAAAACTTAAAAACAAACAAATATGACGCTTTTTCTAATAATGTAACAGCATATTTTAAATTAATTCTAAGAATTTTATTTTTTCATTTGAATTTGACCTATATTTGCATCCAAAAATCCTAAGAATTATTTTTATTTCTCATTTTATTCTTAGAATATTTGTTTTGCGAATTTTGATTCTGAGAATTATTTTTACTTCTCATTTCCTTTCTTAGAATATCTTTTTTGCGAATTTTTTATTCTGAGAATTATTTTTACTTCTCATTTTATTCTTAGAATATTTGTTTTGTTATTTTTATTCTGAGAATAATTTTTATTTCTTATTTTATTTTGAGATAATTTGTTTTGGTAATTTTTATTCTTATTTTATTCTGAGAATATTTGTTTTGTTGATTTTGTATTCTAAGAATTATTTTTGTTTCTCATTTTATTCTAAGAATAATTTTTTTGGTAATTTTTATTCTAAGAATTAATTTTGGTTCTCATTTTATTTTGAGAATATTTGTTTTGTTTATTTTTATTCTAAGAATTGTTTTGTTAGTTTAAATTCTCAATTAATTCTTAAAATATTAATTATTAAGAAAATAATTCTTTAGTATGTGTAAAACAGTTCAAATTTTCTGTAGTGTTTTATTTTCTTTTAACACAATTACGCTTTTTTGCACTACTCTTTTTAGTTGAAAATAAATTCTTTTTAACGCGTCGTTTTCCTGCTCCTTTTTGCAACCGTTTTACCACCTTTGTCTGTTTTGCAGCTCGTTTTCGCTTCCGACCTGCGCCTATTTGAGCTTTATTAGTTGCTCCTTTGCCCTTCTGTACTCGTTTTCGTTTTTGTGGTTTAATTACAGTCGACCTATTGTTGGAATTAAATGGAATTAAATAGGATGTTTCTTCAGATGAAACTCCTGTACTTCCTGTTATGCTCATCCCTGCACCTGATTGTATATAATGTGGTTCTTCGAGCTTACAAGATTCTCCAGATTCACAGGAAACTTGTCTCATTATAGTGATCTATGGTTTCAGTATATTGGTTTGAAATAAAGTTTGATTATTGTGCTTCCAGAGTCTCCAAAATCTAGCTGTCTTTTATATTCATCAACAATCTGAAATCTAATTTTTGATACGTGTTGACAGTTCACAGCCGAGTACATGACTGGATTAAAACTAAAGCTGTGCTCTTTTAAATAGCCATCAATCAAATCAAGGTCTTGTATTATGGGTAAAACGTGGTGACCATAAATTTGAGTATTCACAATGTCTGCAAGAACCAAAACTCGTTCAGACGGAATATCAGGTGCGACATGTTCTATTACATCCTGTTCGTTATTGCGATATTCCATATCTTGTTCTTCTGTTTGAATGGTAGGACTAACTGTTGCTCTTGATCCCTGCGTGAACACGTAATTGGAATTAATTTTGAAAAATTCGTTGAGTATAGCTGGTAGGTCAACGCTAGCCTCTTCTGGTAAATTCTCAATCAAAATATCGCCATCTTGTAGCACAAATTTGATTTCCATATCGGGGAAAATAAGTCTTTCGCATGTTTCATTAATTTTATTCATAACATCATTTATTTCCAAAGATGTTGGTTCTGTCATATAGATAGCATAAGAAGTATGAATTCCAAACTTATAAAACAAATCCTCTTGGTCAAGAATTTTGTTAAACTCTTCTTGACTAAAATCGACATTTGATTTGTGTGTTCCCACTTGAAACTTTTCTTGATTGAATCCAAACGCGTTAGTTAACTTGAGTGGAAGTGTAACATAGTTTTTAGTATTCAAATCTTCCAATACAACTGTAGTTTTCTTGTCTTGCCCGACATTAATTTTTAACAAAATATTATCGTTCTTTAAGGTGTTTTCTAGTCGGCTTAAGTAACTATTGGGATCTTTGTCCCCCTCCGCGTTATCACGACGAAACGTGACAACGCTGTCGTATATTTGTTGTATTTGAATAGCGTTCACATCGTTATAATATGTTTCTAGTTTTATAACTATATCGGTTCCCATTGCTATTTCTTCGAATTGATCCTGAGTAGCTACTTTCGCTGCTGTAATCCTGAGTAGCTACTTCCGCTGCTGTATATTTTCCTTCTAGAAAACGGGTTCTATTAAAACCGCAGGCAGTTGCTAGTTCTTCTGGAATTACAATGTACTGCATAGGAATTGAATTCTCTTTCACAATAGTTACAATCATTTCTCTTGAATTTTTGTTAAGTAGTGTGTAGAATTCTAGTTTGAGCGGTATATTATTCTGTCGTAATGCAATGTTAAGGTTTGATAAAAATATTCCGATATGCGAATCAACTTTTTTGAATGTAAACGTTTTAACAGTTGGAGGTCGTGCGTAGGGAAAAAGAGGTCCACTTGTAATTGGCACAGCGCGTGCTTTTCTTGATTTGGGTTGAGAACGTGTGTATTTTACACTTACAACCCCAACTTCATAATGCTCTTAACCAAAGTCAAGTGGGTTGGGTAAATGACATGTAAAATTAGTTGGTGTGTTGACTGAAGAATAAATTAAATCGTCTTAACATCTTAAAGTGCAGTACATGCTTTTCGGTGCAAACTGCGAATTCGACATTCTTAAGCAAGGCTTAACTCTTTTTCATAAAATGTTCCAGTAATATCTTCGCTTTCCAGGTCTGTGAGTAGATATGTCCAGGGGATAGTAGGCTGGATTTTTTTGATCTTGAACAATTCGTCTGACCAATTCTGAGCGTATCCTGTTGAAAAGTTAAACACAGACTGATTAAACTAAATGTTGTACATGCATTTTTATATAAAATCTAAAAATATATATTAATTGATACGGACCTTTGTCAAACAATAACTTTGCACGCAAAATTCGTACACGATCGCCCACGGAAAATGACGGTTTTGGTTGTTTTTTGTCTTTTGTTTTTAAATATTCACTAAATATTGTTTGCCATGTCTCAAATTCATTTTCCTTCGTAATATTATTTGGTTTTTCTTTGATAGTGCTGTGGTATGTGTTATTGTAAGACGTAACAAAATCTTGAATTACATCATCTATCTTCAGTGTTTCTCGCTAGGTCATGTAACGTTCGAGTTTTGAGAATAATGTTCTTATGAACCGTTCGCTAAACATTGATTTTATATATGAGTATATATGGTAAAGGTGTATATCTTTGCTTCTCAGATACTTACGGAATTCAGTAGAAGTGTATTCCTTCCCACGATCAGTAAACAACATGATTGGTTTTGTTTTTGCCTCTCCAAATATAGAATCAAATGCGCGGATCATCGATTTTGAAGATTTGTCTTTTAGCATTCTAACGTATGCTTTTTTGCTAAATGCATCGACCACAATCAATACAAATGTGTTACAGTTGTTCCATTCTGTTATATTTGCAATATCTTTTAAATCAGAGCTCCAAATTTCGTTGATAAAATTGAAATGTACACGTCTGCGCGGGAACTTTTTCCTAATATCTGTGTGCAGCGAGTATGCTTTAAGTTGCTGCAACTCTTTTTTTACTTGATTCTTATCAGTCCAACCTGATCTGTTCTTTAAAAACCCAGACAATCCTGAAAAAGAACCCGAAAATTTTTGATTTAAATAACTTTGACGTATTTTTTTTGAATTATCCATCTTGACAAACATCCAATCAATAACTGATTAATAGTTGCATTTGTAAGTCTAATAATAGTTTCAACTCAAATTCTAATTATTCATTCCCAAACTAAAGTTCTTATTAAACAATGTAACAACCTTGTTAACCAACCATGGGAAAATATTCCCAAAATAAAGTTATTTTCTAACAGAATGTTACCTAGTTAACCAACCGTGGGTAAAAATTCCCAAAATAAAGTTTCTCTTTGAAATGTTTTAACCTAGTTAACTAACCGTGGGTAAAAATTCCCAAACTCAAGTTTACCTTCAACAACGTTTTAACCTAGTTAACCAACCGTGGGTAACAATTCTCAAACTAAAGTTTATCTTCAACAACGTTTTACCTTAGTTAACCAACCGTGAGTAAAAATTCCCAAACTAAAGTTCATTTGAAATCCAATTAAAATTTAATTAAATGAGCGTGAGAAAAAATTCCCAAATGTGCATGATTATCGTCTATTACAAGTACCGCATTTTCGTTTTTTGGTAGCTCAAAGTCGAGTCTTTTGACAAAATTTATATTTCTAAGCTTCTGTTTAAGGTTTACGTATATTAGTCGATCCATTGTATAGCTATAGATTATTCTGTCAGGAGCGACATCAATTAAGTCTTTGAGGTTTTGTAGTAATTTAGAAGTAAAAACTGTTTTTCGAGACTGTGATGAACCTAAGATGAACAGAAAAAATAAACAAAAAATAAAATATAAGTATTCAGAATACACATCAATATAAATTTATTTTATAGTAATATTCTAACTTTTAATGTTTTACTAACCAGCAATAATCATTGCAAACGGGTGGTGTAGTGTTGGTTGAGGTAAATAATCCTCCATTATTCTTGGCGATTACAAAAATGTAGCGTTAGTAATAAATTTCAAGGCATCAGCTGGAGTTCTTCACCCCTAACGTTCACAAGTTTAATGTTTATAATATCAAAACTTCAACGTTCAACTCCAACATACTGTGGATTAAAAATTGAAAACAATTTACGTGTATCGTTGTTGACGCTAATAAAACGTAATACGTTTATTAACCTACTGCCAAAAACTTGTTGTTGAATAATATTACACAGCACAAACAAGTCGTATGCTTCCACATGATGTTTTCTGAAGGTTTGATTATTACCGATAATTTCTGGTAACAAATTTATTTCAACTAAAGCAACTATCATCTTGTTAAGCTTAAAATTACAAAACTTATGCAACTTGACACTAAAATTTGACATTTTGTTGGTTTTAAAATAATAATTTAAGTCATTTACTGCAATGTGAACGTAAAACGACATGACTTTCTTTTGTTAGTAATAACACAACTGGCACAATATTATTAAAAATATTGGACGTTATCACTTTTGACAACTTAGCTTCATAAAATATTCCATCAATGATGTCATTGCTCCCATTTTTGACTTTGTTAGTATAACTATAGCCTTCAACTATTGATTTGATTGTAAATATTTCACCTGTGAATCTAGTTGAGTAACCTTTTTAAAAT